>CP092869.1:58347242-58501426 GCA_030710605.1 Cordylochernes scorpioides
TTTAAGAAACTTCTGCCACATACCCTTTGCAACTCCTAATTTCCTCCGAACTTTGGAAAATGATTGGGTCGCTTTCAAGAATGCAGCAATTTCTGAATCGTTGTGCCCTGCAGCTAAAGATACAATAACTGCATGCCTCTTCATTTCTTGCGCAAAAGTAGCTTCTTCCATGTCTACCTGCAAAAGAAAAAAACTATGTTACTATAACACACAGGAAAGTGCAGCATCTATATTTATGTTCTTAAATAGCTGCCCACCCTGTATATGTTGCTACACAGAAATTTTATCTCAATGCTGCCTCCCTGGTATACTGGCATTTTATTTCAAGCTGCTACTGCAGCAAAACATAGAGAAGCGAGAATGTTAAACTGGAGATGGGTCTTGGGAATGTTTGTCATTGCATACACTATAGCAGATTTGAGAGCTGCAACAGTGTTTTGGGAATGACTATTGGAGTCCCTCTCAACTATGCAGTATAATTGATTAATAATTATAATAATATGCTTATTTTTATTTGCAAGAGTTTGTAAGATTAGATTCTTCCATGCCTACCTGCAACAACAACAACAAAAACTATGTTACTATAACACACTGGAAAGTATGGCACCTATATTATGTGTTCTCAAGGTGCTGCCGCACCTTATACATTAGAAATACACGTATATAATCTTAAAATGCCCTGATTTAATACATATTCGATATAGGTAATTAATTTTTTTTACATGTACACTCTTGTTATCTGACTAGTTATCAATAGAATTGATTTAACTTAGTGTGGTATAAAGAAGCACACTTTAAAGGAAAAACATTTTTTTTAAACTATATTTTATAAATTGGTGTGTGTATAGCTGGAAAATTCGTATGTTTCATGATAAATCATTTAAAATGCCTAAAAAAGATCAAACGATAACTCTATTTAAATTTTTGATTAAGCAATAGTGTGTGTGTGTGTGGTACACATCAGGGAAGACCATACATTACCTGCTTAATTTCTTGCTGCTTCACCAACTATTCATTTTTAAAGTAAATAATATGAGAATTTTTTTAGGTACCTAATGTTTACAAAATTTTGAAAAATGTTTAAATTAATCAAAATATAATTAAAAATAAATCATAGAGGTAACAGTCAAATTTTAACAATTTTTTTTTCTTTTGGAGGAAACGGAAGCTTTATGCCATATGTTCTTGGGTACATGCGTATATGGATGTTTATAGCCATTTTTGATCAGTGTCGCATTGTTCTGTCATTTACTAAATTTCTAAAATATAAATGGCTGAACATCAGTCAGCACTTTTGCTCCGGAAACAGCTTCAAGGTATGTAGCTTAACTTTGCGATATTGATTAGCCTCACACTCGATTGTGAAAAAATTTCGTTGTCTCGAATTCTTTTGTTCACTCTTGCCTACTTATCAATATATATATAATAAACTAATATGTACCTCAAATCTAAGTAATCAACCATAAATTATTATATAATTTATTTAAATGTGAATATTTCCTCGAGTCAAAATATTTCTTTTGTCCAAATTCCGCCAAAATTACTTTGAGCTTTATTGAATTTTCGAAACGAGATAAAATTTGAAAAAATATTTTATATATACATTACGTTTTGATTAATATAAAATTAAAAAACGTTAAATGATTCATTCAAATTATTAATTTGTTAGATTTAGTAAAACGTGCACGTTTGATTATACAATGTGACTTTAAACAAAGCATTTTATCGTGTGCATTGTACCGAAAAACAAGTCTAAAGATACATGTTTAAATTAAAATATATATACACAATATATATTTGTTAGAAAGCTTAAATAAAAAAAAAGTATTTTTTCCAAATTAATTTCAGCTTTTAATCAATTGAAAATCATTAGGTATTTGGTCATATAATTTATAATATTCTATATTTAAAATATTCCAGATATTAGATTTTATATAACCTTAAAATTGATATTATTTTTTGATTATGTAAAAAAAGTATCAAAAATTTAAAACACATATTGCAATATGTATTTTAAAATTTTCAAAATTTTATATAATAAAGTATCAAAAAAGAGTTTTTATATTAATAGTTATATAAAATGAAGTTTTTCAAAAAATAAAATATTTGGGGGGGTCATTTTCCAAAAATATGGTCATAATGAACTGTATGTGATAAGATTGAAGATTTCTTTAAAAAAAAAAAAAGCACAATTAGACTGTTTATATATATATTTTTATAAAAATATGACTTTATAGATTTATTTTTAAAAACTGATTTTCTTTTTTTCCTATCTTATCTCCACTCAATCATATTAGGGTATCAAGCTTGTAGAGCTTGAGACTTTTGATTGTGTCTGCTGGGGATGAGTAGAGCTCATCAATGGATGAGTCAATACAGTCAATGTGTTTTGGGAGAATTGCACTTAGTACATGTGGAAAATCCTTGCGACCATTCTGGAAAGTCATTGTTTGTAGACTTGTGTAAGTTTGCAAATCAAAGACTGTTGTTCTTTTGGGATGACAGAATCGATGCTTGCCCTCCTGCTCAGTACCAGTCATTAAAAAAAACAACTGATAATTAGAATAATTAAAATTTGAGTTATAACCATTAATACAAGAGCAATAGGCATATGTAACAGGAAAAATCCCAAATTTCTAAAATGTGATGGCATTCCTGTGAATGAGATACTCATTGCAACGAACTATTGATGATTGTATTATCCCGGGCTACTCTCAGTTCCCTATCTAAATCAATCTGACCTAGCATCAACTGTGACACTAGTGGTATGGAGAAATGGCCACCATATGATGTTTTTAATCATTGGCTTTATTATCTGGCTACAGGAATTTGTCAACCCAAACTTGACAGAAATATAGTCTTCCACAAGTTGGTGAAGTAGTCAATCTCTTGATTCTTTCTGTCATCTTAAACTGGCATGTACACTTTATAGAACATTGCCACAACCAACACTCAACAACCAATTCTTGAAGCAATAACACTGAAGAAACCCAAAGACTTTTTTTTTTACTTATCCCTAGTACACGTGGTACAGGCCATGATAATCATGCTGGGTAGTTAGCGACTGCTTTTACTGAAAGTGCACCCCATGTCTACACATGTGAAAAGCAGTTCGACTTTGCACTTACAAATGTGCCATAGCCCCGTTTGGTTACTTGCACTCGCTGGTGGGGTTGGACTTTTGCAAGAAATAGGGGCCATTGGAGCATTTTTTATATTTTTTTATCAGAAAAAAAGTGTCCAATGCGGGAATCGAACCTGGGTCGTAGTGGTCAAAACCAAATGGTTTAACCAGCCTTCCACCCACCCCCAAAGACTTAATCGAAGTATTTAACTGCCACCACAGAATAACCCCTTTCTGGCATCAACCATATACACATGGACAACACTTGAGGAAGTTGTACCTACTTTTAGCATCAAGATTCAGACAATAACTCTGAAATATATTACAGTGACCTTTACTGAAGACTCATAGTGTTGCCTGTCTTCCCCAAAAAACCAGACAACCGATGACATTACTTTCCACCTCCTCAAGTTTTTATCCATCAGTGTAGTTCCATTTCTCTTTTGAAGGATAAATACAGTTTATTGACACAACTTTACAACATCAAGTAATGAAATAAAAGGTTTGTATACAAGAAAATAAGACCTAATCCAAATAAATTGATAGTGTGTGTGACATTTCAGTAACAGCGTTGTTACCAAAATGTCACACACTAGTAATCCTAATAAAGGATTAGGTCTTATTTTCTTGTATTTATAAACCAAATTGTGCTTAATCATAAAAGGCTTGCAATTATGTATCGTGCAATACACAGTGTTTGGTACATTCTTAGATTGTCCCATCTTGATACAGAGGCCATGCTTGTACTGAGCTTCACTTTTATCCTCCACTTGGGTGTGTGGAGCAAATCAGCTTCTTATCACGATACTCCCAAGCTTGAAACAGTGACTTCTTCCTAACTGACTGTTGTATGATATATAACAATGAAAATTTTGGTTTAATTTGGAGGCAAGAAAGCAAACCAAAGTTGGCTATCAAGCCTGAGAGATTTTGATGGTATGGACCATTCTTTGATATTATCAAATTAGTCCTCTCGTGATCACCATTCATTCCCTTAATGGCCCATTCACTCTTGCACCAAGCACATAATGACAAGATTTTATCTGAAGTCTTATTATTTTATTAAACAAGTTTTTTTTTTCTTTCAATTCAATTTTCATGACCAGCCACTATCCCATGATAATCATAGTGGTTGGGAGATCTTTTACTATAAGCGCTGTGCTACACACATACAGTTGAACCTCTTTAATTCAACACCCCAAGGGATCAGAGTTTTCGGTTGAATTAAAGGAAGTGTTGAATTAAGGTTAGAAGATTAGCTAATCATCCAACTCACGAATATAATATTTTTTAAAAATTGCTTTGTAATATAAATTAATGATATTAATTGAAACCATTGTATGCGTACTTTTTTGTATTTATTTTTTTTATTTTGATGATTAACCTTTAGTATCAGGGACAAAATGACAATAAAACATTTTTGAAACATAAATAATTCCAAATAAAATTTATTCTAAATGAAGAATATAGCAATTGAAAGGAAATAAATATGGAAAATAAAAATAAATTTTTAAAATAATATTTAAAAATAATCATTAATATCTTTTTAAAAATTCCTTTATAGATGTCGGCTTTTTCACTGAAATCCTATTCAAAATGTATTCCAGATGGTCTATTTAAAAAAAAAAACATGCATGTCTTTCTTCCTCTGGAATGTGTTTTAAATAACAAAGAGCTTTTTTTGTATTAAAGGCATCCACTGCTGCTGCAGGTGTTATTGATTTTGTGTTTAAATCTTTTATAATAACATGGACATGGAATATTGAAATAAAATGTTATCATAATAATTGTGGCTATATTTTATGAAGATTTATTTATTTAAAAAGAAATTATTTGTAAATTTTAAGATAACTAAAATATTTCAATGCTGAAAATTGAAAAGAAAATAATATTATTAATTAGCGCACGAAGCCTAAATTCCCGCGTAAAAAAAAAACAAAACAATAACACTCGCGACATTGCGCAATGGCACTGCAAAGTGAAACTTAAACTAACAGAAACCAAAAGTGCGCAGGCGCGATCCTATCGGCGCCCGCCAATGCCGATCGTCGCCGCCGTAATACCGTTTATCGGTAAAGTTGTATGTAAAAAAACATTCAACTGTCGAAATTCGAATTTTTAAATGGTCGAACTATCGGAACTGTCGTATTATCAATACTGTCGAATTACGGTTTGTTATTTGATAGGCCGGAGGTCGGGACATCAGAATATGGTCGAATTAAGGTAGAGTGTCGAATTTGCGTGTGTCGAATTAACGAGGTTATACTGTAAGTAGTTTTTACTTTGCACCTACAAGGTTTGGTGTTATTTGCACCCATAGTCATTGAAGATTTTATTTAAAGGTGGTGTGGTATACAGGATCTGGACCTATACAACCAGACCTCATTAAAACAAATGACAGCCTCCCTGGCTACTTGTGGTCTCTCTTGGAGAATTTAGTGTACTTTATATAGTAAGGCTACTCATAATTTCAGATTTAAAAAAGGGATTTTTGTTCTAAACTTAATATAGAATCAAATGTGATTATATATAAAGAGACCAGGCCAAAAATGACATGCCAGGAGCAGCATTGTTACCTTAGACGACCATATCCTGTGCCAAGTTGTGTGCAGTTTCATTTCCTCATTTCTTGTATCTCCATTGTGTTGTTCTGCCCCCCCCCCCCCCCCCGGAACAGTACTAAACAGAAAGTACTTTCAAATAACACGGCTTAAGTACTTCTAGTACAAGTAAATATACAAATCTAGCCGGGGTTTGCTGGGATCTTATAAATGTATTGAATGTCTCTTATAATTTAGTTGTCAATGAAACACAGAATAAATTCTAGCTTAGAGAAAATGTAAAAGCCTGCGACCTGGCAGTACAGAGCCCAAATAACATATTACGATAAGACAACTCTTTAAAAAATTGATTAAAGTAGCTTTCAGACAAGCTCTTCTTCAGCTAACTAAAATGTATAAAAAGTTAATGGAGAGAGATTATATAGCCTTTTAAATATATAAATATCTACTTATATATTTGCCTTATTCTGTCTGTTTGTCTGTTTGAAGCTCACGGATGGGATTTTTCATAACCATCGGTGGTTCAGTGGTAGAATGCTCGCCTGCCACGCGGGCGGCCCGGGTTTGATTCCCGGCCGATGCATTTTTTTTTTTTTTTTTTTCAATTTTTAAAACTCATTTATATATTATACAAGAATGACATCCACGGCGCCAATTTCTAATTGTAACGAATAGTATTTGAATAAAAGCATTTAATCGGGTAAAACCCGGGCGTTGCCCGGGTCATTCGTATATAATAATTGTATAAACGAATGCAAGACAAAATCACCGCGAATGTTTCTTTTTTTTAAGGCAATTTCTTTTTAAGGCAATTATCGTTATTTATCGTTAATTTTTGTTTCGATTTTATTGAAAAAAAAAAACGATATGGTACCTTTAAAAAATGATCTTTATTACTATGCAGTTTTCTATTTAGTCAATATACCTAATGTAATTATCTCTATTGATTTAGTAGGTGAAATGCAAAAAAAAAAAGAAAAAATGAAATCTTTATGAAAATTCACATTTTTATTTTTATATTTTCAAGACACACAGTTTGGGGCGGGACGTTTCACAAGAGAGACATCCACGGCGCCAATTTATAATTGTAACGAATAGTATTTCAATTAAAACATTTTAAAAACACACAGTTTGGAACGGGACGTTTCACAAGAGTGACATCCATGGCGCCAATTTATAATTGTAACGAATAGTATTTGAATTAAAACGTTTTTAAAATATATACGCACTCGGGTAAAACCCGGGCGTTGCCCGGGCCATTCGTCTAGTAGGACATAATTGCAAATTTTGAATTAACTATAAAAAGGTTAATTAACTTAGTGAAAAGAGAAAAAGGACTGATTGTTTTATATATGAATATTTATAAATATTTAAAAAGAAAGAATATATATTAAGATATTGTGTTGCAAGAGGATTCTTGATGGTTTCTATTGATTCAAGGATGAAGCTTTGGATATTGATTGTGGCACTTCTATGGAGGTTTCTGGTACTATTGAAGTCTGGAGTAAAGGCCTTTCATTGATGTGTTCAACTAATTAGGAGTTTGTGTTGTGCTTCAAAATATTTCTTTGGTGTTCTGATGGAGAGGCCTCTTGTGAGGTTTCACCAATGTAAACACTATTGACAGGGGGATTTGATATACTAAATCTTGTCACTGATGGGTGCTGTTGGTGATGGGTTTCTTACAGACTGCCAATAGATGGCACTTTTTTTAAAATTTGGGTGAGAGAAATGGCTTTGGAATACTGAGTTTAAATGGAGCTTTCTTTCTTTTCTTGTTCCAGTTCCTTCATTTGTAAACAGGAAATAAATCCTGAATCTCCCTCTCTCTTAACAAGCTCTTTATATTTCTCCAATAAAGCTAAAACAATATAACCTTACAAGTAGCTATACTGGCAGAATGTCAATTGAACTAGGGAGTTGAGGCCTCACATTTGATTTGCTGGCTTCTCAGTGAACATAATGACATTTGATCCACAATAAATGGGCTTTATTGACAAAGTGAAAAATTAATCAAAAGAGACTTCTCAAAGAATGGTAAAGAATCACATTTTGTACAGTTTATGATTGGGGCAGACCACACAAATGAAGACAGTATAGTGTCTCAAAGACTAAAGTTCTCCAAACAAATTAGCAAAGTAGTTCCCAATGTCTTGATAACCTCCAATTTAAAAAGCCAAACTTAACCCATATGAAGGTCAAGTAAGACATGATGTAGCGCTGATACTGTATATACCCCAGGTTTGTAAGTTTCCTCTTAGATGAGTTCAATCCCTAGAGAATGCAAGATATATACGGTGGTGAGATAATGACAACCAAGCCAGCAAATCAACATCTAATGGAAACAGGCCACCTCCAATAAACCACAGACACATGTCATGGAAGCCCTCCTATCAAGAGAATATAACAGTATAAACACAGGATTGGACCAGTTTGAAATCTATGATATGCTTTTTTCCTGAGCCTAATCTCAATGTCATTATCTTTAAATGAAATTTTCCATGGTTTTGGGTTTAAATACAGTACCAATCTAGGTTTGTACAGTTTATTTTTTGCTCTAACTACGCATGAACAAACAAAACTTAGCAGGAATGTACAAATCAAAAAAAAATAAAGGAACCCAATGTAAATAAGGATATGTGTTGTTGCAGAACTGAAAAAGAACCCGGTGGAGGGTTTTTCAGCTGGGCTCATTGACGACGATGATATCTACAAATGGGAAGTCCTCATAATTGGACCTCCAGAAACCCTATAGTGAGTATTTGTATGGAACAACACAGCCCTAGCTGGAGTCATTGGAATGTTAGAAACTAAGGCCAATGACAAAACTCTTTCAGAAAAATGACTCAATTTTGTAATGCTTGTCTCACCTACATGCATTTTTCATTGATCTTGTAAGAACATGCAATAATTTGGTCCATATAGGGCTGTATTATTGCCAGCACTGGCCATCTGATGTATGATCATCACACAAGATGACCTAACCCCATGATGGAAGGTTCCAGCTGTGTACTGAAGCTTCTTTGGTTAAAGATCTAGGTTATCTCTCTCTTGGTATTGTCACTGGTTAGAAAGATAATTTAATGCTGACTCATTACTACTGTTTATCATATCTCCACACACAGGTTTGTGGTTCTTGAACTTTTTGATTGCTGGGGATCAATGGATGAACCAATGCAGTCAATGATGTTTTTAACAGGTTGAAAGTGTTTTTATTATATAGAGAATAAGGTTAACCTACTTGGAAAAATTCTTGATAACCTAATTCTTCCAATTCCATTCTTCTTTTATCAGAAATCCACTTGTTGTAGAGATTAAATAGATTTTAAATTTATGTGGGGAGAATGTAATTTTTCTCTCAAAGGTGTGCTGGTGCCTTATAATCCCTATTCTAGGAATGTATCTCAAAGTGGAGGATTCAACAGGTGTGAGACCAGTTACCCCAGCCGTAAACTTGCCATGTCACCCTTATGTCACTCACTCTTTGTGGCTTTTTTTTTTCTGTTGTTGGTGGTGGCACTGCCTGCTTCACCTCCTCTACATCTTCTGCCGGATTTGTAACATTTTGTGTAAGGTCTCAAGTAGAATACAGTAATAATTTGATCCTTATGGAGGAGTGAAAAGTAGAAAATTTCATAGTCAACTCTGTTTAATTGGTTCTCAAAGAAAACTTTTATTTCTTAAAAAAAAAAAAGACACTTCCGCCCGTTAAAAATTGTTCTGAAGTTTTAACGCCTTGCCAAATGCTTTATTTTTATTTATTTCTCCTGACGAAGACAAAAGATTTTTGTTGAAACATTGAGAAAATAAAACTGTAACTGACCGAAGTGAATTTTTTGAAGAAATATGAATGCTGGCCTATCTCTATCTTCGAGATAAAACTCTTATTGTTATCCTTCATTTTGTGTTCAGTAGAATGCCCTAGTCCAAATGTACAGATTTCCTCCACTTTTATCCCCTGTTTTAACATCACCTATAATATATACACATGTATGTATCCATTTATTTGCACTTGGCTTGACTGATTCACTGAAGAACAGGTGAACCGAGAATTATTTTTGAACAAATTATCAATTTTGATATATATGTTCTTACACACAGCAAACTTATCTCAATGCTGCCTCCCTGGTATTTTGCTCCAAGCTACTGATGCAACAAAACAGAGAGAAGTGAGCATGTTAAACTGGAGAAGAGTTTGAAGCTTGTCCCTTAAAAAGGATTATGCAGAGAAAATTAAACAGAGTACCACAAGATTGCAGTAAATGTCAGATGATTATGAATTGATTTTGATATGGAATAACAAAGAAGTGCAAGTTTGCAGTATAATTTATGAGTTATTATAATATTGGGTTGTCATCTACTCTGGGTGGTGTCATGCTTATAGCTGACATGTCACTGTAAACCACTTCTACTTGGTTCAATAACTGGCAGCACATATCAGAACTTTGTCCTTTTCACAAAGGTTGATATCAATAGATCCATCTTACCCACAAGTTTGCTAACTACCAGATGGCCATCTCTAAGGTTCTACCTTCTGCTGAGGATTGACATGAAAACTGGTATAGGGTTAGCTAATCAAAATAGCGATGGGAAGATTGGTCAAGGGGAAGGAAGGAAGACAAATCAAGGAAATAAGATTTTTTTTAAAAGGGGAGGGGGGGGGGGGGGTTGTCCACAACACAGCTAGAAATAGCACCGCTTAGTTCCTGGTTGACAGCACAGGTTAACTCCATGGCATGTGTGTGTGCAGTGAGGGAGGATTTTTCAAGGCCCACTTGTACTTCCCAAAAGAATATCCTCTATGTCCACCCAAAATGAAATTCATCACAGAAATATGGCATCCAAATAGTAAGTAGTAATCACCCCATGGTGTGTACATGTTTCCTCTACCACGGAATGTCTTCCTTGTGTACAGTTGCTAACTACTTCCCACAATTATCACAGCTTATATCAGTGCTTTATATGGCACATCATGGGGATTGAGCACAACATGAATAGGTTCATTTGTAATTTTAGAAGCTCATTAGTTGCTGCAGAGCCTATATTATATGTACTTCTGGTTATTCTCCAAACTATCACTTTATCACCAATCTAACCAAAATATGGCCCCAAGTTGTTGTGCCATCCTGGTATTGTGGGGTACAAGATTTGATGGTGTTATTACAACCCTGGTTGAGAAAACACCTAGGGTGTTATAACCAAGTGTTATAACAAGGTTGGTTGCCATCATTACCAGACAAAATACTTGAGCTCTCATATTTCTCTCCTGGAGACTTGACAAACCGCATACTATATGTGGGAATTAAAAAAATATTCAAAAAGGAAAAAAGATCAATAAAAAATGCTCCTAAATAACTCTTTAACATTGCACAATAATTGTATACTATATTTTAGAGAAAGTTTCATTCATTAACAAAAAATGTTGAGAATTTGTTTTAATACTCCATACAAGACTAGTTATATGAGCAAATGAAACCTAGGCTTTAAAATACTGCCTCAGGCTCATCTTCTCTATCACATTATCAAAGTTTCAACGTCAGACCAAACATTTTTATCCAGGTTCTAGTTGGAGCCCGTTGTATATTATTTTTAAGTCACAATCATTGTATATGCAAAAAGCACAAATATCTCTAAATTCAAATTTGATATTATATGCATTTTTTTTTTAATTCCTAAATCCTTTAAAATTTATTTTAAAAAATTTCATTAAATGTTAGAACTGGTGTAGTAAATTCTAGTGGTAAAATGAATCTTATCACTTCTTGGACATTCAAGCCATGTTGACATTAATAAAACTTCTACCTAGGAGCTTTGTCAGCTCTCAACATTTACTCCTTGTCTCACTATATTGGCAAACGGCCGTGAACTGCCTATTCATTGCTCTACTTGAAATTTACAAATCTGGAGTATTTGGGGTATCTCATTCCTTTGTACAGAACTAACTGGCCTTGGCAAAATTCATCAAATTGAAAGAACTCTACTTTGAACACCAGTGTAGGACCCACCCAAATATATTGTAGAAATGAGTATGGTGTTGTAAGCTGAGTGACGCAAAGTTTTGTCAAAGATAGCTAGCTGGGGCCGCAGCCAATATTGAGCAATACTGTTGGTGGTGTCTTCTGGAGGCCACAATTTATTTTTCCTGACTGCACCATTCGCCAACTCTACACGCCATCATGCCACATGCTGATAAGTAGCATTTTGTAGTATGCCCTTGTTACTTTCCTATAATATATGTAGACCTTGGTGTGAGTGGCCATCTCCTGCCAACCCTCTTTTTACAAATGGCTTCCTTCTTGTCTGTAAAAACAAATGTCCAAGGAATTAATCATTCTGATGCCATATGTCAAAACTGGCTGAATCGAAACATTTAAGGAACTTAGTTCTAGATGTTTCATCAGGAGATTTCTTGAGAGGAATTTCTTAGGTTACCGAAATGCTTGGCTTTTATTTTATTTCACTTCTTTTGGCATGTTTGGGAGATATTTAGCAAGCCATTGACATTTTGAAAGAAATGCCTAAAGAGTTGTTTTGAAGCCAGAAATGGGTACTGACTCCCATAAAGTGGGTATGTGTGTAACGTAGGTGTGTGTCAGTTGACAAGACAGGAGACGTGTGCATCTCCATCCTCCATGAGCCGGGGGATGACAAATTTGGCTATGAGAAGGCCTCGGAGCGCTGGCTGCCCGTCCATACGGTGGAGACCATCCTCATCTCTGTCATCTCCATGCTGGCAGACCCCAATGATGAGTCCCCAGCCAATGTTGATGCTGCGGTGAGTACCTTTTAAGCCACTATATATATATATATATATTTTTAATAATAACAAATTTCTTCATTGTCTTTTTTGTTAAATTCAGTTTTGATTATCTATATAGGCGCCAT
Organism: Cordylochernes scorpioides; assembly: GCA_030710605.1. NCBI lineage: Eukaryota > Metazoa > Arthropoda > Arachnida > Pseudoscorpiones > Chernetidae > Cordylochernes > Cordylochernes scorpioides. Next base: position 58,359,813 of record CP092869.1, read on the forward strand.
GTTATGAGGGCTTCCTCTAGTGTATCTTGTAGGGAGTTTGTTTGCCCATCTAGGAAGGTGTTCCTTTCCTGACCAGAGATGAGCCAATTGTAGCATTAAATATTAGCTGGCTCATCCTTCATTGCCTCCTTAATTGGTCTTTAAAACAATTATTTTTCAATCCCTCATTCAGCCCAATTAAGGCTGTAAGATTGATTTTTTTTTGGAATTAAATGTATGCACTTTTTTAAGTGCATGTGTGCTTGAAACTTGTTTTAAAAAATAAAGTTCCCAATAATTCCCACAAATTGAAATCAAATGTTATAACCTACAACACAAGGATTATCAAAATTCCTAAATCCAACAAATTGCTAGGGTAATTGGTTGTTTCTCACCATTTGTGTGTCTTCACTATTACTGGAAGAACACTGCAGTATTACTGGAACAAAAAATGGTTCCCATATAATATTCAATGAGATGTCACAATTGGTTGTTGGCTTTTATTCATCCCCTGATTGCAGTGTAATATTGGCATTTAGATGTTTTGTTTCAAAATTGAAACATTTTTAGCTCAAGCTTATTTTTTATAGAAAAAAAATCTTTCTACTCTGCTTTTTCTGCAAAAAAAAAAAAAAGGCAGAGAAGGCAGTAGTAGATTTATAAAAATTCTCCCTATACAGAGAGAGTACATTATTGTCAAGTTTGTGGAATGTTGATAGTACTGATATAACTTCACATTGAATCAAAGCAATCATTAGATAAATGAACAAGACAACAAAACATTTGTTTTAGTTTTTAAAAGAAATTTCCAGTAAAAGCATTATACAAACTCCCTTTTATTAAGGTCATGACTATCTGTCCTCTTTTTTTAATCCATTGAAGTGGCATATCTTTATTTAGGTCACCTCTCTTCTAAGGTCTCTGTCACTTTGAAGACCTTAATAGACGGGGGATTTATATATAGATATTTTCACAAAAGCTTTTGATGAAAGCAATTCATTTTTTCCAAATGATGTGATTTGTATTCTCTATATGAATTTGAGTTGTGTTATATGAAATGAAACTATATATTTTAAATAAAATAGCTACTTGTTGTTGTTCATACTGTCATGGAAAAAATGTATTAGGGAGGGCAGGACACATAAATCAGTGAACCCTCCTAGTGGTTTCTCCACTGATGAGCCAAACCCTCTCAGTAGAAAGTTGTTTTACTTTAAAATAAAATACTGTGCTCTATAAAGTGATTTCATTTACCTAGTTGGCAAGGCTTAAGTTCAAACCCTGTTGTAGCCCCCTTGTAGATACTAACATGTTCATGGTGTGCAGAAAGAATGGCGGGAAAATTTCCCAGAATTTAGGAAGAAAGTGGCCAGGTGTGTGAGGAAAAGCCAAGAGGTCTAGGAGTTTTATAAGCTAGACATCACTAATTGGGTAAGTCTCCTATCTCACCACCTAGTTAGTACTCAGGCTGGGATTGGATTGCGCAGGCAGATTTTTTTCCAGAAGGAGAGAAGAAAAGAAAAAAGGCTGGCTCATTTCACCGTTTTTTGGAACGATTGTAGATATGTTGTTAATAAAACACACAAAACAAAAAAAAAAGTTTGAAAAAAAAAAAGACCTTTTTGTCCCCCCTGGAAGCTGTGCTGGCAGTCTCCTAGCTTCTTCACTATGTTTGTCATCCCCTCCCTCTCCTTGTTTGTTTTATTTATTAAATTTTGATAATTTTGTAAAACCACGGCTCATTGTGTGACTCACACTCCTCCACTTGTGGTGGGACAATTTCACCACAATCACATGGTGTAGAATCCCATACAACTATATCTTTCATCCTTAGTTAGACAGTAATACTTCCCATGATGGCCTCTTCTGATACATTTCAAATACTTATCAATTGAACAAGTTGGTAAAATCATGAAATTGTTTGGGAGGTTTTTAGAAACTAGTTAGTATCTTGTAAATATTTGTCCATATAGAGTCGCCAAAGCTTACTTTATGGACACATCTTGTCATCACCATTTCAATATTGTGTGCTTTTGGCTTTTTTGGTGCATTTCTAATGAATTAGATTTTTCCTTGAAATGTTTGATGGTAACTAAGGTGCTATATCAAAATGTTAGATAATAGCAATAACCCCTTGTATCTATATATTCAGTAAAATTATCAGACCTTCAGGGAAAGTATCTTTTCAAATTTTTTTTTTTTTTTAAAGATACTTTTCCCTGAAGGCCTGATATTTTTACTTAATAACTGATTTATAAAGAATATTTTTGTGTGTTTAATGAGATTTTAAAAATAAAAAATATATACAGTTAAACCTGTCTATATAGCGCCCCCTCTAAATAGCGCCTTCCTCTCTATAGTGCCCGATTTTAAACATTAAAATGTAAACATTTTTCATTAAAAGTGACCTGTCTATAGCACCCCTATTTTGGTGAGTCCCGAGAGGGGGCGCTATAGACAGGTTTAACTGTATATACATAATTACATGAGAAAATGTTATATTTTAAGATTCACTATATCAACTTGCTTTGCAGCCATAACTAAGCTGCATATTCTCATCTATCTGTAGTCTTTATTGAGATACAGTTGTAGTGGTCCATCCACCACCTAGTAGCCTGGAAACACTGGCTCAATGCAAGACATTTCTGACTTTTGGAAGTATGCTAAGTTGAGATTCTATCATCTCTATTGATAAGATAGGAGGTTGCTTAGAGGAAGTAAAAAGAATAGCACTAGGAAGAGATGCCGTGATAAAATTGGACAAGATTATCAAAGATAAAGAAAGCATTACTCAATAATGGCACGGACAAATATTTCATTCTTTAATGAAATTAATCCTATTACATCACATTGGAATCCCAAATATGTAAACAAAGACTGACCTATGATAAAGCACAATCTGGATTGTAGATTATAGCTACAAGAAAATAAGACCTAATCCAAATAATTAGTGTATGATGTTTCGGTAACAGCGTTGTTACCTTTGGATTAGGTCTTGTTGTAGCAAAGAACTGACCTACTTAAGACACATAATAAGAACACATGGTTTAGAAAAGACTATGTTAGTAAAAAATTGAAGGAAGACCTGCAAGAAGGGGTCAAGAAAGCTACCAGAAGTCACTAGATGAGCTGCGAGATTAACAGATCAAATTGGAGAATATTTTCCCATATGGTCACACCACAAGTCAAAACACTAAGGACATTAACAATTATCTAAAATAATAATAAGAAAAAAAGGCTCTTGACCAATTACTTGGTGTATTTAATACAGGGGTAATATGCTCAATGTGGGAAAGTTCTGGATTGTTGTTTCTTATCTCCTTGTTTAAAGATTACACGAATTCCATGAGTGATCTCATGGAATGGGTGCAGCTTTCGTTGATCATGATCCAGGCACACTTAAGCTCTGGGTTAACTCTATTACAACATGTGAATTTATAACGCTTGTATTGCCATCTACGTGTGTTCTTTGTTACTATTTTGAGGCTGTATACCTTCATCTCAATACTTTGTTGAATTTTGATTTTTAAATTATTTTAGGTACTTATAAAAATACCCTAGTCTCTCCCTTTAAAAACAAAATGTGGGTCGGTGGAAGGCTGGTTAAACCGTTTGGTTTTCGACCACTAGGACCCGGGTTCAATTCCCGCATTGGACACTTTTTTCTGTTTAAAGAAAAAAAATGATCCAATGGCCCCCGATTCTTGCAAAAGTCCAACCCCACCAGCGAGTGCAAGTAACCAAACGGGGCTCTGGCACATTTGTAAGTGCAAAGTCGAACTGCTTTTCACATGTGTAGACATGTGGTGCGCTTACAATAAAAGCAGTCGCTAACTACCCACCATGATTATCATGGCCTGTACCACGTGTACTAGGGATAAGCAAAAAAAAAAATACACTCTCAATTATAAAACCTACTAACAAATCTCCTCCCATGAATGATCAGCAACCACAAAAAAATTTACTTTTTTAGTCTCATGAGACTTTGAATAGAATTTTTGTGGGGGTAGGAGGAAGGGTGATCTAAACCCTTGGTTTGTGACCGCTACGACCCTGGATTGAATCCCACATTGGGCACTTTTTTATGAATTAAAAAAAAAAAAATGCTTCGATGTCCCCCAATTCTTGCAAAGTGAGTGCAAGTAATCAAACGGGGCACATTTGTAAGTGCAAAGTCAAACTGCTTTCACATGTATAGACATGTGGTGCACTTACAGTAAAAGCAATCTCCTACTTCTACCCACCATGATTATCATGGCCTGTACCATGTAGGGATAATAATTTTTTAAAAATAGAATTTCATAATTCATGTAAGAGAAAATTATAAAATTAAAAATAATAAATGAATAATTGTGTTGTTAAATATTTTGTAAGTCAATTATCAAATTAGAATCCCTTGTGCTATATTATTTGGCAGAAAGTCCTTATTTTCAATTAACTTATCCCTGATTGATATTTCTGCCAAATAATTATACCCACTGTCATTTCAAAACATCTCATTATGTTTTCTAATTATTTTATTAATAATAGATTATTGAATTTAATAATTTTTCTTTTGCTTATCCCTAGTACACGTGGTACAGGCCATAATAATCATGGTGGGTAAAATTTGGCAACTGCTTTTACTCTAAATGTCCACACATGTGAAAAGCAGTTCAACTTTGCACTTACAAATGTGTCAGACCCTGTTTAGTTACTTGCACTCACCGGTGGGATTGGACTTTTTCAAGAATCGGGGGCCATTGAATCATTTTTTTTTTAATCAGAAAAAAGTGCCCAATTTGGGATTTGATCCCGGGTCGTAGCAGTTGAAAATCAATGGTTTAGACCATCAACCCCCCTAATAAATGTTTTAATAATATTGTCATTTGGTGGTGTTGGCTTCAAGTGACATATAATGAAGGAAACATTGAATAATCTGGTCTCTTGAAATTCAATATTACTGGCAAGTATTTTAAAAATAAGTATGCTTGGATTATGGTGCCATGATCAACGAAAGCTACACCCTATTCCATAAGATCATGAACTCATGGAATTCATGTAATCTTTACACAAGGGGATAAGAAACAACAAGTATTTAAACTGCTGGCCACTGTAAATGCAACACCCTGTAAAATACACAGTCCAACTTCTTTAATTCAACATTTCCAAGGGGGGGTCGGTGGAAGGCTGGTTAAACCGTTTGGTTTTCGACCACTAGGACCCGGGTTCGATTCCCGCATTGGACACTTTTTCTGTTTAAAAAAAAAAGTGAGTGCAAGTAACCAAACAGGGCTCTGGCATTTGTAAGTGCAAAGTCGAACTGCTTTTCACATGTGTAGACATGTGGTGCACTTACAGTAAAAAGCAGTTGCTAACTACCCACCATGATTATCATGGCCTGTACCACGTGTACTAGGGGTAAGCAAAAAAAAAAACATTTCCAAGGCATCAGTTGAATTAAGGTTGGTGTTGAATTATCATTGGTTAAAGATTATTTACTGACCTACTTTGTGCAGACACATAATGAAAGCAAATGGTTTAGAAAAATTGAAGGAAGATCTGCAATGAGCTGGCTTAGATAAAGCCCAAGAAAACTTTCGGAAGGTCACTAGGTGAGCTACTAGTAATGGTCCCTAACAGACCAAATTGGAATATATTTGTCCATTTGCGCTAACAACAGAGGTTATGCTGTACCAGAAATAACATTTTTAAACAATAGTTAATATATTAGATAATAAGAAGGCATATATTGGATTGAATAAAAATATATTTTAACCAAAATTTTGGTTAGTTGAATGCCAAACTTTTCTTCAGCACTCAACCCTCCCAGCAGTTTTTCCAGGAGCATTTCAGCCACATTTTGTTAGGTCACCAATTCTGTTAAAAAAATTTCAGTTTCCAAAACATTTTTCAAAAATGCAATCACTCAAATTTATTTATTCTACTAGTTGTAAAAGCAGCATTACAGAAATTTAATTTATTAAAGTTAATACTGTATTTTCTTTGCTCTTTATTTTTCAGCTACACTTAAATGGGAAATTTTGAATTCAACACCTAAAGATATAATTCTTTGATTTCCATTTAGCTTCATGTCAATAATATCTTCTTTGAATTCATGAGTTAACATTTTCGTTGAAATGCTGTCAGCATTTGCCCTTTTGTTTATTGTTAGTGTCCTTCAATTTAATTTTGACTTTTGGTGACCATATGGGCAAAAACTCTCCAATCTACTGCAATGATAAAAAATAATGGAAGGGCCTGGTTCATCACTGGTGAACCCTCCCAGTAGTTTCACTATTTTGTTATTTTTTCTTATCCCCTTGTGTAAAGATTACATGAATTCTATGAGTTCATGCTCCTCAAGCTGATCTCGTGGAATGGGGTGTAGGGGTGCAGCTTTCGTTGATCATGGCACCATGATCCAGGCACACTTTGGTGAAAGTCTAACTTTGCCTGTAATTTGAGGACATTCCTAACATTGCTACTGACTCTAACATGAATACAGACGCAGTTCCTCCATATCCCTGGAGAGGGCCCTTGCTGAGATCCATCAACCGGGTCAGTTGAACTCAGGATTTTTAAAGAGATCTTTCTCCTCTTCTAACAATGCTGCTGTTGGTCTGCGACTGCCTATTCATCAGTTATTCTGCTTGTTTTGCAGCTGGCCTTTCATATCTGAAGGTCATTCCCCTATCCACCACCTGTAGCACTTAGCTCTGCCAAGGGCAATAGAAATTTGATCTTAAATACATGAAGTAAACACCAAAATAATGTTTTATTTAAATGACACCTTTTATTTTGAGGATGTTAGTTAGTCATAAGGAAATTTTAAATTAAGAGACGGTTTTTAATTATCAAAATTACCATTTTAACTATTTAGCAACACTCCAGTAAGAGGACACTTCTGCTTCTTTCATATCTCCACTCAATCATATCAGGATATGAAGCTTGTAGAGCTTGAGACACACTTCTACCTAAAGGGAACTTTAGCTCCGCAACCTTGTGTTATCCTATATAGGAGGTTCTACTCTATATAATGTAATTCTACAAACCATATTTTTGCATAATTACATGGATTTATTTAACCTGATAAGCAAGGACATGTTATATCCAATTTGGGTGTGAAGCTATTTAGAATTAGTGTATACACTAGTCTTCTTCTTCTTTTTTCTTATCTCCACACTGGGTGAAGTAGAATGCGTCTGCCTTTGTCATTAAGACTGGGAGCACTACTCAGTGGCAGGCCGACTTAGCTCCAAAAAAAAAAAAAATGGCCGCCTCTGACATGAGGAACAGATGCCATGTGCAGCCGCTCCTAACATGGACTACAGACACTGCTCATCCTGTATCCCTGGATTAGGAGCCCTTACAGGGTACTATCAGCCGGGCCAGCTGAACCCAGGTTTTTTAGTGAGCTTGTTACTGCTCCCCCTCCTCCTTTTTCTTCTGGGCTTGGGACCGGCAAAGGCGGAGTTGTATACACTAGTAGAGTAGGTATCTGAATTGTTAGTCAAATATTTATTTTTATAATGGAAATAAAAATTAATGATTGATCAAAATAGGTGCAAAGTTGAATTCATAATTATAATAACCATTAACAATATATTTATATAAAAAGGGTGTACCTGAATCTGTGTGAAAGAAAAAAATAATTTTTCCTCAAAATATTTCGAGGGATTGCTCCCTCTTTATCAATTTATTGCACAGTAAACTTAAAGGTAATTTACAAATTCTTGTAGATCACATGGAGACAACTTTGTTACATTTCCGTGTGATCTAAAATAATTTGTAAACTACCTTTAGGTTTATTTTACAATATTGTGCAAATACAGTAGAAACTCCATGAGAGGACACTTGAGCTAGAGGACACCTTACTATTTAGTAGCTCTACAATAAGAGGACACCTCTTCCTAACAGACACTTTGGCTGTATTAAGAAAGCCTTCTAAATATTTTGAGAAAAGTTTTTTTTTTTTTATTTCACAGATCCAGATAGGCCCTTTTTATTTGAATATATTCAATGGATCTCCTTTTGACTCAACTATTTACAATATGAAAAAAAATAGTACAAATGTGATACTGAGATAAGGTGCATAAATTGAGAAAATTTACAATATGTTTTATGCAATTAAGTGCAAATCATAAAGTTATTTACAATGAACAGTTCCATAGAGATTGAGTTAGAAATTATAAATTATTTACATTGTGTAGTTTAAATCTCTCTCTCTCAAGTCATATACAATACTGCAATTCCTGTGAGAAAAAGTCAGCACACATGAATGTTTGATTTTTTCCTGTTTCCCTATATCACTACAGATTGGATGTCTCATTGTTTTTATGAAAGAATTTAAAAATTTCTATTCCTACAGAGAGAGCAAAATCTGCCTTATGCCTACTGTAAGTTATCCAGCCTGTCTCCAGAATAGTTGGCATAGGTGTTACCAAACTTTGTGGCATGATGAGGGTATTCATGTGCAAAAAGTCACATCTCCCTTATAATAAATCCATTCTAAAACTGCATAATATAATATGTATTTGGGCCATAACCAGGGTATTATCATATAGTTCCATCACTGATGCACAAATTGGCCATCATGTGCTAAAAGTCTCTTTCTCATCCATTCTAAATCTGCATATGGAGTTGATTATCTGTATAATATGTATGTAGGCCATAGGCAGAGTACATAGTTCCATCACTGATACAGATGCCGACAATGAAGCTGCTGACGCTCTAGCAAAAAAAAAAAAAGCACTAGGAGAATCCTTGCCATGGAATAATAAATTTACTTTTAAAGAAATAGCGACAGTTGCCAAAACTAAAATCTCCAAGAACTAGAGGATCCCACTTAAACACAGCTGGTACAGTGGAGTGAACCCAGGATGAGCTCTGAACCTCACACAGCACCAAACAACACTAACATGATTTAGAACAGGCCATCTCAAGCCATTGAAGATATAAAATAATAACAAAATATTGGGGTAGAATCTTGCCCAAAGGGTAGCTTGGCACCTGCATCTCCAGAACACATTTTGGCTTGCATTAGATGCATTAAACAGGTCCTATGGGAGAGGCTGCTGCTTTTCATCAAACAGCTCGAAGAGCATGGACTCATGGAGTTTGTATTATCTTTGTACAAGGGGATAACAAAAGAACAACAATAGAAACTCCTATGAGAGACCCTCCACAACCTATTTCTGGAGGTTTCATCATCATCAGAGTGGATTGATCAAGTCTGTTGGTAGCATCAATAAAAGTTATTGTTTGTAGAATGATGCTGGCAACCCTTGGATTTGGTTGTCGTATACTGAGAGAACCTCGCATGTCTTCCTTAGTTTGAGGTACTTATGATCATCTTCTAGAGGAAATGGGGGGTGATGCAAATTAACAGGGAAACAAGGGGTTGAATTGACTACCAGACAATTCATTAAATAAATTTTTATACCCTTGAGTGAAAAAGAAGGAACACCTGATACTTCTGTTAAAATAGTTTTAATTTTACTTTAAGAGAAAAAAAAAAGTTAATATTTATATTGAACAGTATATTTAGGGTTAAAAAGAGGTTAAGGACTTTCCAATACAATTGCCATCAAATGTAATCATCAATCTCAATCTGAATGAACCCTGCAATAAAAAAAAAAAAAGAACAAAAAATACTTTAAAAAAAGGATTTGACACAATTAGTTCATATGATCAGAGAAATTATTTAACAGCATATACAGATGGATCATCAGATCTTACCTTGAGTAATGGAGGGGCCAGAATTAACATAATACTACATGATGGAACACACATCAAAGTCAAAGAAGGAGTAAGAAAGATTTCATCAAATTTCATTTGTGAACTGACAGCTATCTGGAAAGCCCTTGATGTGTGCCTCAATCAACCATCCCTACATCAAGCAGAAGGAATTGTAATATACAGTGACTCTAGATCTGCACTAGAAACAATTCAGAAAGGCAATTCTAAAATCACGCATAAAATACACTTGTTACTAAACCAACTGGAACCATTGGAGAAGAACTGCATTCTACAATGGATTCCTGCTCATGTTGGGATCGGGGGTAATGAAATGGCAGATGAATTAGCAAACAAACCAGGAAGTTGAGCCAAAGGAAAGAACAAGTGTCAGTATTTGACGCTGATGCTTTGGCAAAATACAAGATAATTAAACAAAAGAAAAGAAAAGGTCAAATATGTGAAATAAACTCGGAGAGAAGATTTACAAAAACAATAACAAGACCAGAATGAAACACTACAAAGGAATGACCATACGTCCAGATGGCACAAAAACCTACAGGGCATGTAACAACTGTCCTGGTGTGGAACTAACAACTGCCCACATACTTTCATGCCCAGCAATGGCCGCATCTTTGCAGAAAATTGACATCGACCGAGAACTGTAACTTTACACACCCAAGATAGAGGACATTGCGACTGCTGTGATAGAGATGCATGGAGACATTTGAGGCTCTTCATTGGACACAACAACAAAAGGAGGGTAGCTTAGCCGCTAGCCTATCCACTGGATTCAAGGTTCAGATTCTCCACCACCTGTCTGGATTCCTCTCTCAGCTGCACACTTTTTCCTCACTTCTGTTCATTCATGGATGGATTCTTAACTCTGTTTCATCTTTATTCATTCTTGACTTCTTTCCTGGGCCACATATCTTCTCCACTAGCAACTTCTCTCTCCACTACCTGACAACTTCAAACTCACTATTTATTTATGTCTACATAAATGTTTTCACCTTAAACATACTTAATTTATTCAAACTCCTACTTGTTTTCCTCAAGGATATCTAAAGCTTCCATTTTTTCCCGATACCAACATTCATTCTCTACTGATTTGACGGCCACATACAACTCACCAACTTCCACTGCCATGTACAACTATTGACCTCTTTTTCTCACATTCATTTTCACACACCTTCTCCCACCTGGCTCAACCCAAGTCTTTGTTTTTCTCAATCACCCAGGGAATGGGGGTCATCCAGCCCCTTCAGCAGACAGTGTATCTTATCTCTTCTTACCAGGGGTGCAATTTTATTCAAAATTATCCCATGTGTCATCACACAATGTCATGGAGACACATGTATCTTGTTTAGGATTAGTTGTGGTACAAGTTGTGGACTCCCATACATGAGAGTAAATGGTCTGGGGTTGCCTCCTTTTTGTAGATAGTACATGTTGGGAAGATCCTAACTTCACCTTCAAATTTGATCTGCCTTGTGTGTTCCATCCAAGAGTGCAATGATCATCAATGGTGGTCCACACAAAGTAACAAATTTCTCTGTAGAAGTACTAATCTACATTCCAATAGTAACAAAGGTACTACTGAAAAGTCCCATAAGCTTACTTATTTTGTTTTCATTATCTCATCTAGTGGAATTCTTTACTTGTCATTTGTAGAGCTAGTCATTTAGATTCCATAGAGGGAACAACTTTCTCTATGATAAGGTAACAATTTGGATTATACCAGGTCTATTAGTATGAAACGTAAAAATGGCCGCCAGAGGCCGCTGTGCAACTTTATTTGAGCCGACGGTGACACTGTTGAAGGCGTTTTGTTTTTTGACTCACGTGGTATCAGCACGCGTGCAGTTTTAGAAAAATTCAAATCGTGGGAAATTTCTGGAGCCCGTGGAAAATGGCGATTTCCGAGCCAAAAGGGGTTTTGCTGTTCGCCTTCAACTGGAAGTGCTACTGAAGCCCACCGAATGCTCGAGGAAGTTAACGGCTACCACGCTGTGAGAAAATCGCAGTATTACAGGTGGTTTAAAAAATTCCAAAGTGGCGATTTTGAACTTGATAATGAACCACGTGGAAAACCGCCCCAAAAGTTTGAGGAAGCTGAACTGCAAGCTTTGTTGGATGAGGACAGTACCCAAATGCAGGAAAACTCGTGAAACAGCTTCAGGCGTATCAAGGTGCTGTTTCCCTACGTTTAAACAGCCTCGGAATGACCCAAAAGCTTTCCAGATGGGTCCCCCACGAGTTGAGAAAAAGGCAGCAAGAACGGCGTCTGGTAACCTGCGAAGGGCTGCTCGCCAGGCATGAAAAGAAGTCATTTTTGCACCGAATCGTAACTTCTGATGAGAAATGGATCCACTTCAGCAATCCTACGCGCCAAAAGTCGTGGGGCCTGCCCGACCAATTTCCAAAACAGACGCCTAGGCCCAATCGCTTCGGAAAAAAGGCAATGCTTTGCGTATGGTGGGACCAGACCGGCGTATATTTCGAGCTCCTGAAACCTGGCGAAACGGTCAATACTAGTCGCTACGAACAACAAATGCACAGTTTGAGAGAGGCGTTGAATGAAAAAAAGACCGGAATGGAGTGAAAAGCACAACAAGCTGATACTGCAGCATGACAATGCTTCAGCCCACAACGCTACGGTGGTCAAAAACACAATAAAAGACTTGGGCTGGGAACTCTTACCCCACCCGCTGTACTCACCAGACTTAGTGCCGTCGGACTACCACCTTTTCACATCTTTAGGACATGCCCTAAAAAACTAGGAATTTTCGAACTCAGACATACTCCGAAAATGGCTGAAAATGGTTCGACTCAAAAGGAATAGAATTTTTCAGACAAGGAATTCGAAAATTGCCTGAAAGGTGGTCCGAGTGTTTAGCTAATCAGGGCAATTACTTTGAATAAAAAATATTTTGTTGTATGTAATTGGTGAACTTTTGAATTCACTGAAAATTTTCGCGTTTCATACTAATAGACCTGGTAGATTATGACCATCCCTCCCTGAACAACCCATCTGATGTGACCATCCCTCCCTGAACAACCCATCTGATGTGACCACCCCTCCCCAATCAGCCCATCTGATGTGACCATCCCTCCCTGATCAGCCCATCTGATGTGACCACCCCTCCCTGATCAACCCATCTGATGTGACCATCCCTCCCTGATCAACCCATCTGACGTGAACACCCTTCCCTGATCAACCCATCTGATGTGACTACCCCTCCCTGATCAGCCCATCTGAAGTGACCACCCTTCCCTGATCAGCCCATCTGATGTAACCATCCCTCCCTGATCAGCCCATCTGATGTAACCATCCCTCCCTGATCAGCCCATCTGATGTGACCACCCTCCCTGATCAACCCATCTGATGTGACCACCCTTCCCTGATCAGCCCATATGATGTGACCATCCCTCCCTGATCAGCCCATCTGACGTGACCACCCTTCCCTGATCAGCCCATCTGACGTGACCACCCTTCCCTGATCAGCCCATCTGATGTGACTATCCCTCCCTGATCAGCCCATCTGATGTGACCATCCCTCCCCGATCAGCCCATCTGAGGTGACCATCCCTACCTGATCAGCCCATCTGACGTGACCACCCTTCCCTGATCAGCCCATCTGATGTGACTATCCCTCCCTGATCAGCCCATCTGATGAGATTATCCCTCCCTGATCAGCCCATCTGACGTGACCACCCTTCCCCGATCAGCCCATCTGATGTAACCATCCCTCCCTGATCAGCCCATCTGACGTGACCACCCTTCCCTGATCAGCCCATCTGATGTGACCACCCTCTCTGAACAACCCATCTGATGTGACCACCCTCCCTGATCAACCCATCTGATGTGACCACCCTTCCCTGATCAGTCCATATGATGTGACCATCCCTCCCTGATCAGCCCATCTGACGTGACCACCCTTCCCTGATCAGCCCATCTGATGTGACTATCCCTCCCTGATCAGCCCATCTGATGTGACCATCCCTCCCTGATCAGCCCATCTGATGTAACCATCCCTCCCTGATCAGCCCATCTGACATGACCACCCTTCCCTGATCAGCCCATCTGATGTAACCATCTCTCCCTGATCAGCCATCTGATGTTTCCACCCTCCCTGATCAACCCATCTGATGTGACCACCCTTCCCTGATCAGCCCATATGATGTGACCATCCCTCCCTGATCAGCCCATCTGACGTGACCACCCTTCCCTGATCAGCCCATCTGATGTGACTATCCCTCCCTGATCAACCCATCTGATGTGACCATCCCTCCCTGATCAGCCCATCTGACGTGACCACCCTTCCCTGATCAGCCCATCTGATGTGACTATCCCTCCCTGATCAGCCCATCTGATGTGACCATCCCTCCCCGATCAACCCATCTGATGTGACCACCCTTCCCTGATCAGCCCATCTGATGTGATTATCCCTCCCTGATCAGCCCATCTGACGTGACCACCCTTCCCCGATCAGCCCATCTGATGTAACCATCCCTCCCTGATCAGCCCATCTGACGTGACCACCCTTCCCCGATCAGCCCATCTGATGTAACCATCCCTCCCTGATCAGCCCATCTGACGTGACCACCCTTCCCTGATCAGCCCATCTGATGTGACCACCCTCTCTGAACAACCCATCTGATGTGACCACCCTCCCTGATCAACCCATCTGATGTGACCACCCTTCCCTGATCAGTCCATATGATGTGACCATCCCTCCCTGATCAGCCCATCTGACGTGACCACCCTTCCCTGATCAGCCCATCTGATGTGACTATCCCTCCCTGATCAGCCCATCTGATGTGACCATCCCTCCCTGATCACCCCATCTGATGTGACCACCCTTCCCTGATCAGCCCATCTGATGTAACCATCCCTCCCTGATCAGCCCATCTGACGTGACCACCCTTCCCTGATCAGCCCATCTGATGTAACCATCCCTCCCTGATCAGCCCATCTGATGTTTCCACCCTCCCTGATCAACCCATCTGATGTGACCACCCTTCCCTGATCAGCCCATATGATGTGACCATCCCTCCCTGATCAGCCCATCTGACGTGACCACCCTTCCCTGATCAGCCCATCTGATGTGACTATCCCTCCCTGATCAACCCCTCTGATGTGACCACCCTTCCCTGATCAACCCCTCTGATGTGACCACCCTTCCCTGATCAGCCCATCTGATGTAACCATCCCTCCCTGATCAGCCCATCTGACGTGACCACCCTTCCCTGATCAGCCCATCTGATGTGACTATCCCTCCCTGATCAGCCCATCTGATGTGATTATCCCTCCCTGATCAGCCCATCTGACGTGACCACCCTTCCCTGATCAGCCCATCTGATGTGACCACCCTCTCTGAACAACCCATCTGATGTGACCACCCTCCCTGATCAACCCATCTGATGTGACCACCCTCCCCGATCAGCCCATCTGACGTGACTACCCTTCCCTGATCAGCCCATCTGACGTGACCACCCTTCCCTGATCAGCCCATCTGATGTGACCACCCTCTCTGAACAACCCATCTGATGTGACCACCCCTCCCTGATCAACCCATCTGATGTGACCACCCTCCCCGATCAGCCCATCTGACGTGACTACCCTTCCCTGATCAGCCCATCTGACGTGACCACCCTCTCTGAACAACCCATCTGATGTGACCACCCTTCCCTGATCAGCCCAAATGATGTGACTATCTATCTGAACATAACCTATCTGATATTACTATTTACCTGAACAACCACTTTCATAAAAAAACATAATATCCATCATTGTGGGAATTATTGAAGGTTTTAAAACGAAAATTGAAATTATACTGCGAATGTTTCTATTATAAAAATCGAAATTTATTTTCAAATTTTAAATTTCGATTTTTATAAAAGAAACATTCGCGGTATAATTTCAATTTTCGTTTTACAATCATCAGCCGCGTTATATTGTATATTGAAGGTTTTGTTAATAATTTGTAAGGGATGAGATTTGTACAGAGTTGGTGTCAAAGCTAGTTTTGATGTAAGCTGGATTATAGCACCTATCCCTCAGGTTTATATTGATGGTGTCCCTTCATTCAACAGCCTGGTCAACTTATGCACAGCCCTCTCTATTAGCTATAGAAGAAACACAAGTCAGGGAGAAGTGCTTCTTTTATGATAAGATGATTGTACAAGCTTTTAGGTAAGACACCCTCTTCTTCTTTTTCTTTCTTATCTCCACTCAATCATATTAGGGTATCAAGCTTGTAGAGCTTGAGACTTGACAACCATCATGACTGGGTGAAGTAGAATGCGTCTGCCTTTGTCATCAAGACTGGGAGCACTACTCAGTGGCAGACCGACTTAGCTCCAAAAGAAATGGCCGCCTCTGACATGAGGAACAGACGCCATGTCCAGCCGCTCCTAACATGGAGTACATAAGCTGCTCAAGACGCCCTTCTCTTGTAGAAGGGCCTCAAAGCTTGTACAATCATCTTATCCTAAAAGAAGTTTTTCTCCCTGACTTATATTTCTTCTTCTATAGGTCAATTTGTTCCCTCCTGTTCTCCAACAGTTGCTGCTCTTCCATGACCAGATACTTTGTCACATTAAATGTTTCCCTTATTAATTGATACAGTGGCAAATCTTGTTATAACAGCCTTTTTTTTGAAACATAAGGCGACCAAATCAATAAATTGTACATGACTTTTCAGTAATAATGTCGTTACCATCTTACTGAATCATCAATGACAATTTATATGGTCTTTTGTTTCTAATCTGATCCAAATTATACCTTATCAAAAGCCTGCTCATTACATAACCTGGGTATCACATCTTAATTCTAAGGACCCCAAGTTTTAAGCTCCAATTGTTTTAACAGTGGTTATAATACCATAATATATATATCTTAGTCCTAAGTGATGTTGTTATAATTAGGCTTAAATAACTATATAGGGCAGGGGTCAGCAACCTTTTGAGTCGGAAGAGTCAAAAAATACAATTTACAAAATTTCAAAGTTCTTAAAGAGCCACAAAAATTTTTTTCTTGCCAACAATAAATAGTACTTGCATAAAGTTTTTATTTACGCGAGTACTACACGCAGCTTCACATCCGAAGAGCCGCAAAGTTGCCGACCCTGATATAGGGAAATCAAAAATTAGTTAGAAATCCTTTTTTTTTCTTATCCCTAGTACACGTGGTACAGGCCATGATAATCATGGTGGGTAGTTAGCGACTGCTTTTACTGTAAGCGCACCACATGTCTACACATGTGAAAAGCAGTTTGACTTTGCACTTACAAATGTGCCAGAGCCCCGTTTGGTTACTTGCACTCGCTGGTAGGGTTGGACTTTTGCAAGAATCGGGGGCCATTGGAGCATTTTTTTTTTTACAGAAAAAGTGTCCAATGCAGGAATCGAACCCGGGTCGTAGTGTTCAAAAACCAAATGGTTTAACCAGCCTTCCACCGACCCCCAGTTAGAAATCCTGATTAACAAATGTCAATTTAAAATATCCACAAATTGGCAAAAGGTAATAAAACCAAATCCATATAAATAAATAAATAGTGTGCGACATTTCGATAACAGCATTGTTACCATCTTCAGACAAAAGTACTGAATGAGTACTATTTAAATACTATTAAAGTACTATTTATTTATTTGGTCTTATTACCTTGTGTTTATAATCTAAATTGTGCCTATCATCCACAAATTGAAATTTTAGTTTATAATTGGACTCTTCCCCCCCCACTGCCTGTCTTATATACAGTAAAACCTCAATAAAACAAACCATGGATATAGTGAACACCCCATTATAATCTGTGAACATAAAATAATCCACGATTCTATTGAAAATACTAAATTTATATTAAAATTTAAATAACAAACTAACCCTATTAAATCAAAATTATTAATTAAAATAGCTCTAGCTCACCATAGCTTACTACTGCAAGGTTTTACATTAATTAGTTTTCAATTTAATTAGAATGTAATTAGAATTAACAACAACAAAAAAATGCAGATAAAATTTAAATTTTTTATTATTTTATACAAAAATAAAAAGAATTTACAAGAGTTTTAGATGGCCAGTCACTTGGTCCAATAGGTCTTCTGGGGCTGAAACAGACAAACCACATCATTCACTAAGATGGTCTTCATAATAGCTGGTGGATCATCAAATGTGTTGGTCATATATAACTCTATTCCTATAGTTAAAATAATGAAGAATATACAGTAGAACCTCCCTGTAAAGGACACCTAATTTTGAGTCAAAGTGTCCTTTAGGGAGAGATGTCCTCTTACCGGAGAGTTGCTAAATTGTAAAAATGGTAATTTTGTGAATGAAAACTGTCCTTTGTGGAGAGGTGTCCGCTAGTGGGGTCTTTGCTAAAGGAAGGTTATACTGTATATTAAAAAAAGCTCCCTCTCCCATCAAGATAGACCCCCAAAACTAAGAGCCATCTATTAACTGCCTCTGAAACCATGTAGTCTTCGTTCAGTAACTAAGCCATAACACCAGCTGTGCTTTGATTTCATACAATCCACAAGGGATTAAAACAAAAAATCCTTCTCAAAGAGGTATAAATCAATATATATAAAATCAAAATATATAGGAAAATTTTCCATAAAAAAGAAAGTACACTTTACCTTTCTAAATCGATACAGAAATATATATACACACAATCTATTGACCATCTCTATAATTTGACTGACTCAGTGATAAAGCCACAACATCAGTTGTAGTTGGTCATCACTTTTATTACAGCTAATATATAACCCCCCTACCCTCCAAACAAACAAACACAGAATAAACAGGACAAATGTGCCTTGTAGAATGTAAAGTGCTTGTCAGATACAGGGCAGAAGCTGTCATTAAAAGTCCCAGAAATTTCAAATAACAGACAAACAAACAAAGACATCAGCCAGTATGTAGAGGCTGAAGTTGTCATCAAAAGACCCAGCACATTCAAACAAACAAACAAAGACATCAGCTGGTATGTAGAGACAGAAGCTGTCATCAAGAGACCCAGCACATTCAAACAACAAACAAACAAACAAAGACATCAGCCAGTATGTAGAGGCTGAAGTTGTCATCAAAAGACCCAGCACATTCAAACAAACAAACAAACAAAGACATCAGCTGGTATGTAGAGACAGAAGCTGTCATCAAGAGACCCAGCACATTCAAACAAACAAACAAAGACATCAGCTGGTATGTAGAGGCTGAAGTTGTCATCAAAAGACCCAGCACATTCAAACAAACAAACAAAGACATCAGCTGGTATGTAGAGACAGAAGCTGTCATCAAGAGACCCAGCACATTCAAACAACAAACAAACAAACAAAGACATCAGCCAGTATGTAGAGGCTGAAGTTGTCATCAAAAGACCCAGCACATTCAAACAAACAAACAAAAAAAGACATCAGCTGGTATGTAGAGACAGAAGCTGTCATCAAGAGACCCAGCACATTCAAACAAACAAACAAAGACATCAGCTGGAATGTAGAGACAGAAGCTGTCATCAAGAGACCCAGCACATTCAAACAAACAAACAAAGACATCAGCTGGTATGTAGAGGGTGAAGCTATCATCAAGAGACCCAGCACATTCAAACAACAAACAAAGACATCAGCTGGTATGTAGAGGCTGAAGTTGTCATCAAAAGACCCAGCACATTCAAACAACAAACAAAGACATCAGCTGGTATGTAGAGACAGAAGCTGTCATCAAGAGACCCAGCACATTCAAACAAACAAACAAAGACATTAGCTGGTATGTAGAGGGTGAAGCTATCATCAAGAGACCCAGCACATTCAAACAACAAACAAACAAACAAACAAAGACATCAGCCGGTATGTAGAGACAGAAGCTGTCATCAAGAGACCCAGCACATTCAAACAACAAACAAACAAACAAAGACATCAGCTGGTATGTAGAGGGTGAAGCTGTCATCAAGAGACCCAGCACATTCAAACAAACAAACAAAGACATCAGCTGGTATGTAGAGGGTGAAGCTGTCATCAAAAGACCCAGCACATTCAAACAAACAAACAAAGACATTAGCTGGTATGTAGAGGGTGAAGCTATCATCAAGAGACCCAGCACATTCAAACAACAAACAAACAAACAAAGACATCAGCCGGTATGTAGAGGGTGAAGCTATCATCAAGAGACCCAGCACATTCAAACAAACAAACAAAGACATCAGCTGGAATGTAGAGACAGAAGCTGTCATCAAGAGACCCAGCACATTCAAATAAACAAACAAAGACATTAGCTGGTATGTAGAGGGTGAAGCTATCATCAAGAGACCCAGCACATTCAAACAACAAACAAACAAACAAAGACATCAGCCGGTATGTAGAGGGTGAAGCTATCATCAAGAGACCCAGCACATTCAAACAAACAAACAAAGACATCAGCTGGAATGTAGAGACAGAAGCTGTCATCAAGAGACCCAGCACATTCAAACAAACAAACAAAGACATTAGCTGGTATGTAGAGGGTGAAGCTATCATCAAGAGACCCAGCACATTCAAACAACAAACAAACAAACAAAGACATCAGCCGGTATGTAGAGGGTGAAGCTATCATCAAGAGACCCAGCACATTCAAACAAACAAACAAAGACATCAGCTGGAATGTAGAGACAGAAGCTGTCATCAAGAGACCCAGCACATTCAAACAAACAAACAAAGACATTAGCTGGTATGTAGAGGGTGAAGCTATCATCAAGAGACCCAGCACATTCAAACAACAAACAAACAAACAAAGACATCAGCCGGTATGTAGAGGGTGAAGCTGTCATCAAGAGACCCAGCACATTCAAACAAACAAACAAAGACATCAGCTGGAATGTAGAGACAGAAGCTGTCATCAAGAGACCCAGCACATTCAAACAAACAAACAAAGACATCAGCTGGAATGTAGAGACAGAAGCTGTCATCAAGAGACCCAGCACATTCAAACAAACAAACAAAGACATCAGCTGGAATGTAGAGACAGAAGCTGTCATCAAGAGACCCAGCACATTCAAACAAACAAACAAACAAAGACATCAGCTGGTATGTAGAGGGTGAAGCTGTCATCAAGAGACCCAGCACATTCAAACAACAGGCAAACAAAGACATCAGCTGGTATGTAGAGGGTGAAGCTGTCATCAAGAGACCCAGCACATTCAAACAACAGGCAAACAAACAAAGACATCAGCTGGTATGTAGAGACAGAAGCTGTCACCAAGAGACCCAGCACATTCAAACAACAGGCAAACAAAGACATCAGCTGGTATGTAGAGACAGAAGCTGTCATCAAGAGACCCAGCACATTCAAACAACAGAAAAAACAAACAAAGACATCAGCTGGTATGTAGAGACAGAAGCTGTCACCAAAAGACCCAGCACATTCAAATAAACAGAGTTAGTATGTAGAGGTGGAAGCTACCTGGGCCGAGAGCCAGCACAGTCTTGCTCCCCGGAGCCACCTGGGTGTGGCCTGCATCTGTGATGACACTGGTCAGGATGCCAATCTCCTTGGCCTTGGGCACCAGACACATCCTGGACATCCAAGTCTGTCAGTATGGGGATCCAACACCAGATACGTAAACTATAATAATGTTCTGAACTCTTGTAATCTTTACGCAAGGGGATAACAACATAATAATGTCCCATTACTCTGAAACCCCAGGACCCGGGTGGTAGCACTCTGATGATGGTAAACAACCACTTGTCTATTTAGATATGTGTTATACTCTGGTATTTGCTTTTGTTCTGAATTAAACTCAGTTGTTGTTGTTGTTTCTTATCCCCTTGTGCAAAGATTACACGAATTCCAGTGGAATGGGGTGTAGGGGTGCAGCTTTCGTTGATCATGGCACTATGATCCAGGCACACTTTGGTGAAAGTCTGACTTTGCCTGTAGTTTGAGGCCGTTCCTAACATGGAAGCAGACGCCTTTGCTGCCGACTCTAACATGAGTACAGACGCAGCTCCTCCATATCCCTGGAGTGGGACCCTTGCTGAGGTCTATCAACTGGGTCAGTTGAAGTCAGGATTTTTAAAGAGGTCTACTCCTCTTCTAACAATGCTGCTGTTGGTCCGCGACTGCTTATTCGTCAGAGTTATTCTGCTTGTTTCGCAGCTGGCCTTCATATCTGAAGGTCGTTCCCCTATCCGCCACCTGGGGACGCGCCCTATAGCAGTCAGCTCTGCTCAGTAAATCTTGGTAATGCTAACTTCAAGGAAACCTGCAGCTAAAAATATGAAACAAGAAAAAAAAAGGCCCGTAATATCAAAACAGATGATTCATCAGCTGAGTCAAAGCAACAAAAATCGGAAGAGAAAATGAATGAAATTTTCTCTTAAACCTTCAAATACTAGGAAAAATTTCTCCAATTTGAGGAATACATACAAGGATTCAGAACAAAGAGACTCAATAGGATCATTGTAAATGTGACAAATCTTTGTAAATAAGCTCCACCAATGTAAATAAGATGATCTGTTATAAGAAATTGAAAATTATTTTAGACACATATGATTCTTTTAAAAAATAAACCAATTTCAACTTCCCTTACTGCAATGAAAAAATAATGGGAGAGCCTGGCTCATCGGTGGTGAACATTCCTAGCAGTTTCACCAGTTTAATCTACCATAATACCATAAGATGATCTGTGTTGTTCTTTTGTGTGTCTGCTAACCTAATGATTTCATTTTCAAAGAGGTGGGGGTCGGTTGAAGGGTGGTCTAAACCATTGGTTTTCAACTGCTACGACCTGGGATCGAATCCTGCATTGGGCACTTTTTTATAATAATAATAATAAAAAGCTCCAATGGCCCTCGATTCTTGCAAAGTCCAACCCCAACAGCGAGTGCAAAAGCAACCAAACAAGGCTCTGGCTTACTTGTAAGTGCAAAGTCGAACTGCTTTTCAAATATGTAGACATGTGGTGCACTCACAGTAAAAGCAGTCGCAACTTTTACCAACCATGATTATCATGGCCTGTACCACATGTACTAGGGATAATAATAAATTTCCAAAGAGAGTGGAATGTGTATAGATTGTAGTGAAGGTGCCAACTCACATGCAGTCCTCAGAGTCAGCCTTCAGGACAATCTTGGGCTCTCCCAAGACCTGCCAGAGCTGCAGGATGTGGGGCTTCTTGATGAGGGCTCTGCGGTAGGCTGAGAGGGCCGCATGGCAGCACTGGACACACACACAGGACTGTTTGTAGAGCTCAGGACACTACGTATGTATAGCCTACAATAAACAGAGAGGTGGGTAGGGCCAGAACTGTGTTCCTCAAACATCTAGAATTGGCTGTCAAATAGGAAGAGAAGGTATAAGCAGACTCTGTAAGTACACCACTACCCTTGTAGACACCAAGTTACAATAGCTTGAACTGTGATGATTGGGTATCCAAATTACACCCTATAATATTCTAAGAAGAATAATTTCCATCTTGATCAGAAATAATATTTCTATCAAAATGGCTTTATCATATGTACCATTCTTCTAATGAGAAACTCCCTATGTCAATACAGTTGAACCTCATTAAAACAACATGACTAGGGACCAGGTTGTTGTTACAACACCATGGTTATAAACTTGGGGCCTTAGAATGTCACGACCAGGTTGGAGTTCTAAAGGAGGTTGGTTCCACTGTATATATAGCTATGATGTATCCCTAATGTGATTGCCTGTGTTTTTTTTTTTTGCTTATCCCTAGTACATGTGGTACAGGCCATGATAATCATGGTGGGTAGAAATAGGCGACTGCTTTTACTGTAAGTGCACCACATGTCTACACATGTGAAAAGCAGTTCGACTTTACACTTACAAATGTGCCAGAGCCCTGGTTGCCTATGTGTGAAAATAAAGAATTGTAGTTTATTTATATATTGCTATTATTATTTATATGTAGATTCTCTCTGCCTCAGACAGAATGTGAGGATGGAACACTGGAATCACAGGTGCGTTGGTTGACTCCGCTAATGAAACATGTGAAATGGCCCTTTCTCTAAATGGATATCCCCTGGCCACCACATCCACTGCTAACTCTAGGAAACAACAAGATCCCAGATGTGTGAATAGAAGAGGCTGATAGAGTTTCAAATAAATCTCATGCATTCCCACTGCTTCCTTCCTCAACAATTAAACTTGCCATTAAACACTCTGATGATGTACCAGTTCCAACCAAGACTGTTTCATATAACAGTTTTCTCATGAGTTACCAAAATGATGATATGGTTACAATCTGGTAACATTTAAGATTAGGTAACAAGACCACATCCAAATAGATAAACTGCTGGTAACAGGGGTGTTACCATCTATCTTCATATGAATGCACTGAATCAGTTATATTGTCTGAAGATGGCAACAACATTGTTACTGTAATGTCACATGAACAGTTGATCTATTTGGATTGTGTGGTCACCTTATGTTTCAGCTATCAAATAGAACAGAGTTTGGTAAGTAATGGGCTGGTCATTGAAGGTGGAGCTAAAATGCATTTGTAGTTGGCTATATTTATCAAGGAAGGTTTTTTTTAAAACCAATTTTCTGAAATAAAAAAAAAATCATCAATTAGTTGATATTTACAGTACAAGTTCTTTAAAATTCAACCAGCAATAATTCAACATCAACCTAAAATCCTGATCCTTTGGGGTGCTAAAGAAGTTGGAGATCTGTATTATGACAGTTGTCTCAAGCCAATTTTCAGTTAGACAACCTGGAGATGCTTTTTATATTATTCAACCACCTAATCTTATACATTTTTGCCTTTTTTTTTTTTTCAAAGTTTTTAGAAGTGTTTTTATACACATACTAGACGTATGACCCGGCTTCGCCCGAGAATTCCCCCGATTGCAATTTCCTTCATACTGAAAGTACATCAATAATAAATATTAGAAGTGCCATAGAATAGCAATACAGAAGTAACACAAACTACAGGAAAAAAGTGTGTGTGATGGCAAAAATTGTATTATATTAGTGTTTAGGTATTTGATTTAATTAATATAGTTGATATAATAATATATATTTATATTATATATAATATAAATGAGTTTTAAAAATTTAAAAAAAAAATGCATCGCCCGGGAATTGAAGCCCGCGTGGCAGGCGAGCATTCTACCACTGAACCACCGATGCTTATAAAAATGGCCATATTTGGGTATTCATTCCATTCCGGATTACTCCGCGTAAAAAAAAAAAAAAAGTTCTTCAAATGAAAAAAAGAAATAGCCAAAAATATTAATCAAAATGTAGCCGAAAATTTTCCTCAGGTTTATAAAAAGCGACATGCAAAATTTGGTACCAATTGGTTCAGTAGTTTTTGAGTTTATCGCGAAACAGACAGACAGACATTGACTTTTATATATATTGAGATTTGTTGTTCCAACTATATATAAAACAATGTTATCTATTCTTCAGTCTCATTTATCTTCAAATTTTATTTTAAAGTTTTTCACTGTGTCAATTTTAAAACCCCACCATCCTAGAAACTACTAGTACAGTACCATAGCTATAAACATCCAATTATGTGGTGATGATCAATAGGCAGTAAACAATGAGATGCAATATTTATTTCCTCTCAAATTTACAGTGTACCATTCGAGCATAAAGCTCACGAGAGTCACTTTGTCGTGGATGTTAGGCATCAAGAATTTCTAAGAAATGGCCTTCAGAACTGACTGGAAGGTCACAGTTCAGGTAGAGTGAAGTCCAGGTCTTTTATGTCTTGGATTGAGGTCTCCATCAAATTGGAACAATTAAATTTAGATGCAATATGAAATTCTAATGTCATCTTTCACCAAAATCAGGGTAAAATAAACAAAAAAATCCTCCTTTATAGCAACATTAGTTATTTATCTAAGGTGAATCAGTTCTAAAGTCTTCCATGGGAGACCACCCAAAACATGGTTAAACCAAGATTTTCATGGAAGTGGTCTCTTATCAAAGACATGTCAGAACAAGTTCATGAGGAGACTTTGAATTGAAACAGAGTCTATATGAGAGACCACTTTCATGAGGGACAAGTTTTATGTTTTTGGTCTATAGTCTTTCATGGGAGAGACTACTGTATACACCTATCCCCCGATTTACACGGTAGATACGTTCCTGAGAAAAACGTGTAAATCGGGGGATAGGTGTACACAGAAATGAAATGCATTGACAGGTTAAAATATGTAGTCAGCACATAAGCTCAGGATTCCTCGTGAGATGTGTACACAGCGCATGTGTTCAATCACAGTAGCATTTAGTATATAGTGCGATAAAAACAAAAAAAAAACTTATTTGGAAAACCGTGTAAAAGCGAAAATGTGCAAAAAAAAGTACTGTGTAAATCGGGGGATATAGGTGCATTTATATAAAGATATTAATTATAAGATATTAGATATATTTCCATAATTAGCCTAGGAGGCACTCCCACCTATAGGGATTCAGCAGACAGAGAGAAAGAGATTGAAACTACTTCATTAAATAGTTCATACAAGATTATATATGGTTAAATACAATATTGAGAAATAAGGATGAATAGAGAAATAACTTACCTGAGCAGCAATCTTTCCCTTGCCCATCTTGAGGTCGTTCCTCACCACCAGCACCATCTTGTAGGCCTGGAACTGTCCTGACGCCACCTCTGTCACCTGGAGGACACAGCAGTCCTTGTTGGAACAGCATGGAGGACAGAGCACTGGGGAGAAATTGGCATCTAATACAGTAGAACAACCTCCATGAGAGGACATCTCTCTCTCTCTACAGAGGACAGCTTTCAAATTTACCCATTTTGTAAATCTCCGGTAAGAGGACACCTCTCTCTCTCAACAGAGGACAGCTTTCAAATTTACCCATTTTGTAAATCTCCAGTAAGAGGACACCTCTCTCTACAGAGGATAGTTTTCAAATTTACCCATTTTGCAACTCTCCGGTAAGAGGACACCTCTCTCTCTACAGAGGACAGTTTTCAAATTTACCCATTTTGTAAATCTCTGGTAAGAGGACACCTCTCTCTCTACAGAGGACAGTTTTCAAATTTACCCATTTTGTAAATCTCCGGTAAGAGGACACATCTCTCTCTCTACAGAGGACAGTTTTCAAATTTACCCATTTTGTAAATCTCCGGTAAGAGGACACCTCTCTCTCTACAGAGGACAGTTTTCAAATTTACCCATTTTGTAAATCTCCGGTAAGAGGACACCTCTCTCTCTACAGAGGACAGTTTTCAAATTTACCCATTTTGTAAATCTCCGGTAAGAGGACACCTCTCTCTCTACAGAGGACAGTTTTCAAATTTACCCATTTTGTAAATCTCCGGTAAGAGGACACATCTCTCTCTCTACAGAGGACAGTTTTCAAATTTACCCATTTTGTAAATCTCCGGTAAGAGGACACCTCTCTCTCTACAGAGGACAGTTTTCAAATTTACCCATTTTGTAAATCTCCGGTAAGAGGACACCTCTCTCTCTACAGAGGACAGCTTTCAAATTTACCCATTTTGCAACTCTCCGGTAAGAGGACACCTCTATACAGAGGACAGCTTTCAAATTTATCCATTTTGCAACTCTCCGGTAAGAGGACACCTCTCTCTCTACAGAGGACAGCTTTCAAATTTACCCATTTTGCAACTCTCCGGTAAGAGGACACCTCTATACAGAGGACAGCTTTCAAATTTACCCATTTTGCAACTCTCCGGTAAGAGGACACCTATCCCTAAAGAATACTTAGGCTCTGCAATTAAGTGTTGTCCATTACAGGGAGGTAGTTCTACTGTACCCCAAAAAAAAAATTAGTATTAATACAGTGAAAGGGAACTAACAGATATATTGCTGATATGAGATGGCAGAAGGCCATCAGCAACATTCAGTTTCCCAATTCCCAGGTACCTTTTCATTCTATCCCTCTAATCCAATAAGGCACAATTTGGATTATAAACATAAGGTAATAAGACCAAATACAAATAAATAAATAGTGTGTAATGTTTAGGTAACAATGCTGTTACGTAAACATCACACACTATTTATTTGGGTTTATCACTCTAATCCTTCTCTAAACACTTTCAACACATCTAGTACTGTGGTGAGACCATCTGTGAACCCATAGAGATTATCAACATGTTCCAGACTGTTCTCCACCAATCAGGAGCCTAGAATTTAAACACCAGCTACAATATATATAGTTTTAGATCCCACACAATCTCAACTGATGGTCCAGCAGACTGGTTCTTAAGAGATTTTTGCCAGTCTTGTGGTAAAAATTCAAATATGGAAAATTCATTTTAGTATATAGGTTGGGATTATAAACACAAGGTAATAAGACCAAATCCAAATCCAAATAAATAGTGTGTGACGTTTCGGTAACAGCGCTGTTACTGAAACGTCACACACTATTTATTTGGATTTGGTCTTATTACCTTGTGTTTATAATCTATAATCCAAATTGTGCCTTATCAAGGTTGGGATTATATAAACTTGAAAGGTTAAATCAATCATTTATTTTTATTACCCACATTTTTCCACCATTTTCAATGTAGAATCCTTAATGTGTCCAAGATGTTAATTTTTTTAGGTCTGATACCAACTAACACAGAGTATGTTGATATTTAAACCATGTATAGGTAACCAACCCAAGCTCCTGAAGTGTATCCATAGATCACAATGTAAACACACATGTTAGTAATCAGACCTCAATAACATCTCAGCAACCTATTGAGATTTTTACTTTGAAAATGATGGAAGTGGGTCACGGAAACTTCGTAAATAAAATTTTAAAAATGTTGAAGAGAGTTTATAATTTTGAGTTTTTAAATATTTCTAATTGAAGAAATCATAATAAAATCAACAAGCATTCCAAAGCTAAGTACCATTTTTATTTCTCTAGTTCTCAAAACAACATGCTCTTTAACAGCTAGAAGTATAACTTAGAGCTAACACACTTTTTTTTTCTCTTTCTTTTTAAAATTAGTATAGGGGGGCCGGTGGAAGGCTGGTTAAACCGTTTAGTTTTCGACCACTACGACCTGGGTTGGATTCCCGCATTGGACACTTTTTTCTGTTTAAAAAACAAAAAAATGCTCTAATGGCCCCCGATTTTTGCAAAAGTCCAACCCCACCAGCGAGTGCAAGTAACCAAACGGGGCTCTGGCACATTTGTAAGTGCAAAGTCAAACTGCTTTTCACATGTGTAGACATGTGGTGTGCTTACAGTAAAAGCAGTCACTAACTACCCACCATGATTATCATGGCCTGTACCACATGTACTAGGGATAAGCAAAAAAAAAAATTAGTATAGTTAGCTGGAAGTTATGCTTCTAGGTGTTCCTGTTGGAGAGCATGTTAACCTCAAAGCTAGAGAAATGGTACAAGAAACTTAACCCTGGATTGCTTAATGATTTTATTAAATTAATGTAGTAGTTTTTAAT
This sequence comes from Cordylochernes scorpioides, assembly GCA_030710605.1. Lineage (NCBI taxonomy): Eukaryota > Metazoa > Arthropoda > Arachnida > Pseudoscorpiones > Chernetidae > Cordylochernes > Cordylochernes scorpioides. Next base: position 58,388,918 of record CP092869.1, read on the forward strand.
AGCTAATTAAGTTTTTAACTTTAAAAACACTGGACCAGTAAATTTTTTTCACATATTTTACCAGTTGAAGGGCCAAAAAAAAAAAAGTAGTGAACAACAATTTGACCAATCAGCGGTACACTCATTATGATAGGATGGTTCAACAGTGAAATCTTTTCAGTTTATTTTGATCTAATTGTTTCTGTGTGTTCACATATAATCATTATTATTCTGAAAACATAGGCCATGGTAGGGATATATATATATATATATTTGTAGCTACACTTGTACTCTAAGTACACAAGTCTAGCAGGGTTCACATTTCCAGTGACAAAAGACCAGAGTTTAACTTTTTTATATGTATGCCAAATGGGGTTGAATTTTGGCATAAATCAATGACAATTAAAACAATTTTATTGTCATCTTGACAATTTTACAAACTCAAAGAGTGCAAAAGTAGTTTAAGAAGAAGAAAGGATAAATCAGTGGCAAATACAAATACACCTATCCCCCGATTTACACGGTAGATACGTTCCTGAGAAAAACGTGCAAATTGGGGGATAGGTGTACACAGAAATAAAATGCATTGATAGGTTAAAATATGTAGTCAGCACATAAGCTCGGGATTCCTTGTGAGATGTGTACACAGCGCATGTGTTCAATCACAGTAGCATTTAGTATAGTGCAATAATACATTATAAAGGACTGCGGCGTATGATTATAAAGCAACACTTAAAGTTTCACCGCATAAGTTTCTTTTTTGTGAAAAATCAATATTAATTTCAAAGAGAAATATGTACTATTTCTAACTTTTTTTTGGATGACGTATGAAAAGGTTGAATATATGAAGAGTAATGGTCTATATATGATTGGATGACGTATGAAAGGGTGAAAATATGAAGAGTAATGGCGAACGGAAAAATAAAAGTGTCCAGGGGCGGGAATCGAACCCACAACCTTCTGCTTACCGGGCAGGTGCCATGTCCACTAGGCTACCCTGGACATATTTTTTCCGTACTCTTCATATATTCAACCTTTTCATACGTCATCCAAAAAAAAAAAAAAGTTAGAAATAGTACATATTTCTCTTTGAAATTAATATTGATTTTTCACAAAAAAGAAACTTATGCTGTGAAACTTTAAGTGTTGCTTTATAGTGCAATAAAAAAAAAAAAAACTTATTTGGAAAACCGTGTAAAAGCAAAAACGTGTAAAACAAGTACCGTGTAAATTGGGGGATAGGTGTATATCATTATTTTAAAAAATCTTCAAGGTGTATTTCAAGCCCAACTTTTGGATGCCAGAAATGGTGAGTTTATAACATCAACTCTATGAAACCAATAGTCAGGAATTCTATTTACATATACACTCATGTATATCAAGATTCTGAAAATAACTCTCAAATATATTTAATACACAGTGACCTTTATTGAAGACAAACAAGATAACCAAGTGTGAACAAAATTGCCTCTGCCTCCTTCAGAAAAAAAAAAAAAGATAACTGGAAACATCAAAGAATTTCCACTCCCTTAAGTTTTGTCCATGTGTGTAATCTATGCAACTACCTTCCAATAATCCCAAGTCATTCTGACTCAGACAGGTTGTTCCCATCAAGGCTGGGAGAGAGGGAAGTTTCAAGATTGTTTAAAGGGGAACCAAACCAAAGACCCAATTAGGTGCTTCAATTTTTATTTTTAATTATTCAAACTACTTCTAAAGACCTACTTACTACAATGTGTGTGTGAGAGAGAAAAGAGGGTTTGGCTCATCACTGAGGAACCCACTCAGCGGTGTCACTAACTACCATTTGATAGATGACAGTTTTACTTACAAGGTCAGTAAAGATACATCTGATTGGGCAAATGAAAGTTGCTGATGCCAGGTCATCCATCTACAGGAGAACTAACTCCCTGTAAAGGACAACACCTAATTACAGAGGTAAAGTGTTCTTTAGGAAGAGGTGTCCTTTTATTGGAGAGTTGTTAAATGTAAAAATGGTGGAGAGGTGTTCGCTAAAGGGAGGTTCTACTGTATATGGAATTGCTAATAACTATGATAAAATTATTAGGTAATGTCATTTAGTCAGCTCAAGATGACAGCTAAAGTAGTATTGGTTCCGCCATTGCAACCATCTGTTTTGTACTCGCAGACTTCTGAAATGTTTGCCATATGGTGACATGGGTTGTCCTTCATATCTGTTGATGTGTATTGTTTTACATCAATATTTAAAACTGTTTTTAAAATAAATTATTTGAAAATTTTGTTAGAACATTGAAAACGTGTTTTCATAGATATTTTCTATACTATCTTTTTATTGAATATTTGATTTCTTTATCTTTTTATTGACATAATTATTTTCGCTGTTTTTGAACAGAAAAAAAAAAAAAATGTTTTAAAGAGATGTGTTTTCTCATGTTAGTTCATTAATGTTTGGTTTAACATAAATTTCTGTATTCTCCAGGAGTCCAGGTTATGCCCAAGTAGTAGTTATACTTTTAAATATTTAAAAATATATATAATTGTTATTTTGTGTAAAAGAACATTTAAAAAAAAAAACTTATTAAATCGTCTTTAAAAAATCTACAATATTCGGTTTTTGTCACTACACTATTAAATACCTGTTGGTTTTTCTTTTGCTTCTTTTTACCCATTGCCCTTTTAAAAATTAATGTTACAAATAAATAAAAAATATGGTAAATATTTACAAAAATAAATTAAAAGGGATATGTAAATAAAATAAGTATGATGATTGGCGTTAATATATATTTAAATTCACAGAATATAAATGGAATAAAAATATATATGATAGAGATAAACAAGAAGCGACATGTTATCTGAGGAACAACGTGGTTGTGACGACCACTTGCGTAGATGGAAGGCAATGTCGTCATGACAACATGGGGGAGGAGTTAGCTCCGCCTTGTTGCGGCAGCCAATCACGTACGTCGCCCGCCACGTGATGTGTGGGAACTGCAGTTACACCACATATATATAATACCCCAGACCAGGGGTCGCCAAACTGCGGCTCTTTGGATGTGATGTTTAAATAGTTCCATACGCAATTATTATTGAGAGTACTTACATACATAAAGTATTACTTTTAACCCGGCAGCGGTCGCGCCCTCTTTTATACCTTGAAAGGTCGCGGTGGGTAAAATTTACCCACTTTTAAAAATCTAAATAAATCAAATATTCTTTTCAATATTTTTATTGTTTTCTATGTTAGAATAATGATTTGTCTATTAAATAACTTTACATAAAATCCTGAGATATAAAAATCATATTTTATTTATTTTATTAATAACAAATCAAAATATCAAATATTTATGATATATTTGACTATTTTATGAAAATAAAAATATATATTGAAGATAGGTTATAAAATATAAATTTGTATGAAAGTTATCACTTCCTTTCATAGAAATTAGGACTTGTTTCGTCCTTTATGACATTCTTGACAAATTATTACAGAGTTTTCCTTACACAAAAAAGCAAAACAGTACTGGCAATGTTGAATAGTTTTTCTGTCCTTTTTTTCTTTCTGGCATTTCTTGCATCGATGTCTTTCTTCTATTTTTGGCTTTTTAGATGGACCAGGCTCTAACAAATTAAAAATATCGGATGCCTTTTCCTTTATTTCACATGGCATTCTTCCGCTTACTGTGCGAACTTTGACCATCTCTTCAATAAGATCTAAGGATAAGGTTTTCAAAAAATGACGTCTTGATTTAACCTTTGATGCGTTGCCATTTGCAAAATGAATTATCTGGGAATTTATTGCCCCAATATTTAAAAGTGAATAAAAAATAACCATGGGCCATCTTCTTGAATTTCTAGCACAGTTATATGTAGCTGTCATTTCGTCTATCATATCTACACCACCCTTTGTCATATTATAAAACATTATCATCTCTGGCTTTTTCAATTCTCCCGTTGAATCATCTATATTTGCATCGTGGTGCAGAGTTGAAAGCATAAGTACAACTTTATTTTCTTTAGGCTTGTATGAAAGAATTTCTACCTCTGCTGATGACCAACTCTGAGGGGATTTCCTTTTTATTTCTTTTTAAGGTACCAGCAATTGTTAGTCATTATTGTTGTAAAAGTTTTAGAGCTAAAGAATAACTGGTGAACCAGTTATCCATTGTTACATTGCGGCCAGTTCCCTTGATTGGCTCACACAATCGTTCCACAACGTCACTTGGACTGTTGCTGACATTGTAAGGACCTTCAGGGTTTTTTCATGAATAAATCTCCAAGTTACAAGTATAAAACATTTTTGAATCCACGAGAGCAAATAATTTTATTCCATATTTATTGTGTTTACTCGGAATATAATGCCTGAAATTGCATTTCCCTCTGAAAGCGTCAAGCTTTTCATCCACCGTTATATATTCCGAAGGAGAATAATGCTTTTGGAAATTTTTTACAAAAGTATCAAGAATCAATCTCACAGCTGCTAATTTATCTTGACGAAGTCTTTCATTTCTTGTAGCTTTGTCATCAAAACGAATTACTCTGAGAAGAAATCGGAATCTGTTTTCAGACATAGCTATTCTACACAATTCAAATCCAGTACTATCTCTTGCCCATGCATCATCTGTATTCAATTTATTCGCTTTCATGACCCCAAGAAAGTAAATAATTCCCAATAAAGCTTTAATTTCATGCAGGTTTGTCAAATTAGCATCTCTTTCTCTGCTATAGTTCTGCTGAATATTCCTAATGTAAATGTTAGTGTTTGTAACTATGCATTCAAGTATATTGTCATCTATAAAGAGATTCCAACAATCTAATATCGATTTAGCATTTTTTGCTTCATCCTTTACCCCTGGTAGATGGGTGATAATATTTTCACTGCGAGTTCGAACATTTTTTGGGGGAAGAGCTTTCTTCCATTTAGTCTTTTGGTCCTTTCCTATATAGTAATTGAAGCTTGGATCCTCATTGTTTTCTTCTTCTGATAATGTATACTGTTCAGTGTCTGTACTCCAATTCCTCTCTTCTATATGATCATCAGTTTCTGATTCCTCATCATCGGGATTTGGAATATTATTATCATCACGGAGAAAATCAGCATTTGAAAGCATTTTATGTAAAATAATGTAAAAAGAGGAAATAAAATATATATCCTACCTTATTGTTGGAAGAATAGATTGTATTATTGCACTTGGGGCAACAAAACCAAACAACAAAAAGCCAGAAAGTAACTCGAAACTTAATTACGCAAACCAAAACCAAAAGCGTTAAAAGGTCGCGCTGGGTAAAAATTACCCAATGACGAGAACTCAAAAGGTCGCACTGGGTAAAATTGACCCAAACATACTAATAAAATGAATATATGTCATAAAATTAAAATTATAGGTTTATTATAATAATCTTTAGATAGATTTAGAAAGGTACTGAGAATATATTTTAAATATATATATCTTTTAATATAGAAATATTTTCGAAAAGTTCCTTCTGGGTAATTTTTACCCATGGCGACCGCTTAAGGGTTAAGTAAACAAAACATTATAATAAAGCCACAACTCCGTTTTTTCCCCCATAGTAGTTTAAATAAACGAGTACGACAAATATGGAAGGTTCTGATAAAAAAAAAAACGTGGTCAGTTTGGCCAGCTTCTTATGCGGAAAATAAAAATTTAGAGAAGAAATAGAACGGAAAATCAGGAAAGTTTCCCGACAGAGAGAGAAATATTCCAAGGTTTACCGTTAGCACAATTAAAAAAAAAAAAAAAAAATTCGCGATAAAATCTGCTTTTTATTAAATCTAATTTTAGCTCTAGCTTGAAACGGGAATTCCTAGAGATTGAAGAAACCCTGTTCAGGTGGATAAGGCAGGCAAATGGCATGAAGCTTGACATAAATGGCAATATCTTAAAAGAAAAGGCTATACTCCTGGCCTTGGATCAAGATAATTTTGAAGCCAGCAACGGCCAGAAGGAACATTGCTTTTAAACAACTTCATGGAGAAGTGTGGGTCATCAAAACATATGGAAGTAAATAACAACAGTTGATGTACCTACAGTTGAGCCTCTTTAATTCAACACCACAAGGGATCTGAGTTTTCAAGTGAATTTAAGTTTATGGTGAATTATAGTTGGTTAGGCTAATCTCATTAATCAATCATCTCATCTTGATAATCAAAGATATTATTTTAATGTGTTGGCTGCAGTGTTGGGCAAATATTAATTAAAATGATTTATTAAAGATTAACAATTGATTAATTGTTAATTGTAATTTTCACAATTAACAATTAATCAATTATTAATTGTATTTTTACAATTAACAATTAATTAATTGTTAATCTTTAATAAATCATTTTAATTAATATTTGCCCAACACTGTCTACCAGGCCGCTCTAATATTCCATTGGACTGTGTTTTTTTTTTGTTTTGTTTTTGTCTATCAGTGTTGGGCATTAAAAAATTATTTTTCAATTAAATTGCTAATTGACTAAGAAATTAATTGCTAATAAATTAATTGCAATTAAATCAATTGCAATTAATCTTTAAATTGCAATTTGCAATTAAATTAATTGCAATTGATTTAATTGCAATTAATTTATTAGCAATTAATTTCTTAGTCAATTAACAATTTAATTGAAAAATAATTTTTTAATGCCCAACACTGGTTGGCTGATTATAGCTAATCGTCTAAAAAGTTATAATAATATATTTAAAAAAATAGCTTTTAATATAACGAATGAAGACATTAAGACGTGAATGTTTCTTTTCACAAATAAATCAAACTTCCTCTGTCCTGCGATGAAAAAAATATTTGAAGGACTTGGTTCATCAATGGTGAACCCTCCCAGCGGCTTCGCCAATTTAGTCTACCAGACCGCTTCTTTAGGACTCCAATACTGTATTCTTGGAGATCTTTTAAAGAAGTCCTTTATAGTTGTTTGCTTTTGGGCTGGAACCTTAATCAGGGTGCATTTCAGCTAATCAAATTTCAAAAGACACACGTCTTTCTACTTCTGTAAGGTCTATTTCAAATAATGAATATTTTGATTGTATTAAAGGCATCCATGGCTGCTGCAGATGCTATTGATTTTGTGTTTAAGTTTTTTTCTGATGGCTCTCTCTACTTCTTCATTTTCTTCTTCCCTCATTACCTCCTTTACAATTTCTTCAATGGTCCCAGCAACTTGCACATATGTATTAACTTTCAATGTAGTTTACATCAATGGCTTGATGTTTTTTTAATGTCCCAGAACATCTGTTTATTTCTTCTTCAACGACTTCTTCCATCCGTCTCAAATCCTGAGTGAGAGAAACAATTTTTTTATTGTGGAAGAGCTAACCCCAACCCATGCAGCCTCACCCAGATAATTGCAAAGAATAAATGTACTTGAGCATTTTTTTTCCATGTGCAATATTGCACATCATTTCCTATATTGGTCTTTCAGGGCTTTAATAAAACCCATATCACAGGATTGTAACGTACTTATAGTTAGGGCAGGCAAAAATCTTATTTCAATGTTTTGCAACCCTTGAGCTGGGCAATTAAATTCTAACCTCTTTAATTCGACATCCCAAGGGATCTGATCTTTCGGTTGAATTAGAGTTATATGATTTCATCACAATATTCATTTCTAGTGGACATTTTTCTCTATGATACAGTAGAACCTTCATGAGAGGACACTCATGCTAGAGGACACCCTCTACAAAAGATAATTTTAATTTATAAAATTACCATTTTTACTATTTTGACACTCTCTGGTAAGAGGACACCTCTCCCTAAAGGACACTTTGGCTCTGTAACTAGGTGTCCTTTACAGGGAGGTTGTCCTACTGTATAACCAAATATATATTTAAAATTATATTTTTAGAAAATACTGTTGTAATCAGTGCTGTAGTCGTAAAATTAGCATAGGGTATACGCTTGAGAATTCGTTTTTCCGTTTTTCGTTAAAGGAGGCTTGTTTGATTATTAATTTGAATATAGTTGATATATTTTTCCCAAGAAATTTTTACTAAATGAATGAAATATTTTGTGTGAATTGTTAATTTGAAATTTTTTTGCAATTTTTCAGTACAATTTTTATCATCATTTTTTTTTTACTATTACAAAGAAAGAAAATAATAAATTTTTAATAAAAAATTTGAACAAAATCATAGGGTATACGCTATTTTTAAGTAAAACCACTAGGTATACGCTATCTAAATTTTAAAAGCATAGGGTATACTGCGTATACCCCCGTATACCCTCCACTACAGCACTGGTTGTAATATAGTTTAATTAATAATGGGAATTGATACCATTAGGACTTTTCAGAATATTCAACTTTTACATAGCAATGGATAAAATTACATTATATATACGGGTAATATATATATTATACGAGGCTCTGGCACATTTGTACGTGCAAAGTCAACCTGTGTTAAAAATAGATAATTTATAATTGTATGCTTTATAGATTTTCCTCTATTATTATTATGTATATATATTTTTATTTTATTTTTGTTGCCTCTTTCTCTTAATGGGTGGAAAGGAATAAAGAATGGAAAGAGCAAGATTTGTAAACAAACAAGACATCGCCCCCCCATCCCATGCGCGAGCACCTATGCGCGGTGACGGGGAGAAAAAAGAAGAAAAGGACAACCGGCAGCGCTGGTGTATAGGCTCGGGGAAATATGAGCTCCCTGGAAATATGAGCTCCCGCCAAATATGAGCTCCCGCCTCAGAAGGAATGAGTAACCACGTGTGAATGAAACAAAGAAGATAACGAGAAGAGAGTTGTTATAGAATTGCGCACCAATTAAGTGGGTTGCGATATAGTTTCTGTTAAGGAACAGAAGAATTAATCTGGAAAATTATCTCAAGTGTGAAGAATTATTTCAAGTGAATTCATGATCAAATTTATCGACAGAATTGAAAACAAGATTTGTTTTTTATAAAACGGAAGCTTAGATAAGTATTTGCAAACTTTGTTTGAAAAAGATTTTGCCTTTCCACCCCTAGTTATTTTGCTCTCTACATTATTTGTTTGTACGTATATTTAACTTGTATCACTTGTTTTGTTTATTCTAATTTTAAATATATCTAACCTTTTGGCCAATTTGATTATCACCCTTTTTATCTGTTTATTTATTTTTATTTTTAATGCCCAGTCATTGTTGATAAGCAAAATAAAATATATTTTTAGGCCATTTTTGTTAAATTTTATTTCTACAACTTGTGCAAACACAACTGGTGAATCTCTATTTTCAATCTGGGTAAGATTGACCTTCCCCACATTTATTTTTTTTTTTCAAATTCAACATTTTTGGTGAGCCGGACGTGATTTCACCTTGAGGTGTTTATACAATTTGTGGAGATGGATAAGCTTAAAAGAGAAAGAACTCCCTTAAGGAATACTATAACTCGTACCACAAATGAAATAAAATCAGATCTAAGTCTAGAGGAAGTGGATATAATTTTAATAAGGGCCAAATTTGAAAGGTTAACCATTCTTAGTGATAGACTGATATTGATTGATGATAAAATAAAAGAGATCTTATTGGATGATCCGAGGTCCACAGAAGCTCAAATCAATGATGAGATGGAACAATGTGAGACTTATAGCCTACAAGTAGGAATTGTCGCACAGAAGGTGAAAGAATATGAGTCTAAATTGGCAGCACCCTGTGATGATAAAATGTCACAATCTAGCACTTCAGATGTTAAAAGACAAATTAAACTTCCAAAATTTGAACTAAAAAAGTATACAGGTGAGCTAGAGGAATGGCTATCATGGTGGAGTCATTTTGAAAAAATACATTTAGATGAGTCACTGTCTGATGTTGATAAATTTGAATACTTAATACAATCCATGGTTGTTGGGTCAAAGGCCCACAGACTTGTGACTAGCTTCCCTCTTACCCAAAAGAATTACAACAAAGTCATTGGAGATTTAAAAGATAGGTTTGGAGACAGAGATATGCTGACTGAGTTGTATGTGCGCAAGCTTTTAAAGTTAGTCATTGCCAGTGCCAGGTCTGAAAAAAGAACCTTGGCTCAACTTTATGATGATTTGGTTGCACATCTCCATTCTTTGGGATCTCTGGGAGTGGATACTAAGTCTGGGGGTGGTGCGTTCTTGTACCCGTTGGTAGAGTCAAGTTTGCCACTTGAACTTATCAAAATATTCCAACGTTCCCGTACACCGTACATTGAAGCGGGAATTGAACCTTGTGGGGCTAAAGCTTTTGATAAATTAGAGGGTCTGATAGAATTTTTAAAGCAGGAAGTTAAAAATGCAGAACGCCTTTCCTTTGTTGCTGAAGGATTTGAACCTTCCCTTCCTCTAAAACAGGGAAAGAGAGAAAATAATCCCCCTAAGATCCACACAGCGTCTGCATTATTTGTTGGTAAGACCAACTTACCGTGTTTATTTTGTGAAAAAGATAACCATCTTAGCCAAAACTGTTTTAAGGCAGCCAAGATGTTGGAATCAGACAGATTAAAGAGGGTACAGGATGCGAAAGTTTGCTTTAAATGCTTGAGAAAGAATCATTTAAAGAAGGATTGTCGGTCTTTTGTAAGATGCAAGCGTTGCCAAGGACCCCATTTTGAGATAATGTGCAGAGGAACCTCACATAGTCAGGAAAATTTAAATTGGAGGTCAGATAACAGATCTCACAATAGTTCAGCAGAGCAGTATGAGGGGAACAGTGAGCCTGTAACAGCAATGGCGAATCAAGTATGCACAAATAATATCTCTTTAATGACTCTAATTGTAAAAATTAAAGGGCCGAAACGTTCCAAAATGGTAAGAGTGCTTTTAGACTCTGGTAGTCAAAAATCTTACATCAGAAGGTCTCTAGCTAAGGAGTTAGACTTACCCAAGGTGGGAGAAGTCAAATTGAATAAATTTTTGTTTGGAGGGCAAACCACAGGAGAAAAGGCTCATTCAATATTTTATTTCCAGTTGGACAATGTTGATGAGGGAAAGGCTTTCAAAATGGAAGCGTTAGAGGAAACAATAATTTGTGGCAATATTTCACCCGTTGAAACAGGACCCAGGCAATGGGAATTGGATAAGAAAGGAATCACTTTGACTAAGGTAGACAATAATAAAACCGAAATAGACATCCTAATCGGTGGAGACTATTATGGGCAGCTTCTCACAGGAAAAATTGAACAGCTGGCAGGAGGATTGACCGCAATTCAAACAGTTCTTGGTTGGACTTTAATAGGTAATACCTCATCAGAGAGAACAGAGACAAGTGCTCAAATGGTTATCACCTTACTTACAACCCAACAGAGAGTAGCGTCCTTATGGGAATTAGAAACAATAGGGATACGAGATCCTACAGAGGTCATCTCTGTGAAAGAGAAAAATGTTCTCATGCAAGAAAAGTTTCGTGAGAAAATCTGTCGAGGCCATGATGGACGTTATCTTGTATCTCTTCCATGGAAGGAAGGAATTGGGACGATACCTAATAACTTGGAAATAGCCAAAAGGCGCTTGGAGGCTATGACTCAAAGGTTGACACAAGAGGGTCAGTTTGTTCCTTATGATGAAGTCTTCCGATCCTGGTTCAGGGAAAACCTTATTGAAGAAGTTGACAGGGAAGACATCAGACCTACTGGACATTATCTACCACATCGCCCAATATATAAGGTTCAGAGTCAGACTACTCCTATTAGACCCGTTTACGATGCATCATGTAAAGCAAGTAAGAGAAGTTTGTCTCTAAATGAATGTTTAGAGACTAGACCTAATCTGGTTGAACTTTTACCTGAAATCCTGATAAGATTAAGGGAAAAGAAAATAGGAGCCATCGCTGACATCCGCAAAGCTTTTCAGACCGTAGGTATAGATGAGAAGGAAAGATTCCACAAGGAATACCTCGCCATGCTCGTACAAAAGGGGAATGAAACAGAGGGTAGAAGGTTTCTTCCAGGCGAAGTTGTGCTGATTGGTCGAGATGATCAAAAAATAATATTCTGGCCACTTGGCAGAATCTTGGAACTGTACCCCGGGAAGGATGGCAGAGAACGTGTAGCTAGAGTTAGGACTGCTACGGGTGAATTTGTAAGACCGTTAAAGAGACTTTTCTCTTTGGAACTTGGTTCTGATATTTCCAGGGAGGTGAGATTACCTAAGACAGAAGGGATCAAAGCCCAGGAGATTCCAACAGATGGAGAACAGTCAATTTTTACTAGGTCTGGAAGAGAAGTGAAAAAACCTACGAGATTGGGGGTATACACCAATAATCTTTCCTAATTAAGATTTTTTTTTGTATTCCCATACAAAAAGGTGGGAGTATGTTAAAAATAGATAATTTATAATTGTATGCTTTATAGATTTTCCTCTATTATTATTATGTATATATATTTTTATTTTATTTTTGTTGCCTCTTTCTCTTAATGGGTGGAAAGGAATAAAGAATGGAAAGAGCAAGATTTGTAAACAAACAAGACATCGCCCCCCCATCCCATGCGCGAGCACCTATGCGCGGTGACGGGGAGAAAAAAGAAGAAAAGGACAACCGGCAGCGCTGGTGTATAGGCTCGGGGAAATATGAGCTCCCGGGAAATATGAGCTCCCGCCAAATATGAGCTCCCGCCTCAGAAGGAATGAGTAACCACGTGTGAATGAAACAAAGAAGATAACGAGAAGAGAGTTGTTATAGAATTGCGCACCAATTAAGTGGGTTGCGATATAGTTTCTGTTAAGGAACAGAAGAATTAATCTGGAAAATTATCTCAAGTGTGAAGAATTATTTCAAGTGAATTCATGATCAAATTTATCGACAGAATTGAAAACAAGATTTGTTTTTTATAAAACGGAAGCTTAGATAAGTATTTGCAAACTTTGTTTGAAAAAGATTTTGCCTTTCCACCCCTAGTTATTTTGCTCTCTACATTATTTGTTTGTACGTATATTTAACTTGTATCACTTGTTTTGTTTATTCTAATTTTAAATATATCTAACCTTTTGGCCAATTTGATTATCACCCTTTTTATCTGTTTATTTATTTTTATTTTTAATGCCCAGTCATTGTTGATAAGCAAAATAAAATATATTTTTAGGCCATTTTTGTTAAATTTTATTTCTACAACTTGTGCAAACACAACTGGTGAATCTCTATTTTCAATCTGGGTAAGATTGACCTTCCCCACATTTATTTTTTTTTTTCAAATTCAACAACCTGCTTTTCGCACGTGTAGACATGTGGTGCATTTACAGTAAAAGCAGTCGCCTACCTCTACCCACCATGATTATCATGGCCTGTACCACGTGTACTAGGGATAAGCCAAAAAAAAAAAAAATTATATAATTTATTTTTGAACAAAGGAAAAATTACAAATAGGATTTTAATCTAGGTTAATAAATGCAATATATGGGAAGGAAACTAATAAATTTAGAAAATAAAGAAAAGGATAAAGATTTTTTTAATCTTTAAGACACTGAACTAGCAACTGGTAAGTTAGGCCCAAACCGTCGAGTAAACAATCGCACGCGAACGTATTGACTCCTTCTTCAATGCATTTAAGCATGGTGGACATACGCTAACTATGGTCGCTGTGTCCAGCATACCAAAGTATGGTATTTTAAGCAATAAATTTGTATTTTAACAAGAATTATCTAATGTTGTTGAAATTTGACTTTAAAAATTGGTCGAATTGTCAAATTATATCGAAAAAAACATTTGCACTTTTATCTCAGTATTAGTGGGAAGAATGTTGTTTTCATTTGTTAGTGAACCAATCTTTCAAGCCTTCTCATTGGATGAATGTGGCCATGTTTGTATATATAAGGGGGCTATGGTGAAACGAGGAGCAGTGTGGTGAATTATCTTGTGGAGACGCTTAAAGTGTTCTCTGCGTGCTTTATCTATGTCTGGTGATCTCCTCGCATACCTGTGTGACCCCGATCCGATCCTTACCAACGTAACAATAAAATATAAGTCCTTTTTTTATTTTGCAAATCGTGAGTTTTTATTTACTTCCTTTTTGTTGTTAGTGTTGTACTCTTGAGTGTACGCTTTTCTGTGTTTTAAGTTACTCTTATTTTAGGCCCTAGTATATTGCATTTTTTTTGTGTGATAACCCGTAATTAGTAACTTTTGTCAGAATAATCGTTAGGTTGAATTAATGTTGGTTATTTGATATGCTGGAGGGCATGAAAATAGGGTCGAATTAGAGCAAGTGTTGAATTAAAGAGGTTATACTGTATATGACTTGGCCCGTATTCAGCTCAAGTGAATACTTCATCAAAATAAGTTTGTTTCAAACATGATGTATAAATATTAATATCATCATTTTCTGATTAAAAAATAAATGAATAAGTCTAGTACTTGGTTAATTTGAATTTTCTTTGGATGAAAATGTGACCAAAAACACCTTCCAGAATTAACTCTACCAGGCTTCATCAAAAGTTCATTTCCATAAATAAGTTTTTAATATACATTAAATAATATAAAATAAAAAAGGCATATCCTGACCAGGAGCACATGTGCTTTTCAGAAGGCAGAGCGCCATCTGGTGGAACAGATGCACCAGATGGCGCTCTGCCTTCTGAAAAGCACATTTGCTCCTGCTCAGGATATGCCTTTTTTATTTTAAATATCAACACCTGACCCACTTATTATTTTTTTCTATTGTTTTTTTCATTAAATAATATATTGAAAAAAAATTATTCATTGAAGTGGAGACCTTCATTTTCAATAACAGCCAACCATTCTTTGCCAGGTTTTCAATTTGCTGACAATACCATTCTCAAGTTTTAGAGTTGAAAAAGTCACAACAGGCAATTTCGACGTTTTGAAATGTTTCAAAGTGTCTTCTCCTTAGAAATGTAGCCATGGACTGAAACAATGCATAATCGGATGGCGCAATGTCCGGACTATAAGCAGGGTGAGGTAGAACTTCAATACTCTGTAAATCCTATTTGTTGTTAACCTAGCTCGATGAGCTGGAGCTTGTCATGTTGCAGGAGTACTCTCAGTTGATCAAAGCAGGGTCTTCAAAACTTCATATACTTGGCTGAGTTGCTCTGAGTAGATATCGGCATTAACTGCACGACCATCAGGAACAAGTTCGTAGTGTACAATACCATCATGTCCACCATGCAGACATCACTTCATGGCCAAAGCGATCTGTGTTTAATTACAGGATTAGCCTCTTCTTTTGTCGGGGTTACGAAGATTGATTAAATTTTCATCCCCAGTTACAATCCTCTTCCAAAAATGAAATTCCAAAACTGAAGATCTTGTGAATTTTCTAACAATCGTTTACAGATATCGATTCGCCTCTGGGAATGGGCTATAGTCAGGTCGTGGGCGTTTACTAACAAAGCGCAGCTTGTGCAGAGTTCGGTTGAGCGTATCTTTGGATGGTCCAAGTCTGGCTGACAATTCACATGTAGATTGTTATGGGTTGGCTATCACCAGATATCGTAGGATCTCAATATCCATCACATATGGTCGTCCCATTCGAGGTTTGTCCTCAAGACTGATGTCTCCTTCTCTGAATCTCTTTAACCATTTTGAAGCTGTTCTTCTATTGACAATTCCTTTCCCTTCCACTTCACATATTTCTTTTGTCGCCATATTTGCATTTAGCCCTTTAAAAAAAAAAAAAAAGAAGCACAATAGTACTCTAATTATTATTTTTTGCTCACACATTCTTTAGCTCTCTACTAGAATGCTGAAATGTTATTCTAAACCCTATTATATCATTTCAATCACGTGGGTACCCTCATAAACTGTGGGACCGAACCTTTATTTATTTAAACAATATTTATATTGATATATTTTGATATAATTTGATTTTATATTGGGCTTCCGCTTGTTGCTCCAGATTGTTTAAATATTGAGGACACCTATGCAGAACAAACAGATATGTAATTTATATATGTATGTAGAGAAACGGAGTGGATATAAATGGAATCATTTAAAAGTTTACAATTTAAAAACAAAATGAAAAAGAAAGAGAAAGTAAAAATATTATTCTTCGGTTGTCATCGTATGCGTGTCTTCTGCTCTTCTTGATTCCATGTTGCCAGCTTCTTTCTAATCAAATCCTACATGTATATAGGTAAACATTTGTGGATTTCGCTGTGCCAGGTAAGACAATGTCTTTTGTTTATCATCCCTGGTGGTGAATATGCCACAACGCCATCTTGAGCAAAAGCCAACCTGTGTACCATGGTTTCAGGTTATGGTCTTTATTAGTACAGGGGTGGCTTTGATTTCATGCCATCCTACATACGAAATCAATCAAATCTTCAAAAATGGTGCTTAAGCTGGTTAACCTTTGTCGGTCCCAAGCCTGGATGTAAAAGGAGGAGGGGGAGCAGTAACAAGCTCACTAAAAAACCTGGGCTCAGCTGGCCCGGCTGATAGTACCTTGTAAGGATTACTGATCCAGGATGAGTCTGTACTCCATGTTAGGAGTGGCTGCATATGGCGTCTTGTCCTCATGTCAGAGGCGGCCATTTCATATTGGAGCTAAGTCGACCTGCCACTGAGTAGTGCTCCCAGTCTTAATGACAAAGAAAGATGCATTCTACTTCGCCCAATCATGATAGTTGTCAAAGCACTACAGGCTTGATACCTTAATATGACTGAGTGGGGATAAGAAAGAAGAAGCTGGTTAAGAAATGGTAGGGATAACTTCCAGGACAAAATACAAGATTGTGGCCATGTTATTTCACAACCTAAAACACAGTTTATTGAAGATATAACGGATTTGATAATCCTCTCATTGGATGGTGTAAAATCCTAGCCGCCCCTTCTACTGATGAGGGCCATAGCCTGACACCATGTTTATACAGGTTGGCTTCTATCTGTAAACCTTAAACGAACCTAAATTAATTACGAAATTTTAATATTAATTAGTAATTAATTTTATAATAATTTAAAATATCGGACACCATTGCTCTCAAAGTATTAACATCGTGTGCATTCATAACACACACGTGTTTACAATTGCGCTAAATATTTAAAAAAAAAAATCTAATTTAAAATAGAAGGCCATTTAGACAAAAAATAAATATAGTGAAAATATAAATTAATCACGGGTATTTAAAATAAAATAATAATTAAATTGTGTTTAAAAAAAAACAATGAATCAATCATAACCTTTGTTTACATCGCGCGTCATCGTGACGTCATATTTCAGATCTGGCCAAATGTCTCGGGGTCACCCCTGAATTTTCCTATATCTGTGTTGTGGCATATTATCACCCCATTAAATTACATATAGGGGATAAACAGAAATGCATTTTTAAAGGGAAAAGTGATCTTTTGGTATATGAATACAGTGGTACCTCGACATACAAGTTTAATACGTTCCGCCACCTTGCTCGTATCTTGAATTACTCGTATCTCGAAGCAAATTTCCCCATACAAAACAATTGAACTACCATTAATCCGTTCCAACCTCCAAAATGTCACCCCAGTTATTTTTGTTACGTGGTTTTAAATAATAAAAATGTATTTATAAATATCAAATATTTATTGCACAAAAACAAAAAAGAGAATGTAAAGAAATAAATTAGATATCCTCACTGGTCTTTGCCTTTTTCGCTACATTTTTCTCGCTTTCACCTGTAGGCCGTTTAGAAAAAAACATGTCCAAATGTTCAAGTCTCAAAAAACAAAGCTTTGCATATAGAACAAATAACAATGAGAAGAAGAAAGAAACATTTAGGAAAAGCAAAAACAAAACAAAAGTACTGGCCAAAAAGAAACATTTAAAATCACAGATTAATATATTCAACACTACCGAACCGAACTCGTATCTCGAATTTCGCTCGTAACTAAAAGCAAAAAATCACTTGCTCGTCGGCTCGTATCTCGAAAAACTCGTATGTTGGGGCGCTCGTATGTCGAGGTACCACTGTACCACCATCATGCAATCTTCCATTATATTGCAACATATACTTTTTTGGCTGGTCAGAAGAAGTATTTCCATATTTATTTCTTTCCAAGATAAAAAGGCCAAATTCTGATTGGATGATAGAAATATTCGTCAGTTAAATGACATCACAACCATTATATTTCTGAAATTTCAGTCACTATAGCCTAACTCACATAACCTAAAAGATGAAAAATTGCCACCAAGTAAATAAAACTTGCTGAAATGATATTTGACACTAAAACAAACTTTAAATATAATAGTTTTGAAATAACAATGCTCTTTTTGTAAAAATAATATTTTACTGAAAATAAAAAAGATTTAATACTAAAATAAACGGTGCTTTATTGTTTAATTTAAATTTAAGATTTTACGCAAAAGTAATTTACATAACTATATTTTGTGTTAATTTAAAAGGTACTTACTTCTCTTGGTGGAAAAGGAAAAGGCAACTTTAGCCTTCCTTTAAAAAACCATCCTAAGGCAAGTCCTGAAAGAATGCCTGTTATGTGACCAAGAGAACAAGGTAATTCAAATTGCGATAAAATGTAATCCATATTTTGATAAAATTTATAATGCAAGCTGCATTTGAAAAATTATAATTTACCAAGCATGTTTATTTACACAAAAAAGACCGAAACTTTGTGATGATAAATACTATATATTTTTTAAAATCATACATACATTTTATTTTTGAGGGAAGAAATAGATTTTTTAAAACTAAAAATAAATAAAAAATGTAAATCATTTTAAAATAATTATTTAAATAATTAGTAAATGCACACAATTAATTTTACGCATAATATAAATGATAATTTTCAAAATTTAAAATATATTTAAAAATTCAAACTTTTTACTTTTTAGAACACAAATAAATCTTTAATTTTTTAAAATTAAATATTTCAAAACTTAAATAAATATTAATATGTATTTTTTTAAATTTAATAGCGAGAGAGACGAAAGATTTAATTATTTAATTTCAAAAATTGTTTATACAGTAGAACCTCCATGAGAGGACACTCAGGCTAAAAGACACCTAATTTTTGAATATCGTAAATATAACTAAAATATAGCAAATCACACACATTTTAGAAAAGATAAAGTATAATAAAAAGGTTATTGAGTGATATGGTAGTTTGTATTAAGAAAAATGGCTATTGTTGGACTGAACTGAACATGGCGCAATATATAAGCCAATTTAACTTCATTTTTGACAGGAGTCAACGATCGCTCGTTTTCTGGTTGCAAAAATCCCATTCTTGAGAACTGGAGGTCCAGGCAGCATCTTTCTGGTAGAAATGAGTGGCATAGTAGAAGAGCGATTTTTTTTTAAAGATTTAAAAATATTTTTTTAACATCATACAATTAGTGTGTGGTAGCATATATATAATAAAATATTAATATATATAGTCACGACCGTCTTTCCTCATCGGCCTCAGTCACGTATGCGCGCGCACCATCATTATGATCATTATCATTATCTAATGATAATAATTATTATTATTATATTATTATTTTTTTTAATATATATAGTCACGACCGTCTTTCCTCATTCCTCATCGGCCGCCTCTGTCACGGATGCGCGCGCACAGGGAGGTCACGTGCTCGCCGGCAGCCAACGGGCGCGCGCCGCCGGCATTACGTCATAGATTATAAACACAAGGTAATAAGGCCAAATAAAAAAATAGTGTGTGATAAGGCACAATTTGGATTATCTACTTATATAATTGCCTTATTCTGTCTGTGTGAAGTTCACGGATAGATTTTGGTCAGAATGGATAAAATAAAAAAAGTGTCAAGGGACGGGAATCGAACCCACGACCTTCCGCGTTGCCCGGGCCATTCGTCTAGCATACATATAGTCACGACCGTCTTTCCTCATCGGCCTCAGTCACGGATGCGCGCGCATCATCATTATGATCATTATCATTATCTATGATAATAATAATAATAATTATTATTATTATTATCAACATATATAGTCACGACCGTCTTTCCACCGTCAACAATTCCTCAATTCCTCATGTCACGGATGCGCGCGCATCATCATCATGATCATTATCATTATCTAATGATAATAATAATAATTATTATTATTATATTATTATTATTATTATTTTATTATTAATATATATAGTCACGACCGTCTCTCCTCAATTCCTCATGTCACGGATGCGCGCGCATCATCATTATGATCATTATCTTCTATAGAAACTTCTATCTTTATAAATATGTATATTTACAAAAAGTAAATTCGCTCGCGCCTCTAGCGGTGAAAATGAGGGGTAATACCAGCTGACCTAATGTACATGTAAAGTTTGGAGCGGGACGTTTCACAAGAGTGACATCCACGGCTCCAATTTATAATTGTAACAAATAGTATTGGAATAAAAACATTCAATCAGGTAAAACACGGCGTTGCCCGGGTCATTCGTCTAGTTAATATATAGTCACGACCGTCTTTCCTCAATTCCTCATCGCTGTCACGGATGCGCGCGCATCATCATTATGATCATTATCATTATCTAATGATAATAATAATAATAATAATTATTAGTATATTATTATTATTAATATATATAGTCACGACCGTCTTTCCTCAATTCCTCAATTCCTCATCGGCCGCTGTCACGGATGCGCGCGCACAGGTAGGTCACGTTCTCGCCAGCAGCCAACGGGCGCGCGCCGCCGGCATTACGTCATAGATTATAAACACAAGGTAATAAGGCCAAATAAAAAAATAGTGTGTGATAAGGCACAATTTGGATTATCTACTTATATAATTGCCTTATTCTGTCTGTGTGAAGTTCACTGTGTGAAGTTCACAGATAGATTTTGGTCAGAATGGATAAAATAAAAAAAGTGTCAAGGGATGGGAATCGAACCCACGACCTTCCGCTTACCGGGCAGATGCCATGACCACTAGGCTACCCTGGACATATTTTTCCGTTCATAAAGTTAATATATGATGCCAATATATATAATAATTGTATAAATGAATGCAAGACAAAATCACCGCGAATGTTTCTTTTTTTTAAGGCAATTTCTTTTTAAGGCAATTATCGTTTTGCACAATTACTTAATCTTTTAAAATAAATAACAATACTTAAATGAAAATATGTTTCTTTAAATAAAATAAAATAAACTTTTAAATCGGTAACCTTTTTTTATGAGAACCTTTAAATATATATAAGTACCTTATAATTGTAACGAATAGTATTTTAATTAAAACATTTTAAAAACACACAATTTGGAACGGGACGTTTCACAAGAGTGACATCCATGGCGCCAATTTATAATTGTAACGAATAGTATTTGAATTAAAATGTTTTTAAAATATATACGCACTCGAGTAAAACCCGGGCGTTGCCCGGGCCATTCGTCTAGTTAATATATATAGTCACGACCGTCTTTCCTCAATTCCTCATCGGCCGCTGTCACGATGCGCGCGCACAGGGAGGTCACGTGCTCGCCGGCAGCCATCGGGCGCGCGCCGCCGGCATTTCGTCATAGATTATAAACACAAGGTAATAAGGCCAAATAAAAAAATAGTGTGTGATAAGGCACAATTTGGATTATCTACTTATATAATTGCCTTATTCTGTCTGTGTGAAGTTCACTGTGTGAAGTTCACGGATAGATTTTGGTCAGAATGGATAAAATAAAAAAAGTGTCAAGGGATGGGAATCGAACCCACGACCTTCCGCTTACCGGGCAGATGCCATGACCACTAAGCTACCCTGGACATATTTTTCGTTCACATTTTTATTTTTATATTTTCAAGACACACAGTTTGGGGCGGGACGTTTCACAAAAGAGACATCCACGGCGCCAATTTATAATTGTAACGAATAGTATTTTAATTAAAACATTTTTAAAATATATACGCACTCGGGTAAAACTTGGGCGTTGCCCGGGCCATTCGTCTAGTATATACATAAAGAGAAAGAAATTTAAAAAATGATAAAAATATATAATTAAAAATAAAAGAGTGAACTATTTACAGTTAGGTAAAGCCCAGGAGGCTCCCCTAACGACAAAAAGTCTTCCTCCAGACAGTAAGGGGGTTTTCATGCTCTCCCCTCACCTCAAGGCACAGAAAGAACCTGTGTATTGATGACTTGGCCGAATAGCCAGTCCTGCAGGTCGGATGACCGCTGCATGATGTTGAAAGTATGAGGGGTCTGGTGGAGCTGCATGACCAATAGCATGGACCAACGTCGAGTCGCTAGAAACACAGGCGACGCAGGTCTCTCGAGCAAAGGCCAGATGTGCAGGATGGGGAAGAGCGTACAGGGACAGCTGCACTGCAATGTCGTCGGCATTGTGCCCTGAGAAAGCGCAACGTCGAAGGGACGGCCAGCCGATGATGATAGGAATATTAACAAAGTCTTGGCACCAGTACAGAAGCTGGGCGATGGGCAGGGTTGCCAAACGTGGTCGCTCAAGTGTACTGTGGATGGTGCGGGTGGTTAGGCGCATGAACGGAGTGACCGTCCCGCGCAGCACCACAGTTTCGCCTAGGTTGTCAGCCAGGTGGAACCCAGAGGTTTTCTGCTAAAAGCCTATTGCGTCTGAAAGAGCGCATCGCGTTGGACGAGTGAGGGGTGACACAGGGCCATCGAAGTGCCGTGCCGCGGCTAGGGTCAGATGGCCGGAGAAACCTGCATCCTGCATCCTCCGATTATGGCGAGGTCCCTCAGATGGTATGTTGCCATTATCTGGTGGTCCAGCGCATGGAAGTCAGAAGCTGCTTCCTATATATTCCGGAGTCTGCGACGTCGGTCGCGAGGTGGAAGCCATGGCGCAGAAGGAAGGGGAGTTAACAAGGCCCCACTATCAGTAAGCCAAAAGTAGGTGTTTAGACTTTCACGAAGCGCAACTTGGACACCTTTCATACATGCTAGTTTTAGCTGCGTGCCGACGTCGAGGAGGCCAAAGCCACCCACGGAGACAGGACGTGCTAAGACACCTCCCATTGTGTGCTAAATCTAAGATATCCTATAATTTATAATACAATATAATGCGGCTTATGATTGTAAAACGACATTTGAGAATTATCCCGCATGTGTTCATTTTAAACGAAAAATCGAAATTTATTTTTAAGGAGAAATAACGATTATTTCTAACCTTAGGGATGAAGTATAAAAGGATAAATTGTGAAGAGTAATGATAAACGGAAAAATAAAAGTGTCCAGGGATAGGAATCGAAACCACAGTGTTCCACTTAACAGGATCCCTAAGGTTATATAAAATTTTAAAATAGAGTTAAAAATTTGAGCAACTCATTTTTTAGTAATAAAAGGATTTATTCATCTGGATATCAGCAGGTAAATTATTAATATATATCATACATGTATACCTTGATGTTCTCTATGTTATGGGACTAGTTGGGTGGAATACCTTGTTTTGTTAATACTTGCATAAAAATGAGTGGGAAACTCAGTCTTTATTTACCTTGGAACTCAGACCCCTACAGATGTCACCTGTTTTTTTTTTTCATAAGCCTTTACAATTGAAGCCTCAAAGCCTTGTCCAAATTTAAGTCTTGACACAAACAAATTCAAGTATGAAGACATCAGTCAGGTATCACATCTATATGTGGCTCTGGGAAGCTGAGTTGATAAAAATAAAGTGCTGCTTCCAGAAGCTCTTTCTGTCCTGATGGTGCAATTGGACGTCCTTCAGGCCATTAGAGGTTCTTCTCAGGATGTAGGATGAGTCAGCAAGTCACTGAATACTCCTTCAGGCTACAGGATGTGTCTTTCAGGCCACAGGATGAATCAGCATGATGTGCCATGGTAGTCTGCAGGATCCGGCCAAAGACTATCCTACACATCCAAATAGCTACTTTGTATTTTTAAAAAATGCTATCCATTTTTGAATCTTGGGGTCTTCAAACAAGTTAAGCATTCTGGTTTAGATATTTTTATAAATTACTAGACGGGTGGCCGAGTGATATATATTTAGATAAGATTTTTTTATAATTGTTTGTTATTAGCATTATCTATTTGTTTGCATCAGCATAATTCAATCTAATCTTTGATAGAGGGCGCTGCTCGTGATCTGAGTAGAATAATTTGAATATATAGTTTTAATAATTGATATATATATTTTTTAAAATAGCCTATCGTCTTCCCTGTATTTTTTTTACCTATGTATGGAAATTTTGGTTTGAATTAGTGAACTACTGCGAATTTGTATACCGGACATACAAACAAACAAACATACAAACATTGATATTTATATATATAGATAGAAGATATGGTCACATGTGTATGACGCATAATTTTGACATTATATATATACAGTAGAACCTCCCTGTGAAGGACACCTAATTGCAGAGCCAGAGTGTCCTTTAGGGTGACATGTCTTCTTACCAGAGAGTAGCAAAATAGTAAAATGGTAATTGTGGTGTAAGAAATTTTTCCTTCAAAAAGAGGTGTCCTCTAGCGCGAGGGTCTTCTCATAAAGGTTCTACTGTATATATATATACTAGCGAATATACTCAGCTTCGTATGGTTTGTTTTACTCGAGTGATAAACATATATATATCGAGTAATAAACATTATCGCGGGGCTAGCATCTACTCCCTACTGAATTCATTATTGTTAAGATAAATTTGTTACTCTTCTCCAACAGAGCCATTGAGAAATTTTGAATGTAGGTAGCAGAATATATAGATTAACAAAAACATTTGTTTATAAATATTTTAAAAATTTCAAGGCAATTGATAAAATGAGAGAAGAGGTGCTCAACTCCACAGACAACGGCTGATTGCTCCCCCTCCCCTCTAAATTGCTTTTCCTCCTCACTCATGTACATATATAACCTTTAGGGGAATCCCCTTGTAAGACAATAGTGTCTTAATAAAGGTTTTTGTTGTTGTTGTTGTTTATTGCCTTCTCTTTTTGCTTTTCTCACTTTCTACGTCTCTTTGATACGTTTTCTTTAATTAAATTTCTCTTCTCTAGGTGGTTCAACACGAATCTTCCCAGGATTTTTATTTGTCTTTCAGTAAAGAAGGTCAGGAATGTTATCTGTGTATAAACAACCGCCCTAAGGGAGTTGTCATTATCTCGACTGTCAATATTTTACAGGGGAAAAGGAAAATTCTCTTGGAAAATCTTACAACTGTTATCTGACATTTGTCGTTATCGGCGAGATAAGTGCGAACCCCCTGGTGTAAAGAGATTGTTCGATTGTCTCAGAGCTGCTACCGAATAATTCAACAAGACCTGACATGATATAATGTTTATTCCTTCCTTGCCTTAATTTCTTTTATATTTCGCTTTCTACGAATGAAAATATTGTTTAAAAAATCTACGCTTCAAATTTTTATAACCTTCATTCATCAGCTGAGAAATTATTTTATTGAGACGAAAAATCTTGGTGTATGTATCATATGTAAATTCCAGTGTTTTTTTTTTATATTTTTTTTATTTTGTATCTTTTTTTCCTCTCGGATTTACCCATTCAAATATGTTAATGAGCTCAATTGTCTTAATTATAATGTATAAATTTCATTATCTCAATACTGATTGTGATTAGCTTTTGCTTTTTTATCTTCATTTGCGGTGAATCCGTGGTAAATCCATGTATAATAAATTTCTTTTCCTCCAATTTACTCAGACTAATCTATTATTAGTCTATATATTAGTCTATATATCAAGAAGCTCCTCTACTTACTTTACTTCATGTCAATTTGATCAGGATTAGAGTTATTCTATAAAAACTAATCTATTAGCTTGATTGTTTTATACAGGGTGTACCAGGTAAATTGGGAATTTCAACAATGGTATTTTAACTGAAATTTTTTGCAAGTAAAAATTAAAATATCCGAATGAAATTTGACACAGTAGTAGATAAAAGGATATAGTTTTTATTTATTCAATGAAGTTTCCATTATTAGCTACAACAGTCTCGAGGCGAGTGCGGAATGAAGCACAGGCCTTGGCGACGATGACCTTGTCCATTTGGGTCATCACCGTGTGACTGCTTTCTTGACAGACTGGATGGTGGTATGAGGAGCTTTGTTGACATCTCTCTCAACAACGCCCCATACATAGTAGTCGAAGGGATTGCAATCTGGAGAATTAGGGTGCCAAATATCAGGACCCCAGTGACTAGGGACGTTAAGTGTCAGCCACGATTGTGTCTTTTTTGCCTTATGGGCTGGAGCTGAGTCCTGTTGGAAGACATACTTCCTTCCTGCGGCCACCATGTCCATCCAAGGCTTCACAACGGTCTCCAGAACATTGATGTAGGTGTCAGCGTTCATCCTAAGGCCCTTCTCAAAGAAATGGGAAGGCATGACATCACCTTCACTGCTGATAACGCCAAGGACCATTACGGAGGCAGGAAATTTCGTGTGCATCACGACAGGTATCTCTGAGGGGTCTTTACAGATCCAGCGATCATTCCTGGGATTTACCTTTTGGTCCACGTCAAAGTTCTTTTCGTCAGAGAAGAACCTTAGCATGCCAAAAGAGTCGTGTTTCAGGTTGTTGAGGAGGGCAGCAGCCTTTCCTTTTCTGTTATTCTTCATATTCTCAGTCAGCAACTGACCTTTCCGAAGGGCATAAGACTTGAGACCAAGGTCCTCATGGATAGTTCTGACAATTGTCATAGAGCCAACGTCCATTTCCTTGGCTATGGCCCTCATGCTCTTCCCAGGGTTTCCATCAATCTTCTCCTTGACATTTTTGACAAATTCTTCGCCTCTTACCCTGTCCGATCGACGCGAGTGCTTTTTCCTTGTAGCTATCCCCTCTTTGTTACTGTCGGCTTCATCAAACTGCTTCTTGACACGATAAATAGTGGTTTTGGGCAACTTAAGAAAATCCACTATCTCTTTGGGGCTCCTTCCGGCGCGCAGAGCAACGATGATGGCAGCTCGATTTTCAAATTCTCGGTTACTGTTCATCACTACACTGCGCACACATGTACTGTTGCATTTTACATTAATATGGCTACGTAATGAAAAAAAAAACAAGTTTTTAATCTCAAGTAGTTTTTGTTTTATGGACTGTCAAAGTTAGTCCCAATTTACCTGGTACACCCTGTATAATGTTTCCTGTATATAAATATCATATTACCATTAAGGTACTATTATTTTTTTTCCTGTATGTATCCTACATTTCTGCTTGGAGAATCTGTATAAGACTAAAAGGTCTTAATAAAGTTTTTTTGTTGTTGTTGTTATATATAGATTAACATATAATAGAGTAACAAATGGTATATCCTAAGAAAAAGGCATCTCCTTATCGTGCAACTGAAAGTTGCTGATGGCTTGCGCCATCTATCGGAATAAATATCAACTATTCTCGTTGATTTTTAATTATTCCAGAATTGGCCAAATACCCATTCTTGATTAATCAAGAAAAGCTAACCACGGACGCGTTTCGGGCTGTTGGCCCTCATCAGCGTGGTGCAAGCTGTACCTCATTATTATTCTGTACATAACCCGGACTCCTGGAGTGTACGAAAGTCGCCAACTGTCCGGGTTTGTCTTCTGACTTATTGTCTATTTGTTGCAGTTGACATCCAACTGATTAGATGTCGCCAGGCTGTTTTATTTTTGGGGAGGCTCTTCAATGCTTCTTGGTTGAATGTGCTGGTGTTGAGTAGAGTTGCAGTCTGGAATCTCTGAAGATGGTAGGATGGGCAACTGAATAGGAGGTGGTCGACTGTTTGATTTTCTTGGTGACTGTTGGCATACGGGGTCGTTGTTTTTGGAGGTTCTGGTGATGTCGGCTTGAACGAAGCCATGTCCTGTCAGAATTGTAGAGGTGACGTTGCAATATTTTAGTTTTGGGATAATTGAGATTAGAAGACTAGGAGATGCAGCTACTCTTCTGAGGTTTCTTGTAGCATGGTCTGTGGTGTAGAGGTCGGTCCATAGTTGGAGGGCGAACTGTTTGCTTTGAGAGCGGACATATTTCCTAGGAAGGGTTGCGAAGTGTAAAGGCAATTTGGATTGAGCTGCGGCTTTGGCGACTTCATCAGCCTGTTCATTTCCAACGATGCTGCAATGACTCCGGACCCAGCAGAGTTGAACATGGTCCAGAGTATTGAGGTTTCTGATTATCTCTGCAGTAAGTGGGGTTCTAGGGATATCGGGGTGACAGATGGCATGTAGAGCTGCCTGGCAGTCGGAAGCAATGACAAAGTCTTGTCGCGGCATGATCCTAATAGATCTGGTGGCATAAAGAATGGCCAAAAGTTCCGCCTGGAAGGAGGTACAGTTGTTGTGGAGTTTAAGTTTCAGTGGTGAATAAGGAGGTGGGAGCACCACTGCTGCGCCAACCCCATTGGTTGACCGAGAGCCATCTGTATAGACAATAGTGGCCCGTTCTGGCAGTGACTTGGAGAATTGGAGAGGTCTTCTAAGATGTGGGTAGGGTACCGAGAAGGGACTGGGACGTGACTCAAAAGGGCCTTCTCTTAGCGCTTCCCAGTATGCTAGATGGGATTTGATAGATATATCCAGTGGAGGACAACCTGTGAGGGAGATTGCTGGGATAGTTGGAGTACACGGGCCTCCTCTGATTAAAGCTTTAGCGTATTTGTAATGGAGGCCACGTAGCTTCGGGATGCCATTGGTGTCGAACACCCGCTTGCCCCAAACCCCAGAGCCATAGAGGATGGCTGGGAGGATCACCATGTTATGTATTTTTCGGCCCGCGCTGAAGGTTAATCCGAACTGCCCCTGGATCGTGCTGGTTAGTCGAGGGAGAATCCACCTGCACCTCTTGAGGATGTTGTCCAGGTGACCTACGAAGTTTCTTTTGGAATCAAAGGTAACACCGAGGATTTTTATAGTGTTATCAATTAGAATAGGTTGGTTTTGGAAATGTATGCCGTGATAGCCTGGACGCTTGGCTTTCCAATGGAAGAGGCAGGCTTGGGTTTTCCTTGGGTTGAATGTTAGCCCCTGAGTCTTGCCCCAATGAAAGAGCTGTTTTAGGAATTGATTGATCTCTCGTGTTGGGAATCTGCGGAGGAAGTGAATCAGTACCGTGAAATCGTCTGCGAAACTGATGATTTCACTGTTGTTTGGCCTTGGAAGGAGATGGATTTTCCTAGCCACTATGTTGAAGTAGAAGGGGCTCAGTGCTGCACCTTGGGGGACCCCAAGTAGAGTAGTAGAGGTAAGGGTGGCGTTCCAAGCGTTGTAAATTAGCTGCCTTCCTCGGAGGAAGCTCGCGGACAGTTGAATCAACTCTTCTGGGCAGTTAAGGTCGCGGAGGCCTTGAATGATGGTGTGTCTTTGAACGGTGTCGAAGGCATGGCTGATGTCCAGACCAATAGCCAAGGTCTTCCTCCAGTGCTGCAGGCCTTCACTGATGTTGTTGTTAATGGAATCGAGCGCCATTTCAGCTGAGCGCCCTGGAAGGAAGCCAAACTTCTGGGGTGAGAACCAGCCTTGGTAATCCGTTATCCATTGCAGGCGCGCCAGTATACACCGTTCAAGGACTTTGGCCAAGGTATTGAGCAGCGTGATGGGACGGTATTTCTCCAGTTGGTTGGAGGAAGAAGAGTTTTGTTTGGGTATGAGAACTAACCGACCGGATTTCCAGGGTGTTGGGAAGTGTCCGAGACGTAAGCATTTGGTGAAAATTTGTGACAGTGTTTTATGCAGCGTTGACCCACCAAGAAGAAGGCATCTGGTACCTAGCCTGTCGGGACCAGGGGATTTCCTCCGACCGCATCGACGGATCGCGCGAAGGACTTCAGACACTGTAAAGGCTGGTTCTTGGTTGTAGGGTTGGAGCCAATCAATTGATGGGGTTGGCGCTGTCCAGTCTGTTGGAAAATAGTGCTGAAGTACTTCATGGCAGGTTTCCTCTGGGGTGAGTGGAGTGCCGTCGTTGTGTTTGAGCAGAGGTGGCCCAAGAGAACCTCTTCGGCCTTTGGAGATATATCGGTGGATGGAGCTCCATGCGGCCGAGGAGACCTCTTGGCACAGTGTTATCCAGGAGAGATGCTTTTCTCGCCTTATAGCCGCCTTGAGTTTGTTGTGGCAGGCTCTATAAAGACCTTTAAAGAAGCTCCTGATATAAAAGGAGGTGCTTTGATAGCAACGTCGTAAAGCAACAACTAAATTGCGGAGTTTTGAAAGCTCCTTGTTCCACCATGGTCTTGAAGGCCTTGGAGATTTTGATTTCTTTCTCATGGAGACATTGCAGGCCTCCTGAAGACAGGTAGTGAGGAGAGTAACCACCTCATCAATGTCGCCTGGAGTGAATGCGGTCTGGAGACGCGATGTGACATGGTGGAGGCTGGACCCAATGAAGGCGGTGAAGGTCTCTTCCAGACATGAAGTCTCAACCCATGAGCAAATAGGCTCTGTGGAAATGATGTCATCGAAATTTGTAAGGATTGGCAGATGATCAGAGAAAGCCATCTCCTGGAGACATGATCTAGTGGCGTGAATGGCTAGCGAGCTGGATGCTAGGGTAACGTCGATGGAAGAGCGCAGGGATCCGTTGGACCAGGTGTAATGGTTGGGAGATCCCAAGAACTGTAGGCCCATCAGTGAAGCAGAGTCCTCCAGGCTGGCCCCACGGGCATCGCGGGTAGCTCCAATACCCCAGGTTGGAGAGTGGGCGTTGGCGTCCATGCCAAGAATGCATGAGAAGGATCCTATGTTTATTGCAGATTCCAAGGTTGGTAGGAAAGATAAATCCGGGACACTGTTGTGCCAGTACGCCGAAGCGAGGACAACAGCCTGGTTGCCTAACCGGATGAGGGCCGTGGAGATGTTTGGATCAGGTGAGCTAAGTGGAATGGCGTTTAGATTTGATCGTATTACAAGCCCAGAAGGTGCATTGTTTTCATTTGGGATGAATGTGTCAAAGCTTGAATCAGGCCATTTAAAATTCTTTGGTAATTCTTGAAGTAAAATAGCGTCTACCTCTTGTTCTATTGCAATAGTGGAGAGTTCGAGGACTGCAGAAGGCGATTTCCTAAGGTTGGATTGGAGAACTCTGAAGGATCTATGCATTCTTGTTGAGTTGAGCCAGCTTGGCCTTCACCAGAGGGCAAGCCCGGGATGTCGCGTAGTGATTGAGCTGCTCAAAAACAGCGCCGGCCTTCTTGCAGCAATTGTGACATTTTGCTGAAGTGTTGGGACAGGCGTGGCCCTCGTGACCTGTCGTACCACATTTGTAGCAGATAGGTTGGGCAGCAGGGCATGAAGTAGCGCGGTGGCCGAAGCTGCAGCAGCAGTAGCATTGCTTCAGGGAGTAGCTTCTTTCGTAGCGTAAAATTAAACCTGCTATAGGCATCTTACCTCGATGCCCTAGGAAATTAGCCGTCTGATCGTCTACTTCCAGGAAGACTGTAGTGTACCCATGGGGATTGTCCTTTGGGCGGTGGGCAACCTTGATGTGCCTTTTCCCTGGGAGAATTTTTATAAAATCGTCGTTTTGGAGGCTTCCCACTATCATGTCGTTGGTCGTGGAGCACTCCACGCCAAATAAGCAATATCTGGAATATATTGTTGGTCTTTCCGTGCAGTTTAGGGATTTTGGGATGTTTTTGTTGGCCTGGAGTCTGGCCGCTAGAGTTGATGCACCTTGGGTGGTTTTAGTGTGAATTACCAGCCGTCCTTTCCCATTAACGGAGGCTGCCACTTCGGGGGAGTTCAGAATTGATGAATCTGCTTTTTGGGTCTCGCGTAATATTTCTCGAGAGTCTGTAGCTGGGTTGCTTGATTTAATGACCACATGGGACTCATAGGCGGCTGCGAAATTTTTGGAGGCTGGTTTAGTCAATTGCTTTATTGGAGGAGGGGTAGGTTTTTTGGTATTTGGTTTGGCAACGGCGTTGGTGTAGAGTGTTTCCTTGTGTAGTTGATATTCTTTTCCGTGGTTTATGCCTTTATAGACATCAAAGATGATATCTTCTGTGCCTTTCAGAGCCCATTCCACCAGGGAAAGCATTGGCTGGAGCTGCTCCGGCGTCATGCCGTTGGACTTAGCTACGTCAGCCATTTTCTTAGTGACTTTCTGGTGAATGACCTTTAGATGATTAAACTCAAGGTTGCAAGGAGGTTCACTGATTCGCGGGCGTTTTACGCTTCCGTCTCCCGTTGCGTCAGATGATTCAACTTCCATTCTTGTTAAAAAAAAAACTTACCATAAATTAATATTCATAAATATAATTTGTTTACACTTGGAAATGTGATTAAGAGCAGTTTCTTTCAAAGAACTAACCTCTAGAACAAATATATATGCCTAGATAATATTATGGTACCTCAACGACCAAAAAATTGGCCATTAAGGCATCCTGAAAAATCATGAAACGGGTAGTTAAGGCCAGAATTGCGTGAGGACGCTACACAATGTGAAAAAATAGTACAAATGTAACATTGTACTGGGATAAGGTGCATAAATTAAGAAAAAGGCATCTCCTTATCGTGCAACTGAAAGTTGCTGATGGCTTGCGCCATCTATCGGAATAAATATCAACTATTCTCGTTGATTTTTAATTATTCCAGAATTGGCCAAATACCCATTCTTGATTAATCAAGAAAAGCTAACCACGGACGCGTTTCGGGCTGTTGGCCCTCATCAGCGTGGTGCAAGCTGTACCTCAACGACCAAAAAATTGGCCATTAAGGCATCCTGAAAAATCATGAAACGGGTAGTTAAGGCCAGAATTGCGTGAGGACGCTACACAATGTGAAAAAATAGTACAAATGTAACATTGTACTGGGATAAGGTGCGTAAATTAAGAAAAAGGCATCTCCTTATCGTGCAACTGAAAGATGGCGCAAGCCATCAGCAACTTTCAGTTGCACGATAAGGAGATGCCTTTTTCTTAATTTACGCACCTTATCCCAGTACAATGTTACATTTGTACTATTTTTTCACAATGGTATATCCATTATGATATTATATCATTAAACCTCTTATCAGTAGTCATAATGATTCCAATTAACATATCATTATTACTATCATCATCGTCATTTTGAGTGTTTTTTTTAAACATAAAAAATGTTTACTATTTAGAAAATCTTCTCGATAAAATGGATGGAATGGAACATGTTTTCACTGCACACACCCTTCTCACAAGTTAGTGTATACAGTCACTGCACTTCAGACAAATCAGCCTATTCAATCTCTCAGTGCATATTTTATTCAATCAATATTTACAATATTTCCCTCTAAGCCAAAACTAATGCTCTATGAAAACAATAAATGAAGATCTAGAAAACGCTCTAAGAACACAACAATAGAAGAGTCAGAAACTACTGTAATATGTTTTGTTTCTTATTTTTATTGAAGAAAGATATATCTCTATAAAAGACTTATTTTATTCATTTAATTAACAAAGTGCGACATATCTAATATTATAAATCTTCTAGAGAGAAAATATGGTTTTACGGGCTACTAACCAAAAGTTATGATTTTTGAGCCCAAGCGCGATGTGAGGTGGCAAGGGACCCTAGGATCTGGCTGCAGGAGATGCGTCGCAGGGGTAGTGGAAACGTTGGGCAAGCAGGGGAACAGCGCCAAGGTGCAGTGAGGCAGAAGCATTGAATTGGCCAGGAATCCAGTAGAAGTGGCAGATGGAATTGGAGGCAGAAGGTCCTTGAAGCCTAGAACTTGAGGGCCCTAGACTTCAGGATGGGGCAGCTTGAGGCTCTCGCCTCGTGCTTGTCAGGAAGGCCCTTGGAGCAGCAGTTGGCACATTTGGAGGTGCGCTGGTCAGCAATGGATTGGCAGGCGCGGCCTTCATGGCCGTCTTGACCGCAGTGGAAGCACTTAGGAGCTCTGGAGCATTGGGCAGAGTTGTGGCCGAAGCCACAACAGCGGAAGCAGACGCGGATGGACTCCTCGAAGTTGAGGATTACTCCATCAACCACGATTCTCCCGCGAACGCCCAGGGCTCTAAAGGTCTTGAGGTCCGTTCCGTTCGCCATTACTCTTCATGTTTCACCTTTCCATACTTCATCCTTAAAGTTAGAAATGTCGCTATTTCTCTTTGAAAATAAATTTCGATTTTTATAAAAGAAACATTCGCGGTATATTTACAATTTTCGTTTTATTATCATAGATATGTGGCGGTATCTGAATGGCAAGAGTGGCAATGGCAGTAAATAAAATGATCAGAAAAATCATGTCTCTACCCTGGTTTGTTCGGAACACAATCCTCAGAAAAGATCTAAATATCAAAACATCAATGACTACATTATTAGACAATCATTTAAATTCTACGAAAAATCCAAAAAATTAAAAATCCCACCTTCAAGGAAGCCACAAACTACAAATGCGAAAAAGGAAAATAAGAAATTTAAAACCTAGACAAATTCTCCATCAATTAAGCCAGAATGACGAAAAGTGGAAAAAAAAAAGGAAAAATAAACCCACCTTGAATATCAAAAAAGCCAGACAAAACATTCCCAAGAAGAATAACCCAAAGGACCTGAGGATCCGGATCCAAAGACATCATTATAAATTATAATTGTAAATGAACCCCTGTACATCCCCCACAGTATATTGTACATATGATTATCTAGGTTACTCTTTTTGAGCGGCACCTAATAAAGTTATTTGGAACTGGAAGGCAGTAAGGAATAATGACCACATGTGGAGAACACACTTTGAAATCTTAGGTCCATCATGTTAAATATTCTGAACGATTTTTAATGTGCAAAATGAAATATCATCTTTGGTTTCTAAAGACCCGTTCAAAAAAGATACAACAATTATTACAGGGTCGTTTTTAAAACGAAATTGATTCAATCCGCAGGTTGGCAGTTTCTCCTTCTTAGTCTAGATGATGTTTATTAAAAATTGTCAATAATTCCGACTTTATATATGGATACGATATATTTTAGCACAGCAAGGAAGTTGGTAAGAAGACATTGAGTTAGTCTTCAAATCAACGTGCCAATTTGATTTCATCTCAATGATTAGATCAAAATAATTTATATTTACGCACGAAAAAAATATGGGTTCAAAACTTTTGATAACGATTAAATTTTATGCTCAACACAATTTTTATTATTAAATGATTATTATATGAAAGTGCTTTATATTTTGCGGACACATAATAAAAACAGAAACACTTTTTTTTTTTTGCAGGCCGGATTTACACTCATGGACAAAAAAACTTAAGGAAGTTTTATATTTTAATGTCGCGCCGGTCGATTATTTTTTAAAGGAGACAGAGACAATGTTGTTATCTCGAGTGTCTTCATTGATAAAGGTCACTGCGTATCAAATATCTTTCAGAGTTATTATCTGAATTCCGATATACATGCTAAAAGGTAAAACTTCTTCAAGTTTTATCTTTACATATATAAACTGAAAGAGATATCCTTAGAAAATGTAAATGATATTTTATCATCAACTTTTATTACAAAAAAAAAAAAAAAAAACCCTCAAATGTATATAAATTTTTAACGATAGAGGGCAGAACAAAAAAGAAATAGTTATTTATTTCGAATTATTTTTTTAAAAATAAAAATGCAACACCATAAACTATTACAAACTTTGCTTACATTTGAAATATTAATAATGTTAAGTATTCAAGTGTTTTAAAGAAATGTTAAATACCGTTTCAATAATGTATAAAAATGTGAATGACGTCGGTTTTTTTGACCTGGAACGGTTGAATGACCTTACTTCAAGGGATCATTTCTAAAGTTTCGTACGCAGTTCGATAACCGAACTTCGACGGGACGCCACCCGCGATGAGGAGGTGGGGGGGCCTTTCCCTGAGCGTGAAGTTGGATCCTTGTGGTCTTTTGATGATCGCTCAATACTGGGAACTGCCCGCTCTGAGTGGGTCTTTTTTACTAAATAAAGAATGGTGAGAAAGGAAATTTGGGTGACCTCTTTTCTGTTTAAATAATAATATATTAGAATTGGTCTTACGATTGATGTAATAGTTTTACACACATATATAGATGGATATTTTGCCGGGAAGATATTGATCTAAAGAGACAAAGGTCGCCTCTCCCGTCAAAATAGACGTCAAAACTAGACGTCATCTATTGACCGCCGCCAGAACTAGCGGCCTCGGGTCGGCGACAAAGCCACAACCAGTGTTGGGCATTAAAAAAATATTTTTCAATTAAATTGAAGTGCAATTAACAATTAATTAATTAAGAAAAAGGCATCTCCTTATCGTGCAACTGAAAGTTGCTAATGGCTTGCGCCATCTATCGGAATAAATATCAACTATTCTCATTGATTTTAAATTATTCCAGAATTGGCCAAATACCCATTCTTGATTAATCAAGAAATGGAATTAATCAATTCTGGAATAATTTAAAATCAATGAGAATAGTTGATATTTATTCCGATAGATGGCGCAAGCCATTAGCAACTTTCAGTTGCACGATAAGGAGATGCCTTTTTCTTAATTTATGCACCTTATCCCAGTACAATATTACATTTGTACTATTTCTTCACATTGTGTAGCGTTTTCACGCAATTCTGGCCTTAATTACCCGTTTCATGATTTTTCAGGATGCCTTAATGACCTTTTTTTTTTGGTCGTT
This sequence comes from Cordylochernes scorpioides, assembly GCA_030710605.1. Classification (NCBI taxonomy): domain Eukaryota; kingdom Metazoa; phylum Arthropoda; class Arachnida; order Pseudoscorpiones; family Chernetidae; genus Cordylochernes; species Cordylochernes scorpioides. The sequence continues at coordinate 58,425,285 of CP092869.1, forward strand.
GAGGTGATTCCATTCCCCCCTCCATTCCATTCCATTCATTCCTCGTTTTTTGGTGCACATATTTGCTCTCCTGTTCCTGCCATGGTTCCCTCTAGGAAGAAGAAGAAGAATGACGAGAAGCCGCCCATCGTAACCCTCGCCCAACTGGAGAAGGAGAACGACACTGTGAAGATGCACTTCAATATCGTCTTGAGAGCCCCTAACGATACCAGCCTCATGATCCTGTATAATCGCATGATCGATTTCATGCAACTGAGGGATAAACAGGTCAAGGCCCTCCTTGCTAAAACAGAGGACCTCTCTGGCATCCTCGCGTCCTTTAAGGAGCTGGATGAAGATACCAACAAGCCCCAGACTGACTGCCACAGCACCCAAACAAGCCCTGCTCCCTGCTTGAAGGAAACCAGCTCCCAGACTGACCCCATCAAGCCCGCCACTCACGCTGCAACCAAGAGGAAGCAGCCTGAAGCTCCCAACCCCCCTGCCAAGAGATCCAACCTGAAAGGTCCAGCAAAACCTGCGCCTTCCCGCCCCACCAAGCCTGCGGCCGCCCAAGTGGTCCTCCATGGGGAAAAATCGGCGGCCCACACAGTGGTCATCTCTGATGACCCACAGGCCGACCCAAGAGCCATGCTCAAAGCTGTCCGCGCTGCCCACACTCTACCCCAAGGCGTTTGGGCCTCCCTGAGAACCAAAGGGAAGCTTGTCCTCCACTCCAGCAACCCCGATACCATCCCAGCTGTCACCACCTCCCTGGCCAACAAGCTGGAAGGCATGAAGGTCCGCCAACAGAAGGTGATCCTGCCTCGCATCTGCCTCTTCAAAGTGGATGAGGAGACTTCCAACTCCACCATTGAAGAGACGCTGCTGGGAACTCCTGCTGTCAGCCAACTAACTGGGGACAAGGTGGTGCGCGTGGCGCACCGTTCTGCAACCAGAAACGGGACCTGCACCGCCTTCATCGAGGTGGACCTCAACACCTTCAGAGCTCTGGGCATTCGCGGAAGGATCGTGGTGGATGGAGTGATCCTCAACTTCGAGGAGTCCATCCGCGCACGAATCTGCTTCCGCTGTTGTGGCTTCGGCCACAACTCCGCCCAATGCACCAGAGACCCCAAATGCTTCCACTGCAGTGAAGGCGGCCACGATGGTCGTTCCTGTCCCTCCGCTGCCGACCGGCGCACTTCCAAGTGCGCCAACTGCTGTGCCCAGGGCCTCTCAGACAAGCACGAGGCGAGAGCCTCAAGCTGCCCCACCTTGAAGCTTAGAGCCCTCAAATTCTAGGCTTCCAGGACCTCCTGCCTCCTCAACCGGCCTCCATCCTGGCTTCTCACCCATCAAGGCGCTGTTTCCCTGACCTCTCCAGCTTCTCCCCCCTGCGATGACACCTCCACTGCCAGATCCTTGGATCCCTTCCCACCAGTTCGCGACCTGCAGCCATAGTAGGGCTAGAAGACCCATTTTTGTGGCCAATTAGCCCGGATTCTCAACAACACGGTCGTTGAGGTACAGCTTGCACCACGCTGATGAGGGCCAACAGCCCGAAACGCGTCCGTGGTTAGCTTTTCTTGATTAATCAAGAATGGGTATTTGGCCAATTCTGGAATAATTTAAAATCAATGAGAATAGTTGATATTTATTCCGATAGATGGCGCAAGCCATTAGCAACTTTCAGTTGCACGATAAGGAGATGTCTTTTTCTTAATTTATGCACCTTATCCCAGTACAATATTACATTTGTGCTATTTCTTCAAATTAATTAATTGTTAATTAGAAAAGTGCAATTAACAATTAATTAATTGTTAATTGTATGAATACAATTAACAATTAATTAATTGTTAATTGTAAAAATACAATTAACAATTGATTAATTGTGAAAATTACAATTAACAATTAATCAATTGTAAATCTTTAATAAAATTTTAATTAATATTTGCCCAACACTGCCTGAGATAAAAAGGGTTTTTATTAAATACAACACACCTTTACCATCGTCAGCTGCAGTTGAACGCCTTTTTTCTTTTGCGACAATGACAAATCTGCCAAAGAGTCACAAATTGTCGGATAGCATGTTCGAGAAGAGAGTGGTACTGAAATGCAGTGTTGGGCATTAAAAAATTATTTTTCAATTAAATTGAAGTGCAATTAACAATTAATTACTTGTTAATCGTTAATTGTGAAAATTACAATTAACAATTAATCAATTGTTAATCTTTAATAAATCATTTTAATTAATATTTGCCCAACACTGGCCACAACACCAGCTTTGGCAAACTGAAAAGCGTCCACCTAGAGACCATGGTTTCGGGCTAATGGCCCTCGTCAGCCTAGTTGGCGTCTAGTTTTGACGGAAGAGGCGACCTTTGTCTCTTTAGATCAATATCCTCCCGGCAAAATTTCCATCTATATTTTAGCCATAGATTTGGCCCAGCCACCTTGCCAGCTAAACACCTCTTTGGCGAATTGTGAAGATCCCATTGGATCCCTTGTGAATCTCATGGAATAAAGAATAAATTTTCTTATTGCCACTTTTTTTAGTTTTCCATTTTTATCGATCAGCACGTGGTACAATAGTTATACAAGATGTGTTCAAAAAGTATCGCGACTTTTGTGTTTTTTCAAAAATTATTTATTTATTCATGAATACCTATTTTGTCCCCTTCAAAGTAATCCCCATGAGATATTATACACTTGTGCCAACGGGTTTTCCAATCTTCGAAGCACTTCAAAAAATCATTTTTAAAATATCATTTTCAGCTCCTCCTTCGATGCCGTCTTTATCTCGTCAAGCGTTAGCGTAACGTCGTCCTTTCATGGGCCTCTTCAGTTTAGGGAACAAGAAAAAGTCACAGGGGGCCAGTTCTGGAGAATACGGTGGCTGCGGCATCATTAGTGTGTTGTTTTTGGCCAAAAAGTCGCGCACAAGCAACGATGTGTGAGCAGGGGCGTTATCGTGGTGCAAAAGCCAATTTTTGTTCTTCCACAAATCCGGGCGTTTCTGGCGGATTGCTTCGCGCAAATTGTGCATAACTTGCAGGTAATATTCCATATTGACCGTTCTACCCTGTGGCAAGAACTCATGATGCACCACGCCCCTGCAATCGAAGAAAACTGTCAGCAAAACTTTCACATTCGACCGAACTTGGCGCGCTTTTTTCGGTCTTGGTTCGTGCGGCAGCTTCCATTGAGATGATTGAGCTTTGGTTTCCACGTCATAACCATAAACCCACGCTTCGTCACCAGTTATGACCCTCTGGAGCAAATTTGGGTCGTCGCGGACAGAGTCCAACATCTCATTAGCAATGTTCATGCGATGCTGTTTTTGGTCGCAATTGAGCAATTTTGGTAAGAATTTCGCGGCGACCCGTCTCATGCCCAAATCATTGATAAAAATCGAATGGCACGAGCCAATCGATATGTTTAGGTCCTCAGCAACTTCTCTAACGGTGATTCGACGATTGGCCAATATCATTTTCTCCACTTCATTAATTTTTTCGTCTGTTCTTGAAGTGCTCGGGCGTCCAGCACGCTCTTCGTCGTCCACATCTTCTCGGCCTTCTGAGAACATTTTGTACCACCGATAAACGTTGCTTCGGTCCAAGGTAGCTTCTCCGTATGCCACAGTCAACATTCGGAATGCATCCGTGCACTTAATTTCGTTTTTCACCCAAAATTTGATACAGGTTCTTTGATCCATTTTTTTTTAATAGGTAAAAATCGAAGACGATCCAAAACACTTGCAAGCAAAGCAGCTGTCAACAATTAAGTGAACATTCAAAATGTCCGAGCTTGTCGGCATAAGTGAGAGAGATGAGTACCAAGATAAAGCCACAAAAAGATCGAAATTCGAATATACGTAACCCGCGAAAATTCAAAATTCGCGATACTTTTTGAACACACCTCGTACATTAGAACCTCTCTTTAGCGGACATCCCGCTAGCAGACACCTCTCTACAAAGGACATTTTATGATTTGCCAAATTACCATTTTTACTATTTAGCAACTCTCTGGTAAGAGGACACCTCTTCCTAAAGAGCACTTTGGCTCTGCAATTAGGTGTCCTTCACAGGGAGGTTCTACTGTATATAGTGTTTTATAGATTTTTCTCTATATGGTAATAAGTTTAAATATCATGTATAAGTGCTTAGTATTCTTTTGTGTTGGAATTCAAAATTATTTTATAAGATAATTGTCATGGAATATAATAATAATAATAAAAAAAACAACACTTGATTCAAGATTAGCAGGTTATATTAGATTTAGATATTAAATGGGTCTCTATTATAAAATAACTAGCCAATGACCCGGGCAACGCCCAGGTTTTACCCGATTAAATGTTTTTATTCAAATACTATTCGTTACAATTATAAATTGGGGCCGTGGATGTCACTCTTGTGAAACGTCCCGCTCCAAACTTTACATGTACATTAGGTCAGCTGGCATTACCCCCCATTTTCACCGCTAGAGGCGAGAGCGAAAGAGCAAATTTGCAAATAACACGACTGATATTTGGGATAGAGACCTGAAATTTTCACTAAGAGTTTTACCAGATTCTACTTTATATACTGTTAAAATTTCAGTCAGATTAGTTACGTATTGTGGACGTGTATAGTTGACAAACATACATACGCTGACTTTTATATATATAGGGATAATAATATAAATGAGAGAGTTTTAAAAATTGTAAAAAAAAATGCATCGGCCGGGAATCGAACCCGGGCCGCCCGCGTGGCAGGCGAGCATTCTACCACTGAACCACCGATGCTTATAAGAAATGGCCATATTTGGGTATTTATTCCATTCACAAAAGCAAACGATGACAGAATTGATTGTTGATGACTCTGATACTTGTATATGGAATAATTCAAAGTTTGCCTTATCATTTAAACTACTTAATATACAAACATATTTGTTTTATTTATGATTTGTTTACAAGTTTTAATGAAAAAAAAGTGAAGTAAACCTTCCGTATTTATGCTCGAGTGAATGTTTCGACGAAAAAAAACCTGGTTTCTGTCCATCGAACATTGTGCTATCAATATTATCATTTTCTGATTAAAAATGAATAAATTAGTCCAGTACTTGGGTAATTCTAATTTTGCTTTTGAAATCGCGATAAAAACCTCTATCAGACTTAACTCTATATACTATCAAAATTTCAATCAGACTGGTTAAATATTGGAAAACGTGGTGGTATTTTGTCCATGAAGCAGATCAGATCAGTCCATGCACCCTGATCACGATACCTGCCAACTGAGGTGCCTTGTCCATATGGATGTCCTCTTCTGGATTGATGTCTGCCATATAGAGGGCTGTAAGGATGGCCGGTCTGCTCAGAAGTCCTACGTGGCGGGCGGGAGAAGAAGCACAAGTAAGGGACTGCCTTGTAGGTAGAAGTACGGTGTCGTGAGCCCCGAGCTGCTACGGTAACCCTGAAGGCCTACAGGGAACTCTTTAAATGTGGCTGACTAACGGAGCACCCCCCCCTCCTTTCCATGAAGCAACAAAATCAGAAATTGACGATCCATGCTACTGCGTCTGAGGGAGCCGACGCACTGGGGCCTGCAGTCCAGGGAACCAGTGGGAAGTATATTGGAAAACGTATAGGGAACAAATAAATAAACACGCATACATTGATGTACCCGGCTTCTAATGAAAGTTTCCATAGATAAAGTTTGTTTTAATTTTCTCCATGAATAAATAAACCATTATGAAAATTTGCATATGTTGGGGCTGAATATTAACTGATAAACTAATCACACAAAGACAATAAAAAACTATTCTTATTTTGGAGTTATAAAATGAATTGTTATAGGCTAACACTTATATAATGCCCTAGCTTCTCCCCTAGTAAATGTTTGATAGAAGAAAATTCTCTAAAAATGTTATTATATATATACTAACAGATGTACATGGCTTCATCCGGGTTTTACTTGATTGAAAGTTAGCCTAACGAATATTTGATACAAAATATTTTCCGAGCAAACATCCTCTCTCTAATGATTCAATGACCTGGCTTAGTGTATTTTGCTCAAGTGAATGTTTTGCTGTTAGAATTTTGTCCCTGCATACTAAAAATGAACTGTCTTCGCCCGTAAGTCTGCTTTATGAAATTTTCCTCGAAATAATTTTGTATATGATAATCAAACATGATACAGAAATATTGTCATCATCATTTTCTGACTAAAAAACAACTATTTTTGCCCAGAACTTGGTCAATTTCAATTTTTCTTGCCTAAAAATGCGACAATAATCTCATCCAGATTTTTCTCTATGTCCTGTTAAAATTTGAGCTAGATTAGGTCCATATTGAGGATTTGTATAGCCGACAAACATATATATATATATTGTTATGAGAAGAACACTTACAACCTCCGCCAATAGATGGCGCTTTCACCTGTTTCCCTTCTCTAACTGATGTGGGAATCGCCGACTGCTGTGGTCCTGTTTCCTGGGGAGGGTAATTGTAAATACACTTTTATATTGGCCCCAGGATGTAACATAATGTAAATACCCATTGTTTATTATCCCATTTAAATGTAATGTTTAATAGTGGATGACAATAAAGTGAGTGTTTAAAGTCTCCGTGCCGCCTGCTGTCGTTACTCTCGCCATCATCGTTGCTACTGCTCTTCTGGACGTTTTCGGGTTGCCTGCAGGGAGGAGCTAAAAGGGAGAACAACGGGAGTTCGGGCCGGTGATCCACAGCGGAAGAAGCGCATCATCGCAGAGAACCGGAGGGGTCATGCGCGACAATATATATCTTATGAACTAATATAAAAGATATTATTTGCTTGATATTTAATATAGAGAATTATTGGGCATTTGCTTGATTTTGGAATACACGAGTATTTTATGATATTGTAGAAATGGTAATAATAATAAAACAGTTTAAATCACAATTAACTTTAATTGTGCTGATTGAAATAATTAAGGATGAAATTCCTGATTTGAGACGTAGGGAAGAAAAAAGATTATGTATTTACCAAAGTGTTCTTTAGAGAGATGTGTACCAGAGTTGCTAATTAGTAAAAATAGTAATTATGGCAATAAGAGCTGCTTCTCTCGCTCTCTCTCATATAAAGGTCTTACTGTACATAGATAGATATAGTAGAACCTCCATGAGAGGACATCTCTCTACATAGGACAATTTGTGAAATTGCCATTTTTGCTATTTTTCAATTCTCCGGTAAGAGGACAACTCACACTAAAGGACATTTTTGCTTTGCAATTAGGTGTCCTTCACAGAGGGGTTCTATTGTATATATAAATCCTCTCATGATTCTCACATTGAAAGATTGGCCAGTTGAAGAGATTGTGACTTGAAAAAATGACACCCCTTTTTTCCAAATAATAAAATAAAACTTTTTTGTATAGCATTTTTCCAATACTATTTGAAAAAAATGTGTATCTAAAAAATCACATTCCTTTTCTTCTTTTTTTAATCTCCACTCAAGGAATGCTCCAATGGCCCCCGATTCTTGCAAAATCCAACCCCACCAGCGAGTGCAAGTAACCAAATGGGGCTCTGGCACATTTATAAGTGCAAAGTCGAACTGCTTTTCACATGTGTAGACATGTGGTGCACTTACAGTAAAAGCAGTTGCTTACTTCTACCCACCATGATTATCATGGCCTGTTGTTGTTGTTGTTTCTTATCCCCTTGTGTAAAGATTACACGAATTCCATGAGTTCATGATCTCATGGAATGGGTTATAGGGGTGCAGCTTTCGTTGATCATGGCACCATGATCCAGGCACACTTTGGTGAAAGTCTGACTTTGCCTGTAGTTTGAGGCTGTTCCTAACATGGAAGCAGATGCCTTTGCTGCCGACTCTAACATGAGTACAGACGCAGCTCCTCTGTATCCCTGGAGTGGGACCCTTGCTAAGTTCCATCAACTGGGTCAGTTGAAGTTAGGATTTTTAAAGAGGTCTACTCCTCTTTTAACAATGCTGCTGTTGGTCCGCGACTGCTTATTTGTCAGAGTTATTCTGCTTGTTTCGCAGCTGGCCTTCATATCTGAAGGTCGTTCCCCTATCCGCCACCTGGGGACGCGCCCTATAGCAGTAAGCTCTGCCAAGGGATCATGGCCTGTACTAGGGATAAGCAAAAAAAGGGGTATCGAGCTTGTGCAGCTTGAGATGGGGTCTACTAGGAATGAGTAGAGATCATCAATGGATGAGCCAATACAGTCAATAATGTGGTTTGAGGTTGTTGCAGATTTAAACTTGTACTTAGTACATAGTGCGGGAAAACCTTGCAACCTTTTTGGAAGATCATTGTCCGTAGATGACCAGTTTGAAAATTGAAGATTCTGTTCTTTTGGGAGGACAGAATTAGTGGTTGTTCCTTCTGGTCTGTACCAGACAGGTGCTGCAGTAGATTTCCATTCTTGCTGACATTGAGACTTGATGGTATGGAGGAGGTTTATTCATCTAGTAGGGTGGTAGAATGTCTGACCTCAGGGTGGCCAAGAGCTCCAGATTTGGCCAGAGAGTCTGCTAGTTACAACATGAGCTGGAAGCAATTGTAGTGTGAATCACATTAAAAAAACTTTAGTTAATTAGATACTAATTTCTGCTTTGCCAATGAGTCCCACAAAAGCTGACTGTAATTTTTCTTAAAATCTATAAAAAGAGCCTATAAAGAACAACACAACTCACACAATTTATTATACAAAAATAAATAGATTTTACAAGAGTTTAAGATGACCTGTCACTTTGTCCAATAGTTTGGCTGGAGCTGCAAACAGACAGAATGATGGCATTGACAGTGAAAATAGCCAAGTAGTTAGAGAGCAGTAGCAGTTAATTGCCATAAATATAACTTTAATAAAGCAAAAAAAAAAAAAAATTCTAAATTAACAAAAAATAGGGTAAAAAATATCTTAATTATTTATCTCCTTTACATTAAGATAAGACACAATTTGGATTATAGATTGGAAACACAATGTAATAAGACTAAATTATTTATTTAGATTTGATCTTATTGTCTTGTGCTCCTTTCCACTAATTTAGGTGTTAGGGGAAAGAACTACAGAAAAAAAAATTCAAATTATTGATTAAAAAAAAAAAAAGAATTAGTGAGGAAAGTTTCAAAATTTTTAAGTACCCCGTTCTTCAATTGAGTAATTTTTGCATAAGACAAAAAGGTCTTAATAAAGGCTTATGTAGTCATGTATCTGAGAGGGAGTGTCAGAACATGTAAGTATTCAGATTAAGGAACTATATACAGAACACAGTTAAGATCTTCTTCTTCTTCTTTCTTATCTCCACACAATCATATTACGGTATCAAGCTTGTAAAGTTGACAACCATCATAATTGGGTGAAGTAGAATGCGTCTGCCTTTGTCATTAAGACTGGGAGCACTACTCAGTGGCAGGCCGACTTAGCTCCGAATGAAATGGCCGCCTCTGACATGAGGAACAGATGCCATGTGCAGCCGCTCCTAACATGGAGTACAAACGCTGCTTATCCTGTATCCCTGGATTAGGAGCCCTTATAGGGTACTATCAGCCGGGCCAGCTGAGCCCAGGTTTTTTAGTGAGCTTGTTACTGCTCCCCCTCCTCCTTTTTCATCCGGGCTTGGGACCGACAAAGGCAGAGTTACAAAAAGGAGTGAGGCAAGGCTGTATAGGTTCACCCCATTTCTCTTCAATCTCTACACTGAACATATTGCCACGTGGAAAATTAGGGAAAAACAAACTTCAGGATGACAACAGCAATTTATTTAAAGCAAGAACAAACTATGAATGATATCTCAATACATATTTTACTAGATTGTCCTGTTTTTCAAGACTACAGAATCGAAAATAATTTAATAGTAACAGATCCAAGTATTTTTGGTTACAGTAAAGAAATCTATATTAAATTCAATATCTTTTGTAGATATATTTTAAATTATATAACAACAAATATCTTTTAAGAAACTGATAATTTATATTATTCTTATTGTACATATCACCAGACACTTCTTTATTTTGTACACAGGCCTTTTCACATTTTTTTCTCTCTTTTTCATTGTTAATATTATATGACTATTCTATTCACGGCCTAAAATGATCTACTTATATAATTGCCTTATTCTGTCTGTGTGAAGTTCACTGTCTGAAGTTCACGGATAGATTTTGGTCATCAACGCGCGCATCATCATTATGATCATTATCATTATCTAATGATAATAATAATAATTATTATTATTATCTACTTATCTACTTATATAAATATAATAATTGCCTTATTCTGTCTGTGTGAAGTTCACTGTGTGAAGTTCACGGATAGATTTTGGTCAGTCATCAATTCTGTCATCGTTTTAAAAAATTAAAATATTAAAAAAAGATGCCGAAACCCGGGATCGAACCAGGGACCTTTAGATCTTCAGTCTAACGCTCTCCCAACTGAGCTATTTTGGCTTATTTTAGTTATTTCTATAGAAGCTTCTATCTTTATAATTATGCATCTACTTATATAATTGCCTTATTCTGTCTGTGTGAAGTTCACGGATAGATTTTGGTCAGAATGGATAAAATAAAAAAAGTGTCAAGGGATGGGAATCGAACCCACGACCTTCCGCTTACCGGGCAGACTAGGCTACCCTGGACATATTTTTCCGTTCATAAAGTTAATATAAAAGAAAATTCACATTTTTATTTTTATATTTTTAAGACACACACAGTTTGGGGTGGGACGTTTCACAAGAGAGACATCCACGGCGCCAATTTATAATTGTAACGAATAGTATTTTAATTAAAACATTTTAAAAACACACAGTTCGGAACGGGACGTTTCACAAGAGTGACATCCATGGCGCCAATTTATAATTGTAACGAATAGTATTTGAATTAAAACGTTTTTAAAATATATACGCACTCGGGTAAAACCCGGGCATTGCCCGGGCCATTCGTCTAGTTATATATATATGGCATCTAGTTTTGACGTCTATTTTGACGGGAGAGGCAACCTTTGTCTCTTTAAATCAATATCCTCCCAGCAAAATTTCCATCTATATTTTAGCCATAGATTTGGCCCAGCCACTTTGCCAGCTAAACACCTCTTTGGTAGATTGTGAGGATTCCATTAGATCCCGTGTGGATCTCATGGAATAAAGTCCGCCCTAGACTGACGAGGGCCATTAGCCCGAAACCATGGTCTCTAGATGGACGCTTTTCAGTTTGCCAAAGCTGGTGTTGTGGCTTTGTCACCGACCTGAGGCCGCTAGTTTGCGGCGACGGTCAATAGATGGCGTCTAGTTTTGACGTCTATTTTGACGGGAGAGGCGACCCTTGTCTCTTTATATATATAGACAAATGTAAAGGCATACATGTATGACAGCGTAAGTGTCCCTAGGGGGACATAGCGCTTTAAATTGAAATAAAATAAAATGAATGATAAAAAAAAGATAAGCAATAAGTGAAGTTTACAAAGAAACAAAATATAAACATCAAAAATGATACTCTGTTAATAAATACTTTGTTACAATATCATGAGATTGGCTGATCTTGGCAAATTGGAGGACTCAAAATAAATAATATTTTCTCTGCTGATGACACCACACTGATAGCAGAAAAAAAAAATGAAAACCTAAACTAGATTATTGAAAAAGTCCAAGACCAAAGTGAAAATTTTGGTTTGAAATTTAATATCGGCAAGACCAAATTTATACCTACTGATACAGTAGAGCCTCTTTGTATAGGACAACACCTAGTTGCAGAGTCAAAGTGTCCTTTATGGAGTGGTGTCATTTTCTCTGAGAGTTGCTAATTAGTAAAACTGGTAATGTCTGCAATGAAAACTGTCCTTTGTAGAGAGGTGTCCTCTAGTCAAAGTGTCCACTCTTGGAGAAGGGTTCTACTCTAATATAAACAGTTTTGAAAATTCATCAAGAAAAAAATGAGAGAGAGAGAGATATAGTTGATTACTTCATATTCTTAGGATCCAGGATTGATAAGATGGGAGGCTGTTGTTTCTTATCCCCTTGTGTAAAGATTACACAAATTCCATGAGTTCATGCTCCTCAAGCTATTTTATGATGAGCAGCGGCCTCTCCTAGAGGTACTGTAGATGGGAGGTTGCTTAGAGGAAGTAAAATGAAGAATAGCACCAGGAAGGGACGCAAGGACAAGATTATGAAAGATAAAGACATTTCTCTCAAGACAAAGAAGATAACGGTAGAGGCATTGGTATTCTCTGTAGTCATTTATAGATGTGAAAGCTGAGCTCTCAGAAAAGAAGAAAGAAAAAAAAAAAAAAAACCTTTTGAAATGTTGGCATGGAGAAAACTACTCAGAGTGCCATAGACAGATAAAAGGCCAAATATTTTAATCTTAAATTAAAATCAACACTGTTAGATCCCTATAATCCCAAATATGTAAACAAAGACTGACCTACTTCAGACATATAATGAGAGAAAATGGTCTAAAAAAATGTTGATGTTGAGAAATTTAAAGGAAGAAGAGAGGAAGACCTGCAATAAGCTGGCTGGAAGAGGTCAAGAAAGCTACTGGAAGGTCATTGTCGGAGCTGCGAGTGATAGTCACCAAAAAGTTCAAATTGGAGAATAATTGTCCATATTTAGTCACCAAAAGTTAAACTCAACCGGATGGACACTAACAACAATAATGCATGTATCATATGTAAATATCATTTATTTTTATCTATTTGTTCCCTTCAGACTTATCGTACAAATTTGGGTATGAGACTAGTTGCCTTAATTCAGTTTTCCTGTATATGTACATAATCTGTATTATTATTATCATTAAATGTAAATAACTTTTACTTCTCTTACGAATTAGTTTCCATGGCAGACCATATAAGAGACAATAGATCTTAATAAAGGATTTTATGGGTGTGTGAATTAAATTGTTGTTTTTCTTATCCTCTTGTGCAAAGATTACACAAATTCCATGCTCCTCAAGCTGTTTGATGATAAGCAGCGGCCTCTCCCAAAGGCCTGTTTAGTACATCTAATGCAAGCCAAAAGGTATTCAAGAGCTGCAGGCGCCAAGCTACGTTTTGGGCAAGTAGATAGGATTTTTTTATTATTATATATCTTCAATGGCTTGAGATGACCAATTTTATTTTTGAGGTTCAGAGTTCCTCCCCTGGGTTCTCTCCATGGTACCAGCTGTGCTTAGGTGGGATCCTCTATATCTTGTTTATTTTTTATTTGGCTACCATCTCTCTATTTCTTTAAAAGTAAGTATATTATTACATGGCAAGGGTATTCTTGTGCCTTTTTTTTGCTAGCGCATCAGCAACTTCATTGCCTTCACTGCCAATGTGTAAGGGTATCCAATGAAGATGCATTTTTGAGTGTTTTAGGAGACTCAAGTGTTGAATGGTCTAAACCGTTGGTTTTCTACTGCTACGACCCGAGTTCGATTCCCGCATTGGGCACTTTTTTCTGATAAAAAAAAAAAGCTTCAATGGCCTCCAATTCTTGCCAAAGTCCAACCCCACCAGCGAGTGCAAGTAACCAAACGGGGCTCTAGCACATTTGTAAGTGCAAAGTTGAAATGCTTTTAGACACGTGGTGCAATTACAGCAAAAGCAGTCGCTAACTACCCACCATGATTACCATGGCCTGTACCACGTGTACTAGGGATAAGCAAAATATTTGTTACCCAGCAAGTACTAATTGATGAGAGCCGACCAAGCATGTTCGCTGGTACCTCAGCTAGTAGAATTCTGGTGTTTGATACATGTTTAGATAACCCAGGATTATCTTGACTTCACTGCAGCATAGCATGGTGTGGCGGTAGTGTGATTGGTTTAGTAAAATAGTAAGGACATGCTTCTTCTTCACCAAGTTGTACATAGTTTTTTTTTTTTTGCTTATCCCTAGTACACGTGGTACAGGCCATGATAATCATGGTGGGTAGTTAGCGACTGCTTTTTACTGTAAGCGCACCACATGTCTACACATGTGAAAAGCAGTTCGAATTTGCACTTACAAATGTGCCAGAGCCCCGTTTGGTTACTTGCACTCGCTGGTGGGGTTGGACTTTTGCAAGAATCGGGGACCATTGGAGCATTTATTTTTTTAAACATAAAAAAGTGTCCAATGCGGGAATCGAACCCGGGTCGTAGTGGGCGAAAACCAAACGGTTTAACCAGCCTTCCACCGACCCCCCCGTTGTACATAGTACTGACCACATCCTATATCAGGTGCCACTGGTCAGTAACACAACATGGTAAGGGGGAAGTCTATAAACATCCCTGTGACAACAGTAACTCTCAGTACTGTCAAGAAGTGGACACAAGAACAGCTCCTGTACCCGAATATTGTAAACCTGACTGAAGGAAGCAACACTGCAACAAGGTGGAAGGCCACATTCTTTTAATACAAGTGGAAAGATAGATGTGGAAGATCATCAAAGTTGTCATCAAGAAAAACCAAACCTCAGAAACTTCAAACAACAAAGTTTGTATGTAGAAGGGGAAGCTATCATCAAGAGACCCAGCGCATTCAAACAACAGGCAAACAAACACATCAGCCGGTATGTAGAGACAGAAGCTGTCGTCAAGAGACCCAACACATCCAAACAACAGACAAACAAACAAAGACATCAGGTGGTACATAGAGGCAGAAGCTGTTATCAAGAGACCCAGCACATTCAAACAACAGGCAAACAAAGACATCAGCTGGTAAGTAGAGACAGAAGCTGTCATCAAGAGACCCAGCACATTCAACAAACAAACAAAGACATCAGCTGGTATGTAGAGACAGAAGCTGTCACCAAGAGACCCAGTACATTCAAACAGGCAAACAAAGACATCAGCTGGTATGTAGAGACAAAAGCTGTCATCATCAAGAGACCCAGCACATTCAAACAAACAAACAAACAAAGACATCAGCTGGTATGTAGAGACAGAAGTTGTCATCAAGAGACCCAGTACATTCAAACAAACAAAGACATCAGCTGGTATGTAGAGACAGAAGCTGTCATCAAGAGACCCAGCGCATTCAAACAACAGGCAAACAAACACATCAGCCGGTATGTAGAGACAGAAGCTGTCGTCAAGAGACCCAACACATCCAAACAACAGACAAACAAACAAAGACATCAGGTGGTACATAGAGGCAGAAGCTGTCATCAAGAGACCCAGCACATTCAAACAACAGGCAAACAAACAAAGACATCAGCTGGTATGTAGAGACAGAAGTTGTCATCAAGAGACCCAGTACATTCAAACAAACAAAGACATCAGCTGGTATGTAGAGACAGAAGCTGTCATCAAGAGACCCAGCACATTCAGACAAACAAAGACATCAGCTGGTATGTAGAGACAGAAGCTGTCATCAAGAGACCTAGCACATTCAAACAACAGACAAACAAACAAAGACATCAGGTGGTACATAGAGGCAGAAGCTGTCATCAAGAGACCCAGCACATTCAAACAACAGGCAAACAAACAAAGACATCAGCTGGTATGTAGAGACAAAAGCTGTCATCAAGAGACCCAACACATCCAAACAACAGACAAACAAACAAAGACATCAGGTGGTACATAGAGGCAGAAGCTGTCATCAAGAGACCCAGCACATTCAAACAACAGGCAAACAAAGACATTAGCTGGTATGTAGAGACAAAAGCTGTCATCATCAAGAGACCCAGCACATTCAAACAAACAAACAAACAAAGACATCAGCTGGTATGTAGAGACAGAAGTTGTCATCAAGAGACCCAGTACATTCAAACAAACAAAGACATCAGCTGGTATGTAGAGACAGAAGTTGTCATCAAGAGACCCAGTACATTCAAACAAACAAAGACATCAGCTGGTATGTAGAGACAGAAGCTGTCATCAAGAGACCCAGTGCATTCAAACAACAGGC
Source organism: Cordylochernes scorpioides (assembly GCA_030710605.1). Classification (NCBI taxonomy): domain Eukaryota; kingdom Metazoa; phylum Arthropoda; class Arachnida; order Pseudoscorpiones; family Chernetidae; genus Cordylochernes; species Cordylochernes scorpioides. Next base: position 58,441,127 of record CP092869.1, read on the forward strand.
AAACAAACACATCAGCCGGTATGTAGAGACAGAAGCTGTCGTCAAGAGACCCAACACATCCAAACAACAGACAAACAAACAAAGACATCAGGTGGTACATAGAGGCAGAAGCTGTCATCAAGAGACCCAGCACATTCAAACAACAGGCAAACAAACAAAGACATCAGCTGGTATGTAGAGACAAAAGCTGTCATCAAGAGACCCAGTACATTCAAACAAACAAACAAAGACATCAGGTGGTACATAGAGGCAGAAGCTGTCATCAAGAGACCCAGCACATTCAAACAACAGGCAAACAAACAAAGACATCAGCTGGTATGTAGAGATAAAAGCTGTCATCATCAAGAGACCCAGCACATTCAAACAAACAAACAAACAAAGACATCAGCTGGTATGTAGAGACAGAAGTTGTCATCAAGAGACTCAGCGCATTCAAACAACAAACACATCAGCCGGTATGTAGAGGCAGAAGCTGTCATCAAGAGACCCAGCACATTCAAACAACAGGCAAACAAAGACATCAGCTGGTATGTAGAGACAGAAGCTATCATCAAGAGACCCAGTACATTCAAACAAACAAACAAAGACATCAGATGGTATGTAGAGACAGAAGTTGTCATCAAGAGACCCAACACATTCAAACAAACAAACAAAGACATCAGCTGGTATGTAGAGACAAAAGCTGTCATCAAGAGACCCAGCACATTCAAACAAACAACAAAGACATCAGCCGGTATGTAGAGACAGAAGCTGTCATCAAGAGACCAAGTACATTCAAACAAACAACAAACAAACAAAGACATCAGCTGGTATGTAGAGACAGAAGCTGTCATCAAGAGACCCAGCACATTCAAACAAACAACAAACAAAGACATCAGCTGGTATGTAGAGACAGAAGCTGTCATCAAGAGACCCAGCACATTCAAACAAACAAACAAAGACATCAGATGGTATGTAGAGACAGAAGTTGTCATCAAGAGACCAAGTACATTCAAACAAACAAACAAATACATCAGCTGGTATGTAGAGACAGAAGTTGTCATCAAGAGACCAAGTACATTCAAACAAACAAACAAAGACATCAGCTGGTATGTAGAGACAGAAGTTGTCATCATCAAGAGACCCAGTACATTCAAACAAACAAACAAAGACATCAGCTGGTATGTAGAGACAGAAGCTGTCATCAAGAGACCCAGTACATTCAAACAAACAAACAAATACATCAGCTGGTATGTAGAGACAGAAGTTGTCATCAAGAGACCCAGCACATTCAAACAAACAAACAAAGACATCAGATGGTATGTAGAGACAGAAGTTGTCATCAAGAGACCAAGTACATTCAAACAAACAAACAAAGACATCAGGTGGTACATAGAGGCAGAAGCTGTCACCAAGAGATCCAGCACATTCAAACAACAGGCAAACAAACAAAGACATCAGCTGGTATGTAGAGACAGAAGCTGTCATCAAGAGACCCAGCACATTCAACAAACAAACAAATCAGCTGGTATGTAGAGACAGAAGCTGTCACCAAGAGACTCAGCACATTCAACAAACAAACAAAGACATCAGCTGGTATGTAGAGACAGAAGTTGTCATCAAGAGACCAAGTACATTCAAACAAACAAACAAAGACATCAGGTGGTACATAGAGGCAGAAGCTGTCATCAAGAGACCCAGCACATTCAAACAACAGGCAAACAAACAAAGACATCAGCTGGTATGTAGAGACAGAAGCTGTCATCAAGAGACCCAGCACATTCAATAAACAAACAAAGACATCAGCTGGTATGTAGAGACAGAAGCTGTCACCAAGAGACCCAGTACATTCAAACAGGCAAACAAAGACATCAGCTGGTATGTAGAGACAAAAGCTGTCATCATCAAGAGACCCAGCACATTCAAACAAACAAACAAACAAACAAAGACATCAGCTGGTATGTAGAGACAGAAGTTGTCATCAAGAGACCCAGTACATTCAAACAAACAAAGACATCAGCTGGTATGTAGAGACAGAAGCTGTCATCAAGAGACCCAGCGCATTCAAACAACAGGCAAACAAACACATCAGCCGGTATGTAGAGACAGAAGCTGTCGTCAAGAGACCCAACACATCCAAACAACAGACAAACAAACAAAGACATCAGGTGGTACATAGAGGCAGAAGCTGTCATCAAGAGACCCAGCACATTCAAACAACAGGCAAACAAACAAAGACATCAGCTGGTATGTAGAGACAAAAGCTGTCATCATCAAGAGACCCAGCACATTCAAACAAACAAACAAACAAACAAAGACATCAGCTGGTATGTAGAGACAGAAGTTGTCATCAAGAGACCCAGCACATTCAAACAAACAAACAAACAAAGACATCAGCTGGTATGTAGAGACAGAAGCTGTCATCAAGAGACCCAGTGCATTCAAACAACAGGCAAACAAACAAAGACATCAGCTGGTATGTAGAGACAAAAGCTGTCATCATCAAGAGACCCAGCACATTCAAACAAACAAACAAACAAACAAAGACATCAGCTGGTATGTAGAGACAGAAGTTGTCATCAAGAGACCCAGCACATTTAAACAAACAAACAAACAAACAAAGACATCAGCTGGTATGTAGAGACAGAAGCTGTCATCAAGAGACCCAGTGCATTCAAACAACAGGCAAACAAACACATCAGCCGGTATGTAGAGACAGAAGCTGTCATCAAGAGACCCAGCACATTCAGACAAACAAAGACATCAGCTGGTATGTAGAGACAGAAGCTGTCGTCAAGAGACCCAACACATCCAAACAACAGACAAACAAACAAAGACATCAGGTGGTACATAGAGGCAGAAGCTGTCATCAAGAGACCCAGCACATTCAAACAACAGGCAAACAAACAAAGACATCAGCTGGTATGTAGAGACAAAAGCTGTCATCATCAAGAGACCCAGCACATTCAAACAAACAAACAAACAAACAAAGACATCAGCTGGTATGTAGAGACAGAAGTTGTCATCAAGAGACCCAGTACATTCAAACAAACAAAGACATCAGCTGGTATGTAGAGACAGAAGCTGTCATCAAGAGACCCAGCGCATTTAAACAACAGGCAAACAAACACATCAGCCGGTATGTAGAGACAGAAGCTGTCATCAAGAGACCCAGTACATTCAAACAAACAAACAAAGACATCAGGTGGTACATAGAGGCAGAAACTGTCATCAAGAGACCCAGCACATTCAAACAACAGGCAAACAAACAAAGACATCAGGTGGTACATAGAGGCAGAAACTGTCATCAAGAGACCCAGCACATTCAAACAACAGGCAAACAAACAAAGACATCAGCTGGTATGTAGAAACAAAAGCTGTCATCATCAAGAGACCCAGCATATTCAAACAAAGACATCAGCTGGTATGTAGAGACAGAAGTTGTCATCAAGAGACCCAGCGCATTCAAACAACAGGCAAACAAACACATCAGCCGGTATGTAGAGACAGTAGCTGTCATCAAGAGACCAAATACATTCAAACAAACAAACAAAGACATCAGCTGGTATGTAGAGACAGAAGCTGTCGTCAAGAGACCCAACACATCCAAACAACAGACAAACAAACAAAGACATCAGGTGGTACATAGAGGCAGAAGCTGTCATCAAGAGACCCAGTACATTCAAACAACAGGCAAACAAAGACATCAGCTGGTATGTAGAGACAGAAGCTGTCATCAAGAGACCCAGTACATTCAAACAAACAAACAAAGACATCAGCTGGTATGTAGAGACAGAAGCTATCATCAAGAGACCCAGTACATTCAAACAAACAAACAAAGACATCAGATGGTATGTAGAGACAGAAGTTGTCATCAAGAGACCCAACACATTCAAACAAACAAACAAAGACATCAGCTGGTATGTAGAGACAAAAGCTGTCATCAAGAGACCCAGCACATTCAAACAAACAAACAAAGACATCAGATGGTATGTAGAGACAGAAGTTGTCATCAAGAGACCCAACACATTCAAACAAACAAACAAAGACATCAGCTGGTATGTAGAGACAGAAGCTGTCATCAAGAGACCCAGCACATTCAATAAACAAACAAAGACATCAGCTGGTATGTAGAGACAGAAGCTGTCACCAAGAGACCCAGTACATTCAAACAGGCAAACAAAGACATCAGCTGGTATGTAGGGACAAAAGCTGTCATCATCAAGAGACCCAGCACATTCAAACAAACAAACAAACAAACAAAGACATCAGCTGGTATGTAGAGACAGAAGTTGTCATCAAGAGACCCAGTACATTCAAACAAACAAAGACATCAGCTGGTATGTAGAGACAGAAGCTGTCATCAAGAGACCCAGCGCATTCAAACAACAGGCAAACAAACACATCAGCCGGTATGTAGAGACAGAAGCTGTCGTCAAGAGACCCAACACATCCAAACAACAGACAAACAAACAAAGACATCAGGTGGTACATAGAGGCAGAAGCTGTCATCAAGAGACCCAGCACATTCAAACAACAGGCAAACAAACAAAGACATCAGCTGGTATGTAGAGACAAAAGCTGTCATCATCAAGAGACCCAGCACATTCAAACAAACAAACAAACAAACAAAGACATCAGCTGGTATGTAGAGACAGAAGTTGTCATCAAGAGACCCAGCACATTCAAACAAACAAACAAACAAAGACATCAGCTGGTATGTAGAGACAGAAGCTGTCATCAAGAGACCCAGTGCATTCAAACAACAGGCAAACAAACAAAGACATCAGCTGGTATGTAGAGACAAAAGCTGTCATCATCAAGAGACCCAGCACATTCAAACAAACAAACAAACAAACAAAGACATCAGCTGGTATGTAGAGACAGAAGTTGTCATCAAGAGACCCAGCACATTCAAACAAACAAACAAACAAACAAAGACATCAGCTGGTATGTAGAGACAGAAGCTGTCATCAAGAGACCCAGTGCATTCAAACAACAGGCAAACAAACACATCAGCCGGTATGTAGAGACAGAAGCTGTCATCAAGAGACCCAGCACATTCAGACAAACAAAGACATCAGCTGGTATGTAGAGACAGAAGCTGTCGTCAAGAGACCCAACACATCCAAACAACAGACAAACAAACAAAGACATCAGGTGGTACATAGAGGCAGAAGCTGTCATCAAGAGACCCAGCACATTCAAACAACAGGCAAACAAACAAAGACATCAGCTGGTATGTAGAGACAAAAGCTGTCATCATCAAGAGACCCAGCACATTCAAACAAACAAACAAAGACATCAGCTGGTATGTAGAGACAGAAGTTGTCATCAAGAGACCCAGTACATTCAAACAAACAAAGACATCAGCTGGTATGTAGAGACAGAAGCTGTCATCAAGAGACCCAGCGCATTTAAACAACAGGCAAACAAACACATCAGCCGGTATGTAGAGACAGAAGCTGTCATCAAGAGACCCAGTACATTCAAACAAACAAACAAAGACATCAGGTGGTACATAGAGGCAGAAAGTGTCATCAAGAGACCCAGCACATTCAAACAACAGGCAAACAAACAAAGACATCAGGTGGTACATAGAGGCAGAAACTGTCATCAAGAGACCCAGCACATTCAAACAACAGGCAAACAAACAAAGACATCAGCTGGTATGTAGAAACAAAAGCTGTCATCATCAAGAGACCCAGCATATTCAAACAAAGACATCAGCTGGTATGTAGAGACAGAAGTTGTCATCAAGAGACCCAGCGCATTCAAACAACAGGCAAACAAACACATCAGCCGGTATGTAGAGACAGTAGCTGTCATCAAGAGACCAAATACATTCAAACAAACAAACAAAGACATCAGCTGGTATGTAGAGACAGAAGCTGTCGTCAAGAGACCCAACACATCCAAACAACAGACAAACAAACAAAGACATCAGGTGGTACATAGAGGCAGAAGCTGTCATCAAGAGACCCAGTACATTCAAACAACAGGCAAACAAAGACATCAGCTGGTATGTAGAGACAGAAGCTGTCATCAAGAGACCCAGTACATTCAAACAAACAAACAAAGACATCAGCTGGTATGTAGAGACAGAAGCTATCATCAAGAGACCCAGTACATTCAAACAAACAAACAAAGACATCAGCTGGTATGTAGAGACAGAAGTTGTCATCAAGAGACCCAGTACATTCAAACAAACAAAGACATCAGCTGGTATGTAGAGACAGAAGCTGTCATCAAGAGACCCAGCGCATTTAAACAACAGGCAAACAAACACATCAGCCGGTATGTAGAGACAGAAGCTGTCATCAAGAGACCCAGTACATTCAAACAAACAAACAAAGACATCAGGTGGTACATAGAGGCAGAAACTGTCATCAAGAGACCCAGCACATTCAAACAACAGGCAAACAAACAAAGACATCAGGTGGTACATAGAGGCAGAAACTGTCATCAAGAGACCCAGCACATTCAAACAACAGGCAAACAAACAAAGACATCAGCTGGTATGTAGAAACAAAAGCTGTCATCATCAAGAGACCCAGCATATTCAAACAAAGACATCAGCTGGTATGTAGAGACAGAAGTTGTCATCAAGAGACCCAGCGCATTCAAACAACAGGCAAACAAACACATCAGCCGGTATGTAGAGACAGTAGCTGTCATCAAGAGACCAAATACATTCAAACAAACAAACAAAGACATCAGCTGGTATGTAGAGACAGAAGCTGTCGTCAAGAGACCCAACACATCCAAACAACAGACAAACAAACAAAGACATCAGGTGGTACATAGAGGCAGAAGCTGTCATCAAGAGACCCAGTACATTCAAACAACAGGCAAACAAAGACATCAGCTGGTATGTAGAGACAGAAGCTGTCATCAAGAGACCCAGTACATTCAAACAAACAAACAAAGACATCAGCTGGTATGTAGAGACAGAAGCTATCATCAAGAGACCCAGTACATTCAAACAAACAAACAAAGACATCAGATGGTATGTAGAGACAGAAGTTGTCATCAAGAGACCCAACACATTCAAACAAACAAACAAAGACATCAGCTGGTATGTAGAGACAAAAGCTGTCATCAAGAGACCCAGCACATTCAAACAAACAAACAAAGACATCAGATGGTATGTAGAGACAGAAGTTGTCATCAAGAGACCCAACACATTCAAACAAACAAACAAAGACATCAGCTGGTATGTAGAGACAGAAGCTGTCATCAAGAGACCCAGCACATTCAATAAACAAACAAAGACATCAGCTGGTATGTAGAGACAGAAGCTGTCACCAAGAGACCCAGTACATTCAAACAGGCAAACAAAGACATCAGCTGGTATGTAGAGACAAAAGCTGTCATCATCAAGAGACCCAGCACATTCAAACAAACAAACAAACAAACAAAGACATCAGCTGGTATGTAGAGACAGAAGTTGTCATCAAGAGACCCAGTACATTCAAACAAACAAAGACATCAGCTGGTATGTAGAGACAGAAGCTGTCATCAAGAGACCCAGCGCATTCAAACAACAGGCAAACAAACACATCAGCCGGTATGTAGAGACAGAAGCTGTCGTCAAGAGACCCAACACATCCAAACAACAGACAAACAAACAAAGACATCAGGTGGTACATAGAGGCAGAAGCTGTCATCAAGAGACCCAGCACATTCAAACAACAGGCAAACAAACAAAGACATCAGCTGGTATGTAGAGACAAAAGCTGTCATCATCAAGAGACCCAGCACATTCAAACAAACAAACAAACAAACAAAGACATCAGCTGGTATGTAGAGACAGAAGTTGTCATCAAGAGACCCAGCACATTCAAACAAACAAACAAACAAAGACATCAGCTGGTATGTAGAGACAGAAGCTGTCATCAAGAGACCCAGTGCATTCAAACAACAGGCAAACAAACAAAGACATCAGCTGGTATGTAGAGACAAAAGCTGTCATCATCAAGAGACCCAGCACATTCAAACAAACAAACAAACAAACAAAGACATCAGCTGGTATGTAGAGACAGAAGTTGTCATCAAGAGACCCAGCACATTCAAACAAACAAACAAACAAACAAAGACATCAGCTGGTATGTAGAGACAGAAGCTGTCATCAAGAGACCCAGTGCATTCAAACAACAGGCAAACAAACACATCAGCCGGTATGTAGAGACAGAAGCTGTCATCAAGAGACCCAGCACATTCAGACAAACAAAGACATCAGCTGGTATGTAGAGACAGAAGCTGTCGTCAAGAGACCCAACACATCCAAACAACAGACAAACAAACAAAGACATCAGGTGGTACATAGAGGCAGAAGCTGTCATCAAGAGACCCAGCACATTCAAACAACAGGCAAACAAACAAAGACATCAGCTGGTATGTAGAGACAAAAGCTGTCATCATCAAGAGACCCAGCACATTCAAACAAACAAACAAACAAACAAAGACATCAGCTGGTATGTAGAGACAGAAGTTGTCATCAAGAGACCCAGTACATTCAAACAAACAAAGACATCAGCTGGTATGTAGAGACAGAAGCTGTCATCAAGAGACCCAGCGCATTTAAACAACAGGCAAACAAACACATCAGCCGGTATGTAGAGACAGAAGCTGTCATCAAGAGACCCAGTACATTCAAACAAACAAACAAAGACATCAGGTGGTACATAGAGGCAGAAACTGTCATCAAGAGACCCAGCACATTCAAACAACAGGCAAACAAACAAAGACATCAGGTGGTACATAGAGGCAGAAACTGTCATCAAGAGACCCAGCACATTCAAACAACAGGCAAACAAACAAAGACATCAGCTGGTATGTAGAAACAAAAGCTGTCATCATCAAGAGACCCAGCATATTCAAACAAAGACATCAGCTGGTATGTAGAGACAGAAGTTGTCATCAAGAGACCCAGCGCATTCAAACAACAGGCAAACAAACACATCAGCCGGTATGTAGAGACAGTAGCTGTCATCAAGAGACCAAATACATTCAAACAAACAAACAAAGACATCAGCTGGTATGTAGAGACAGAAGCTGTCGTCAAGAGACCCAACACATCCAAACAACAGACAAACAAACAAAGACATCAGGTGGTACATAGAGGCAGAAGCTGTCATCAAGAGACCCAGTACATTCAAACAACAGGCAAACAAAGACATCAGCTGGTATGTAGAGACAGAAGCTGTCATCAAGAGACCCAGTACATTCAAACAAACAAACAAAGACATCAGCTGGTATGTAGAGACAGAAGCTATCATCAAGAGACCCAGTACATTCAAACAAACAAACAAAGACATCAGATGGTATGTAGAGACAGAAGTTGTCATCAAGAGACCCAACACATTCAAACAAACAAACAAAGACATCAGCTGGTATGTAGAGACAAAAGCTGTCATCAAGAGACCCAGCACATTCAAACAAACAAACAAAGACATCAGATGGTATGTAGAGACAGAAGTTGTCATCAAGAGACCCAACACATTCAAACAAACAAACAAAGACATCAGCTGGTATGTAGAGACAGAAGCTGTCATCAAGAGACCCAGCACATTCAAACAAACAAACAAAGACATCAGATGGTATGTAGAGACAGAAGCTGTCATCAAGAGACCCAGCACATTCAAACAAACAACAAACAAAGACATCAGCTGGTATGTAGAGACAGAAGCTGTCATCAAGAGACCCAGCACATTCAAACAAACAAACAAAGACATCAGATGGTATGTAGAGACAGAAGTTGTCATCAAGAGACCATGTACATTCAAACAAACAAACAAACACATCAGCCGGTATGTAGAGACAGAAGCTGTCACCAAGAGACCCAACACATTCAAACAAACAAACAAAGACATCAGATGGTATGTAGAGACAGAAGTTGTCATCAAGAGACCATGTACATTCAAACAAACAAACAAACACATCAGCCGGTATGTAGAGACAGAAGCTGTCATCAAGAGACCCAGCACATTCAAACAAACAAACAAAGACATCAGATGGTATGTAGAGACAGAAGTTGTCATCAAGAGACCAAGTACATTCAAACAAACAAACAAAGACATCAGCTGGTATGTAGAGACAGAAGTTGTCATCATCAAGAGACCCAGCACATTCAAACAACAGGCAAACAAAGACATCAGCTGGTATGTAGAGACAGAAGCTGTCATCAAGAGACCTAGCACATTCAAACAACAGGCAAACAAACAAAGACATCAGCTGGTATGTAGAGACAGAAGCTATCATCAAGAGACCCAGTACATTCACAAACAAACAAACAAAGACATCAGATGGTATGTAGAGACAGAAGTTGTCATCAAGAGACCCAACACATTCAAACAAACAAACAAAGACATCAGCTGGTATGTAGAGACAAAAGCTGTCATCAAGAGACCCAGCACATTCAAACAAACAACAAACAAAGACATCAGCTGGTATGTAGAGACAGAAGCTGTCATCAAGAGACCTAGCACATTCAAACAACAGGCAAACAAACAAAGACATCAGCTGGTATGTAGAGACAGAAGCTATCATCAAGAGACCCAGCACATTCAAACAAACAAACAAAGACATCAGATGGTATGTAGAGACAGAAGTTGTCATCAAGAGACCCAGCACATTCAAACAAACAAACAAAGACATCAGATGGTATGTAGAGACAGAAGTTGTCATCAAGAGACCCAGCACATTCAAACAAACAAACAAAGACATCAGATGGTATGTAGAGACAGAAGTTGTCATCAAGAGACCATGTACATTCAAACAAACAAACAAATACATCAGCTGGTATGTAGAGACAGAAGCTGTCATCAAGAGACCCAGCACATTCAAACAAACAAACAAAGACATCAGATGGTATGTAGAGACAGAAGTTGTCATCAAGAGACCAAGTACATTCAAACAAACAAACAAAGACATCAGATGGTATGTAGAGACAGAAGTTGTCATCAAGAGACCAAGTACATTCAAACAAACAAACAAAGACATCAGCTGGTAAGTAGAGACAGAAGCTGTCATCAAGAGACCCAGTACATTCAAACAAACAAACAAAGACATCAGCTGGTACGTAGAGACAAAAGCTGTCATCAAGAGACCCAGCACATTCAAACAACAGGCAAACAAACAAAGACATCAGCTGGTATGTAGAGACAAAAGCTGTCATCATCAAGAGACCCAGCATATTCAAACAAACAAAGACATCAGCTGGTATGTAGAGACAGAAGTTGTCATCAAGAGACCCAGCGCATTCAAACAACAGGCAAACAAACACATCAGCCGGTATGTAGAGACAGAAGTTGTCATCAAGAGACCAAGTACATTCAAACAAACAAACAAATACATCAGCTGGTATGTAGAGACAGAAGTTGTCATCAAGAGACCCAGCACATTCAAACAAACAAACAAACAAAGACATCAGCTGGTATGTAGAGACAGAAGTTGTCATCAAGAGACCAAGTACATTCAAACAAACAAACAAAGACATCAGCTGGTATGTAGAGACAGAAGTTGTCATCATCAAGAGACCCAGCACATTCAAACAACAGGCAAACAAAGACATCAGCTGGTATGTAGAGACAGAAGCTGTCATCAAGAGACCTAGCACATTCAAACAACAGGCAAACAAACAAAGACATCAGCTGGTATGTAGAGACAGAAGCTATCATCAAGAGACCCAGTACATTCACAAACAAACAAACAAAGACATCAGATGGTATGTAGAGACAGAAGTTGTCATCAAGAGACCCAACACATTCAAACAAACAAACAAAGACATCAGCTGGTATGTAGAGACAAAAGCTGTCATCAAGAGACCCAGCACATTCAAACAAACAACAAACAAAGACATCAGCTGGTATGTAGAGACAGAAGCTGTCATCAAGAGACCCAGCACATTCAAACAAACAAACAAAGACATCAGCTGGTATGTAGAGACAGAAGTTGTCATCAAGAGACCCAGTACATTCAAACAAACAAACAAAGACATCAGGTGGTACATAGAGGCAGAAGCTGTCACCAAGAGACCCAGCACATTCAAACAACAGGCAAACAAACAAAGACATCAGCTGGTATGTAGAGACAGAAGCTGTCACCAAGAGACCCAGCACATTCAACAAACAAACAAAGACATCAGCTGGTATGTAGAGACAGAAGCTGTCACCAAGAGACCCAGCACATTCAACAAACAAACAAAGACATCAGCTGGTATGTAGAGACAGAAGCTGTCACCAAGAGACCCAGCACATTCAACAAACAAACAAAGACATCAGCTGGTATGTAGAGACAGAAGCTGTCACCAAGAGACCCAGTACATTCAAACAGGCAAACAAAGACATCAGCTGTAACATAGAGGCTGAAGTTGTCACCAAGAGACCCAGCACATTCAAACAAACAAAGACATCAGCTGGAATGTAGAGACAGAAGCTGTCACCAAGAGACCCAGCACATTCAAACAAAGTTAGTATGTAGAGGTGGAAGGTACCTGGGCCTAGAGCCAGCACAGTCTTGCTCCCCGGAGCCACCTGGGTGTGGCCTGCATCTGTGATGACACTGGTCAGGATGCCAATCTCCTTGGCCTTGGGCACCAGACACATCCTGGACATCACAGTCTGTCAGTATGGGGATCCAATAAAACATATCTGGTGGTGTAGCTTGAGGAGCATAGACTCATAGAATTTCTGTAATCTTTGCACAAGGGGATAAGAAACAACAACAGATCTAGATTGATGAGGCACAATTTGGATTGTAGATTATAAACACAAGGTAATAAGACCAAATCCAAATAAATAAATAGTGTGTGACGTTTCGGTAACAGCGTTGTTACCATCTTCAGACAAAAGTACTGAATGCTTTTGTCTGAAGATGGTAACAACGCTGTTACCGAAACGTCACACACTATTTATTTATTTGGATTTGGTCTTATTACCTTGTGTTTAACAACAGATCTAGAGGTGTTTTTTTTTTTTTTTTTTAAATATTCTCCCTAGTACACATGGTACAGGCCCTGATAATCATGGTGGGAAGAAGTTAGCGACTGCTTTTACTGTAAGGGCACCACATGTCTACACTTGTGTAAGCAGTTTGACTTTTGCACTTACAAGTGAGCCAGGCCCCGTTTGGTTACTTGCACTTGCTGGTGGGGTTGGAATTTTGCAAGAATCGGGGGCTATTGGAGCTTTTTTTTTTAAATTCTGAAAAAAGTGCCCAATGCAGGATTTGATCCCGAGTCGTAGTGGTCGAAAACAAATGGTTTAGACCACTCTTCCACCCACCTCCTTGATCTAGTAGTGTGACCTGGTATGGTGCGATATTTTGGCTTGGAGGTCAGACCTGATGTCCTCGATCTAAACTCTGTTTTGCAGTCTGACAACTGTTAGTAAAATGCCAACTTGCCTATCTGTGGCCTGGCTATGTGGTGAAGAGAAGGTAACCAACTCACATGCATTCCTCAGAGTCAGCCTTCAGGACAACCTTCTGCTGTCCCATGGCTGGCCAGAGCCTCAGGACGTGGGGCTTCTCTACAAGGGCTCTGCGGTAGGCTGCCAGGGTGGCATTGCAGCACTGGTCACACACACAGGGACTGCACTACACCCATCTACCAGTAAAAATGTATTTCCATAAATAATACAGTAATTACTCTCTGTAAAGGACACCTAAATGCAGAGCCAAAGGGCCCTTTAGGGAGATATACCCTCTTACCAGAGAGTTGCTAACTAGTGAAAATGGTAATTTTGGCAATAAAAACTGTCCTTTGTAGAGAAGTGTCCTCTTATGGAAGTTCTACTGTATATATACAGTATTTTATTAACAAAACATTTATTCAAGATAATAAGACAAAATTCAAATAATTTAATAGCGTGTGACGTTTCGGTAAAAGCATTGTTACCATCATCAGATAAAAGAAAAACATTTATTCTTTTGTCTGATGATGGTGAAAATGCTGTTACTGAAACGTCGCACACTATTAAATTACAGTGGTACCTCGACATACGAGTTTAATTCGTTCCGCAACCTTGCTCGTATCTTGAATTACTCGTATCTCGAAGCAAATTTCCCTATACAAAACAATTGAACTACCATTAATCCGTTCCAACCTCCAAAATGTCACCCCAGTTATTTTTGTTACGTGGTTTTAAATAATAAAAATGTATTTATAAATATCAAATATTTATTGCACAAAAACAAAAAAGAGAATGTAAAGAAATAAATTAGATATCCTCACCGGTCTTTGCCTTTTTCGCTACATTTTTCTCGCTTTCACCTGTAGGCCGTTTAGAAAAAAACATGTCCAAGGAGGTTTGTTTCTTCCTCCCTCTCAGAATGTTCCGGAAATGAGTTAGGCAAGTGTCATTAAAAAGGTCAGATGCACGACCTGTTGCAACTTTTTCTGGGTGTTTTTTTTTTCCACGAACTGTGAAACTCTCTCCCACATTCCTAAGATATCCTTTATCTCACTTGTAGAAATAACCTCCTCCTCTGACTCCTCAAAACCAATTACTTGCATAACCTCAGTATGCTGCTGTGACTGTATTATGTATCTAGTTTAAAAGATTTACGACGCAACGCTAGTCATTTTTGCATACATACATTTTAATTAAAACAAAGTATTTATACAAGCAAATGATGATGATAAATAATCTATGAATACATAACAACTTCTCCCCACAACAAAAATTTACATTTCAAAAAACTTCGAAGGCCCTCTTAATCTTGAGGACCTTCTCAAAGTAGGACCCGATGCTTCACCAGCAGGATCCATTTCCTGATCAGCTTGGGGGTCTTCAATATTAGTTGACTCTTGTGGAGTTGACGATGTAGACGGAGTTACTTCACTTTCTCCACAACCTCTGACCTGATCTAAATGCCGGTTTAAAATATCTCCGTCATCTGTTTCTACCTTGATAGAAACCGGACCAGTTTTTTCTTGCACTACACCTGGTAGCCATCTGGGGCCATGGTACCCTCGTGCTATAACTGCCTGTCCTTCATTTACCACTCTATGGGGTTTCCAATTTCTTATGAACTTGTTTTCCTGTCGCATCCTTCCCTCCGACACACTTTCAGGATGAAATTTATTTAAGAGACTCTTCAGGTTTCTGTTCATCAACAACTGGGCTGGGGATTTTTGCGTCGTGCTGTTTATAGCTATTCTCATGGATAACAAAGATCTAGATAATTTCTTTCTTAGCAGATTTTTAAGCGTTTGAATAGCTCTCTCCACCTGCCCATTTGACGCTGCATGATAAGGCGCACACAAAATGTGCCTCACGCCATTTCTTTTTAAGAAAGTCCTGAAAAGTTCCGATGTGAAGGACGTACCATTATCTGAAACTATCACATCCGGCAACCCGTGAGTCGCGAAAATTTCTTTTAGACTATTGATGGTAGTTTCAGTAGATGTTGTAGACACGATTTTTGCCTCAATCCACTTAGAATAGGCATCCACTACAACCAAAAAGAGTTTTCCTTGAAAGGGACCCACATGATCAATATGCAGGATCGTGAATTTTTGGTGGATCGTGACTACACGACAAACAAACCGCACAACTGGATATCATCCGTTCAATATTTTAAATTTTCTCCCTAGAAGATACTGTGAAAATTTTGATACACCAAAAATAACCGCTAATGCCTCTTTATCAATTACTGCATATCTTCTCTCAGTTTTATTTAAAGTTCGAGAGGCGAATACAACTGGTCTTTCAACTTCATGATCTACTTGGGACAATATGGCTCCAATGCCATACTCAGAAGCATCACAGCTGACCAGAATAGGCAGATTATCATCAAAATGAGCTAAAACAGACTCAGAACTGATTAAGCTTTTAGCTTCTTTAAAGGCTCTTTGATGCTCTCTGTTCCATTTCCAAGGATTATTACTGTCTAAAAGTCTATGAAGAGGTTCAACTACTGTGGCTTTATTTCTTAAAAACCTCTCATAATAATTTAAAAGTCCTAAAAAAGACATCAATTCTTTTTTATTAGATGGTGGTCTGGCATCTTTAATTGCTATCAACTTTTCTTCGGATGGATGAATTCCTTTATTGTCAATTTTCATTCCTAAAAATTCAATTTCTGGAACATAAAATTTACATTTGTTTCTTTTAAGACGGAGTCCTGCTTCCATGAAACGCAAAAGAACTTTTTCCGTTTTTTTCATAAGGTCACCGCAATTTATTCCTGATATAAGGACATCGTCCAAATAAACTGCTACTCCATCAATCCCCATTAGAAGAGTGTCCATAAATCTTTGGAAGGTTCCAACTGCGGAATTCAATCCAAAGGGAAGCCGTTTAACTCTATACAATCCTCTGGGCGTATTAATGGTAAGAATTTCAGAAGATTCATCATCCACCTTTAATTGTTGATAGGCTTGGGCCATATCTAATTTAGTAAATACCTTACCACCTCTTAACCTGTCCAAAAGTTGTAGAATTGTGGGCAGTGGATATTTATCTGGGTTGGTATATAAGTTAACTGTTGTCTTGTAATCATGACAAATCCTTATTGTTTCATCATTTTTTAGAACCGTAACAATAGGTGATGCCCATTTAGAAAATTTTATTGGTTCAATAATTCCTTGTTCCTCTAATGCTTTCAATTTTTCATCTACTAAATTTCGTAGAGCAAACGGCACGGTTCTGGCCTTCACAAATTTGG
This sequence comes from Cordylochernes scorpioides, assembly GCA_030710605.1. NCBI lineage: Eukaryota > Metazoa > Arthropoda > Arachnida > Pseudoscorpiones > Chernetidae > Cordylochernes > Cordylochernes scorpioides. The sequence goes on from CP092869.1 coordinate 58,457,780, forward strand.
GCTCAGCATTATCAGGAATATCAATATGGATCAAAGGTCCATTATAGGCATCAATTTCCTCCTTAAACAATTCCTCGAAATCAGGTGAAATAGGATTAGTTTCCAATGAGTTTAAAAAGTTTAACTTCAGGCGAAAAGCAGAAAACCATTGCCTTCCTAGAATGTTGGGACCTAAACCATCAGCCACTAAAATTTGCAAACTTCTACTACCATGGGATAGCCTTGCTTTAACATAGTTTCCCAAGAATTTTTACTTGACTGGATGACCAAGTATTTAGAAGTATCTCAGATCTTTTAAGTTGCGTCAATTTCCAATATTCAAGAAAGGTTTCTTTATTTAATAATGAGTATTCACTTCCCGAGTCAATTAACATGTGTACATCGTGGTTATCCAAATTTGCTGTTATATAATAGGGATTGCTTATCTCTTCCCTTCTCAGGCAACATAAAGTTGGATTACTATTAGCCCTATATAGGTTTCCCGATTTACCAACATTTGTTAAGCAAGCCATTTGTACATGACCTATTTTGCCACATTTAAAACATTTTGCATTACGGAATTTACAAACATTTGGCATATGATTTCCTTTACAACGTATGCAAAAATTTCTTTTATTATTATATTTCTTGAATTCTTTAAAATGAACTTTGCCCGATTTAAAATTAGGTGGTTCAGTTTTGCTAGCTTTTTTCATCATATTTACTTCTGTAATTTTTTCTTGCAACATACTGGCGTCTGCACTAGCCGATTCATCACATATTGCCAAATTCACAGCCTTTTCAAAGGTCAAGTCTTTTTCAGACAATAGTCTTTTAACCAGAGATTCATTTCTCAAGCCACAAACTAGTTTATCTCTTAAGCGATCATCTAGATCAACAAATTCACAATCTTCACTTAACCTTCTTAGCTCGGCAATATAAGCACTAACTGATTCATCACCCTGATTTCTTTTATTGAACAAAAATCTTTGTACTATTATATTTGGCTTAGGAGAAAAATGATCGGTCAACAATTTAATTAAGTTATCATATTCTACGAAAGATAACTCTTTTGGCGAGGCCAACGATCTTGCTAATGCATAAGTTTCAGCGCCTATTAGCGTAAGAAAAATAGCCTTTCGTCTTTCAGGTTTTACAATATCATTAGCCAGGAAGAAAAAATTCATTCTTTCCAAATATGTTATCCATTTCTCTGGATTTTTAGGATCAAAAGCTTCTATGTTTCCAAAATTTGCCATTTTAAAAATAAAGTTCACTTACCTAAGCTTTAACTTAGTAAAAATAAAAGAATTTCTTCAGCTTTAACTTAATAAAAGATTTACCTTCGTCGCCAATTTATTATGTATCTAGTTTAAAAGATTTACGACGCAACGCTAGTCATTTTTGCATACATACATTTTAATTAAAACAAAGTATTTATACAAGCAAATGATGATGATAAATAATCTATGAATACATAACAGACTGTAACTCTTGTATCTCCTCAGTCGTCAGTTTCTGGGTGTGCGCGTGTTGGCGCGACTGCGTGTTACTACTGAACCGAACTCGTATCTCGAATTTCGCTCGTAACTAAAAGCAAAAAATCACTTGCTCGTCGGCTCGTATCTCGAAAAACTCGTATGTTGGGGAGCTCGTATGTCGAGGTACCACTGTATTTGGATTCGGTCTTATTTTCTTGTATCTCTGAGCTATAATCCAAATTGTGCTTTATCAAAACATTTATTCATTAACAAAAGTGCCAAAGGGATTGTTGATACTCTTTATAAGCCTAGCTATAGGAACAAATTAAATCTATATGCTTATATATATTAAATGTGATCTAGTAGGTTAGGCCTCAGAGAGGATGTCTTCATTCTTGCTTTTACAGTCTTGCTACTGGATGAAACTGTGCCATCTACCATATCAAGTGTAGTCAGTGTCTAGCTCAACATATTCTTGGAAGGTGATATTTTCCCACACTAACATGCCCAATTGGGATATCAGGAGTTAGAGAAATGGAGTAAAAACCTGTCCTGAACTCCTCCCAAGCATCTGTGATCAAATAAAGTGCATCGCTAAGACTAGCTGGTTTTACTGCTCTGAGATTGTCAACATAATTATATACTACTATATGATTTGCCTCCAGTACTTTTGTTTAGCCACTTCTAATATTTCTTGATTTAAAGGTTGAAGGAGTTTGTTGGATTTGATGGGGGGAAAAATTATATCTTGTTCAATATCTGGGCACTTTTTGGATGTGCAGGTTAATTGTTGAATAACAAGAGCATCTTTTCCTCCCCAAACCTGCTAACTGCCTCAGCATGACAGGAAGGTGATTATGGGCAAAACAAGCGAATGCATGAGGCATGCATGCTAGCTAGGCATGAAGGCATAATTTGCATCCTGTCTGTAATCTAAAATTCGATATAACAGGGATATACTGAGGGAAGACACAAGTAAAGAAAGAAATAACTTACCTGGACGGCAATCTCTCCCTTTCCCATCTTGAGGTCGTTCCTCACCACCAGCACCATCTTGTAGGCCTGGAGGACAACACACAGTCCTTGTTGGAACAACAAACCTTCCACAACACAGACAAGGGATAAAAGGAACAATCTGTGGAGAAATTGAAGAATATCTAACACACACAAAGTGGAATGTTATGAAGTTGTAGGAGAATGGTATTCGTGTACCAAAAGAGGCATCTCTCCCTTCAAAATACAGTAGAACACCTCTTTGTAAAGGACATTGCCTAGATGCAGAGCCTTAGCATCCTTTAGGTAAGAAACATCTCTCCCTTCAAAATACAGTAGAACACCTCTTTGTAAAGGACATTGCCTAGATGCAGAGCCTTAGCATCCTTTAGGTAAGAAACATCTCTCCCATTACATATACAGTGGAACCTCTATGTAAAGGACATCGCCTAGTTGCAGAGCCTTAGCGTCCTTTAGGTAAGAAACATCTCTCCCTTCAAAATACAGTAGAACCTCTTTGTAAAGTACATCACCTAGTTGCAGAGCCTTAGCGTCCTTTAGGTAAGAAACATCTCTCCCTTCAAAATACAGTAGAACCTCTTTGTAAAGGACATCGCCTAGTTGAAGAGCCTTAGCGTCCTTTAGGTAAGGAACATCTCTCCCTTTACATATACAGTGGAACCTCTTTGTAAAGGACATCACCTAGTTGCAGAGCCTTAGCGCCCTTTAGGTAAGAGGCATCTCTCCCTTTACATATACAGTAGAACCTCTCTGTAAAGGATAATACCTAGTTACATAGTCTCTTCTTCTTTCTTATCTCCACCCAATCATATTAGGGTATCAAGCTTGTGGAGCTTGAGACTTGACAACCATCATGACTGGGTGAAGTAGAATGCGTCTGCCTTTGTCATTAAGACTGGGAGCACTACTTAGTGGCAGGCCGACTTAGCTCCAAAAGAAATGGCCGCCTCTGACATGAGGAACAGACGCTATGTGCAGCCGCTCCTGGAGTACAAACGCTGCTCATCCTGTATCCCTGGATTAGGAGCCCTTATAGGGTACTATCAGCCGGGCCAGCTGAGTTCAGGTTTTTTAGTGAGATTGTTACTGCTCCCCCTCCTCCTTTTTCATCGGCTTGGGACCGGCACAAAAACAGAGTTAAAAAAAATGCGACGGCCGGGAAAGTCAAAGTGTAATTTAGGTATATAAGAAAAATACCTCTCCCTTTAAATATAGTGGAACTTCTCTGTAAAGGACAACACCTAATTGCAGAGCTAAAGTATCCTTTGGGTAACAGATACCTCTCCCTTTATACAGTATAACCTCTCTGTAAAGGACATCTAGTTACAGAGCTAAAGTGATTCTGCTAATTATGGTTTTGGTATCTTACTTCTTTCATTCACAATGTTACTGTATTTAGAAAAAAAAAAAAAAAAAAACTGGTGTGTGCTTTATTTCCGGATCCTAGATGCTGAAAATTGTCGGCTTACATTACTCTAGAAGACAAAAAAATTGAAATGTACTTACTCCTTTTGGTGAAAAATGAAATGGCAACTTTAGCCTTCCTTTATATAACCATCTTAAGGCAATTCCTGCAAGCACACCCGTTAAGTGGCTAAGAGCAAAAGGTTTTTAAAAAAATCGCAATATAATAAATGTCCATTTTTTGTTAATTTTAATTAGACAGGCAGCATTTTTGAATAATAAAAAATTACCAAGCATGTTTAGAGGGATATAAATAACCCTGGTTCACGGACTCTCACCCAGGCATGTTTATTTACAAAATTCGAAATATTTGCGATGATAAATAAAGTGCAATTTTTTTTTCCAAGAGGAATATATTCATTATATATATAAAATTATAGTGATAATTTATATTTAAATCATTTTTCACAACATTTGAATTTTAGAAATTTTCATTTTAAAAAATATTGTGTACTTATCATGGCATATAATAGAATATAAAGACATAGCTATGATTTTCCCCCATAAAAATGGAATTTATCTTTATATAAGCGTTTATTAGAAAAAATATTATAGCTTTTGAAAGAAACATTTATAAGGCATATAATGAAAGCATTATAAATTGTGTTGTGATGGACATTAATATTATTCAAATATTTTTATAAAAGGTTCTACAATAAAATCAAAAGAAATTATAAAACTATTTTAGAGGCGTAATATTCTTTTTAAAATAAAGCAATTTCTACTGTCCTTACTGCGATGGAAAAATTAAAGGGAGGGCCTGGCTCATCAGTAGTGAACCCTCCCAGCGGTTTCGCCAGTTTAATCTACCATACCGCTGTTATATTGCATTTTTGGAACTTCCTTTTATAGGTGACTGTTGTAAGACTCTTGGAATGGGTATTTTAGAAGAACTATGGACATAAGCTTTTAGGACAGCATATTATATATTTATAATTATATTTAATTCTGCTGTCCTAAAAGCTTATGTCCATAGTTCTTCTAAAATACCCATTCCAAGAGTCTTACAACAGTCACCTATAAAAGGAAGTTCCAAAAATGCAATTTAACAGCGGTATGGTAGATTAAACTGGCGAAACCGCTGGGAGGGTTCACCACTGATGAGCCAGGCCCTCCCTTTAATTTTTCCATCGCAGTAAGGACAGTAGAAATTGCTTTATTTTAAAAAGAATATTACGCCTCTAAAATAGTTTTATAATTTGATAACAGATGGCGCTCTAGTACATCGTAACATTATTGTTCAAATAAAAGACACAATTTGATATTTGCGGAAGAGCGATTGCTCGAAGCATATTATGTATTTATAATTATATTTAATTCTGCTGTCCTAAAAGCTTATGTCCATAGTTCTTCTAAAATACCCATTCCAAGAGTCTTACAACAGTCACCTATAAAAGGAAGTTCCAAAAATGCAATTTAACAGCGGTATGGTAGATTAAACTGGCGAAACCGCTGGGAGGGTTCACCACTGATGAGCCAGGCCCTCCCTTTAATTTTTCCATCGCAGTAAGGACAGTAGAAATTGCTTTATTTTAAAAAGAATATTACGCCTCTAAAATAGTTTTATAATTTGATAACAGATGGCGCTCTAGTACATCGTAACATTATTGTTCTAATAAAAGACACAATTTGATATTTGCGGAAGAGCGATTGCTCGAAGCATATTATGTATTTATAATTATATTTAATTCTGCTGTCCTAAAAGCTTATGTCCATAGTTCTTCTAAAATACCCATTCCAAGAGTCTTACAACAGTCACCTATAAAAGGAAGTTCCAAAAATGCAATATAACAGTGGTATGGTAGATTAAACTGGCGAAACCGCTGGGAGGGTTCACCACTGATGAGCCAGGCCCTCCCTTTAATTTTTCCATCGCAGTAAGGACAGTAGAAATTGCTTTATTTTAAAAAGAATTATACGCCTCTAAAATAGTTTTATAATTTGATAACAGATGGCGCTCTAGTACATCGTAAAATCAAAAGAGTGTATTTGTTTTTCCAAGAATTCAAACTAAAACTCAAAATAACTCAAGAATCAACCCTTTGACCTAAACGTCTACTCTGAATATTTGAATAGAAATAAATATATTTTATTGCAACCTGATTAAATTTGGATAATAACAATAAAAATGCAAACTAAGCTCAGAGGCACAAAACTTTGCGTTTCAATAGAAAATAAAATAAGACACAAAGAAGAAAATAAAGTAATTACATTTAGCAGGTATTCTCCCGTTTATCTCGTCAAATGAAGTATACATGCATTTATATTTCAGGAAACTGTTTATATTAGCGAAATCTAGATACGATTAACATTTATAATCAAATTTTCATTTCTATAAATTATTAACATTTTTTGAAAGAATAAAATATTATATGTAATTTTTCAAAATAGAGTTAGCATAAAACAGATTTTAATGCACGCATCACACTAAAAAAATTTTTGTGAATAGGTCAAGACCTGAGTCATTATTTTGTGAAATGGTTTAACCAGAGATATGAGAGAGTGTTAGCGTCTGTTTTTTCAGGAGTGACTACCTTTATTTTTTAGATCAATATTTCCTTCCGCAAAAATCCCAGTTATATTCCTATATAGAATTATCTAAGCCACTTTGCTAGCTAAACACCTTTTGAACAAATTAAAAAAAATTTATGAACCCTTCATGGAAATCAAGGTCAACCAACCCTGATGAACCCATAAAATGGAAGGACAGCGTCCGCTACCTGGGCGTCATCCTTGATCAACACCTGACCTTCCAAGAACACGTGCAAAACCGAATAAACCTCGCAAAAGCAGCCCAGCACCGACTAGCACTATTTTTAGGGAACAAGAGCAAACTGTCCCTACACTGCAAACGTACCATATACACGTCTATTATAAGACCAATCCTAACCTACGGCCACCCAGTCTTCATAACCGCAAACAAAACTACACTGAAAAAATTCGAAAGTTTCGAAAACCAGGTATTAAAGAAAATAATAGGTGCCCCATGGTTCGTCAGAAGTAGTATCATCAGAAAGGACCTCAATTTAGAAAATATAAATGATTTTATAATAAAACAAGCTTTCAACTTTTACGATAAATCTGAAAATCTCGAAAATATTACATTCAGAGAAGCCTGTAACTACAAACAAGAACTGAAGAGAAGGAAACCAAAGCCAAGGCAACTCCTATATCGATTGAGAACAAATGTAGAAAAATGGAAAAATCTTAAGAAAAAACACGTTAAAGAAAAAAAAAAAATAATAAAAAATAACAGAACATATTAGAAAAGAAAACACACCGATTTAAAGACCGCGCGCCAGGCCCTAACCTTGTAGAGATGTGAATACCCTGTCAATGTGAAGAACGTGTACATATAATTCATTCTTAATATCATAAGCTAGGTTGCTCTTTTTGAGCGACACCTAATAAAGTTATTTTTGAACTGGAACTGGAAGGTCAACCATTGACTGACAAGGGCTATTAGTCCAAAACCATGGTCTCCAGGTCGGCCTTCTAGGCTTACCAAAGTTGGTGTTTTGGCTTTGACATGAACCCGAGTTCGCTAGTGTTTGCGAAGATGGTCAATAGATGACATTTAGTTTTAAACGTCTGTTCTGAAGAGGGAGGTGCCCTTTTAATTAAATTAATCTTTCGATTTTATTTTTAAATGCTTAAATATGAAATTAAACAAGTTTAGTTTTTATTTAGATGCACATTGTGACAGGCTCTCTAATGTTAGGGCTAAAGTGTAAATTTCTTTAACAGCTGAGAAAGATTAAAAATCCTTGATATATTTTATAATATATTTTAGCCAGTTTAGAAATTTGGCTTTGATGAGAGTGAAATAAAGTAATTAATACTGTTATGCCACTGCTGTGCCAAGGATTGTCAAATGAGTACGCGGGATCGAAAAGGGTCTCTGTTCGATTTCTCTTTGTTTACCTTCCTGCATTACGGAGAACAAGCAAGTAGCATATAGGGAGCATCATCCAATAACCGTCATCAACAAGAAAGAGAAAGACTTCACTACTGGCCAGACGGGCTTCTTCTGATTGGTCCCTCCCGCCTCCAGGTTTATAGGTAGGGATGGTTTTAGTCTCCTTTAGAAGCCATCATAACACTACTCTCCTACTAAAAAGCTCTTTGTTCCAAACAGGGAAAACCTCCTCTCCAGTCTTCAGAAGGACCTTTAGACCCCTGAATATCTCCAACCACAAGAATCTTGTCAGCAGTACTAAAATGTAATGCTAGGATCAATATCACACTGTTTTGTTGAAGTACGTTCCAATTTGGGTTCTCTTTCTCTTCTCAGTTAATGCTGACGCCATTGGCTCTTCTTGTTGTTGATTAAACCGTCTATCACAGGACGATGGTTTTCCAGATAATGGTGAACATAGCTCACTGATTGCGATGTTATCGCCGTTTGTTTGATTTTATACTTGCGCACATTCTGGATTCTCAGTCGCCATTTTAATAACGATAGGAACCTCGATATATCGTTCCTGTCGTTTCTACCCGCGCCTTTCTTTACCGCAGAAGTGTCTTCTCCTCATATCGTGTCTGTCTAGCACATATTCTCTTCTATCAAGCTCCCGAAATTTGTCGGGGCGGTTCGTTTTCCAGCCGAAGTTTTCTACTGGTCTCTCATTTTCTTGTTCCTGGAGATTTCTCTTTTCAAACCCTCTAGAGTTGGATTTTTATTCTCGCCGATTTCACACAGGACAGGGGACTCTGTAAACCTGCTGGAAGCGTCAGGCAGCGTGGTAGTCTCAATTAGAGCATAAATATTTAAGGCGATGAATGCTTGCCTTGCACCTTGTCAGAACGAAGGTAGATAGCAAAAATCCGTGGCTCACCTTAGAATGGAATGCAGACAACAGCGCTGACATAATCATCGGTCGCTCTGGTCGCAGACATTGTCGTCGGACTCTCCTAAGGAGTTAATGCTTCGCCTATTCTAACTTCAATGTGCTTCGACCATCCAGTCTGGTCCAACTTTCACGGGGCGCCCAGCTCAGATTTGTACAGTTGAATCGTCGCTGTAATATGGCCTCGTCGCAGCAGTCCGTCACAACATCGTAATGCAGCTCACCATGATCGCCAATTTTCTCGCGAAAATTCTCAGAAGGGGGTTTAATTTCTGAATGGCACATCATCTATAAAAAACCTTTTTACTCCGTCTGCTTGACTTGCTTCAAATTACTTGTGCCACAACAGTTGTCGGGGGGGGGTTTAAGTTCGCTATCCTAAACTACAGCACCGGTCTGAATCATTACCTTATCTATACCACCATCATGATCCTTCATGCGTAGAGCATTCCCCATTTTGCAAAGTTCGGCCTTTTGAATATCCTTCCATCAGGCTTTTTTTTCAAATTCAACACTGCAGACTGTTGCTCGATATTCTCCAGATTATTTTTATCAATCCATTTTCATTTCTGAGAGAAGAGCTTGAATAAGGTCCGATTGTTCTGCCGCCATTTTCTGATTTCACAGGTATCCAGAATTTTCGAATAGAGAATTCCCGCTTCTGACGCCTTTCGTTACGCCGCTGCTGTGTCAAGGATGGTCGATTGAGTACACGTTTTATGTTCGACTCCTCTTTATTTACCTTCCCAGGTGACCTTTTTAGCGGTTCCGCCAATTTAATCTACCAGTCCGCATATGTTAGAGTGTGGTTCAGAAAGTTGGATAAGGCGTTTCACCAAAGTGTTTTTACAAGTTGGCAACAACGCTAAGAGAATCAAATATATACTAAAAGAAAGTGTTTTTTAAAAATGATTCTAACATTAAAAAAAGAGGACTGTGTGTTGTATTAGGAGTTCTTAAATACAGAGAAGAGAGCTCCGGTTTTCTAGTTTGCAATAACAAGTTATTACCGATTGTACAATATTTATTAACTGAACCTTGTAATACTCATAAAAAAAACAGGCTTAATACAAAGCCCCAATCTATACAGTTTACTCTCTTTATGACTGCCTCTTCAAGGAATCAGCCAAGTTGCCTCTCGGTCTCTCTCTGTTATGAATTATGTCTTTCATGAAGTATGAGTCATTATTATTGTTATCATCATCCCAAAATTTTATGAGTAATGTTTTGGACTTTACATTTGGACTCTCATTAAAGCTCAAAATTGAAAAAAAAAGTGAATAATAAAATAAACAAATCAAAGTCTTCCAGAAATTTAGAGGTCATCAACATATATAGTCACGACCGTCTTTCCTCAATTCCTCATCGCTGTCACGGATGCGCGCGCATCATCATTATGATCATTATCATTATCTAATGATAATAATAATAATTATTATATTATTTTATTATCAACATATATAGTCACGACCGTCTTTCCTCAATTCCTCATCGCTGTCACGGATGCGCGCGCATCATCATTATGATCATTATCTTCTATAGAAGCTTCTATCTTTATAATTATGTATATTTACAAAAAGTCAATTTGCTTGCGCCTCTAGCGGTGAAAATGAGGGGTAATACCAGCTGACCTAATGTACATGTAAAGTTTGGAGCGGGACGTTTCACAAGAGTGACATCCACGGCTCCAATTTATAATTGTAACAAATAGTATTTGAATAAAAACATTCAATCGGGTAAAACACGGGCGTTGCCCGGGTCGCCCGGGTCATTCGGCTAGTATTTAATATCATCAAGATTTTTTATGAGGTATAAATATAAAAACAGTTCATATAAATAAACACTCCAAAAATATATATCTTAAAGTATAATCAATATTAATGTAAACGGAAAAATCAGTCCCGAAAAAAAAAACTAAGTAATTATGCATCTATAATTAACAAAAGATCACCGATTAAAGTCGAAAAAATTATTATAATGCCAGTTGACACTAGGTTAAATTTTGGGAACTCAATTTTATAATCATAGAAGAATAAATAGAATTAATTCTACTTCTCATATCCGTTTCAAGGCAGAACGAATGAAAAATTTACTATTATCGCTTAATGGTAAAATGATTAAATAGGCATAAATAATAACATTGTGCAAAACTTCAATCAGGCTTGTACTTACATATGGGTCAGATGTTTGGTATATATAACTGATGTAAAAAAAATTTAATATATTCAATAAAATAGAAATTAATTTTATGGTCAATTTGTGTATATAAAACTACCTCATCTAATTGCGTCCCTAGAATTGCAAATATCCCTATATTTACAGACTATATAGATTCTAGAAGGATCAAATATGATTTGGTTCAAATATCAATAGAGAGAGAGAGAAAGAGAGAGAGAGAGATGAACAAGATATTTACAAACCATATTCCTCCAATATAATTGAATCAATTGAAAGTTCATAATGAATGTCCTATTCGCTGAAAATTGAAAATTTCAAAGACTTTTAACTTGTAGGGTATTTTATTTCTGTCCAAATTCCAACAATAGTCAATTTTTACCTAAGAGGCACACACCTCTTCCTTTATTTATGCATAAAATGATTAATTATATTTATCACCCTAGTAAATAAACTTTTCCAGTGGTTATAAAGAATAAGCCACACACACACAATTCCATTTTGTAAAATTCAGACAAAAGTCAACAATCTGTATACCATGGTTTCGGGCTATGACTCTCATCAGTACAGGGACGGCTTTGATTTCATAACATCCTAAAAGAAGGGTATGAAATCAGTCGAATTTACCAAAAAGGTTTTTGCGCTGGTGAAGTGGCAGGAGCCAATTTTCTCGGGTGATAGACATGATGTATCTTTCTGGTGCACAATTAAAGGGAGAGAAGCTTCTTTAAGTACATGAATATAATTCTTCCGCAACTTTATGTTGTGTAATATTCAATTTATAATGAACTATGGAATTTTGGAAAATATTTGGCATCATTCAGAGCAGTGGAGTTTGTTACTGCGGTGAAGAAACAGGATTCAAGACATCTGCTGTTGGAATACCCAACTTTTGAGATGTACAGAGGGCTGGAGCTTATTTTTTATCACAGATACTTGTATAAATTTGTAAATACTAAGGTGAAAATTTATTGAATTTCTAAATATATTATCTGATATTTCTATATATACTATAGATTTAGGGGGTTAACTCTGTATTGGTGCAAATATACCGAGGTATCGGTTTAAAATACAAAATAAATAGATAGAAAATATATTAATGTATTTTCATAATTTTATATAGGTTATTTACTATTATATATATGATTTTATATTTTATATATTTAAAAAGGGATATATTCATATTTTAATAAAATAAATATTTATTTTTTATAGAGGGCGCTGCTATTTAAATGTTTCCATGACGCGAGGAAAATAATTTTCATAGAATTATCCAGGGTTGCCAGGCTTAGAAGTAAAAGATGGAAGGGTGTTCCAAGAGACGTGCTCATTGGAAGATCTACAAGACAGTTCTTGGACCATTCAAAAAAAGATGTTTCAAACATAAACTCAAAAATCGTCCCAGAAAGTCTTTCTGGAAGAAGTTTCAGCGAAAAAAGAAAGGTTGGAATTGGACTATAAAATTTCTTGATTCCTATATATATACATTCAAATATTTTGTGTTTTCTCAAAATATTTTCTATATTGAAAAAATCCGCAATATTTAAATATGTAATCATTATCAGAGCTGATCAAAAGATGTTTTTTAAAATGATAAAAAAATAGATTTCGTGAAGTTGAAATATTAAAATATATTTTCTCTCTTATATATATTTATTTACGAATCAAGATTTCTTCATTTTAATAATATCTTATTGCCATATTATATTCAAATTGTTTATAAGGCTATTCTAAAAGTTCAAAATAAATTAGATACATAAAAATGTTAATTGCTAAGCTTGTTATTCTGAAATTAATCGAATTTTGATATTTTAAAATTGTTTACATATGCGATGAGGCGTCAGTATGTGATGGATACCAAAGTGTTACATCTCACCGGTCAAAGACGAGGGGACTCCAGACTCCAAAGCAAAGGCAGAAGAGCATCCTAGATGACAAAGGAGTGAATAGAGGGTGTCAGACCCTATCTTCAAGGCATTTATAAACAACTTTCCATTTTTCATTATCGCAGGTTTACAGATTTCGACAAATTGTCGGCACCTTATGCTTTTTTTGTAACTCTCTATTTATCCCCAAGATGGCGGGGTCCTCCCACTTTTATAGGAGCGTGCTGGTTGTTGACGTAGCCCTGGTCTTGTTCCATTTTAGACTTTTCTGGAATATTCCATCCCATGTGGAAGATCTCCTGAATTATGATTCTGGGACACTATATATACTAATAGATGTATATAATAATTCGATTTGATTTGTTTGGACCTTTTTTTGATTGTTCTTCCTATGTAAGACCCTGTTGACTTACTGTAGGGTTGGTGACTTGTGGTGGTTGATGGCGCAGTCGTTTGGTCGAAATGGTAGGGTTTTCACAGGGGAAATAACGAGAGGGAACACAGGATGGGGTTGAAAATAGGACCTCGCGAATAAGGGAGAGAAAGTTTTGAGACTAATGGAGTACTTGACTATCACATTCTGAACATAGAGGTTACCTTGGTGAGAAGGGCTTAGCACGTCTTGCTCCTCGTCAGGTCGAGCTCCCTACTGACTGCTTTGAGTCCGAGATTTTCCTCGTTAACTCTCTATGCCTCTCATTGGTTGAGATCGTCTACGTGGTAATTTCTGGTTGGTTGTTAGCTACTCATGCTGAACTCTGATTGGATATTGGTACCTCCATTGTCTTTTTCATGATTACCATCCTCCAGGAAGAAGAAGGTCTTTGAACTTAGTTTTATAGTTCCTGGGTAATAACCTTTACCTCCTGGATAATGAAATCCTGGTAATGGCTGTTCTCTCAGTTTCGCGAGGCCTAACTTTTATTAAAACTTTTTGGACGATACATTGCATATATTGTGGTGGGTTTACATCTTGGTATATACAAATTATGACAGATGCGCCCCCTACATGTGAAGAATTCAAAAAGGGGTAGCCTGAAGTGAATTCTGTAAGGGAAAAGTAATTTTGTGGGGGAAAAATTAATTATGGCCACTGTGAGGCTATATACAAGTATCGTATGTGACATAAAAGATAAAAGAGAATGGTGTTGGTGAAATAATTGTTGAGTATAAGGAAGAGAAATAAAAAAAATGATGATGCCCTTTCAATTCAATTCGAGGTGGGGAAACTAAATCGAGGGAATTTTCTGTTAGGTTTTTGAGAAATCAAAAATAAAATTTAATTATAAGAAATCAAAGTGAATGCGCTTTGGTGCATTGTTGAGTGAGGAAAAAAAAAAAGAAAAAGATGCCTACACAATTCAGCTCGAGATGGGGAAAACAAAATCGAGGGAATTTTTCTGTTAGGGCTTTTGAGAAATCAAAAATAAAATTTAATTATAAGAAATCAAAGTGAATGCGCTTTTGTTGCATTGTTGAGTGAGAAAAAAAGAAAAAGATGCCTACACCAAATTCAGCTCGAGATGGGGAAAACTAAATCGAGGGAATTTTTCTGTTAGGGCTTTTAAGAAATCAAAAATAAAATTTAATTATAAGAAATCAAAGTGAATGCGCTTTGGTGCATTGTTGAGTGAGGAAATAAAAAAAAGAAAAAGATGGCTACACAATTCAGCTCGAGATGGGGAAAACAAAATCGAGGGAATTTTTTTGTTAGGGCTTTTGGAAATCAAAATAAAATAAAAATAAAAATATATAAAAATTAAAAGAAAACCAGTGAGTTTTCGTAAAAAAATTAAAAGAAAACAAAGTGAGTTTTCGTAAAAAAAATTATTAGAAAACAAGGTGAGTTTTCGTTGAGAAAAATTTGTTGGAAAACAAGGTGAGTTTTCGTTAAAAAAAATTGTTGAGTGGTTGAAAAAGTAATATTGGTTTATAAAAAAAATAAAAAAAGAAGTTTTTATATAAATGGTAAATAATTGATTAAACATTTTGATTTAAAAAAAAAATAATAATAAATGAATGGGGTAAGGAAAAAAATGTATGTAGAGAGATTCGCAAAATCTCTTAGTGATAAAAGTTACATGCCAATGTATCTAGGTCACGCGGCGAATTCTGACCTTTTTAATTTGCCTCGTAGATTTTGTTTTTTATTTTGTGCGAATTGTGGATAAATGTTATAAGTTTTTTTTGTGAGAAATGTGTAAAAAAAAAAAAAAGAATTTTATGTGTTGTCAAAGATCCTAAGGTCTGTTGTGTTTGTGTGTATATTGGATACGTGGCTAATGTGGGTAAATGTAAAAGTTTTTTGGGAGTTTTGGGAGAAGAATCGAGATTTTTGTAATTCATTTGCAAAGGTGTTTTGAGAATTAAATTTGTTTATTAATATAATATTAATATAATGATATTAATATAATTAAATGTGTTTATGTTAGAAAATCGGGATGTGAGATCGTTTTGCATGCGTTTTGAGAATTAAATTTGTTTATTAATATAATATCAATATAATGATATTAATATAATTAAATGTGTTTATGCAAGAAAAAATCGGAATTTGGAGTCATTGTGAAATGGATCCCGCGTTGAGTGGATGGCATTTGGTGGCAGTCAAACATGGCGGACATCTTGTGCAAATCGCAGGGAGGACAAGAGGTGACATCGTTTTTATGATAAAGGCATCTCCTTATCGTGCAACTGAAAGTTGCTTGCGCCATCTATCGGAGTAAATATCAACTAATCTCGTTGATTTTTAATTATTCCAGAATTGGCCAAATACCCATTCTTGATTAATCAAGAAAAGCTAACCACGTACGATTGATAACCACAGACATCAGCAACTCTCAGTTGCACGATAAGGAGATGCCTTTTTCATAATTTATAAACCATATCCCAGTACAATATCACAATGGTACTATATTTAGAATAAAATAGTTATAGTTTTTTTATTTTAGTTTGTTATTTAATTTTCAATAAAAAATTTTTTTTTAGGACTTATGGGCCACCGTGTATAGTCCATTCTTTCTTATCAGTTTATGATATAATTTTTATATCAGCTTTTGATCTCAAAATTTGCTAACATATTTTTCTCACATTCTGAATATGTAAATATGTAATTCTGATTATAAAACTATACGGATGACTCGGCTTTGCCCGAATTCTGACCGAGTAAAACTGTCTCTCTCTCTCTCTGATTAATAAATGTTAATGAAACCTAATTATTAGCGATTTTAAAATCATTTTTAATATTTTAGGAATTCAATTATATAGCATATTCATGATCATTTTAATCACCAACTTATCCAAAGTGACTTTCGAACCCAAACTGACTCCCGCGCGAAAAACCCGAACCATAGAAGACCTCCCTACACTAGAAGTCCCCAACACTATATTTACCAACCCCAAATACCCGGTAGGTACCCGTCAATATTCAATTTGGAAACTGCCAGAATGCACAGAATTAAAAAATAAAGAAGATTCTCAAGCTTTGGAAAAATACAGCCGCCCGGTCGAAAACACCTTTGCCGAGCTAATAAATTTTATTGACTTAAACGAAAAGGAACTGCGCGAACTGCGCTCAAACTACCTAGAAGAACACTGTACAAAAAAAGCTCCCTCGAAGCGCTCAAGAGAAAAATCACCAGTAGCCACAAAAGAAACAACAATGCAAACAACAACCTGGTGCTCCAACCAAGGGTCACAAGGTAATCCTGAACCAACATTACAAAAGAAACAGCCTGAAAAACCTCATGAAGCAGAAACAGTCGAAATGGAAATCGAAATGACACCAAACAAAATGACAAATCATGAACAAAACCATAAAAATTCGAACCCATCAAAGAAACCTAACGAAACATCGAATAACGTACCTAACAACCCCATCCCTAACCCCAAGATCAGAATACCACCAATTAAAATAAGCGGAGTAAAGGAATGGGCAGGCCTTAGAGATGGTCTTGTCAATTGTACAAAACAAAAGCCAGAATTTTACACATCAGGCCGACAAATCAACGTCCAGACTCACACAATATCAGACTACAAGACAGCTACCAAGTGGTTGGAAGATCGCCACTGCACCTTTCACTTCAAGATCTTAGACGACGAAAATAACTTAGAGTGGTCGTCAGAGGTCTCTACCGCTGCATTACAATCCCCAAACTACAAGAGGATCTGGAAAACAAGGGATTTAAGATGTCCAAAATTTCAAGACTACGAAATTCAAGAACAAAGGAGGAGCTCCCACTAATCCAGGTAACCCTTCCTAAGACTGCAAAGAATAAAGAAATCTATAATATCACAGATCTCTGTGACATGAAGTGCAAAGTCGAGGCTTACAGGGCTCCTAAAGGCCCCGGATAGTGCCACAGGTGCCAAAACTTTGGACACTCTCAGTTTGAATGCAGGGAAACTCCCAAATGGGTAAAATATGGAGAAATTCATTTCACATCCGAATGCACCAAAGAAAAAGAAGTCCCACCTAAATGTGCAAACTGCCAGGGTCATCATACAGTAAGTTGGCGTGGTTGCCCACTATACAGAAAAATAAATAGAGTGCCCCAAACCCAAAATAATAAGAAACCAAATCCCAATAAACAGAAAAAGAAAAATCCAACCCTATAGGTACAAACCCTTCTGAAATTCTCCAACCCATTCAAAACAAGAACAAAACTTCATATGTCAATAAAGAACATCCCAATCCTCCTTCAGCCACTAAGGTCAACCAACTAGAGAGCGCTATAAAAAGGCTCTCAGTGACCCTGCAATAATAGCCAACATCACATGAAAAACGTTGTAGACACCATTATATGTAAATGAATTACAAAAATATGTATAAAAATAGCCTTCGAATCGTTCACTGGAACCGTGTAGTCTCCGAAACAATTCTCATAATTCCTGAACGATCACGAAATCGACATCGCACTAGTGTCAGAAACCTGGTTTAAGCCGTGCCATAAAATGAGGATTCAAAACTTCATCACCCTCCGCAACGACAGACTAACCGGACAAGGTAGTGGAACTGTCATCTTCATCCACAACAAGTACAGCCATACACCTATTCATGTCACCACCTCAAGCCTGGAAGCAACAGGAATTTCTATCAAAAACAAAAACAAGTAAAATATGAACCTGTATTCGTGCTACAAACCACCAAACACCTATCTAGACCAAACCGATATCTATAACATTTTCTCAAAGGACACTCCGACCATCATAGCAGGGGACCTGCCTGGGGTTCCACCACCACTAACCCAAGCGGGAGAAGGCTCCATAGCGCAATCAGCGTTATGGACCTAGATGTGAGCTACCCTGACTAACCTACTCATGACTCACCTCCAGATATCATTTATATCGCCGTGCACAAAAACATCTCTCAAAGCGCATACTCTGAAGTCCTGCACGAACTAACCTCTGATCATCTCCCAGTACTACTTGTGCTACAGGATTTCAAAACCTCCTACTCAAATACAAAAATAAAAATTACAGATTGGGCCCTTTTCAAGTACAAAATGGAAACCGCTGAACCTCTTGAACTAATTCTAGCCACATCTTTAACATAGACGAGGCCATTACACAAATTGAAAAACAAATGGTGCAAAATTTGAGAGAATCAACAAAATATAAGGACTCGGAATTAGAATGAAGATATCCACCACACAACAAAGAAAAATACGATCCACCAACAGACTAAGTAAAAAAATGAAAAAAACCTGCGACCCCCGAGATAAATCAGCCTACATAACGGCCCGGAGAGAATCACAGAAACTTACAAGAGACCACGATAACACTAGCTGGGACTATAGAGCTGATTTCTGACGCCTTCTGTCCCGAAATCCATGACTACTCTTTCGTTGTCAGGGAGTTCACGATATATATACCCTGTTATATAAAACAAATATAATTTTCATATATCCTGCGCGCACTGGGGTTAAAAATAAATGACTCTAAACCAAATTAATGACTCAGAGTCAAAGTTGAGATTCAAAACAAATTATTATATTTATTTATCTATTGAAATGGTCAGACAGAAAAGAAAGAATAATAATAAATAAAACGGGTGCAATAAGAATAAATTGAGAAAATATACATAAATTTAACCTGTTTAAAAAATATAATGAAAAGTTCCACACTGTGACGCGGATAGTAACAAAAGAAATAAACAAAAAGTATACATGATTATTAATTAATACACCCAATTGTGGTATTTATATCAGGTGTCATAAGGTGTCTCAAACACAAGGGTTATAAATATATATATACATATTTTTATATGCAATATTTTGCACATTTGTAGGAGGGTGCATACCTACTAGTTTAGAAATAATGCTTAGTGTGTCTTCTTCTTCTCTAATTATAAAAATAATATAAAAAAATTATAAATATATAAAAATATATAAATATAAATAATAAACCTGAACTATAATGAATACTAACTGGTAACTTCACATTCGACTTCTGCAGCTTTTCTTACCCGTGTCTGTCAGTCAAAATCTGCTTGTTGCGTTGAAATATGCCCGATTCTATATGGGTTTTGTAACTAAGTAATATTATTCAAACTAATATGAGCAAGTTCGAAACTTGGTTATACCTAATAAAATAACGATTAGTATTTTATCAATGTATTTCCATAGTACGTCTGGTAGGGAGTCCTTTATAAAAGCTGACTGGGCTGGGTTGGTTCTCCAGGATGACCACATCATCCAACTAATCACGGCACATAGCCAGTGTATGAGTAAACAAGACATTCAGCACAAAGCCCGAAATGCCGAAGACCTCACGCCCAGCACCAAGCCCGTGACGTGATTTACTGGCCTATACTGCACTTATTAATACCCTCGCCGAAGAATCCTCATGTCAGTCGTGCTGACGACACTAAGAAACCTCGCGCGTCCCACTTAATGGTATCATACCCAACAAATGGGTAAGTTAAAATAAAAACATAAAAACTTCCAGGGAAAAGTTTCTTTTAAAATAGTTTTTATTTAAAAAATACCTCGAGCTTTCGGGCAAGTACGCCCTTCTACGGGAGAAATTACATTATATTATTAATACGCCAATAAAATATGATTTAAAATTAAATAATGTCCATTTACTGTTTACATTTGTTTTAAAGCATGATCAACGCGGGCTTCTATTGCGCGTGCTTCACCTGGGGGTTATGGGCTGGGCTCAGGGAATATAATGTTAAGAAGACTTAGGTCAGAAGGACATCCCGGGTAGTTGGCGACTTCTGTACGCTCCAGGAACCTGGGTTACTTAAATAAATAATGTTATAAATTTCCGGAATATCTATTCTTCTGTTAATGCTATTGTGTTTTCTGGATATGATGGATAATATAATGTAATTTCTCCCGTAGAAGGGCGTACTTGCCCGAAAGCTCGAGGTATTTTTTAAATAAAAAATATTTTAAAAGAAACTTTTCCCTGGAAGTTTTATGCTTTTATTTTAATATTAATTCAAGGGATTATTTTATCGAGATGGGTAAGTGCATAGAACCAATCAAGTCCCCGACTTGCAAGACCCACCCTAACTCAGCCTTTCACCACTAACGTTATCCATACGGAAGTAAGCTTACCAACAGGCGTAAGAACCCATAGCGGAGATACTTCCCCTACTGGGGTTTGAAACCAGATACCACCCAGTTATCGAACCCTACATTGATTTAATCGAATTGTATGTAGCCATCTGGTGCGCCGGTGAAAACCCGCTATGTTGTCCCCCAAAGTCTCACACATATCCAAGATTAATAATAAAAAAAAGACTCATATTCCTGAAGGAGGCCTAACAAAAAGGAGCGACTATTTTTTAAATTTGAGAATTGCATTGTCCTGAAAGGCTTAAAACCTTAACAAAATTTGAAATCAAAAATATAAATCGATCCTATTAAAATTCCCTAACACTGTTCTATATGCGTAGTTTGGTCTCACAATATAATAGTTTTTAACTTTGTCAACAATCACTAGTCATTCCATTCATACATATCATATTCACGGACTGCATACATACTAAAGTTAAAAATTGGTACAAACGCCAAATTACCTCAATCATCATTGCCAATATTTACCCTAACTATAACTCAAAACTTTTAGGACATCATGAAATCAAAGAAAATATTGAATAAAACTTGGGAACTAAATGCCCTTTGTTAAAATTACCCAATGCCTCATACAATCTCTGAACAAATTCTAATCAATGACTGATATCAGTCTCAACTGTAAGCTAACCTAACCTAGAAAATTATGAATATCAATGCCCTTAAATTGTCTTTGCCTCAGCACCCAGTACCACTGCAAAGATAATTTGATAGGACAATTCACTAATTAGAGCGACAAAAAAATATATAGGACGTCCAACTCATGAAAGTAACAAACTGATCATTGGAAACACTTCCTCCACTAATAAGATCGCCTAATCCGGGTGCGGCAAATCTATCTTATTGACTGACCATCTCTCCTCTTACATACTCCAGACACAACAGCTACTCTTCACCACCAGTGCAAGAACTTCATCCTACTTGTCTACTGTAGGTAACACACATTAGTCCCAGAATATGGAATTATAGGGCGTCAATAAACCCAATCGAGTTATATACTAATGCGGAAACCTACACTCTGCCTACACCACTGCGAACTACACTCAACTACCTGGCTTCTAACTGTCTATGTCTACTCAGCTTCAATTCAAGGAATTATTGAGCGCTATATACCCAAACGGTGAACGTCACTAAGAACACAAACAGTCCGCCGCTTTGTTCGCAACTATAGTCACTAAGGCCATATTCCTACAGTACTCCGACCTCGGCAGTGCGCATTCCTCTAATCTTCCTCTGGAGTTGTTGTGTAGCTCTGGAGTAAACTTGATGTCTCCCAGCTATTCTTATACATCTATCAAGCTGCTTGCCCAACCAAGCCTACTGTTGCAAAGTATGCACTGTACTGAACTACTAAGCCGTTGTTCATTACTGGAAAGTTACCACCTAATGACCACTCTAGAGCGTCTGGTTCTCCAGTCGCTTCTTAATCAAATAATATCTAATTCTAATTATATCTAATTTTAATAAAACAAAAGAATTACCCTAAACTTGAATATTTGTGCCAAATGGGTTGAACTTAATTGCCAAAAAAATTAAACCAGACCGATTGTCTAAACTTACAAATGCATTGACTCAAAAAAAAAAAAAAAGAAAATTTTAACATTAAATTTCAAATTCAAAGTTTCAAATAATAAAAGTTATATATTAAAAAAAAAATCTGCTCAATTTGATATGTTCCATTTAATACATATAAAAAAATTTACGACATAACTGTTTCCTATACGCCTTCCTAGACAATTAAAATAATTTTTATTGACATCTTGTCAATACATGCAAAGTACACAGTCTGCACTATTTAAAAATAGATAATATGCATTATATACACTATGTACAATGAATAATACGTCTTCCTAGATACTCTTTATATATTCTCGTCAGTGACTATGGCCATCGCCCTTATCACAAAGTCTACACCTTGTCAGTTTCCTCTCACGTGTAGAGCGTCGTACAGCTGATGAATCCTGACCGTTATCTAATCTCTGAACTGGTGCTGTTTGGCTACTGCATGGTGGTACAGCTGATTCACTCAGAGGATAAAAGAAATTCACAAATCCTTGATTTGTGCTACAGAAGTCCTCATCCTCTTCGCTTTCCTGTTCCTGGTCATTTCTTGCATTTAGCGGGTAGGTCCTAATAGGCTCATAGTAGGGCTTCATACGATCCACGTGGAACTTATCCTTCTTACCACTTTTGGTAGCTTCGAGCAGGTAGACTGTTTCGCCGTTGCGTTTCAGTACCAAGAACGGGCCCTCGTATCGTGGTTCAAATTTACGACATCCCTTTGTCTCAAACATTCTTTCTGCTAGAACCAGCTGCCCTTCGGCAAATTCCCTCAGTTTACTTTCGGCAAACTTGGCTCCTGCTTCGTCCTGACCTTTAAGATAAGTCTGTTGCACTTCCTCTCTCGCCGTCTTCATTTGTTAAGCTATCTGTTGCTTGTAAGGCGTCGCATAATGGTTAATAGAATCATTAATCATCGGGTAGCCTCCTAGTTCTTCGAAAGGTTGTGGCTGTCTCAGCTCGTATCCGTAAAGGAGTTTTGCTGGTGTATACCCTGTTGACGCATGCTCGGTGGATCTAATGGCAAACGCCACCATGGGCAGAATGTTATCCCAGTTGGACCCACATGCACAACGCTTCAATGATTCGATTACCGTTCGAATTTGACGCTCAACTGCTCCATTGCTTTGCGCCCTTCAGGCAGTAGTATTTACCGCCGATATTCCTAGCGCTTTACAGACCCCTTTAAAAATCTGGCTTATGAATGCTGAACCACGATTCGACAACACCGCCTTGGGCACTCCATGATGCGTAATCACCCTATTCACAAAGGGCTTCCACTACAGTTCCTGCCGTCTGATCCCTCTTCGGTACCAATATTGGGTATTTAGTGAATAAGTCCATGATTGATAATATGCTGTTGTGGCCTTGTGGAGTAGTCTCCAATGGACCAATGAAGTCTATAACGATATGTTCAAATGGCTGTATTGGCCTAAAGTGCAAGGCATTCGCAGCCTTGGATGCGCCTTGGTTTGAGAATTGACAATTATCGCACCTGCGTATATAATTTTGGACTTCCGTCTTAATTCCAGGCCAGAAATACTCGGACCTCAGCTGGCGCAGCGTCTTCCTCACTCCGAAGTGTCCTGCGGAGGCGATGTTGTGGTGATAGCCCATGACTCGATTGATCAACGATCTCGGGACCACCTTCACCCAATTACGCTGGTCATTATAACCTAGAAGAATCCATCTTTCCTCATATATTCCCTATGTTTATGTGGGATTATGCCTATCTCTACCCTAGTCTCTATCCTGGTGATTAATGGTGACCACTTAGGATCACGTTTCAGCTCCGACCAAACCTCATCGTTAGACAATAAAGGGTACGCCCGCTCAATAGTTACTGCGGCTACAACCCGATTATCTTCTGAAGTGCTGAGATCATTGCTGCAAGGGAACCTGCTCAGTAATCTGCTACTCTGTTGTCCTTCCCTGGTACATAGGCAAAGGTCACTCTAAATTCCTGGATAATCTCTGCCCTCCTGGATAACCGTGCGTTCCTGTAATCCGGCCCTTTATTATATGTTATAGGTTTATGGTCGGTAAGAACTTCTATGCTGCTACCAACTAGGAGGTGTTTAAAATGCTGTAGCGCTAGCACTACCGCGTATGCCTCTTACTCTATTGTGGAGTAGCGGGTCTCGGGCCCAGAAAGTCGTTTGCTATAATAAGCTACGGGTTTTACGACCCCCTGTACTCCCTGCTGTAGGCAGGCCCCAACTGCTATCCCGCTGGCGTCAGTGTTTAGTATAAAGGGCCTACTTGGCACTGAATGAACCAGTACTGGCTCACTTGTAAGAACCTCCTTCATGGTCTCAAAGGCCGCTTGTTCTGCGGTACCCCAGAAGAATTTGTGTCCTGTCTTCAATAGATTGCTCAGAGGAGCTAGGACTTCTCCTGCATTGGGTACGAAACGCCTATAGTAATTTACCATGCCTAGTAGACTTCTCACAGCCCTGGTGTTCTTAGGCCGTGGCATATCCCTTAATGCTGCGACGTTATCGTAAAGGGGTTCAATTCCTTCTTGGTCGTTTGTATGACCCAAGTATTATACCGAATCTCGGAAGAAGTAGCTCTTAGCACGTTTAGCTCGCAGGCGGAATTTACTTAAGCGTTCGAGTATAGCAGCAAGGTCTGCTACATGTTGCTCGAAGGAGCTACTGTAAACAATCACGTCGTCGATGTACAACCGAACGCATTTAAACAACAAATCTCCCAGTACTATATTCATAGCCCATTGGAAGATTTGTGCCGAGTTCTTCGCACCTTGTGCCAGACGTGCAAATCGGTAACTCCCCCAAGGTAGGGAGAAAGCGAAATAGTCGCGAGATCACACTCTGGGATGTGAATCTGAAAAAATCCAGAGGTCAAGTCTAGAGTGCTGAAGACTTTGGCACCCGCAAAGGCTCGCAAGTTGTCTTCAAATCTGGGCATGGGAAAAGGGAAGAATTCAGTCGCATCATTAATTAGGCGGAGGTCATAGGGAATAGAGGGTAGTTCCATAAAGATGTACATTCCTCCACTATTCAAACTTCCTCCAATTCCTTTACCAAGGCTTTCACCTTTGGGACTGTTATTGCTGGTATGGGGTACTGGCATTTGTATATTGGTCTTGCCGACAACATTCTCAGTTCAGGGGCTGTTATTGTCGAACCCCCTCCCATATCCCTAATTCCGTCGCAAAAACAGTGAGTGAATGCTCTGACCACGTCTTCTCTCGTCCTTATTTGATCCATGGGTATTCTGGGTGGTAGCGCCTCTAGTTCTTTCGCTATGGTGGGCGATTTAAACGCTGATGAACACGGATCCCCCTTCTTCTCGTATTCGGATGTTATTGTCCCATCGTGGCTCATAGTGAGTCGTAGTGCCCTAATTCCTGGCATGCCTAAAATGCCGTCATAGTCTGAAATGCCTAAATCAGGCATTCGGCCTGTGTAACTCCCCTGCAACATTTGATCGTTTGATGGACAGCATCTTAAGGGGATTGAAGTGGACGCAGTGCCTGTGTTATTTAGACGACATTGTATTTTTCTCCAAAACGTTTGTCGAACACTTGCGCCGACTCAAAATCATCTTACAATGCCTTATCAATGCAGATTTGGGCCTCAATTTAAAAAAGTGTATTTTTGGAACCAAACGAATAAGAGTGTTTGGACATCTCGTCGATGGCAATGGCATCTATTCGGACCCTGAAAAGATAGAAGCTATCGCCAAGTTTCCGACCCCACGATCTATCACTGAGGTGAGGAGTTTCATCGGCATTTATTCGTACTTTCGCCGATTTATTGAACACTTCGCTGATAATGCTGCCCCTCTCCGTGAAATTATCAAAAAAGGCAAGAAATTCTCTTGGGACTTAGAAGAACAAGAAAATTTTTAATCACTGAAAAGGACCCTGATGTCTGAACCTGTCTTAGCTCATTTTGAAGAACACCTGCCAACCCAGCTTCATACTGACGCCAACGGTTATGGTATCGGAGCAGTCCTCGCTAAGGTTCATGACGGGAAAAAGTGACTAGTAGTTACTCCTCAAGAACCCTAACGAAGGCAGAGAAGAATTACTCCACTACAGAAAAAGAATGTTTGGCCGTGATATGGGTAATAAACAAATTCCGCCCTTACCTCTTTGGTTGCGAGTTCGTCATCGTTACGGATCACCACGCCCTTTGCTGGTTATCCAATTTGAAAGACCCGACAGGAAGGCTGGCGAGGTGGGCCTTTAATCTCCAAGCATACGACGTTACGTTAGCTTATAAAAGCGGGGGTAATCACCAAGACGCGAACTGTCTCTCCCGAAGTCTTCTAGAGCGCAAATCGGAAGAAGCAGATGAAGAAAAAGAAGATGATGATGTACCATCAATAACTGCTTTGACCTGCTTCGATATTGAACAGAGAAAGGACCCTAGAATTAGAAAATTGATAGAAGAAATAGAAGAATTCGGAGACGAACCAAGAGGATATGAACTGAAAGGAACCTTGTACAAAAGGAACTTCGACGCCCTGGGAAACCCACACCTCCTCGTCTTCTCCAAGCACCTACGATTGGAACTACTGAGAAGCCTACACGACGTTCCTACAGCGGGCCACCTAGGATTTTATAAAACTTATAAGCGAGTCAGAAACAAATACTTTTGGCCAGGACTTCTCAAGGATATACGAAAATATGTAGCACATTGCAAAGAATGCCAAAGACGAAAACAGACAAGCCACAAACTGCCTGGGTTGCTCAAACCCATTCCCCCTGCAACCTTCCCCTTCCAATGAATCAGAATAGATCTTCTTGAGAGATTCTCGAAATCCTTTGGCGGTAATAAATAGATCATAGTCTGTACTTACTATCTTATTCGATTTACCGTTGCTAAAGCCTTACCCACAGGGGAAGCTAAAGAAGCAGCCAATTTCTTAATAGAAGATGTTGTTCTCAACACGGAGCCCCCAGAGAAATCATCACGGACCGAGGACGAGTATTCCAATCCAAGTTGATTGCGGAACTCACGAATCAATGCTCGTCGATACATCAGTTCACGACAGCGTATCATCCCCAGACGAATGGACTGACAGAGAGGTTAAACAAAACCTTAGCCAACATGATGGTGATGTATGTAAGTGTTGAACAGAAGGACTGGGACGTAATCCTGCCCTACGTCACGTTCGCCTACAACACCGCAAAACAAGATACGACAGGTTTTACCCCTTTTAAACTGATTCATGGACGCGAAGCCGAAACGACTGTAGACTATTTTCCCAAATCTGCATGAAGATCTCCAAGAGAAATACAGTCAGAAGATTGCCTCGCGAGTCGAAGAGACTAGGCAGCTAGCAAGATTAGAAACCTTGAAAGCCCAAGAAAAGGACAAAGCCAGATATGAATCAAAGCACGAGGCAATGGATTACAACGTCGGTGAGCTGGTATGGATTTTCATCCCGATAAGAAAGGTGGGACTCTCAGAAAAATTATTTTAAAAAAATACAAAGACAAAATAAGACCATCGTGAAGATAGAGGCTGCCTGGCCGGCATTCATATTTCTTGAAAAAAGAGATACTTCGGCCAGTATAAATATTTTTATTACCTCGACGTTTCGTTTTATTTCAAATTTTATTTCAAAGATCATAGTATTTGTGAGTTAAATATTTATTTTTGACTCGTGCTTTGGATGTTGTACAAAATTTCGAATATCGCGTGAGAACGCCCTTAGAGCCTTAAAATAATTTTTAACGCCTTGCTATATGTTCTAACTTTTGTTTGCTTCTGAGGCCAAAAGCTTTTTGTCGAAACGTCGAGGTAATAAAAAGATTTATACTGGCCGAAGTATCTCTTTTTTCAAGAAAAATAAGACCAATTTACACCAAGATGAAAGAAAGGCAATTAATATATTAAGAGATAACAAAGATATAATCATAACATCTTCCGATAAAGAAAGTAATACTGTAATCATGGACACCGCTGAATATAACTATAAAGTCGAACAATTATTGCAAGATAAAGAAATTTACGAATAATTATCAACAGATCCATTGTCTAATATTACTAAAGAATTTAATAAAAAAAAACTAAATAAAATTATACGCACAAATAAGCTTAATAAAAAATCGTTCGAAATTTTAAAAGCAGCAAATAAAACCCTACCCAACCTTTACGGCCTACCTAAAATCCATAAGCCAAAAATCCCATTACGACCAATAGTGAGCTATGCTGGTTCTCCTCTTTACCCTCTCACGAAATATCTATCCTCAGTCATATCTCCATTCCAAAAGCAACTACCTCACACAGACTCCAATCCAATAGTAGCTGTTGAAGCTATCAAAACCGTTCAAATATCAAATGACAGCAGGATGGTTTCCTTCGATATAGAATCTCTCTACACCTCAATCCCGCACGATGAAGCTCTCCTGGCCCTCCGATCATTTCTAGAAATCCACCCAGAAATAGTTCTGCCCCTCTCTAAAGCAGCATTAATAGTGTTGGAAAAGAAGGAGTCCGAAGCAGCCAATGGGAGGCCGACGGAAGCGGCTACGGGGATGCAGCGGCTAAAATGAGAAAACAAAAACAGAAGAACCTGTAAACAACTTTCGAACACGAGAATTTGCCCTGATCTCCGATTCTTTTAGTGTAAATATTTAAATATATAATTAATTAAATAATACTTTACTTATTTTCTTAAATTATAATAAATATAATTTTCCCTCCTGTTTTCGTCGTATATTTTAAAAGTGTTATCAACAGCGACGCCTTAATTTTGAACCTTCAACCCCGCCGACCAAGAATAGAGGTGATCGACTACCTCTATAGAACTTAGATCATCGTCACAACACAGAGTGGCGGTGAAAACGCAATATTTTTGGCATCCCAGCCGGGACTGTTGAAGGTAAATTTCTGAAAAAAAAATCATTTTAAGTTGACCATTTTGGAACTCGCTAGCTAACCCTACTTGCCGCTTTGTTTACATGATGGCGGAAGAATTAATTCTACGTTTAAAGAAGAAGCGTGCTATTAACAGATCATATTTAACGAAAACATGCAATAAGATTGAAAGTAGACTTGACACGCTAATGAGAATTGATCTTTAAGAATTATTAGAACAATTGAATGAATCATTTAACGAACTTAAATTAGTTGATCACGAAATAGAAACGCTTCTTGAAACTGACGATTTGGAGAGGGAATTACAGGGCGTAGAGGAATATCGAGAGAAATATATTACTTGGAGATTTAGGGCAAATAAAAAGATTCGCCAATCAGATTTTCATGGCGAAAATATACCGAATTCGAACTCACGAATAGATGAAAATGAAATGAGACATTATGTACCTTCCTGCACGACTGTGAAACTTCCGAAATTGATGATATCGAAATTTTATGGAAACTTTAGTGAATGGCTGACGTTCTGGAATTCTTTTGATGCAGCTATACACCAGAACAACTCACTGAACCCGATCGATAAATTTAACTATCTGAAGTCACATCTCGGCGGAACTGCACTAAAAACAGTCGAAGGTTTCGCTTTATCTGCGGACAATTATGAGAAAGCGATAAAATTGCTTAAAGACAGATTTGGGCGAGAAGACATTTTGATTAGCCGACATATGAACAATTTGTTGTCAATGAGACCACTCAAAACGTCAAGCGATGTAAGAACCTTCCGCGAACTTTTTGACAACCTTTCTGTTCAAATAAGAAGTCTCGAGTCACTAAACGTGTCCATTGATGTTTACGGACAACTGTTGTGCCCGATAATTATAAAGCTTCTACCTGCAGACCTCAATTTGGAATTGAACAAAGAACTCCCGACAGGTTACGTAATTAATGACTTGATTACCTTTCTAGAAAGACAATTAACTGCACGGGAGAGGAGTTTTAGAAACGAAATCGGTACCGGGGGAATGAATCAACTTCTAAACCTAATTTAGTAAACAAACATCCAAAGACAAGATTCTACAATGAAAAACCAATTGCGACAGCTTCAGAACTTTTGAATTCAGTTCACAAATCGAATGAATGTGTATTTTGTGGTAAAGACAACCATGGAAGCCCTAAGTGTGACTTTGCAGCTAATATGAGTTTAAACGAGAAGAGATCACTCATGAGGAAAAAAGGCGTTTGTTATAAATGTCTTCGGCCTTCTCATTTAAGTAAATTTAGCAGAAATGTAGTCCGTTGTTCGATCTGCAACATGTCTTCCCACCTGGATGTCATGTGCACAAAACTGATTTTAGATAGAGGGTGATCTTCCAAGTCTCCAACGGTGCAAGATGAAACTCTCGCCAACTTATCAACCTCACCAGACGTCTTGTTACCTACTTTGTGAGTGACCCTCAAAGGGAACAGAACAGAGAAGACTGCACGGGCTATAATAGACACCGGATCTCAAAGATCATATATTTTACATAGCACAGCAATGGAAATGGAATACGAACAATCTAGGAGAGAGTTCTTACGGCATTCCTTGTTTGGAGGATCGAGTACCGACGTAGTTGAACATGACGTCTATACCATTCATTTATCTGACATAAATAATTCCTATAGCTGTGAGTTTGAAGCACTAGGTCAACCCCTTATCTGTGGAAGCATACCTCCGGTGTGTCCAAGATCATTTTTAGAAGGGAGTGAAGAACTCGACGTGTCTGATTTGATGAGAGACCGTATAGAAGTCCTTATAGGGGCGGACATCGCCGGGAGATTACTAACCGATGCTCAGAATGCTCATCTGGACTGGTGGCAATCCGTACCAAACTAGGATGGACTGTGATGGGAAATATTCCTCCAACGGAGGTGAGAGATGACACCAGCTCCCTTTGCGTGACCACACTTCTATCTTTGGATCTAGAAAACTTGTGGAAATTAGATGCAATTGGAGTCTCTTACGCGTAGGATGAGAAGAAGACTCAATCATTACAAGCTGAAATGGAGGAACATTTCGCCCACACCACGACGCGAGATATCGAGGGGCGCTATGAGGTAGCTCTACCCTGGGTGCAAGACAAGGAAATGATTCCTACGAATAGAGACCTAGCCGAAAACCAACTAAGTTCTGTAAGAAGAAAACTTGAAGAAGTTGGAGACATGAAAGAGTATGGACAAATCTTTGAAGAATCTATAAATCAGGGGATAATAGAGTATTCCAGAGAGGATAAACTAGATGGTGTACACAATCTGCCACATCGACCAGTGTATAAAAGAAACAGTCAAACTTATAAAATAAGGCCAGTATTTAATGTGTCGGCCCGGAAAGAGATAAACTTTCCCTGAATGACTGTCTGGATAAGGGACCCAATTTGATAGAAATTATACCAAGACTTTTAAATAAATTCCGGAAATATGAAGTAGGTGTCTCTTCCGATATTGAGAAAGCATTTTTACAAATTGGAATAAAGGAAAAAGACCGAGATGCTGCAGTTTTCGAAATAGCAGGAGTTGATCTAACTGGGAATTTTATTCTCAAAGAATAAGAAGAAAGCATGGATTGTCATCTTCACATGCGCAGTGTATAGAGGAGTTCATCTGGAACTTGTGACATCTTTGCCTATGGAAGACTTCCTCCAAGCTTTCCGCCGATTTATTGTTCGAAGAGGCCGCCCATTGATTGTGTATTCGGATAACGGGACTAATTTTCGAGGCATGACTGATACTTTAAAGAAGATTGATTTTTCGAGATTAAAATGTGATCCAACATTGAAAAACATCACCTGGAAATTCATACCGCCTGGTGCTCCTTGGTGGGGTGGATGGTGGGAGCGTTTGATTGGAATGATGAAACAATTGCTCTTTAGAATTCTCGGTCAAACCTCCTTGGAATATGAAGAACTGTCCACGGTAATGTGTGACGTCGAAAGCTTGATGAACACACGCCCTCTGACCTACCTAACTGAAGAAAGTTAGGATCTCGTTCCATTGACACCTTCGTTGTTCTTACATGAGGTCAGAGAGGTTGGCGTTCCAGACCTGGACTTGATTGATAACCAGACCCTCTCCCGCAAATATCAATATATAAAACGTATACGAGAAGATCTTAGAGAACGATTTCGTTTCGAATATTTTGGATTTCTGAGACAAGAAACGAGACGCCTGAAGACTACCATACCATTCAAGGTGGGAGACATGGTGCTCATTGGACAAAAGAGTTTAAAGAGACTACACTGGCCGTTAGCCAGAATAATCCAACTCTATCCAGGAAAAGACGGACTTGTGAGGGTTGCGAAAGTGAAAACTTCATCAGGTGATAAAATACGACCTATTCAAAACTCTACAATTTAGAAATAACGCCCGAGATAAGATGTCGAGACCCTCTAACGGAGCGATCTCCCACACAAGAAGTTCGATTGACAACTGAAGAGGACCCTTTGACTTCACAACAAGAGCAACATCACATTGAAACCCCGAATGTTGTGTCAAGTTGCGGACGGCCCATCAAGAGACCCAACCGATTGGATCTACTGAACTTTTCCTTTCCATGTTTGAGTCGTCGAGGCGCCAACTCAAAGGTGGGAGAAATGTTGGAAAAGAAGGAGTCCGAAGCAGCCAATGGGAGGCCGACGGAAGCGGCTACGGGGAAGCAGCGGCTAAAATGAGAAAACAATAACAGAAGAACCTGTAAACAACTTTCGAACACGAGAATTTGCCCTGATCTCCGATTCTTTTAGTGTAAATATTTAAATATATAATTAATTAAATAATACTTTACTTATTTTCTTAAATTATAATAAATATAATTTTCCATCCTGTTTTCGTCGTATATTTTAAAAGTGTTATAAACAGCGACGCCTTAATTTTGAACCTTCAACCCCGCCGACCAAGAATAGAGGTGATCGACTACCTCTATAGAACTTAGATCATCGTCACAACACAGAGTGGCGGTGAAAACGCAATAAATAGATTTAATCAAACTTTGTTTAGACCATAGTTATTTTAGTTTCAAAGACAGATTCTTCCGGCAAATTAAAGGCCTACCAATGGGCAACCCGATTTCATCTGCATTAGCCAAAATATTTATGAACGAAATAGATAAAGAAATAATTAATTCAAACCGATTTAAAATAATATTATGGCTACGATATAATGATGACATTTTTTGTCTAACAGAAATAGACATTGACAGCTTCATACGTTTTCTCAATAGTCTCAAACCTTTTTTAAAGTTCACATATGAAAAAGAAAGCAATAATTCCCTAGCCTTTTTGGACATCCAGCTTAAAAGGAATCAATATAATATCAAAACTTGCATATACAGGAAACTCACTCACACCGGAAACTATTTGAATTTCAGCTCCTTTGGTCCAATACATAATAAAATAGCCGTAGTGAAATCTCTTTCCAATAGAATAGAAACACATTACTGAAATAGAAATAGTGCAACAGAAGAAATAAATAGAATTTTCAAAGAATTAATAAATAACAATTATCCAAAAAAAAATATTGAAAAACATTTTCATAAACAGAGAGATATACCTTCAAATAATAGTATTGATCAGTCTCAAAAAAAATATTGTTCTATTCCATATAGCTACGGTTCGGAGAGAATTGCCCGAATTTTAAAGAGATATAATATAATTACAACATATCAATCTGCACAAAATCTTCGACAAATCTTACGCCACTCAGATACAAAAAAATACTTTAAATCAAGAAAATACAACCAATGTAATTTACAAAATTCCCTGCCAAACATGCAAAGCTACTTACATTGGAGAAACAGGTAAATCGCTTAAAGATCGTATCAATCAACATGAAGCAGCTTTAAAAAACTACAAACCATTATCCCTACTAGTAGACCACTCTCTAAACAATAACCATGTTTCAGATTTCAAACAGTTCACAATTATATGCAAAAATATAACAAAAAAGCATTGTAGACTGTTTTTAGAATGTTGGGCTTCTGCCGAAGATAAACAGAGTAAAAACATAAAAATTGATTTTCCAGAAATTTATGAGGAATTTATATCATAAATAATTTAAAAAAAACTATGTGTATACTTTTAATTTACTCATTTATTTTGCTTTCAAAATTTTCATTAATTTCGAATTAATATGTATACACACAATTATTTACAATTACACTGTTATATATAAATCTCTCTTTCTTTCATAGATAAAATAAATTCTATATTATTAAATATAATTGTTAGCTGTATTTATACTGAAAGCAATATTTATATCAAAGATACAATTCTTTCATTGACCTTGTAGAACGAGAGTGATGTACGCGTGCTCGCATGTTCTAGTGAAAAACACAAACATCCTCGAAATATTGGAACAATAAAATAATTAGAAATTCAATATATGCATCATTTTTAAATATATATATATATATGAAAAAACAATAGAAAAAAAAAAGATGAGTGGGTCAGGTGTTGATATTAAAAATAAAAAAGGCATCTCCTGACCACGAGCACATGTGCTTTTTAGATGGCAGAGCGCCATCTAGTGGAGCAAAAATAAACTAAACGTTTATTTAGCTTGCTCAGTGAGATTTGGCCAACCCAATTTCTTGACGAATCCACGCGTTTCGCGCTGTTGGCGCTCGTGGATGGCTTTTCTTGATAAATCAAGAAAGTGGGTTGGCCAAATATCACGGAGCAAGCTAAATAAACGTTTAGTTTATTTTTGCTCCACTAGATGGTGCTCTGCCAACTAAAAAGCACATGTGCTCGTGGTCAGGAGATGCCTTTTTATTTTTAATATATATATATATATATCCTTATATCTATGAAAATGAAATCCAAAATCGATGTTTGTTATCGCGTTGCGCAAAATCTACAGAATAAATCATTATGAAATTTCGCATGTAGGTAGCTGAAGATTACGTTTAAGATATAGGCTAATTAAAAAACTAAAAAGGTTAATGTGCTCTTTTTAAATAATATAAAACAAAAAAGCGTTAGTTCCAGCCTTTTACCGCTTGGGCGCAGCACTGGTCGCGACGATAAATGAATTTAATTGGTTAATAATTAACACGTGGTTTGTTTACACGATGAATGTTAGTTTGTTAACCTGATGAATGTTTTTAAAATGTATGGTTATCCAATCGCCGTGAAACTTTAGGAAGTTATATTTACTATATACTGCTGGGAAGGTTTCTTGTTTGAATTTGGTTTGAAATAAATATTCTTTGCAATTTTATTTGCAAATTTTCTACTTTCACTCGCAAGCAGCGCCTCTAGCGGCATCTGGTGAAATTATATTTATAAATTGTAACAATGCTTAAAATGTGTTCCAAGTATAATAAATTTAATTTGAGAATTTAGTAATATAATATTCCAATGACGTAAAAAAAACTTGGAATTTTAATATTAATATATATTTGAAGAAAATATTGTAACGTTTTTGTGTTAAATGTTAAAATATAATGTTAAAATATATTTTTACATTCTAATTTAATTTGTTATTGTTTTATAATAGTGAAGATGCAAATTACATTGTTGCTGTTGTTTATTATCGTTTTTTTATATAAAAAACTTACATTGTATGTGATGATGATAACAAAAATGAATTTTTAAAATAATATATTTAATTAATTAAGAAAAAAAGAAATAATTAAATTATCAAATTCACAAAAGTGACAATATCTTATTTAAAACTAGCCGAATGACCCGGGCAACGCCCGGGTTTTACCCAAATGTTTTATTCAAATACTATTCGTTACAATTATAAATGGGCGCCGTGGATGTCACTCTTGTGAAACGTCCCGCTCCAAACTTTGTGTCTGAGAAGCGATATTTTTATAGAAAGATGATCTGGCTTTTGTTTTCTGCTCGAATGAATGTTTTTCTGTTAGAATTTTGTTCCTGCGTACAAAATAATGAACTGGTGTCACCCGTGGTCTCTGCTTTTTGGAATTTTTCCCGATATAATTTTGTATCTGATAAGCAAACATGATACAGCAATATCGTCATCATCATTTTCTGACTAAAAATATATAGTTTTAATAATTGATTTATATATAATTTTAAATAGCCTATCGTCTTCCCCGTATTTTTTACCTAAGTATGGAAATTTTGGTTTGAATTAGTGAACTACTGCGAATTTGCATACCGGACATACAAACCAAAAAACAAACAGACATGTGCTCCTGGTCAGGATATGCCATTTTTAATATTGATTTCGACACCTGATCTTTTTATCTTTTATTTTTTCTTTCGTTTTTAATGTGCTAAGCGTATTTACGCAAGTTTGGCCTTAAATACCCATTTCTTGGTTTTTCGGGAAGCCATTTGGTCGCAGTGGTTCAGCCTACTCCACGCTGACGAGCGTCAAAAAGCGCGAAACGCGTTAGTGGATGGCTTTATTTGATTTATCAAGAAATTGGGTTGGCCAAATATCAGGGAACAGGCTAAATCAATGTTTAGTTGATTTCTGTTCCACCAGATGGCGCTCTGCCTTCTGTAAAGCACATGTGCTCCTGGTCAGGATATGCCATTTTTAATATTGATTTCAACACCTGATCTTTTTATCTTTTATTTTTTTCTTTCGTTTTTAATGTGCTAAGCGTATTTACGCAAGTTTAGCCTTAAATACCCATTTCTTGGTTTTTCGAGAAGCCATTGGGACCAAAAAATATATTTTGGTCGCAGTGGTTCAGCCTACTCCACGCTGACGAGCGCCAAAAAGCGCGAAACGCGTTCGTGGATGGCTTTTCTTGATTTATCAAGAAATTGAGTTGTCAAATATCAGGGAACAGGCTAAATCAATGTTTAGTTGATTTCTGTTCCACCAGATGGCGCTCTGCCTTCTGTAAAGCACATGTGCTCCTAGTCAGGATATGCCATTTTTAATATTGATTTCAACACCTGATATTTTATCTTTTATTTTTTCTTTCTTTTTAATGTGCTAAGCGTATTTAGGCAAGTTTGGCCTTAAATACCCTTTCTTGGTTTTTCGGGAAGCCATTGGGACCAAAAAATATTTTTGGTCGCAGTGGTTCAGCCTACTCCACGCTGACGAGCGCCAAAAAGCGCGAAACGCGTTCGTGGATGGCCTTTTCTTGATTTATCAAGAAATTGGGTTGGCCAAATATCAGGAAACAGGCTAAATCAATGTTTAGTTGATTTCTGTTCCACCAGATGGCGCTCTGCCTTCTGTAAAGCACATGTGCTCCTGGTCAGGATATGCCATGATATATATATGTAATATTGTTGCAAATGTGATCCTGCCGACGTATGGATAAACTGGCAGTCGTGTACGTGAGGCGAGTGTTGATGTTCTTCCCAAACGCGGATAACAAGAAGCAGAGGCAGGGCTAGATGTTAGCACCGAGAGTGATCGGGGACAGCCCACGGGACAGAGGTAGAGGTCATGACACAAACTTGGATGCGTATCACCGAGACATGGAGAGCCAGACTTAAGCGGCGTGCCGAGAAACACACCCTAGAACCATCTACTGACCTCTGCCAAAACCTGTCCTGTTTACAGGGGTCGTCTAAAAAAATGTCTCTCGGGACCCTACATGGGCTGGGCGTTGCCTTTTTCCTCCCCTCTGTCCCTGCCACCAGCTCACCGAACACTCTTTGGATCTTTATTTTTGACGTCGCCATTTTTAGTTTTAAATACAAAATGGGGTTTAAAATACAAATAGTTTATATACAAAATATGGGGGTGGTAGCAAATAGAAACAGTGTACATTTTAAAAGAAGGTAGGATATTTTAAGGCATCGGCTCTAACTAATTGGGAGATATGTGACATATACTAAAAGTGTGATTATTATACAGTTTTAAAATATACGATATATATATGAAAAACAATATAAAAAAATAAAAGATAAGTCGGTCAGGTGTTGATATTAAAAATAAAGAAGGCATCTCCTGAGCACGAGCACATGTGCTTTTTAGATGGCGGAGCGCCATCTAGTGGAGCAAAAATAAACTAAACGTTTATTTAGCTTGCTCCGTGATATTTGGCCAACCCAATTTCTTGATAAATCAAGAGTTAAACGTTTAGTTTATTTTTGCTCCACTAGATGGCGCTCTGCCATCTAAAAAGCACATGTGCTCGTGGTCAGGAGATGCCTTCTTTATTTTTAATATATATATATATTGAAGATTGAGCAATCCATAATTAAAATTATATTTAAAAAAAGATGCATATATTGGATTTAAAATGAATTTATTGTTCCAATATTTCGAGGGGCAACTCGCGCCTCTCT
Organism: Cordylochernes scorpioides; assembly: GCA_030710605.1. Taxonomy (NCBI): domain Eukaryota; kingdom Metazoa; phylum Arthropoda; class Arachnida; order Pseudoscorpiones; family Chernetidae; genus Cordylochernes; species Cordylochernes scorpioides. The sequence goes on from CP092869.1 coordinate 58,495,910, forward strand.
TTATAGAATTTTCAAAGAATTGATAAATAATAATTATCCAAAAAATATATTGAAAAAAATTTTCATAAACAGAGAGATATACCTTCAAATAATAGTCGTGATCAGTCTCAAAATAGATATTGCTCTATTCCATATAGCTACGGTTCATTGCCCGAATTTTATAGAGATATAATATAATTGATACATATCAATCTGCACAAAATCATACGCCACTTAAATAAAATAAAAAATACTTTAAATCAAGAAAATACAACCAATGTAATTTACAAAATTCCCTTACAAACATGCCAAGCTACTTACATTGGAGAAACAGGTAAATCGCTTAATGATCGTATCAATCAGCATAAAACAGCTTTAAAAAACTAAAAACCATTATCCTTACTAGTAGACCACTCCCTAAACAATAGCCATATACCATATTTCAAACAGGCCACAATTATATACAAAAATATAACAGAAAAGCATTGTAGACTGTTTTTAGAAAGTTGGGCTTCTGCCGAAGATAAACAGAGTATAAACATAAAAATTGATTTTCCAGAAATTTATAAAGATCTCATATCTTAATTATATTATAAATATCTATGTATATAACTTTTAATTTACTCATTTATTTTGCTTCAAAATTTTCATTAATTTAGAATAATATGTATACACACAATTACACTGTTGTATATTAATCTCTCTCTTTCATAGAGATAAAATAATAATCTATAATATTAAATATAATTATTAGCTGTATATAAACTGAATGCAATATTTAAATCAAAAATACAATTCTTTAATTGGCCTTGTAGAACGAGAGTGGTGTACGCGTGCTCGCATGTTTTAGGGAAAACACAAACATCCTCGATAAAGAGAGGCGAGTTGCCCCTCGAAATATTGGAACAATAAATTTATTATGAATCCAATATATGCATCTTTTTAATATATATATATATATATATGAATTAATAATATTTGATGTAATATAGGGATCTATGTTTAAACATAATAATATTCATCAGTTTAGTGAGTTTAGAGATGACACACCGTCAAACTACAAATTTAAGAGAAGGGTGGAGATGCCACATTGGGTGGCGATAACAAGATTTAGAAGAAGGCATCATCTTCAAGATGGACGTTGGAGAATTTAGGCAGAGGGTTTGTTTGCTACCGAAACTTAGGTCAACATCTGGGGTAGTTTATTTTAAGATAGCCTGTTTTTGTATCTTCTCGTTGTCTTTAGTAAAATATATGGATTGTTTCGATATGTGTGTATGTTTTGGATAGATTGGGTCAATTTTTTTTCAAGTCCAGGTTCCTATTACGTTGCGGTTGGTGACCTATAGAGACTTATAGATAACTACACGTGGAACTAATTGATTAGAAGATTCAATTTGTTTGAGAGACGAGGACGGTGTTCTTTACAATTGACAAACTTCTCGTACACGAGGTGATTGATCCGTCGTGTGAGCTTGTGCGAGGAAATGATTTTGGCACAGGTTGATAATTGAACATATACACACATTAAATTAAACCCATGTCTGCGCGAAATTATACCGGACCGTAAAAAATCTCTAACGATGTTTAATGTACATCCGTGGGGAATACGGACGTATTTATAGATTATATAGATTATATTGTTCCGATATGGACGAAGGACAAACATACATAGTGTGATCAATAATTTCCAAGAATGCTAAATATTTAAAGAAATACAAAAGTATAATAAAGTTTCATTTAAAATTTCTCAAAATAATCTATACACTTGTTACCATCTTTTTTTTTTTCAGATATCAAAACACCTCTGAAAATCTTCATCTTACAGGCTTTTCAAAATATTCTTCGTATTCTCCTTTATTTCAGGTATTGAGTCAAATCGACGTCCTTTTAAGACTTTTTTAATTTTAGAGTAAACGAAAAAGTCGTTGGGAGCAAGGTCAGGAGAACAGGGTGGCTGGGGTAGTAAAGCAATTCCGTGTTCAGCCAAATAGAGTTGTACAGTGACGGCCGTATGTGGCCGTGCGTTGTTATAATGCAAGAGCCAATTTTTCTGATGCCATTTTTCGGGTCGTTTCTGACGCACATCCTCCCTTAAACGTCGCAATACATCAAGATATAATGTTGATTAATGGTCTTACCCTCGGGCACGAATTCATAGTGTACCAATCCCTTTACATCAAAGAAAGTGATAAGAAAACACTTAAGCTTCGATTTGATCATCCTTGCTTTCTTGAATCTTGGTTCTCCAGGCTCTAGCCACTGGCTTGATTGCCTCTTAGTCTCGGGATCATATCCGTACCCCCATGTTTCATCTCCTGTGATAACATATTTGAGCAAATGGGGATCAGAAGTAAACATTTCGATCATGTTTTTGCACGTTTCTTTTCGAGGCTCTTTCTGCTTATTTGTTAAGATATGTGGGACAAATTTAGCCGGGGATCGTCTAAGATGCAGATCATTCTTTATGATGGTTTGCATGTTAGAAAAGAGATATCCAAGACTTCTGATAGCTCTCTGATAGTTATTCTTGGGTTTTCTTTGATAGATGATTTGAATTTGAGTGCATATTCGGGGTTTCTTATCGATAAAGGTCTGCCAGTGTGTATATCATCCTTGACGCTTGTTCGACCCGCTTTAAATCGTGCAAACCATTCAAATGTCCTCGATTGTAATAGAGCATCTTCTTTAAAAGCTTGCTTCAACATCCATTTGAAATGATTCGGAAGATATTTTCCCTAATTTAAAGCAAAACTCTATGCAGACTCGCTGTTTTTCAATACAGTCCATACTGAAGTTAGAAAATGTTCTGATATACTCGATCTAATAAATACAAAAAACGTGAGCGCGTGCGTCTGGTTACGATTTTTTTTCTACGTGTTTATAAATGTTTTATCTATAATGTCCATGTAAAATTATTTCATTATTTTGAATATTTCACGTGATTCAGTCACATTCCTGTAAATTATTGATCACACGTTGTATATTTGAAGACAGGGTCTGTGTGGCGCGAGAAGGAGCGAAAGCTCGATGCATATTATTAAGGTGGAAACAAAAAAAAATGATAAAAAAATATAGAAGCTAGTAATCTGAATCCTGTGACGATGAACGCACCAGTGGCTAAACAGGTATAGGTCGGTGGATATGGTAGAGAGCAACTACAAATTATATTATAACAAATAAAGGGTCGAGGCTAGTATAAATTGAAGGATTATTTTAAAATATGTCATACGGGGAGTGTTCTATTCAGGTTCTGAGTAGGTTGTGGTGATGACTCGCTCTCTGAATCTTTGTGCCAAGTTGCACATTACTTCTTTGTAATATCAAATACTTCTATCAGCAATTTAATCGGGGATTCTTGAAGTGTCTCTAGTTGGCGGTTAGGTAAGCAATAAGGTAGCAAATGCAAGGTTATCATTTTGGGTAGGTGAGAGAGTGGTAGGTAGAGGAACATAATAAGAAAAATAATATGAAATGCGGGTAGAATTTTCATATTCCGTACCGCACGGCTTAAGAAAAATATGGGGGATCGTTATTTAACACGGTATCACGCGGTGTCGTGGCACTTTTTCATGTCGGCTGATAAAAAATTCTATTATTGCGGGAGATTTATAAGCGTATAACAGATCTATTCTTTTTGAAATCATTGTGGTTATAATTAGTTGGCTTGAGGAACGGTGTACTATCAGGAGTATAAATAGTTCGTGCGGTTTATTTTCGAATATTGAAGCTTTATTGTGAAAAAATTGGTTAGACATTCAATGTTTAAAGTATTGTCGGTCGCTATACACTTATTTTTCCCATCTTTCTAGCAATTTGACGGATCCCATTGCGGAAAAAGTCCGGCTCTTTGGCCACTATCCATATATCAAACCATTTTTGACATAATCGTAATTGGAGAAGTGCTGGTCAGCCAGGCCATGTTGCATTGATCGGAAGAGGTAATAATCGGAAGGAGCAATGTCTGGCTATACGGCGGGTGAGGTAGAATTTTCCATTTGAGCGTTTCTAAGTACGTTTTAACGGGTGCTACAGCATGTGGTCGAGAATTATCATGTTACAAAATAATATTTTCGTTATTACAGAAAGGACAATGATGAGAATAGCCTGACACTGGGTGAGATAGATTGATAATTACATAATTGCCGTTATGATGAAGAAGCGGGATTATTTCTAAATGATGGGTATACAGTACATTTCCAACACCATTTCCAATACTATAAACTTGAATTGTTTTAAATCGACATATATAATTTCTAAAGTTTTTTTTTTCCTGATGATATATTATTAATAATGAATATATAAATAGAGGTATAAATATAAAGTTTTACTAAGGAAAATAGATAAAATTGTTAAATAAATTTATATTTTTACGATATAAAGACTTGAAATTAGATGAGTTGAAATAGTTTCAATATTTTAGGTTCAAAGCCATAGATGTGGCAATATAAGTGACTGACAAACTTATAATTTCGTAAGGTAGATATAAAATCTATTTATTGAAATTTAGATCAAATATGAGAGCTCTTACTCTCCTCAGAAGAAATAAAAACAAATTTATATAAATGAAATAGAAATGAATACCAATTTTCAGGGGTTGAGTGTAAAATTAAATAGATGCAGTTAAATAGAAACAAAAATCTACTTGACACGATGGAGCAGTTAGTTAAAATTAGTTGCACTCCTTGTACAAACATTTTCATCGGAGTGTACGCGGAGAGTTCCTACTGGTCGATGTGGGGATGGTCAGGAACCTTGGTAAGGTACATTCGTGCAAAGAGCAGAGGTTCTGTCGTTAGGTAGAGTGCAGCGAGAACGTTGGAATTGCAACGGAGAGCAGCGATGAAAGGTTTGAGGCCTTGGTAGGTAGGCAGATGATTCCTGTGAGGTATTCAGCTATTTGCTTCGCCCGTTTGTGATGGTACTCTGCGTTCTTCACAAGTGTTTCATAAAGGGCAGTTGATAGCTTACATGTCGCTCCAGGTGCGTGATGGCATCACTGTTTGGTGAGGGTAGAATCGTCTTAATCATGGTTGCGTTGGCTAGCAGACCTTGGCGTTCTGGGAAAGGCAGTAGGCGGGTGTGGCGGTGGCCGACGATTCAAGTTACTGTTCGGTCTGATCTCGAGATGGTTTAGCTTCTATTCTAGAGAATTTATTTCCAGATCAGAGGTCTTGACCTGTCCACTCTCTGTAGTATAATAAAATATGGTTGTTAAAAATTAAAAGGAGGGCTACGTCCTAGAAAAAGACGCGTTAGCATGGCCCGAAGAATTGATATTCATATTGATTATAAGAATTCATATTGATTTTCGATAGGATAATATTATCCTAGCAACAATCATCTCAAAAACCAAAAACAATCAAAAAATACGATATCACATCAGAAAAAAAGATCTTTGAAAGAATTTAGATTTTTAATCATGCTTCAGGATAAAGAAGATTCAAAAAAATATAAGGATATAACCCAACTTCCATTGAAAGTTACACCTTTCAAAACTGTTCCTATTACTACCACTATGCTTCCAGTATTGAGGTA
>CP092869.1:58501526-58521766 GCA_030710605.1 Cordylochernes scorpioides
AAGTGCTTTTTATTTTGCGGACACATAATAAAAACAGAAACACTTTTTTCTGCAGGCCGGATTTACACTCATGGACAAAACTTGAGGAAGTTTCATACTTTAATGTCGCGATGGTCGATTATTTTTTAAAGGAGACAGAGACAATTTTGTTACCTCGAGTGTCTTCAATAAAGGTCACTGCGTATCAAATATCTTTCAGAGTTATTATCTGAATTCCGATATACATGCTAAAAGTTAAAACTTCCTCAAGTTTTTTTGTTCAATATATATTCAATTTATATTTTTACATGTATAAACTGAAAGGAATATCCTTAGAAAAGGTAAATGATATTTTATCATCGACTTTTATTACAAAAAAAAAAAAAAACCTCAAATGTATATAAATATACATTTTTAACGATAGAGGGCAGTACAAAAAAGAAATAATTATTTATTTCGAATTATTTTTTAAAAATAAAAATGCAAGAACTTTAAACTATTACAAACTTTGCTTACATTTGAAATATAAATAAAGTAATGTTAAGTATTCGATAGTGTTGTAAAGAAATATTAAATGCCGTTTCAATAAAATATAAAAATGTGAATAACGTCGGTTTTTTTGACCTGGAGAAGTTGAATGACCTTACTTCAAGGGATCATTTCTAAAGTTTCGTACGCAGTTCGATAACCGAACTTCGACGGGACGCCACCCGCGATGAGGAGGTGGGGGGCCTTTCCCTGAGCGTGAAGTTGGATCCTTGTGGTCCTTTGATGATCGCTCAATACTGGGAACTGCCCGCTCTGAGTGGGTCTTTTTTATTAAATAAAGAATAGTGAGAAAGAAAATTTGGGCGACTCTTTTCTGTTTAGTTAATGATACCTTAGAATTGGTCTTACGATTGATGTAATAGTTTTACACACACTGTATATCTGGTTCAAATTCACATAAATAGGTACCGCTCAGAAAGAGCAACCTAGTTCATGATAATTGAACAATGAATAATATGTGAAGGTTATTCACATATTAAACAAAATTTTAACGCGGGATTCAATCCCGGTTCATGACTGTCGGGAATCGAGGGTGTTACCTACTCGTCCACCGACTTTCACATATATATAGATGGAAATTTTGCCAGGAGGATATTGATCTAAAGAGACAAAGGTAGCCTCTCCCGTCAAAATAGATGTCAAAACTAGACGCCATCTCTTGACCGTCGCCGCAACTAGCGGCCTCGGGTCGGTGACAAAGCCACAACACCAGCTTTGGCAAACTGAAAAGCGTTCACCTAGACCCCATGGTTTCGGGCTAATGGCCCTCGTCAGCCTAGGGCGGACTAGTTGGCGTCTAGTTTTGACGGGAGAGGCGACCTTTGTCTCTTTAGATCAATATCCTCCCGACAAAATTTCCATCTATATTTTAGCCATAGATTTGGCCCAGCCACCTTGCCAGCTAAACACCTCTTTGGCGGATTGTGAAGATTCCATTGGATCCCTTGTGAATCTCATGGAATAAAGTCCGCCCTAGGCTGGTGAGGGCCATCAGCCCGAAACCATGGTCTCTAGGTGGACGCTTTTCAGTTTGCCAAAGCTGGTGTTGTGGCTTTGTCACCGACCCGAGGCCGCTAGTTGCGGCGACGGTCAATAGATGGCGTCTAGTTTTGACGTCTATTATGACGTGAGAGGCGACCTTTGTCTCTTTAGATCAATATCCTCCCGGCAAAATTTCCATCTATATTTATGTGTGTGTGTAAAACTATTACATCAATCGTAAGATCAATTCTAAGGTATCATTAACTAAACAGAAAAGAGTCGCCCAAATTTTCTTTCTCACTATTCTTTATTTAATAAAAAAGACCCACTCAGAGCGGGCAGTTCCCAGTATTGAGCGATCATCAAAGGACCACAAGGATCCAACTTCACGCTCAGGGAAAGGCCCCCCACTTCCTCATCGCGGGTGGCGTCCCGTCGAAGTTCGGTTATCGAACTGCGTACGAAACTTTAGAAATGATCCCTTGAAGTAAGGCCATTCGACCGTTCCAGGTTCCAAGTTCCAAATAACTTTATTAGGTGCCGCTCAAAAAGAGCAACCTAGATCATCATATTTACAATATACTGAGGGGGGTGGTTATGTACAGGGGTTTATTTACAATTATAATTTATAATGATGTCGTTGGGTCCAGATTCTCAGGTCCTTGGGGATATTTTTCTTGAGAAGGTTTTTTTCTGGCTTGTTTGATATTCAAGGTAGGTTTGTTTTTCCTTTTTTTCCACTTTTTGTCATTCTGGCTTAATTGATGGAGAATTTGTCTAGGTTTTAAATTTCTTATTTTCCTTTTTCCGCATTTGTAGTTTGTGGCTTTCTTAAAGGTGGGATTTTCTAATTTTTCGGATTTTTCGTAAATTTTAAATGATTGTCTAATAATGTAGTCGTTGATGTTTTCGATATTTAGATCGTTCCTGAGGATTGTGTTCCGAACGAACCAGGGTGGAGACATGATTTTTCTGATCATTTTATTTTCAAAGACTTCTAGCTTTTTAAGGATGGTCTTATGTGCTGTCATAAAAATGGGGTGGCCATATATGAGTATTGGTCTTATTATTGACGTGTAAATGGTTCTTTTGCAATGAAGGGATAATTTGCTTTTCGGTCCTAGAAGTAGGTATAATCGGTGTTGGGCAGCTTTCGGCAAATTAATTCTGTTTTCGATGTGTTTTTTGAAGGTTAGGTGCTCGTCTAGGGTCATCCCTAGGTATCGGATGTTCTCTTTCCATTTAATATTGTCTTCGAAGACAAAAAGTTCGTCTAAAGGTTTCTTAATTTTGTCTTTTTTTCTGGAGAAAATTATTGCTTCACTTTTTTGGGGGTTCATTGTGACTCGCCATTCTTTACACCAGAGCGTGGAAAAGATGCAGGCCTCTTGGAGTTTCATGTGGAGTCTGTCGAAGTCGTATGTCGAGGCTAAAATGGCGGTATCATCGGCAAACAGGTGTCTTCAATACAGGAGAAGTCGTCTATATATATGTCAAATAAGGTTGGTCCTGTGACTGATCCTTGGGGGACCCCGGCAAGGATGTTCCTAGCTGTTGAAAGTTCGTCTTTGACTCGTACCTTGAATGTTCTATTTGTTAAGAAGTTTTGCGTTATTTTTATGATGTCTCCAGGAAGGTGCTTTTTGCACATTTTTTAGAGAAGGGCTTCGTGCCAGACTTTGTCGAATGCTTTGGCAATATCGAAGAATACGGCTCCTGTTATTTGGCCTAGGTCCATGGCTTTTCTTATTTTTTCAGTGACAACAACTAGTTGGTGCAATGTTGAGTGCTTGGCTTGGTAGCCAAATTGTTCAGGTCTGAGTGGATTCTTTTCTTCGAGGGATTTTCTGAGTCTTCTTAAAACAATTCTTTCGAATAGTTTTGAGATGGCAGGTAGCAGTGAGATGGGCCTGTAGCTTGTTGGTTCATGCATGGATTTTCCTTTTTTAAGTATGGGACAGATAATGGACGTTTTCCATCTGTCAGGGAAGTGGGCAAGCTGCAGTGAGGCGTTAAATATTTCGGTTATTGATGCTAGTATATGATTAGGGAGCAGTTTGAGAGCTTCATTAGGCAATTCGTCGATTCCGGGAGCTTTTTTATTTGGTAGATATTCAATAATCGCTTTTATTTCACCAATGTTTGTTGGTTCTAGTCCTGTTTCTTTTTTTTTTTTTCATGTATGAATTCACACGTTTGATGTATGTACGAGTAGGTTTGGAGTGGGATGTATAGGGATTGGGGGTGAACTGTTTTTCATAGTTGTTGGCAAATGATTCAGCTGCTTCTTCTGTGGTTAGTGTCTGCCCATTGTCTTCAGTGTTATTTCTTGTTTTTCAGAGTTGGATAATAGTTTGATGGCTTTCCATATGGTTTGGTCCGTGACTTTCAAGTTTTCGATAAAGTAGTCCCAGCTGGTGTTATCGTGCTCTCTTGTAACTTTCTGTGATTCTCTCCGGGCCGTCATGTAGGCTGATTTATCTCGGGGGTCGCAGTTTTTTTTTCATTTTTTTTCTTAGTCTGTTGGTGGATCGTATTTTTTCTTTAATGTGAGGTGGATATCTTCGTTCTAGTTCCGGGTCCTTATATTTTGTTGAATCTTTCAAATTTTGCACCATCTGTTCTTCAATGTGTGTAATGGCCTCGCCTATTTTTGATGATGTGTCTAGGATCAGTTCAGGAGGTTCATAGATTTCCATTTTGTACTTGAAAAGGGCCCAATCTGTAATTTTTATTTTTGTATTTGAGTAGTAGATTTTGAAATCCTGTAGCACAAGTAGTACTGGGAGTTGATCAGAGGTTAGTTCGTGCAGGACTTTATAGTATGCCTTTGGGAGATGTTTTGTGCACGGCGATATCAATGATGTCTGGAGGTGAGTCATGAGTAGGTTCGTCGGGGTAGCTCACATCTAGGTCCATAACGTTGATTGCGTTTTGGAGCCTTCTCCCGCTTGGGTTAGTGGTGGTGAAACCCCAGGCAGGATGTTTGCAGTTTAGGTCCGCTGCTATGATGGTCGGTGTGTCCGTTGAAAAAATGTTATAGATATCGGTTTGATCTAGATAGGTGTTTGGTGGTTTGTAGCACGAATACAGGTTCATATTTAACCCGTTTTTGATTGAAATTCCTGTTGTTTCCAGGCTTGAGGTGGTGGCATGAATAGGTGCATGCTGTACTTCTTGTGGATGAATATGGCAGTTCCACCACTTTGTCCGGTTAGTCTGTCGTTGCGGAGGGTGATGAAGTTTTGATTCCTCATTTTATGGCACGGCTTAAGCCAGGTTTCTGACACTAGTGCGATGTCGTGGTCGTTCAGGAATTCTGAGAATTGTTGTTTTTGTTTCGGAGACTACACGCGTTCCAGTGTACGATTCGAAGGCTATTTTTATACATATTTTTGTAATTCATTTACATCTGATGGTGTCTACAACGTTCTTCATGATGTTGGCTATTATTGCGGGGTCACTGAGAGCCTTTTAGATAGCACTCTCTAGTTGGTTGACCTTAGTGGCTGAAGGAGGATTGGGACGTTCTTTATTAACATGTGGAGTTTTGTCCTTGTTTTGAATGGGTTGGGGAATTTCAGAAGGGTTTGGACCTATAGGATTGGATTTTTCTTTTTTTGTATTGAGGTTTGGTTTCTGATTATTTTGAGTTTGGGGCACTCTATTTATCTTTCTGTATAGTGGGCAACCACGGCAACTTGCTGTATGCTGACCCTGGCAGTTTGCACATTTAGGTGGGACTTCTTTGGTGCATTCAGATGTGAAATGATTTTCTCCACATTTTACACATTTGGGAGTTTCCCTGCATTCAAACTGAGAGTGCCCAAAGTTTTGGCACCTGTGGCATTGTCCGGGGCCTTTGGGAGCCCTGTAAGCCTCGACTTTGCACTTCATGTCGCAGAGATCTGTGATATTGTAGATTTCTTTATTCCATGCAGTCTTAGGAAGGGTTACCTGGATTAGTGGGAGCTCCTCCTTTGTTCTTGAATTTCGTAGTCTTGCAATTTTGGACATCTCAAATCCCTTGTTTTCCAGATCCTCTTGTATTTCGGAGATGGTGATGCAGCGGTCAAGACCTCTGACGACCACTCTAAGGCACTTTTCATCGTCTAGGATCTTGAAGTGGAAGTATAGGTTTCATTTTGCAACTTTAAAAATCGTTAAAAATATATAAACATGATGGACCTAAGATTTCAAAGTGTGTTCTCCACAAGTGGTCATTATTCCTAACTGCCTCTTCAAATGAAAAAAATAAATAGCCAAAAATACTAATCAAAATGTAGCCGAAAAATTTCCTCAGGTTTATAAAAAGCGACATGCAAAATTTGGTACCAATTGGTTCAGTAGATTTTGAGTTTATCCCGAAACAGACAACAGACGGTGACTTTTATATATCTCTCTATATGTTTGATTTGTTAGCGTCTTGTACAAAACAACGAATCACTAACCTATCATGAAGACGTAACTTTATTGACTGCTTCTGTTGTGATATGTTATTTTACATATCCTACATGAACCAAAACATTAACTTGTGATGATGATATATTCAATCACTGAATAACCTAAAATCTTCCCTTTTTATACTAGTCTTTAAATCTACTTGGTTTTTTCACCAGTCGACCTGATCTGGTTCTAGTCTCTGATGCAGCATTCTCAGGTTCACTTACCGTGGGGCTGTCACTCTTTGATTGGATTCTGCATTCGGTAGTTTCAATTCGGGTTCTTTTCACAATGTTGTCTCCTCCTGCTGATGAAGTAGATGGTAAGCATTTTGATACAGTTTGTTCTTGATCAATGCTTTCTTTTCTTCCTTCTTCTTGATTGTTTGTGGATTTTTGATTTGCTGAAGCCTGTTGTGGTTTAATCCAGGTTCTATTTCTTCTGTAGGTTCTACCATGAATATTCACATCATAGGATCTTGTGTTGTGTTCATTTGTGATGTTAGCTTTGGACCATGATGGGGTGGTATTGGGTGTTCTGACATACACTTCTTGTCCTATGTCTAAGTCTGGTAAATTTTTAGATTTTCTATCATAGTAGTATTTTGCCTGTTGTCTTTTGATGGATATTTTATCTGGAATATTTTCTGGAATTGATGGTTTAAGTAAATTTGGGTGAATTGGCAGTATAGCTCTCGTTCTTCTAGACATGATTCTTTGTACTGGGCTTGAATCTATGTCTATAGTGGGTGTATTTCTCCAATTTAACAAATTTTGCCAAAAATCACTATTTTCTTGTTTAGATTTCTTCAGTAAGTTTTTGGCTATTTTAACTGCCGCTTCAGCTTTTCCATTTCCCTGACTGTGAAGTGGTGATGATGTAGAATGTTGAAATTGCCATTCTTTGCTGAATTTTTGGAATTCAGTCGATGTAAATTGCCTTCCATTGTCTGAGACTATAATTTGAGGAATTCCATATCTGCTGAATTGTCTTTTGCAGCATTCAATTATGTATTCAGATGTTGTATTTTCTAGGCATTCAACTTCAAAAAAATCTGAGTAATGATCCACTATTATTAAGTAATTCTGTTTGAAGATTTCGAATATATCAAGAGATATTCTTTCCCAGGGATAATTTGGAATTTTGTGAGATTTCATTGGTTCTCTCACTTGATTCTGTGAATTTGATAGACAAATAGAACAATTTTCAATTTCTTGCCCTATTTGTGCATTCATTCCTGGCCAAAAGATATTGTCTCTTGCTCTTCGCATACTTGAATTAATTCCAATATGTCCTTGATGGGTTTTCATTATCATCTCTGCTCTTAATTTATTTGGAATTACAATTCTATCATTCTTTAGTATGATTCCATCTTGAACTGTTAATTCTTCTCTAAAATTCCAATATTCTCTGGTTAGCATTGAAGTTTGATTTTTATTTGGTGGCCATCCATTTAGAATAAGTTTCTTCACTTCACACAGAATAGGATCAGATGATGTTTCTTCTCTAATTCTCAGGACAGTGTCACTGCATACACTTAATGTTTCCATAACATTGACTGTGGCAATTTCTTTGTAAATGATGTCAATGGGATACACATCATATTTCAGATTTTCATTCCTTACATCTTTGATGCAAGCTCTTGAAAAGATGTCCGCCAAGTGCATTTGTGATCCTTGGACATGTTCTAATTCTAAGTTATATCTTTGCAGTCTCAAAATCATTCTTTGGAGTCTTTGTGGCGCTTTTAGAATAGATTTCTTAAATATTGACAAAAGAGGCTTGTGATAGGTTTGCACAATCACTTGACATTTGCCCAAAATGTACTGATGAAATCTTTCGCATGCAAAAACAATTGCAAGACATTCTTTTTCTATCTGAGCATAGTTTTGCTCAGTCTTGCTTAGACTTCTAGATGCAAAAATTATTGGCTGGCTTTCTTGTAGTAGGGTAGCTCCAAGTCCATGTTTACTTGCATCGCATTGTATAGCTATAGATTTGTCCGCATCAAAATATCTTAAAATTGGTGCTTTTGAGGCTAGATCTTTGATTTGTTCAAATGCAGCTTGATGATTCTTGCTCCATGACCATGTTGAATTTTTCATTGTCAATTTTCTCAAAGGTTCACTAATCATTGAAATATTTGGCATGAATTTACATAGGTATGTTGCAAAACCAAGGAAACTTTTGAGTTCTGTTATACTTTCTGGATGAGGCATTTCTTTTAAGGCTTTAACTTTTTCTGGATCTGGCTTTAATCCATGTGGAGTTATTATATGTCCTAGATATTTTACTTCTTTTAGTCTGAGCTTGACTTTATTGATGTTGAATTTCAAATTAGCATGTCTGGCTGTCTTGAAAAGATTTTCCAGATTTCTATCATGATCCTTCAGTGCTTCTTCATATGAGTCACCTTTTCCCAAAATCAGAATGTCATCAGCTATTATTTCAATTCCTTCAAGACCTTTGAAAATTTCATAGTCTTCTTTGGTATTCTTCAGAAGCAGTCTTTAATCCAAATGGCATTCGAAGAAATTTGTATCTTCCAAAGGGAGTCCAGAATGTTGTAAGGTTCGATGATTCATCAGAGAGCTTCACATTCCAAAAACCATCTTTAGTGTCCACTACTGTGAATATTTTGGCATTTTGAAGATTTGGTATTATTTCCTCAATTGTCGGTATTGGGTATTCAGCTCTTTTCAAGGCGACATTTAATTCTCGAGGATCAATGCATATTCTTAACTTCTTAGTTGACTTTACTAGTACTAGATTGCTAATCCAGTCTGTTGGATAATCAACTTTGGCAATGATATTTTTCTTTTCCATGTCAATCAATTTTTCTTTTAATTCTTTTCTTAAGGTAATAGGTACTCTTCTAGGTGCTTGCTTGATGGGTTTGATTGTAGGATCTGTTTCTAGTTTGTATTCCCCTTGTAAGCATCCAATGCCTTCAAATATGTCTTTATATTTATCTAGAAGGTTATTTTGTTTTGTCCATGTGGATTCAATTTTGCATAAGTCAGCTTTAATTTCTATTAAATTCAATTTCTGGCAAGTTTCAGCACTTAGAATAGGTTTTTCCCAATGATCTATCACTTGGAACACTATAGGATGTTGCTTGCTTTGGTGGGAACAGTTGATTTTGATTTGTCCTCTTGGCTTTAATATTTCTCCTCCATAGCATCTTAGTTTGATGTAGCTTGGTTTAAGAGAAGGATTGCCATCTTGCATGATTTTGCATAAATCTGCAAAATTTAAAACATTGACAGTTGCTCCTGTATCTATTTGGCAAATTATGCTTTCCTTGTATCCATTCAATTCTAATTCTAATTTAGTCATCAATTTTCTAGCAGAAATTTCTGAGACGTATTCTAAAGAATAACAATCTTCTTGTTGATCATTGGAGTTTTGAGATTCAAGGCTTTGAACTGTTCTCATTCTGGATTTGCAAACTTTTGCCCAATGATTCTTTTTGTTACACTTTCTGCAGGTTTGATTCCATGCAGGGCATTTTTGTCTATTGTGCTCATGGAATGTTGCACAATATCTACAAGGAATGTTCTTTTTCATTTTATATTGATTGACTGTTTTCTTTCTTATATTCAATTTGTTCACCTCCTCTTGAGTGTTTTTAGTTAAGTTTTCAATTTGTTTGTTAGCGCTTTCATTAGCCTTACACACATCAATAGCTTTTTGCAATGTTAGTTGAGGATCACTGATCAGCTGTCTTTTGGTTTGCTTGTCAATTATTCCCAAAACTAACCTATCCCTGATCATTTCTTCAGTCATTGCACCATAATTGCATGTGGAAGACAATTTTCTTAATCTACATATATATTGTTCAATACTTTCATTTGTTTCTTGATTTGTTTGGTTGAAAATTGATCTTTAATAAATAATGTTAATTTTTGGTGTAAAATGCTGAGTCAATGCATTTATTATCTCATCTGAGTTATTTCTTTGTTCATCTGAAAGATCGAGATGTTCAAATATATTATAAGCTTCTTTGCCTATAATAGACAATAAGGTTGCAACTTTTAATTTGTCTTCTTTATTGTCCAACCCTGTTGCTATTGAAAAGTTACGCCAATGCGATTTGAAATATCTCCAGTTTTCTTCTATATTTCCTCTGAAATTAACTGGTTCAGGTGGCGGTATTGGTAAATACATATCTTTTGTCTTTTTAATATACGATAAGGCTTATTTATTATTTTATTAGTCTTATAACGTAAAATTGAACTTACCGCAATATTTTTTTTTCGTTTGTTTTCAAATCACTTTGTTTGGTTTGTTAGCGTCTTGTACAAAACAACGAATCACTAACCTATCATGAAGACGTAACTTTATTGACTGCTTCTGTTGTGATATGTTATTTTACATATCCTACATGAACCAAAACATTAACTTGTGATGATGATATATTCAATCACTGAATAACCTAACACTATATATACAATAGAACCTCCCTTTAGCGGACACCTCTCCATAAAGGACAGTTTTCATTTGCCAAATTACCTTTTTACTATTTAGCAACTCTCTTGTAACACTTCTCCCTAAAGGACACTTTGGCTCTGCAATTAGGTGTTGTCCTTTACAGGGAGGTAGTTCTACTGTATATATACTTTATTTGTTACCTATTTTGAGGTAGAACTTTAATAAATATTAGAACTGGGTGTCGTTCTAGATCTGTTCGTAGAACGGGCTAATGTTATAGTATGTGCAAACATAACGTAGCAATATTAACATTCCAAAATCACTTTATTAGGTACCGCTAAAAAAGAACGATCCAGATCATCATAGTTAGAATAATATCCAGAGGATGGCTATATGCACGGATTCATTTACAATTATAATATCAGCATTACATTTTATTATCCCACAAAAGAAGCAAGTTAGTCTGGTATTTGTCTATTTTCAAATTCTGGAGTCTATAATTACATCCAGATCTCTTGCCATCATTTTTATATCACAGAATATGTAAATGAGTAATAAGTATAGTTTTTTGAATAGGCTTTGATTAACTTATATTTTTCACTACTTAAACACAAGGTAATAAGACCAAATAAATAAATAGTGTGTGATGTTTCGGTAACATCACACACTATTTATTTATTTGGATTTGGTGTCTTATATTACCTTGTGTTTATAATCTATAATTCAAAGTTTGCCTTATCATTTAAACTACTTAATATACAACATATTTTTTTTATTTATGATTTGTTTACAAGTTTTAATGAAAAAAAGTGAAGTAAACCTTCCGTATTTATGCTCGAGTGAATGTTTTGACGAAAAAAACCTGGTTTCTGTCTATCGAACATTGTGTTATCAATTTTATTATCATTTTCTGATTAAAAATGAATAAATTAGTCCAGTACTTGGGTAATTCTAATTTGGCTTTTAAAATTGCGATAAAAACCTCTATCAGACTTGACTCTATAAACTGTCAAAATTTCAATCAGACTAGTTAAATATTGGAAAACGTGGTGGTATTTTGTCCATGGAGCAGATCAGATCAGTCTATGCACCCTGATCAAGATACCTGCCAACTAAGGTGCCTTGTCCATATGGATGTCCTCTTCTGGATTGATGTCTGTCATATAGAGGGCTGCAAGGATGGCCGGCCTGCTCAGAAGTCCTACGTGGCGGGCGGGAGAAGAAGCACAAGTAAGGGACTGCCTTGTAGGTAGAAGTACGGTGTCGGTGTCGTGAGCCCCGAGCTGCTATGGTAACCCTGAAGGCCTACAGGGAACTCTTGAAATGTGGCTGACTAACGGAGCACCCCCCCTCCTTTCCATATGAAGCAACAAAATAAAAAATTGACGATCCAAGCTACTGCGTCCGAGGGAGCCGACGCGCTGGGGCCTGCAGTCCGGGGAACCAGTGGGAAGTATATTGGAAAACGTATAAGGAACAAATAAATAAACATGCATACATTGATGTACCCGGCTTCGCCCTATCTTCTAATGAAAGTTTCCATAGATAAAGTTTGTTTTAATTTTCTCCATGAATAAATAAACCATTATGAAAATTTGCATATGTTGGGGCTGAATATTAACTGATAAACTAATCACACAAAGACAATAAAAAACTATTCTTATTTTGGAGTTATAAAATGAATTGTTATAGGCTAACACTTATATAATGCCCTAGCTTCTCCCCTAGTAAATGTTTGATAGAAGAAAATTCTCTAAAAATGTTATTATATATATACTAGCAGATGTACATGGCTTCGTCCGGGTTTTACTTGACTGAAATTTAGCCTAACGAATATTTGATACAAAATATTTTCCGAGCAAACATCCTCTCTATACTGATTCAATGACCTGGCTTAGTGTCTTCTGCTCAAGTGAATGTTTTGCTGTTAGAATTTTGTCCCTGCAAAATGAACTGTCTTCGCCCGTAAGTCTGCTTTATGAAATTTTCCTCGAGATAATTTTGTATATGATAATCAAACACGATACAGAAATATTGTCATCATCATTTTCTGACTAAAAAACAACTATTTTTGCCCAGAACTTGGTCAATTTCAATTTTTCTTGCCTAAAAATGCGACAATAATCTCATCCGGATTTTTCTCTATGTCCTGTTAAAATTTCAGCTAGATTAGGTCCATATTGAGGATTTGTATAGCCGACAAACATATATATATCTTATAAAAAATATAAAAGTTATTATTTGCTTGATATTTAATATAGAGAATTATTGGGCATTTGCTTGATTTTGGAATACAAGAGTATTTTATGATATTTCAGTCATGGTGATAATAATAAAACAGTTTAAATCACAATTAACTTTAATTGTGCTGATTGAAATACTTAAGGAAGAAATTCCTGATTTGAGGGAAGATATTAAAAGATTATGTATTTACCAAAGTGTTCTTTAGGGAGATGTGTACCAGAGTTGCTAATTAGTAAAAATAATAATTATGGCAATAAAAGCTGTTTCTCTCACTCTCTCATATAAAGAGAAAGATCCTACTGTACATAGATACAGTAGAACCTCCATGAGAGGACATCTCTCTACATAGGACAGTTTTCATGTGTGAAATTGCCATTTTTGCAATTCTCCGGTAAGAGGACAACTCACACTAAAGGACATTTTGGTTTTGCAATTAGGTGTCCTTTACAGAAAACTGTAAATATAAATCCTCTCATGAGTCTCACATTGAAAGATTGGCCAGTTGAAGAGATTGTGACTTGAAAGATTGACACTCCTTTTTTCAAAATAATAAAATAAAACTTTTTTGTATAGCATTTTTCCAATACTATTTGAAAAAATGTGCATCTAAAAAAATCACATTCCTTTTCTTTCTTTTTTTTTTTATCTCCACTCAAGGAATGCTCCAATGGCCCCCAATTCTTGCAAAAGTCCAACCCCACCAGCGAGTGCAAGTAAAACCAAACGGGGTTCTGACACATTTATAAGTGCAAAGTCGAACTGCTTTTCACATGTGTAGACATGTGGTGCACTTACAGTAAAAGCAGTCGCCTACTTCTACTTACCATGATTATCATGGCCACTACGTGTACTATGGATAAGCAAAAAAAAAAAAGGGTATCGAGCTTGTGCAGCTTGAGATGGGGTCTACTGGGAATGAGTAGAGATCATCAATGGATGAGCCAATACAGTCAATAATGTGGTTTGAGGTTGTTGCAGGTTTAAAATTGCACTTAGTACTTAGTGCGGGAAAACCTTGCAACCTTTTTGGAAGATCATTGTCCGTAGATGACCAGTTTGAAAATTGAAGATTCTGTTCTTTTGGGAGGATAGATTTAGTGGTTGTTCCTTCTGGTCGGTACCAGACAGGTGCTGCAGTAGATTTCCATTCTTGCTGACATTGAGACTTGATGGTATGGAGGAGGTTTATTCATCTAGTAGAGTGGTAGAATGTCTGACCTCAGGGTGGCCAAGAGCTCCAGATTTGGCCAGAGAGTCTGCTAGTTACAACATGAGCTGGAAGCCAGTGTGAATCACATTAAAAAAACATTAGTTAATTGTATACTAATTTCTGCCTTGCCAATGAATCCCACAAAAGCTGACTGTAAGAAAAAATCTTTGAAACGAGCTTATAAAGAACAACACAACTGACACAATTTATTATACAAAAATAAATAGATTTTACAAGAGTTTAAGATGACCTGTCACTTGGTCCAATAGTTTGGCTGGAGCTGCAAACAGACAGAATGGCATTGACAATGAAAATAGCCAAGTAGTTAGAGAGCAGTAGCAGTTAATTGCCATAAATATAACTTTAATAAAAGCACAAAAAAACAAAATTCTAAATTAACAAAAAATAGGGCAAAAATATCCTAATTATTTATCTCCTTTACATTATGATAAGACACAATTTGGATTATAGATTGGAAACACAATGTAATAAGACTAAATTATTTATTTATTTGATCTTATTGCCTTGCGCTCCTTTCAATTAATTTAGGTGCTAGGGGAAAGAACTACAGAAAAAAAAAATTAAATTATTGATTAAAAAAAAAGAATTAGTGAGGAAAGTTTCAAAATTTTAAAGTACCCCGTTCTTCAATTGAGGAATTTTTTCATAAGACAAAAAGGTCTTAATAAAGGCTTATGTAGTCATGTATCTTAGAGGGAGTGTCAGAACATGTAATTGTTCAGATTAAGGAACTACAGTAAAACCCCTCTATAGTGAACCCCAATGGGACAGAGCTTTTGGTTCACTATAGCCACGGTTCACTATAGCCACGGTTTGGCTATTTTTTTTTTACTTTTCAAAAATTTTAGACCGTATAATTAAAAAACAGCCATACACACAAGAAGAGGCTGCCTCTTAATAGTGGTCACTTTATTTTAATTCCCTTAATTGACTAATTTCCTTATATTAATACTGAATAATAATAGAAATCATTAGATAATAGGTTCTTCTTATGATTAACATACATGTACCTCTATGTCTAAGTTAAAAATCAAGACAAATCCTAGGCAAAGTTTTATTAAATATATATTCAAAGATATGAAATGATTTTAAAACATCATTATCACATATTATATAATACAATTTTTACTTGAAAAAATGGCTCTAATACCTTGTTGTTTCAAAGCATTCTTCCAAGCATTGCACCATTCAAATAAAGTTAGTGTTTTTCTTCCATTTCATGTTTCCCCATATTCTTCTAGGTCTAGATTTCGTTTTTTTTTTTTAACCTGCCATGCAAAACATTGCTGACTTTAAAATCACCATAGTTAATGGCATAAAAATAATTTTTGTTTCATCACGGGACCGTTTATTTGGACTTTTTTTTTTAGCCCTAAAACGTACGATCGCGATCGCGGCAAAAGTTGAAGTTGATTCCTCTTTGTAACAATTTTTAATAACTTTATATTTTATCTTTTATAATAGAAAAGTTATATTTTCTTATTTTAATATGTTTTAACATTTTGCCTATGTTGTTTCACTTTGAAAAGTTCTGAAAATGGCCTTTTTTTTTAATGAAATAATGCTTTTTTTTTTTAAATGCCTTTGTTTTCTTCATTTTGGAAGCCATTTGCATTTTTTATATTTCAAATTTAATGGATGCAAAGATATTCTAATTAATAAAAAGTATAATGTGTAAAAATTTATACAACATACAGCAAAAATAAAGTGCAAAAATCAAACAAACAATGCCGCTAAATTTATTGTTTTGAAATCGCGATCCGCGAGCTTTAAACATGCTCAAAATTTTGTTTTTTAATTTTTTTTTAAATTACAATTCTAAGTTCGTTATAAGCATAGTATTTTTAATAGATTTTATCATTTTGGGACCTGAAATAGGTTCGTTATAGGGGTAGTTCGTTATTCTAAAAATCGCAAAGTTCGTTATAACGATGGTATTTTCAATGGAATGGAATTGGGAATCGGCGTGGGTTCGTTATAAGGGAAGGTTCGTTATATCCAGGGTTCGTTATAGCGGGGTTTTACTGTATATACAGAACAGGAAGCCACAGTTAAGATGGTAAACAGGAACATTGATTGGCTCAAACTACAAAAAGTGTTGGGGCACGTTTTTTGTAACCATACCCCAACAGAAGGCGTATGTATAATCAAATCAAATGGATACATGGCTTCCCTCCCACATAGACTTACAGACCATCTTTTTGCCTAGAAACCTAGACAATTGATGACACCAGACTTCCATGCCGAAAGCTGATGCCTGGTAAAGAAGAAGACATCCAGAGACATCCGAGCTGGAAACTGTTGTTTCATATGTACATATATTCCCCTCATCAAAAATTTAGGTAGAGGTGATCAGAAAAAAAAAAATGGAGAAGGAAGATTTCTAAAAGACAGAACCTTATAAAATATCCTTCCCGAGAAAGGAAAGCGTTATATTACAGTTCAAGTGAAAAGGGGCCTGTGTCGATTTTTAGCTAAGACGGAGGGGGGGCGATATATATATACCGTCCCGAGAAAAAGGGAGGATAGTATTTCAATCCATGTGGAGGGGGGGGGCCTGGAGTCTGAAATCTTACACTAGTGCCGTGGCTGTTTCTCTCTTTAGATTTTTTTGTTTTGGTAATACTATATGTTCTATTTTGATGGGAGAGGCCTGGGGCGTCTATGAAATTGTATACTGGAGCCGTTGGCCATTTTGATTGGTGTTTCTTTCGGCGAATGAAAATGCCAGCCAATAGAAACCTTTGGCGCGGCAGCAAATGAAAACGGAGAGAGACATGAATAAAAGAAGGTTTCTTTGCCAAAAGGCAGTTGGGATCGGAGTCGCTCAGTGAGAGGACAGTTTTCAGACGGGAGACCAGACCTTTGCCGGCACTTTCGAGAAAAGGTAAGCCATTTGTCATTATGACTTAGCGCCCCCCCTTTTTTGTGTAGTAACCAACCTAGATTTCGCATGGGCCCTAAAGGGCTATAAAGTAACTTCAGGTCACCTCTATCTAAATTTTTATTATGTAAATAGCATATCTCGTCAGTATAGACATGTTCCCAAATTTTAATTTATTTAAATAAATATCTAGAGAAATTCTCTTGTTTCCTCTCATACATATTTCATTCCTTTTTGCTTTATGGTACTACCCCCCACACCTTAATTTCACAAATTGCATTACATGTGATGATGTAAAGACACATGTCGATAGTGCATCATTGACAGCTGTGCTTCTATTATACAACATTAAGGTCTTGCTGCGGGTTATATACATGGGTTGTTGGCCTAAATTGCTATATATATATATACTTAAGTAAGGAAACTTTAATAAGTCACATCGTGTATCCTCCCTTTTCATCTATCCAAACCGGGAACGCAACAAAAGGAGTGCTTCTTCTTTCTTATCTCCACTCAATCATATTAGGGTATGAAGCTTGTAAAGCTTGAGGCCTTTGATGGTGTCTGCCGGGAAAGAGTAGAGCTCATCAATGGATGAGTTTGACAACCATGATGACTGGGTGAAGTAGAATGCGTCTGCCTTTGTCATTAACCCTTAACTGGACGGGTTGGGTAGATTCCGCCCATGCATAAACTTAATATAGGAAAAAAATATATTTTTCGTTTACTGAGAGCTAACAGCTTTGGTGTATTCTAATTTTACAGTGATACAAACAATTTCCATTCATCGTTTAAAAATATAAGTTTTGGGAGGGCGGTTAAATTTGCATGTGTGGGCGGATTCCGCCCATGCCGTCCAGAAGCGTGAGAATTTTTCATGTTAGGGTTATAGCTGATTGCTCATTCTCGAGTCGCTTTCTTCCGCTATTTTTTAGCTTCCATTCATAAAATAAGACTTCTTTCTTTGGCTAAGTAGAATTTATTCTTTTAGATTAAAAAAAAACAACTTCCTTAATTTTTTTTTATCAAGGTAAGACTTTTTATTTTTGAAATTCTATTTATAATGGAAGACGAAATTTTGAATAAGAATTTTGACGATGATTCTGAAACTGAAAATTATTCATTGAACGAATCTTCAGATATCAGTACAGATGAGGAATGTGATTCAATTCTTACCACTGTTCAAATGTCTTCAAGTAATTGTTTCATTGGGAAAAATGGCTATAAGTGGAACAAGAATCATGCAATAATTGGAAGAACCCGTTCTCATAAAATAATTACACACTTACCTGGTCTGAAAGGCCCTGCTAAACCGAAGCCAAATTGTAGCATAGATATATTCAACTTATTTTTTACTGCCGCAATTATAAAACAAATATCTGAATTTACAAATGCAAAAATTGAAGAATTTCACCAAAGAATTTCAGATTTGACCAAAAGTACTTACTCAAATTTTACAAGTGAAATAGAAATACGAGCATTCTTAGGTTTGTTGTATCTAGCTGGAGTTTACAAATCAGGTCATGAAAATGTAGAATCTTTGTTTGCCTCTGATGGAACAGGCCGTGACATTTTTCGCTCTGTAATGAGTGTGAAGCGTTTCCTTTTTCTATTACTTTGTATTAGATTTGATAATTTCAAGACAAGATGCAAAGTAGATAGACTCTCACCCATAAGAGATATTTTCCAAACCATTATTGAAAAATTTCAAAGTTGTTATACACCTGCTGAATACCTTACTGTTGACGAAATGCTTGTAGGGTTTCGGGGAAAATGTCCATTCAAAATTTATATACCCTCAAAACCTAATAAATATGGGATAAAAATAGTGATACTAGCAGACTCAAGAACACATTATATGTATAATGCAATGGTATATACAGGAAAATCTAAAACTCCAAAGTCAAAAGAACTATCCCTGCCAACACAAATAGTTTTAGATATTAGTCGACCACTTTGGAAGAGTAATAGAAATATTACAGCAGACAACTGGTTTACTTCAATAGAATTAGTTGATAAGTTGAAAGAACATGGCCTTACATATTTAGGAACGATGAGAAAGAACAAACCTCAGATTCCACCACAATTCCAACCGCATCCTAAAAGAGAATCAGGAACATCTATTTTTGGTTTCTCTGGAACAAAAACTTTAGTCTCCTATGTTCCCAAAAAAAGAAAATCAGTAATCCTTATATCTTCGATGCATCATGACAATAAATGTGATAAAACAACAGGAAAACCTGACATTATAATGGATTATAATCTAACAAAAGGAAGTGTAGATACCATTGACCAAATGGTCTCTAATTTTTCTACCTCTTGTCGATCCAGAAGATGGCCTTTGGCACTTTTTTATGCCCTTTTAGATATCACAGCTCTGAATTCTTACATCATCTTCAACTATCAGATTGATAAAAAGGATCAAAAAGAAAGAAGTACCTTTATTGTTGATCTTGGGAGATCCTTGATTGATGAACACCTGGCCACACGTAATCTAAATTCCCTCCCGCTGGAATTACAGACGACAATAAAAAAATTCAAAAATAATGATGGTTCAAGTACATCAAGAGGATCTACGATGCCACAAGAATCTGATACTCCAAAAAGGTGCTACAAATGTCCATCAAAAAATGCGGGAAAAGTGAAAACCTTATGCTCTGTATGTCAACTAAGCGTCTGTAAAAAACATTTCTTAATTATTTGTGAAAACTGTAAATAGATTATATTTAGAATTTTTAGAAGTCAAAATCTGTATATTAACATTTGTAATCATTAAATAATCTTTCAAATATTGATTTAATTCATTATTTAGCGCTTATTTCGTAAAGGTACATAAGTGGGTTGAATCTACCCACCCCGTCCAGTTACGTAAGAAAAAATCACCCGTCCAGTTAAGGGTTAAGACTGGGAGCACTACTCAGTAGCAGGCCGACTTTGCTCCAAAAGAAATGGCTGCCTCTGACATGAGGAACAGACGCCATGTGCAGCGGCTCCTGACAAGGAGTACAAATGCTGCTCATCCTGTATCCCTGGATTAGGAGCCCTTATAGGGTACTATCAGCCGGGGCAGCTGAGCCCAGGTTTTTTAGTGAGCTTGTTACTGCTCCCCCTCCTCCTTTTTCATCCGGGCTTGGGATCGGCAAAGGCAGAGTTACAAAAAGGAGTGAGGCAAGGCTGTATAGGTTCACCCCATTTCTCTTCAACCGCTACACTGAACATATTGCCACGTGGAAAATTAGGGAAAAACAAACTTCAGGATGACAACAGCAATTTATTTAAAGCAAAAACAAACTATGAATGATATCTCAATACATCTTTTACTAGATTGTCCTGTTTTTCAAGACTACAGAATCGAAAATAATTTAATAGTAACAGATCCAAGTATTTTTGGTTACAGTAAAGAAATGTATATTAAATTCAATACCTTTTGTAGATATATTTTTATTTATATAGCAACAAGGAACTGATAATTTATATTATGTTGATTGTACATAT
>CP092869.1:58521866-58776852 GCA_030710605.1 Cordylochernes scorpioides
TGCCAGACACTTCTTTATTTTGTACACAGGCCTTTTCACATTTTTTCTCTCTTTCTCATTGTTAATGTTATATGACTATTCTATTCACGGCCTAAAATTATTATATATATATATATGTATATGTATGTATATATGTATACATATATATATATGTATAGACAAATGTAAAGACATACATGTATGACAGCGCAAGTGTCCCTAGGGGGACATAGCACTTTAAATTGAAATAAAATAAAATGAATGTTCAAATCAAAAAGCTTGAGGGATGAGTTTCTTTTGCAAATAAATTTATTTCGAGCTTTCTCTCGGGCAACACCCTTCTACAGGAAAATTAAAAATAAAGTAAATTAAATTATATTACACTGAGATTAAGCGAGGCAAATGTATAACAAACTATACAAAATAAATATCAGAAACAAACACACGTGAGACTACTCGTGCGTCAGATACATATGAATAAATCAATAAACTGAAATTTTGATATTTGTGTATATATATATAGCGAACTCGACTGTCTAAAATATGAACTGATATAGAATCAGACTAAGAATATGGCATATTTTGGAAACATAGGACAGAATAACTATTGAATTTGTGGTCTCTGAGTGCACGTTACAGTGGGGGGTTGGGTGGCAGCAGGGAATATTACATTATAAATTTCTGGTAAATCAATTTTTCTATTAAGGCTGTGGAATTTACTTGACAGGAGGGATTCAATGATTAGTCTTTGATGTTTGCTGGAGATATTGGAATAATGAATTTTAGGGGATGTAATGTTGAAGGAATGGCCAGTTTCGTTTATATGCAGAACTATTAAGGATCTATGGTCTAGGTTATCGATATTTCTTTTGTGTTCGTGAATTCTAATGTTGACCTGTCTCCCAGTTTCGCCCACGTAGAATTTTGGGCAGTTTGAACATTCTATGGAGTAAACAACGTTTCGTGCCGTGCTGTGAGGTTCATTATAATTAAGTTTCATTATCTGGTTTCGGAGAAGGGATCCTGAGGTAGGTGTGCAGGTGAAATAGGTTTTAATTCTGAATTTTAATAATTTATAAGAGGAAGACCTGCAATAAACTGGCTGGAAGAGGTTAAGAAAGCTACTGGAAGGTCATTGTAGGAGCTGCGAGTGAAAGTCACCAAAAAGCTCAAATTGGAGAATAATTGTCCATATATAGTCACCCCAAAAGTTAAACTCAACTGGATGGACACTAACAACAACAATGCATGTATCAGTGTAATGTAAAGTCATTTATTTATTTTTATCTATTTGTTCCCTTCAGACTTATCGTACAAATCTGGGTATGAGACTAGTTGCCTTAATTCAGTTTTCCTGTATCTGTACATAATCTGTAATATTATTATTATCATTGAATGTAAATAGCTTTTACTTTTCTTACGAATTAGTTTCCATGGCAGACCATATATGAGACAATAGATATTAATAAAGGATTTTATGGGTGTGTGTGAATTAGATTGTTTTTCTTATCCTCTTGTGCAAAGATTACACAACTTCCATGCTCCTCAAGCTGGTTGATGATAAGCAGCGGCCTCTCCCAAAGGTCCTGTTTAGTACATCTAATGCAAGCCAAAAGGTATTCAAGAGCTGCAGGCGCCAAGCTACATTTTGGGCAAGTGGGGTAGGATTTTTTTTTTAAATTATTTTATATCTTCAATGGCTTGAGATGACCAATTTTATTTTTGTGGTTCAGAGTTCCTCCCCTGGGTTCTCTCTACGGTACCAGCTGTGCTTAGGTGGGATCCTCTATATCTTGTTTATTTTTGATTAGGCTACCATCTCTCTATTTCTTTAAAAGTAAGTATATTATTACATGGCAAAGGTATTCTTGTGCTTTTTTGTGCTAGCGCATCAGCAACTTCATTGCCTTCACTGCCAATGTGTAAGGGTATCCAATGAAGATGCATTTTTGAGTGTTTTAGGAGACTTTTGTGTTGAAAGGCACTTTTACAAATAATTAGTATTTCAGATGGATATGTAAATTATATTGAGGAAGTAATTAAAAATGTACCTTAATGTGAATATTTACATTTGTTACCTGGGGGTCAGTGGAAGGATGGTCTAAACCGTTGGTTTTCTACTGCTATGACCCGAGTTCGATTCCCGCTGTTGTGTATGTAAATTGTTAAATATCTGTATGTATTTTGCATGTTTTTTATTATTAATATGTAAATATATATTTGTATATATAGGACATAAACGGTGCAATTAAAGAGAAATTGACCAGTAAATATAGGCTGCGTGTCGTGACTAATACTGGGAGGAGACACAACAACTGGCGACGAGTGTGTGGGAACCGGTTCAAGTGCTCTTTCACAGGTGGAGGAAAACAGAAATCTAAAGCGAACGAGAAGCCAACAGTATGTCTGGGTGTCCAATGATTGTACCGTTCTGTTTCTTCAGGCCAGGGGAAGAATCCTTTGAGATTTTCGTTCAGAGGTTTGAAGCAGCTTTTGAGGCAAATGCATTGGAAGAAGGAAAAAGAATGCCCATCTTTGTTTCTCTGCTGGATTCGGAAATGTTGAAGCTGGGCAATGATTTGTTTTTCCCAAGTACAATGAAAGAACAGCCTTATGAACGGTTAATACAAAGAATAAAGCTACATCTAGCTCCAAGAAAGAAGGTGATTCCTCAACGATGCAGGTTCTTGAAGAGAATACAACTAGAGAATGAATCCGTCTCAGAATACCTGCGTGAGCTCAGGCATTTGGCTATGGATTGCACCTTTGGTGAAATTTTGGAGGTCATGTTACGAGACCGTTTTGTGGCTGGTATAAAATCGGAAAGCCTTCAGAAGAAATTGTTACAGGAGGATGACGATGTCACCTTGGACAGGGTATTTTCTATAGCAGTCTCGTTTGAGCTAGCTGAACAAAATGCTAAGGAGCTGCAGGATGGACTAGTGGCTAAGATGGATATTGTTCCGGGAGGAAATAGAAAGAATGAAGCTCGTAGAGGATGGCAGCATGGGCCCGGTATGCAAAGAAGGGAGACAATTTGTTTCCGATGCGGCAAAAAAAACTCTCACCTGGCACCAGCATGTCCACATAAAACAAAATCCTGTTTTAAATGCAAGAGAATTGGACATTTGAGCAGGGTGTGCAAAACGGGTAAATCATTGCCAAACTGCAGATATGTGCAGGACGAATTTATTTATTCGGTACAAGGTGATACTGATGCAAAAATAAATCTACATGTTGACGAGTATCAGTTGTGTTTTGTGGTGGACACAAAAAGTCCCGTCACACTGATAACGAAAACAATTTATGAAAAATACTGGAAAGATAAATTACCTCCATCTTATTTAAGATTGAGGTCCTTTTGCGGAAAACCAATAAAAATTATTGGTGAGAGAAGAGTTTTTGTGAAGGAGGCAAATCAAGATTTGCGGTTAATAGTTGTAGATGAAGATATTTCGATAGTTTTGTTGGGACGAGAATGGCTAAAAGGTTTAAATCTTGATTTTTCTAGGTTATTGAACATTAGACAAGTAAGCGAGTCCGATATCAAAGTTATAATAAATAAGTATGCTAATTTATTTAGCAAAGAATTAGGTTGCTTAAAAAACGTCCATATTGATTTTTATTTAAAAAAAATACGACTCCTGTATTTTGTAAGGCGAGAAGTTTGCCTTTTTCTTTGAAGAAAAAAGTAGAAAATGAAATCGATGGTATGGTTAACGAAGGAATTTTACAACCTATTGAGTATGCAAACTGGGCCGCACCTATAGTACCAGTACTGAAGAAAGATGGAAGCCTTAGAATTTGCGGCGATTTTAGATGCACCGCAAATAAGGCCATAGAATTGGATAAGTACCCGCTTCCATCAATAGACAAAATATTTTCAAAATTGTCTGGAAATACAGTGTTTTTGTCATTGGACTTATCCAGAGCTTATTTGCAGGTCAGGTTATCTGAAGAGGCCAAAAGAGTGGTGAACATTAATACTACGAAGGGGTTATTTGCCTTTAAAAGGCTACCCTATGGAGTAGCTGTAGCACCAAATAAGTTCCAAAGAGAAATGGACAATCTATTTGCAGATATGTCGGGAGTGGCTTGCTACATCGATGACATCCTGGTAGCCGGAAAGGATCATAGGGATCACGAGCAAAAGCTGGAATTGGTCTTTAAAAGGCTGCAAGAAAAAGGTTTAAGATTAAACAAGGATAAATGCAAATTCGCAGTAAATGCTGTTGAATATTTAGGTTTTAAAATAGATAAAAAAGGACTGAATCCCATAAGTAGTAAAATAGAAGCGGTGGTAGAGGCGCCTGAACCTACAAACGTTTCTCAATTGAGATCTTTTATAGGTCTCCTTATTCATGGTAAACGGTTTGCGGATTTCGACAAATTATAAAGAAGGAATCATATATCGCCGCAACTCTTTTTATTATTATTATAGCGGTTAAGGAAGAAGGGCTTGCCCGAAAGCTTCCTTAACCGCTATAATAATAATAAAAAGAGTTGCGGCGATATATGATTCCTTCTTTATAAAAGGTCTCCTTATGTATTACTCTAGGTTTATAAGAAATATTGCAGATATTTTAGCGCCCTTCTATCACCTCTTAAAAAAGAATTCCAAATGGAACTGGACTAGCGAACACCGTATATTATTTGCAAAATGCAAAGCATTGCTAACTAACGAGTCGGTGCTGGCACATTATGATGCAACTAGGGAACTAGTCCTTGCATGTGATGCCTCTAGCTATGGTTTAGGCGTGGTTCTGAGTCACAGGAACGATAGAAAGGAAGAAACTCCTATAGCCTTTGCTTCAAGAACGCTAACTGAAGCGGAAAGGCGGTATTCGCAATTAGAAAAAGAAGCCTTAAGCATCATTTTTGGTTGTGAGAAATTCCGACAATATCTATTGGGACGTGAATTTGTGTTGATCACAGACAACCGACCTTTAATGCACATTTTTTCACCCCAGAAACCGATCCCCATATGTGCTGCATCAAGAATTAAGAGGTGGTCTTTAAAATTATCTGCATTTAAATACACTGTGGAGTTTCAAAAAACTGATGATAATGGCAATGCAGACGCGTTATCATGATTACCTTTAGTCTCAAAGACCACGGAATCTTTGGATGAGGATCAGGTGCTTCTCCTTCGGAAAATGAGTGAGGTCCCCTTCTCATTCCAGGATGTGGCAGTTGAGACACGCCGGGATAAATTACTATCAATTGTGTTGAGAAATGTTAGGGAAAATAATTGGCAAATTCCAAAGGTATCGCAGGAAAATCCACTTTATTCCTATTATAGGATAAAAGACGAATTAAGTTGTGAGTTTGGGTGTCTTCAATGGCGTGAAAGAGTGGTAATTCCCCAGAAATTAAGATCCTTAATTTTGAACGATTTACATGAGATGCACCTAGGGATGGTGAAAATGAAAATGATTGCTAGACGGTATTTTTGGTGGCCAGGCATAGATAAGAACATTGAAGAGTTGGCTAGAGATTGTAGAATATGCCAAGAATCTGCAAGTATGCCGCCGTCTACCATTTCAGAGTGGACTTGGCCTGAGAAGCCGTGGCACCGTCTACACTTAGATCTAGCAGGTCCCTTTATGGGACGAATGTTTATGGTCCTTGTAGACGCGTACACCAAATGGCTGGAGATTGTCATCATAAAGGACATTACGAGCAGGACTATCATAGGACATCTTAGGGAGATCTTTGCCAGATTTGGATTACCTGAACTTTTGGTAACCGATAATGGCAGACAATTTGTCTCAAGTGAATTTGAGGAATTTACAAAAATAAATGGTATAAGACACACAAAAACGAGTCCGTACAATCCCAGCACTAATGGCTTAGCTGAGCGATATGTACGTGAATTTAAAAACTCTTTACGAAAGAACCAAGGAAAGGACAGTATAGAAATCAATCTACAGCGATTTTTATTCACCCATAGAGCTTTTCCTCAAACGGTATTAAAGGAGTCTCCCGCGGAACTTTTAATGAAAAGAAGTCTAAGATCAAGATTTTCAAATTTGATTCCGAAAATGGCGAAGGTAGGAGAGGTGTACCATGATGCCATGAGGAAGCAAGAGCGTTTTGCGGTCGGCTCTGATGTGTATTTTCGGAGTTTTGCTAACGGACCAAAATGGAAAAGGGGCAGGGTCATGGAACTACTGAGCAGCCGACATTACCTTATAGAAGACGAGGGCCGTTATGTGAAAAGACACATAAATCAACTAAGGCCAGTTATCAAGAAAGAAGTTCCTGAAGTGAGAGATTTGGTATTGCCGGGTACATCAAGAGATTTTATACTGCCTGGCACTTCTCGAGATCACACTAGGCTTGGAGGACAGGAGAAGACAATGGAAGAAGCCCCGGAGGTGGACGAAGAATTGAAAGGAGCGGAGCCTTCAGCACAAGAGGACACTCCAGAACCAGAACCGGGCCATGCTGCTGCGGCTGTCCCTGTGCGCAGTCCAAGACCGCAGCGATCCAGAAGACCGCCAGACCGGCTGCACTACTATTAAGAGGGGAGATGTGTTGTGTATGTAAATTGTTAAATATCTGTATGTATTTTGCATGTTTTTTTATTATTAATATGTAAATATATATTTGTATATATAGGACATTAACGGTGCAATTAAAGAGAAATTGACCAGTAATTATAGGCTGCGTGTCGTGACTAATACTGGGAGGCGACACAACACCCGCATTGGGCACTTTTTTCTGATTAAAAAAAAAAGCTCAAATGGCCTCCAATTCTTGCCAAAGTCCAACCCCACCAGCGAGTGCAAGTAACCAAACGGGGCTCTAGCACATTTGTAAGTGCAAAGTTGAAATGCTTTTAGACATGTGGTGCACTTACAGTAAAAGCAGTCGGCAACTACTACCCACCATGATTACCATGGCCTGTACCACGTGTACTAGGGATAAGCAAAAAAAAAACATTTGTTACCCAGCAAGTACTAATTGATGAGAGCCGACCAAGCATGTTCGCTGGTACCTCAGCTAGTAGAATTCTGGTGTTTGATACAAGTTTAGATAACCCAGGATTATCTTGACTTCACTGTGGCATAGCATGGTGTGGCCGTAGTATGATTGGTTTAGTAAAATAGAAAGGATATGCTTCTTCTTCACCAAGTTGTACATAGTTTTTTTTTTTTTTGCTTATCCCTAGTACACGTGGTTATCTAAACTTGTATCAAACACCAGAATTCTACTAGCTGAGGTACCAGCGAACATGCTTGGTCGGCTCTCATCAATTAGTACTTGCTGGGTAACAAATGTTTTTTTTTTGCTTATCCCTAGTACACGTGGTACAGGCCATGGTAATCATGGTGGGTAGTAGTTGCCGACTGCTTTTACTGTAAGTGCACCACATGTCTAAAAGCATTTCAACTTTGCACTTACAAATGTGCTAGAGCCCCGTTTGGTTACTTGCACTCGCTGGTGGGGTTGGACTTTGGCAAGAATTGGAGGCCATTTGAGCTTTTTTTTTTTAAACATAAAAAAGTGTCCAATGCGGGAATTGAACCCGGGTCGTAGTGGGAGAAAACCAAACGGTTTAACCAGCCTTCCACCGACCCCCCCGTTGTACATAGTACTGACCACATCCTATATAAGGTGCCACTGGTCAGTAACACAACATGGTAAGGGGGAAGTCTATAAACATCCCTGTGACAGCAGTAACTCTCAGTACTGGCAAGAAGTGGACACAAGAACAGCTCCTGTACCAGAATATTGTAAACCTGACTGAAGGAAGCAACACTGCAACAAGGTGGAAGGCCACATTCT
The DNA here is from genome assembly GCA_030710605.1 of Cordylochernes scorpioides. Lineage (NCBI taxonomy): Eukaryota > Metazoa > Arthropoda > Arachnida > Pseudoscorpiones > Chernetidae > Cordylochernes > Cordylochernes scorpioides. The sequence goes on from CP092869.1 coordinate 58,529,640, forward strand.
TTTAATACAAGTGGAAAGATAGATGTGGAAGATCATCAACAATGTCATCAAGAAAAACCAAACCTCAGAAACTTCAAACAACAAAGTTTGTATGTAGAAGGGGAAGCTATCATCAAGAGACCCAGCACATTCAAACAACAGGCACCAAAGACATCAGCTGGTATATGTAGAGACAGAAGCTGTCACCAAGAGACCCAGCACATTCAAACAAACAAACAAAGACATCAGCAGGTATGTAGAAGGGGAAGCTGTCATCAAGAGACCCAGCACATTCAAACAACAGGCACCAAAGACATCAGCTGGTATGTAGAGACAGAAGCTGTCACCAAGAGACCCAGCACATTCAAACAAACAAACAAACAAAGACATCAGCTGGTATGTAGAGACAGAAGCTGTCATCAAGAGACCCAGTACATTCAAACAGGCAAACAAAGACATCAGCTGGTATGTAGAGGTGGAAGCTGTCACCAAGAGACCCAGCACATTCAAACAAACAAACAAACAAAGACATCAGCTGGTATGTAGAGACAGAAGCTGTCACCAAGAGACCCAGCACATTCAAACAAACAAACAAACAAAGACATCAGCTGGTATGTAGAGACAGAAGCTGTCACCAAGAGACCCAGTACATTCAAACAGGCAAACAAAGACATCAGCTGGTATGTAGAGGTGGAAGCTGTCATCAAGAGACCCAGCACATTCAAACAAACAGAGTTAGTATGTAGAGGTGGAAGCTACCTGGGCCGAGAGCCAGCACAGTCTTGCTCCCCGGAGCCACCTGGGTGTGGCCTGCATCTGTGATGACACTGGTCAGGATGCCAATCTCCTTGGCCTTGGGCACCAGACACATCCTGGACATCACAGTCTGTCAGTATGGGGATCCAATAAAATATATCTGGTGGTGTAGTTTGAGGAGCATAGACTCATAGAATTTCTGTAATCTTTGCACAAGGGGATAAGAAACAAAAACAGATCTAGATTGATGAGGCACAATTTGGATTGTAGATTATAAACACAAGGTAATAAGACCAAATCCAAATAAATAAATAGTGTGTGACGTTTCGGTAACAACGCTGTTACCGAAACGTCACACACTATTTATTTATTTGGATTTGGTCTTATTACCTTGTGTTTAACAACAGATCTAGAGGTGTTTTTTTTTTTAAATATTCTCCCTAGTACACATGGTACAGGCCCTGATAATCATGGTGGGAAGAAGTTAGCGACTGCTTTTACTGTAAGTGCACCACATGTCTACACTTGTGAAAGCAGTTTGACTTTTGCACTTACAAGTGAGCCAGGGCCCCGTTTGGTTACTTGCACTTGCTGGTGGGGTTGGATTTTAGCAAGAATCGGGGGCTATTGGAGCATTTTTTTTTTAAATTCTGAAAAAGTGCCCAATGCAGGATTCGATCCCGAGTCGTAGTGGTTGAAAACAAACGGTTTAGACCACTCTTCCACCCACCTCCTTGATCTAGTGGTGTGACCTGGTATGGTGTGATATTATGGCTTGGAGGTCAGACCTGATGTCTTCGATATAAACTTTGTTTTGCAGTCTGACAACTGTTAGTAAAATGCCAACTTGCCTATCTGTGGCCTGGCTATGTGGTGAAGAGAAGGTGCCAACTCACATGCATTCCTCAGAGTCAGCCTTCAGGACAACCTTCTGCTGTCCCATGGCAGGCCAGAGCCGCAGGACGTGAGGCTTCTCTACAAGGGCTCTGCGGTAGGCTGCCAGGGTGGCATTGCAGCACTGGTCACACACACAGGGACTGCACTACATCCATCTACCAGTAAAAATGTGTTTTCATAAATAATACAGTAGAACCTCTCTGTAAAGGACACCTAAATGCCGAACCAAAGGGCCCTTTAGGGAGAGATATCCTCTTACCTGCGAGTTGCTAACTTCTAAAAATGGTAATTTTGGCAATAAAAACTGTCCTTCGTAGAAAAATGTCCTCTTATGGATATTCTACTGTATATATACAGTATACATTTATTCAAGATAATAAGACATAATTCAAATAATTTAATAGTGTGTGACGTTTCGGTAACAGCATTGTTACCATCATCAGACAAAAAGAAAAACATTTATTCTTTTGTCTGATGATGGTGAAAATGCTGTTACCGAAACGTCACACACTATTAAATTATTTGGATTGGGTCTTATTTTCTTGTATCTCTGAGCTATAATCCAAATTGTGCTTTATCAAAACATTTATTCATTAACAAAAGTGCCAAAGGGATTGTTGATACTCTTTATAAGCCTAGCTATAGGAACAAATTAAATCTATATGCTTATATATATTAAATGTGATCTAGTAGGTTAGGCCTCAGAGAGGATGTCTTCATTCTTGCTTTTACAGTCTTGCTACTGGATGAAACTGTGCCATCTACCATATCAAGTGTAGTCAGTGTCTAGCTCAACATATTCTTGGAAGGTGATATTTTTCCCACACTAACATTCCCAATTGGGATATCAGGAGTTAGAGAAATGGAGTAAAAACCTGTCCTGAACTCCTCCCAAGCATCTGTGATCAAATAAAGTGCATCGCTAAGACTAGCTGGTTTTACTGCTCTGAGATTGTCAACATAATTATATACTACTATATGATTTGCCTCCAGTACTTTTGTTTAGCCACTTCTAATATTTCTTGATTTAAAGGTTGAAGGAGTTTGTTGGATTTGATGGGGGGAAAAATTATATCTTGTTCAATATCTGGGCACTTTTTGGATGTGCAGGTTAATTGTTGAATAACAAGAGCATCTTTTCCTCCCCAAACCTGCTAACTGCCTCAGCATGACAGGAAGGTGATTATGGGCAAAACAAGCGAATGCATGAGGCATGCATGCTAGCTAGGCATGAAGGCATAATTTGCATCCTGTCTGTACATATAAAATTCGAGATAACAGGGATATACTGAGGGAAGACACAAGTAAAGGAAGAAGTAACTTACCTGAACGGCAATCTCTCCCTTTCCCATCTTGAGGTCGTTCCTCACCACCAGCACCATCTTGTAGGCCTGGAGGACAACACACAGTCCTTGTTGGAACTACAACCCTCCACAACACAGACAAGAGATAAAATAAACAATCTGTGGAATAATTAAAGAATATCTAACACACACAAAGTGGAATGTTATGAAGTTACGGGAGAATGGTATTTGTGTACCAAAAGAGGCACCTCTCCCTTCAAAATACAGTAGAACCTCTTTGTAAAGGACATCACCTAGTTGCAGAGCCTTAGCGCCCTTTAGGTAAGAGGCATCTCTCCCTTTACATATACAGTAGAACCTCTCTGTAAAGGATAATACCTAGTTACATAGTCTCTTCTTCTTTCTTATCTCCACCCAATCATATTAGGGTATCAAGCTTGTGGAGCTTGAGACTTGACAACCATCATGACTGGGTGAAGTAGAATGCGTCTGCCTTTGTCATTAAGACTGGGAGCACTACTTAGTGGCAGGCCGACTTAGCTCCAAAAGAAATGGCCGCCTCTGACATGAGGAACAGACGCTATGTGCAGCCGCTCCTGGAGTACAAACGCTGCTCATCCTGTATCCCTGGATTAGGAGCCCTTATAGGGTACTATCAGCCGGGCCAGCTGAGTTCAGGTTTTTTAGTGAGATTGTTACTGCTCCCCCTCCTCCTTTTTCATCGGCTTGGGACCGGCACAAAAACAGAGTTAAAAAAAATGCGACGGCCGGGAAAGTCAAAGTGTAATTTAGGTATATAAGAAAAATACCTCTCCCTTTAAATATAGTGGAACTTCTCTGTAAAGGACAACACCTAATTGCAGAGCTAAAGTATCCTTTGGGTAACAGATACCTCTCCCTTTATACAGTATAACCTCTCTGTAAAGGACATCTAGTTACAGAGCTAAAGTGATTCTGCTAATTATGGTTTTGGTATCTTACTTCTTTCATTCACAATGTTACTGTATTTAGAAAAAAAAAAAAAAAAACTGGTGTGTGCTTTATTTCCGGATCCTAGATGCTGAAAATTGTCGGCTTACATTACTCTAGAAGACAAAAAAATTGAAATGTACTTACTCCTTTTGGTGAAAAATGAAATGGCAACTTTAGCCTTCCTTTATATAACCATCTTAAGGCAATTCCTGCAAGCACACCCGTTAAGTGGCTAAGAGCAAAAGGTTTTTAAAAAAATCGCAATATAATAAATGTCCATTTTTTGTTAATTTTAATTAGACAGGCAGCATTTTTGAATAATAAAAAATTACCAAGCATGTTTAGAGGGATATAAATAACCCTGGTTCACGGACTCTCACCCAGGCATGTTTATTTACAAAATTCGAAATATTTGCGATGATAAATAAAGTGCAATTTTTTTTTTCCAAGAGGAATATATTCATTATATATATAAAATTATAGTGATAATTTATATTTAAATCATTTTTCACAACATTTGAATTTTAGAAATTTTCATTTTAAAAAATATTGTGTACTTATCATGGCATATAATAGAATATAAAGACATAGCTATGATTTTCCCCCATAAAAATGGAATTTATCTTTATATAAGCGTTTATTAGAAAAAATATTATAGCTTTTGAAAGAAACATTTATAAGGCATATAATGAAAGCATTATAAATTGTGTTGTGATGGACATTAATATTATTCAAATATTTTTATAAAAGGTTCTACAATAAAATCAAAAGAAATTATAAAACTATTTTAGAGGCGTAATATTCTTTTTAAAATAAAGCAATTTCTACTGTCCTTACTGCGATGGAAAAATTAAAGGGAGGGCCTGGCTCATCAGTAGTGAACCCTCCCAGCGGTTTCGCCAGTTTAATCTACCATACCGCTGTTATATTGCATTTTTGGAACTTCCTTTTATAGGTGACTGTTGTAAGACTCTTGGAATGGGTATTTTAGAAGAACTATGGACATAAGCTTTTAGGACAGCAGAATTAAATATAATTATAAATATATAATATGCTGTCCTAAAAGCTTATGTCCATAGTTCTTCTAAAATACCCATTCCAAGAGTCTTACAACAGTCACCTATAAAAGGAAGTTCCAAAAATGCAATTTAACAGCGGTATGGTAGATTAAACTGGCGAAACCGCTGGGAGGGTTCACCACTGATGAGCCAGGCCCTCCCTTTAATTTTTCCATCGCAGTAAGGACAGTAGAAATTGCTTTATTTTAAAAAGAATATTACGCCTCTAAAATAGTTTTATAATTTGATAACAGATGGCGCTCTAGTACATCGTAACATTATTGTTCTAATAAAAGACACAATTTGATATTTGCGGAAGAGCGATTGCTCGAAGCATATTATGTATTTATAATTATATTTAATTCTGCTGTCCTAAAAGCTTATGTCCATAGTTCTTCTAAAATACCCATTCCAAGAGTCTTACAACAGTCACCTATAAAAGGAAGTTCCAAAAATGCAATATAACAGTGGTATGGTAGATTAAACTGGCGAAACCGCTGGGAGGGTTCACCACTGATGAGCCAGGCCCTCCCTTTAATTTTTCCATCGCAGTAAGGACAGTAGAAATTGCTTTATTTTAAAAAGAATTATACGCCTCTAAAATAGTTTTATAATTTGATAACAGATGGCGCTCTAGTACATCGTAAAATCAAAAGAGTGTATTTGTTTTTCCAAGAATTCAAACTAAAACTCAAAATAACTCAAGAATCAACCCTTTGACCTAAACGTCTACTCTGAATATTTGAATAGAAATAAATATATTTTATTGCAACCTGATTAAATTTGGATAATAACAATAAAAATGCAAACTAAGCTCAGAGGCACAAAACTTTGCGTTTCAATAGAAAATAAAATAAGACACAAAGAAGAAAATAAAGTAATTACATTTAGCAGGTATTCTCCCGTTTATCTCGTCAAATGAAGTATACATGCATTTATATTTCAGGAAACTGTTTATATTAGCGAAATCTAGATACGATTAACATTTATAATCAAATTTTCATTTCTATAAATTATTAACATTTTTTGAAAGAATAAAATATTATATGTAATTTTTCAAAATAGAGTTAGCATAAAACAGATTTTAATGCACGCATCACACTAAAAAAATTTTTGTGAATAGGTCAAGACCTGAGTCATTATTTTGTGAAATGGTTTAACCAGAGATATGAGAGAGTGTTAGCGTCTGTTTTTTCAGGAGTGACTACCTTTATTTTTTAGATCAATATTTCCTTCCGCAAAAATCCCAGTTATATTCCTATATAGAATTATCTAAGCCACTTTGCTAGCTAAACACCTTTTGAACAAATTAAAAAAAATTTATGAACCCTTCATGGAAATCAAGGTCAACCAACCCTGATGAACCCATAAAATGGAAGGACAGCGTCCGCTACCTGGGCGTCATCCTTGATCAACACCTGACCTTCCAAGAACACGTGCAAAACCGAATAAACCTCGCAAAAGCAGCCCAGCACCGACTAGCACTATTTTTAGGGAACAAGAGCAAACTGTCCCTACACTGCAAACGTACCATATACACGTCTATTATAAGACCAATCCTAACCTACGGCCACCCAGTCTTCATAACCGCAAACAAAACTACACTGAAAAAATTCGAAAGTTTCGAAAACCAGGTATTAAAGAAAATAATAGGTGCCCCATGGTTCGTCAGAAGTAGTATCATCAGAAAGGACCTCAATTTAGAAAATATAAATGATTTTATAATAAAACAAGCTTTCAACTTTTACGATAAATCTGAAAATCTCGAAAATATTACATTCAGAGAAGCCTGTAACTACAAACAAGAACTGAAGAGAAGGAAACCAAAGCCAAGGCAACTCCTATATCGATTGAGAACAAATGTAGAAAAATGGAAAAATCTTAAGAAAAAACACGTTAAAGAAAAAAAAAATAAAAATAAAAAATAACAGAACATATTAGAAAAGAAAACACACCGATTTAAAGACCGCGCGCCAGGCCCTAACCTTGTAGAGATGTGAATACCCTGTCAATGTGAAGAACGTGTACATATAATTCATTGTTAATATCATAAGCTAGGTTGCTCTTTTTGAGCGACACCTAATAAAGTTATTTTTGAACTGGAACTGGAAGGTCAACCATTGACTGACAAGGGCTATTAGTCCAAAACCATGGTCTCCAGGTCGGCCTTCTAGGCTTACCAAAGTTGGTGTTTTGGCTTTGACATGAACCCGAGTTCGCTAGTGTTTGCGAAGATGGTCAATAGATGACATTTAGTTTTAACGTCTGTTCTGAAGAGGGAGGTGCCCTTTTAATTAAATTAATCTTTCGATTTTATTTTTAAATGCTTAAATATGAAATTAAACAAGTTTAGTTTTTATTTAGATGCACATTGTGACAGGCTCTCTAATGTTAGGGCTAAAGTGTAAATTTCTTTAACAGCTGAGAAAGATTAAAAATCCTTGATATATTTTATAATATATTTTAGCCAGTTTAGAAATTTGGCTTTGATGAGAGTGAAATAAAGTAATTAATACTGTTATGCCACTGCTGTGCCAAGGATTGTCAAATGAGTACGCGGGATCGAAAAGGGTCTCTGTTCGATTTCTCTTTGTTTACCTTCCTGCATTACGGAGAACAAGCAAGTAGCATATAGGGAGCATCATCCAATAACCGCCATCAACAAGAAAGAGAAAGACTTCACTACTGGCCAGACGGGCTTCTTCTGATTGGTCCGTCCCGCCTCCAGGTTTATAGGTAGGGATGGTTTTAGTCTCCTTTAGAAGCCATCATAACACTACTCTCCTACTAAAAAGCTCTTTGTTCCAAACAGGAAAAACCTCCTCTCCAGTCTTCAGAAGGACCTTTAGACCCCTGAATATCTCCAACCACAAGAATCTTGTCAGCAGTACTAAAATGTGTTGGGGCACGTTTTTGTAACCATACCCCAACAGAAGGCGTATGTATAATCAAATCAAATGGATACATGGCTTCCCTCCCACATAGACTTACAGACCATTTTTTTGCCCAGAAACTTAGACACTTGGTGACACCAGACTTCCATGCCGAAAGCTGATGCCTGGTAAAGAAGAAGACATCCAGAGACATCCGAGCTGGAAACTGTTGTTTCATATGTACATATATTCCCCTCACCAAAAATTTAGGTAAAGGTGACCAGAAAAAAAAAAAAAAAAAAAAAAAAAAGGAGAAAAATGGAGAAGGAAGATCTCTAAAGACTGAAACTTATAAAATATCCTTCCAGAGAAAGGAAAGCATCACATTACAGTCCAGGTAAAAAGGGCCTGGGTCAATTTTAGCCAAGACGGGGGGGGCGATATATATACCATCCCGAGAAAAAGGGAGGATTGTATTTCAACCCATGTGGAAGGACAGAGGGAGGGAGTCTGAAATCTTACACTACCGCAGGGGTTGTTTCTCTCTTTAGATTTTTTTTTTGTTTTGGTAATACTATATGTTCTATTTTGAAGGGGAGAGGCCTGGGGCGTCTATGAAATTGATACTGGAGCCGTTGGCCATTTTGATTGGTGTTTCTTTCGGCGAATGAAAATGGAGAATGAGATGATATAAAAGAAGGTTCTTTGCCAAAAGGCAAGATTCGATCGGAGTCGCTCAGTGAGAAGGACGATTTTTAGACGGGCCTGAGACGTAGAGGAGACCAGACCTTGCCGCCGCTTTCGAGAGAAGGTAAGCCCCTTGCCATTATGGCTTAGCCCCCCCTTTTTTTTTATTTTTCGAACAGAAGCTAATCTATTTAGATTCTGAATGGGCCCTAAAGGGCTTTAAGTGACTTAAAAGGAGTGTTAGGGTTCGTATATTTTGTCCCGCTAGAATAGATGGAGATCTAGGTTTCCCCCCCTTTTTGTGTAGTAGCCAACCTAGATTTCGCATGGGCCTTAAAGGGCTATAAAGTAACTTCAGGTCACCTCTATCTAAATTTTACTATGTAAATAGCATATCTCGTCAGTATAGACATGTTCCCAAATTTTAAGATATTTAAATAAATATCTAGAGAAATTTTCTTGTGTTCTCTGTTACCTATTTCATACATAATTTGCTTTATGGTGATATTCCAACTGTTTAAATGAAATGTTGTATGTTTATTACCTATTTGAAGGGAATGTTACTAATAATCAAGTCTCCCATAAATTACCGGCCACATACATTGCCGCGAGTGTCTGTGTTTCAGTGTTTTATAGATTGCCCAATTTAATAACGATTTCATGGGTTGTCTGATAATATTGTATAATAGTGTCGCGGCTGTTTCCATCTTTAGACCATTGTTCTGACAATATTATATGCCCGATCCTTGCTTTAGCTCAACTCTTAATCAATTACAGAGTTTTCCCCCCCTTTTCTTTTTTTATTTATTTTATTTATCCTGTTTGCATAAATTGCATTACATGTGATGATGTAAAGACATATGCCGATAGTGCATCACTGACAGCTGTGCTGCTATTATACAACATTAAGGTCTTGCTGTGGGTTATATACATGGGGTTGTTGGCCTAAATTGCTATATATATATATACCTAAGTAAGGAAACTTTTAATAAGATACATCGTGTATCCTCCCTTTTCAACTATCCAAACCAGGGGAACCCATCAATGTCGCCCGCCGCGGGGCTCGAATTTAGTATATGTTTCTTCCCCTATACTTTAGAAATATATACCTAATGAAAAGCCATACTATTTTTAAGTATTGGTGAAGTAGTCCACGCATCCTGAGATTAACAGTCTATTATAAATCGTGAATTTTAATTTAGGCTTTCCGTTTCACTGGCATTTTATCAGGCAATGAAAGTTATGTTGAGGCGGTGTATACCGCACCTCTCGCCGCTGTCTTTTACGATTCACATTGTTTGTGGCAAAACCTTAATATTATCATTGATTTCTGATATCAAAGTAAAACGTCTATGGGGCTATTTTCTATCAATGCTATTGTGTTTTCTGAATAATAGAAAATCAATTATAAGCCTTTGATATTTGCTGTTTATGTTATTGTAATGTATTCTAGGTTCTCCTAATGCGAAAGTGTGACCTGTTCCTTTGCAGTATTGGAAAATTAGAGACCTATTGTCTTGATTAATAACGTTGCGTCTATTGCAACCGACCTTTTTTTTTTTTTTTCATGATGCCGCCAACTGCATATGATCTTAAATATCCTGTATACACTCTGACAAGGGAAGGTTATCCTGAATTGACAAATGTACAATTTTTGTCTATAGTAGAGATTTCCAAGATTCTATTTCTGAAACATTTTTTTTTTTGGATGAAGACAAATAAAACCATCTTGATAGTATTGAATTTTACAGTAAATATTTGCCAGCAGAAGGCATGATGAGATTACATGAAATTTAAACCAGTTATATGTTTAGTATGTTCCTTCAGTTGTAATTTGACACCGTCTTGAAATAAAGAAATTGGACGGTGCGCTATATCTTGATGCTGGATATTTCTGTGTCAGAAAGGTGTAGTTATTCTGTTTAATGAGAATTCCAATAATTATCGAAATTTAGCAGATTATCATTGGGGATTTGAACAACTGTCTTGAAAATTTTTGAACAGCCCGAGTAGATAGAAGAGTCCTAGAGTTAGAGTGGAGAATTAGTAGTACAGACTGACCACTCGACGCAGATAACTCTAGGGAACAATTACTGTGATAATCCGCCGTAGACAAGAAGAACATTGATTCTCAGGATACTCGATAGGCAGAATTTTGAGAATTGATAAAGTCATGGTTAAAGTTTACACAGGCATGTGGGAGTAAAGACAGTGATTTAAAGAGGCAGCCTTGTGTCTTAAATACTTTCAGTGGAAGCAGATGCCACTGCAAATATTCAGGTCTAATAATTTCCAAATTTGAAGTCATGCATGACGGGTTAGCACGGGATTGACGCCTGGACGGGTTTCCACTGGGATTAATCGAGCTTGCGAAAGAACTAGAAGAAGTGTGACATGTCACGCCACTGTACTAAGATAATAATTGAGAAGATTTATGTTGAGCCAACTGAAATTAGTAAAGAATTAAGAGATTAAGGTCTTATTCTTTGAGTTTTACACTAATTTCAATTACGCGATATGGACGGCGTTATAAGTTGGGTGGAAATGGTTCGGCCGCAATGGGATGGTCTCCTGGAGATGGTACGATCAAATAATACTTATTGAATGCCGGGCGGGATCGCATAAAGCATTAAACGATATCAAGAAATGCTTAAAGAAACACCCTAGAAGATTGGGGATTGACAAAATGACGACATGGAAAATGCTCAACATTGTACATTGGCAGCAAAATGATATCTTGCTATTGTATGGACGACCACTCCTTCCTAAAATGTGCAGCGGATGTTAGTCCCAGAATTAGGTCCTTTGAGGCGACACTTTCCTTTGCAGATGACATAAAGACGCATGACAAAACAGCACATGAGCATTTAAACTAGCTTCAATTCCTGCCATTAATTAATTTAGTTGACCAATAGTTATAGAACCGCTGGAGACCTCCATACCCTGTGTGAATATTTTAGTGAGAAATGAGCGATTCAATTCTATGAGCCATGAGGTATCCTGTAAGATCAGAGATGTACCCCATTCAATTTTTTTTATAGTAGCCAGTGCGAGATATTTCCAGAATTTTTTTTTTTTTAACTGTCATATAATTCGGAAACTAGAAAACTACACTATTTTGATACAGTTTACGTCTAGCATCCATGTGAACTCAATATGACTATTGAACGTAGATTGAAGATTAATGAGCGAGCCAACCTAAAGAGAACGAGTTTAATAGGCTTACAATCAGTAGTTGAAACAGACTATTCGCACAATTTTGTTATGTTCTCTCTCTAAATGATCTATGACATTATAGGTTTTCTTAACAAGGTAACTACCCCGTCGAGTGTATATGGAGTTATAAAGCTTAAAGGTCATAGGCTGTTGGAATAGAGTAGTTCAAAATTAAGAGTGATAATAGATCGGGATCCAGATCCCGATGACGGGTTTCGAGGAAACACCAGAGGGATGAAAAGGCAGTGAAATGTGTAGAAAATGATGGAAGAGAGATGAGAGAGAGGGGATGAAAGAGGTGTTGAAAGTGATGAAAAGAGTGAGAAAACGTTGAATGTTGATGAGAAAGAGATAGAAAGATGCAGAAAGATGTTGAAGGAGAAAGAATTGAAAAAGTTGGATAAAGAGTTTTGTAAATAGTAGATAAAGGTTGATAGAAGAAAGTACACTTAATGTGTAAAGCGTAGCTGTCGGCCGCAATACCGCCTCGATAGAAATATTTCTTTTAAAATAATACATATCTGCACTGGGGGTTTGTGTAAGCTGATCTACCTAAGTTTCAGCAACAGTACACACTAATTAATATAGATGGGTCTTTATTAATTACAATATTAGGTTATATATTAAATAGCAAATATGTCTTAGTGTTAGGGTGAACTTTAAACAGTTTGCAGTTTTTTTTTTTTTTAAACATGTGTTCTAGTGCTAAGTGTTGAAAGGAGCTTTAACACCATGTTTCAGGGTTTGTGTGTTATTTGTCTCAACCTTGTCTTTGTGCAGAATACCGTCTCACAACCTTACTGTAGTGTTTGTTGCCATCTTTAAAGATCTTCACAATTTGTTTTAATATTAGTGTGTCATTTAGAGAAAATTGTCACAACCTTATCCTTGTATAGAACACCGTTTTTACACCGTTTTATTTAATAAGTTATATGAGAGATTTTAGATATAGTATAAGAGTTACTATTTACATGAGCCAAATCGACCCAACAGTTAGAGCAAGAGGGGGGAACTCAGATATTTCCTCCTTTCACGTGACGCGACTGTTCACCCCGACCGGTCGTACCAGATAAGAGGGAATACCAGGAAACTCTGTCCTCCTTGCACTTCGGGTTTTGTGATAGGGCTCCATGCTCGCTACAAGGACTACATCTTGGGTTTTCGTGTTCTCCTAGTGTAGAATTGGCTCAGCCTCATTTTAGTATAGTATATAATTAAGAGTTGTCTCACAACCTTGTTTTAATATGACACACCGTTTTGAAGAGCTTGTACAACCTGTCAGGATATGATTTAGGAAAATTTTAGTTTCTTTTTATTGTTATGTTACAATTTTATCCAACAAGGGGTGACAACCAGAGCGGACTCAGAAGTAATGAGACGAGGGGAAATTGACAGAGCTAGTGTGAACAGTTTAACTTTACGCAGGTCTACAAGGGTGAAAAGGCCCACACAGTGTAAATTCTGCTTAGACTGTCGCCTCTAACTAGGATTTTGGAGTGTGTACGGAGAATCAGCTCGATAGAATGAGAAGTTTAGAGATTTCAACCTTTTTTTTTTTAAACCTTTCTTTTTTTTTTAAAGTAGAACTTCATTAGGATTCCTTTTTTTTTTTACAAACTATTTCTTGTTAAAACCCGAGTTTCAAAGACCAATGAGAATAATGTATACCATTGTGAATTAACTATTTAGTGTAAATATGAAATTTTAGTTATTATCAGGAGTAATAGGTGAAGGAAGGTGTAGGAAATCACAACTTAGAGGGGGGCTATGTCTAAAACAACAAACCTAATAGGCATCCTATGGCTTGTGTTGGGTAATTCAGAAACCCTATAATCCCTGGCCTTCAGGTAGTAGCTTTGAAATAGGTTTCTAATGAGGACATGAAAGGTCAATCTTTCAGAGTAAAGTTGTGAAGTGTAGGGACCCTAAGCCAGGGGTAGAAGTTAAGTAGGCCCAGATCGTAGTCGATCCTCGGAAAGCACTTGAGAATGTTAGTGTTGGGTAGTGAATCGTAAACCCTATAAATCCATCTTTCAATAGAGTGTTGAGGTCGGACTACTGCAAAGGGGACAGACGCAAGGTGAAGTAGGAAGAAAGTGACTTCACCCACGGTGGCTAGGGGAGTGACTCAATCCCGCTTTTATGAGGTGTCACGTTTAATGGTCCTTTATTCGCCATTATAATTTGTGTATGTCTTTATAGAATTGTCGTGAAAAATCGCTTAGTGTCAAGGCAAGGGCAGTTTTTGAAGTTACACTGATTTTTTTTTTTAGGAAGGTTAGCTTCCAGATTATTTAGAATTGTTAACAATTATTGTTAACAATCATTTATCGAGTATAAAGTATTAGTATATATAGAGCTTGTACAGAGGCATTTCTTTTGAGTAACATAGGGCTTTAGTTCCCAATTTGTTTTAGTTTTATTATTTTATTTGATTTCACATTGTGTCCTGAAATATGTTATTATTTGTTAGGATCTATTGATATTGATAAACGAGTATTTTGGCCTTTGTAGCAGCTTTTAACTTTAGTATGAGTGCATTCCGCGAATGATAGGGGGGAGGGTGTATGAAAGAATTGGAATAATGAATGTGTAGAAGGTTAAAAACTATTATACTGTGAGCCCAAAATACATTAGATTAGGATTAAGGACTTTAATAGGATCGATTTTATTTTATTTTATTTTTTATTTCGAATTTTGTTAGGACCGAGAAGCCTCAAACAGGACAACTACAACTCTATCTAGTTAGAAAATATTCGCTCCCTTTTGTTAGGTCCCTCGTTAGGGGGTATAATTTTCCTTTGATTTTCTTTTATCTTAGTTTAGCTTGAATTCTAAGGATTGTGGATAAATGATCCCTATCCCGACCCTCAGACTTGGAGATAGTGGAAGGCAGGGATCAAGCCGAATTTCCCACTCAACTCCTCCTCGCAAGAGGAAACGAAGAGGTATAGATTGAATTTTATGCAGGATGGGGGATTTGTTTTAGCCATGCCGTATAGCCTGGGGTATAACGGCGCGACCTTGGGTGACCGATCTGACACCGTAGTTTCGACGCTTTTAGCGTGGCTGGAGCGAGGGTGTTGCAGACGGGAGGTCCTGTAAGATTGGCAAGTAGGCAGAGATTGCCCAGTTATTCTAGACGAAGTGTTTCCGTCTATTGAATTTTTTTGGTACCAGTTTGATCCCCCATAGCTAGCGGAAGTTTCTTCTAATAAAGGATTCGCCCTGCCATACGTTTTGTTGGAATGAATTCGAGTATAAGACCGATTCGAGAGGCAAAATAAGTAATTATTAGGACCTTCAACGAGTTTAAACTCGTTTCATGATAGGATAAGATTTTGAAGTATTAGTTAAATATAGGGACCGCGAACGAGACGCCAGAACGAGCCAATGAGTCAAAGTTTTAGAAGTGTTGTATTGAGGACAGTAGAATTAAGAGCAGTTATACAGGGAGTAGAATTCTGAAGGAATTTGTAAAAGAACCAAAATTTCAGATTGATAAAATTCAAATTTATAAGATGTAGATTTGTAGGATTCAGGTCAATGAATAGAGGGTATATTAGTAGATGAAAGTAATATGAATTTCTTGGAAGGGGGAGGTAGCTGAACTGTACACACCCCAGAGGCAAGGTAAACGGAGCCACAAACAAAATAGTAGAAGTTGATTAGTTTCTCTGTCAAACAGAGAGCTTTCTTCATACGGTTGTCACCCTAGATTTAAATGGACTGTGTAGTTTAATAGAGGTCTGGGATATATTCCATTTAACCAAGATTCCAAATGACGTACCCATCTGAGTTGAGAGTTTGTAACAGAGGAATCTAACACATAAGAGAAAACCCACCCTCCAGTAGGATCGGGATAGACGAATATTACCCAGTGACCAACTCGTGATTCCAGACTGAATAAGATTGAAAAACTTAACTGAGATACTAAACCTTGAACCTTCAGCGCACAAATATATATAATGTGTTTTCATTTTCTAATTGAATATGTTATTATTTTATATCATATATATTATATTATAATCATATGCTATTCATTTCAACAATTTTATTTCCTTTGATATTCATGATATTAGTAATATTTACCGGCCATGTTGCGATTTTTTTTAACATGTTGTCATGGCTTATTCTTCCCTTAAGGCATGATCTATTTTATCCTTATTGTCTTTTATCCGCCTTACTTGTATAAGTATATATATTTTGTCATCATATATAATTTTGTAGTAGTTTTCTTTATCATCTATCATGGGATGATTTTTATCATATTTAATCACTATCTGCATGATACGTGTTTTCTTCAATATATATATTATACCCATCATATAACATGGAAGGATTCATTTTATCATTACATATTTCGTGCCTTATTTAATAATTACTTTCACAATTTGTTTTCTGTAACCTTTTTTTTTTTATTTAGCAAAAGTCATCATGTCATAGGCTAATCATTATGTATCAAGATATTTCTTTCAGCTAACTATAATTATCCTTTCCTTTGATTGTATATGTATAACTATACCACACGAATGTCTTGATTGGTACTTAAATAAAGATGCTGGCATGTTTTAGGAGTTGGACTAGTCAGTTATTTCTAAACGACTCCTTGGCGCCCAAATTTTTATATATAATATGTAATAGGGAAATGTTCTAACTGTATTGTTAGCAGAAAGAAGGTAGCGATGAATCCAGCACCACAAGAGGCAAGGATGGGGTTGAGAGGACTTACCACAAGGAGGGTCTACTCCTCAAGGCCAAAGAAGAAAGTGGAAGGGTGGTATATATACCCATGAATGGTAAGACAGATGACCTTGCTTACTTCCATACATATGATATGACTGTCCCTAATAACCTATTTTGATAACAGTGTTCTGACAGAATAATAGCACATAAAAAAACCCTTTGCCAGGATGCACAATGCCCACTAATGTTCGGAATAATAAACATCTAGAATAGCATACCATCATTTTGATTAGCCTTATCTTCCATATAGGTTTCGGTACACCTGACTTCACCTAGTAATGGAAAATGCATTTTGCTAGAAATGGGCCTGCTTTCATAGTAACTGATGAAAGGCAGATGAATAATGAATAGCACAAACGCATTTGTCCATTACTTGGCAGGGGGAGGATTGTTGGGGCACGTTTTTGTAACCATACCCCAACAGAAGGCGTATGTATAATCAAATCAAATGGATACATGGCTTCCCTCCCACATAGACTTACAGACCATTTTTTTGCCCAGAAACTTAGACACTTGGTGACACCAGACTTCCATGCCGAAAGCTGATGCCTGGTAAAGAAGAAGACATCCAGAGACATCCGAGCTGGAAACTGTTGTTTCATATGTACATATATTCCCCTCACCAAAAATTTAGGTAAAGGTGACCAGAAAAAAAAAAAAAAAAAAAAAAAAAAAGGAGAAAAATGGAGAAGGAAGATCTCTAAAGACTGAAACTTATAAAATATCCTTCCAGAGAAAGGAAAGCATCACATTACAGTCCAGGTAAAAAGGGCCTGGGTCAATTTTAGCCAAGACGGGGGGGCGATATATATACCATCCCGAGAAAAAGGGAGGATTGTATTTCAACCCATGTGGAAGGACAGAGGGAGGGAGTCTGAAGTCTTACACTACCGCAGGGGTTGTTTCTCTCTTTAGATTTTTTTTTTGTTTTGGTAATACTATATGTTCTATTTTGAAGGGGAGAGGCCTGGGGCGTCTATGAAATTGATACTGGAGCCGTTGGCCATTTTGATTGGTGTTTCTTTCGGCGAATGAAAATGGAGAATGAGATGATATAAAAGAAGGTTCTTTGCCAAAAGGCAAGATTCGATCGGAGTCGCTCAGTGAGAAGGACGATTTTTAGACGGGCCTGAGACGTAGAGGAGACCAGACCTTGCCGCCGCTTTCGAGAGAAGGTAAGCCCCTTGCCATTATGGCTTAGCCCCCCCTTTTTTTTTATTTTTCGAACAGAAGCTAATCTATTTAGATTCTGAATGGGCCCTAAAGGGCTTTAAGTGACTTAAAAGGAGTGTTAGGGTTCGTATATTTTGTCCCGCTAGAATAGATGGAGATCTAGGTTTCCCCCCCTTTTTGTGTAGTAGCCAACCTAGATTTCGCATGGGCCTTAAAGGGCTATAAAGTAACTTCAGGTCACCTCTATCTAAATTTTACTATGTAAATAGCATATCTCGTCAGTATAGACATGTTCCCAAATTTTAAGATATTTAAATAAATATCTAGAGAAATTTTCTTGTGTTCTCTGTTACCTATTTCATACATAATTTGCTTTATGGTGATATTCCAACTGTTTAAATGAAATGTTGTATGTTTATTACCTATTTGAAGGGAATGTTACTAATAATCAAGTCTCCCATAAATTACCGGCCACATACATTGCCGCGAGTGTCTGTGTTTCAGTGTTTTATAGATTGCCCAATTTAATAACGATTTCATGGGTTGTCTGATAATATTGTATAATAGTGTCGCGGCTGTTTCCATCTTTAGACCATTGTTCTGACAATATTATATGCCCGATCCTTGCTTTAGCTCAACTCTTAATCAATTACAGAGTTTTCCCCCCCCTTTTCTTTTTTTATTTATTTTATTTATCCTGTTTGCATAAATTGCATTACATGTGATGATGTAAAGACATATGCCGATAGTGCATCACTGACAGCTGTGCTGCTATTATACAACATTAAGGTCTTGCTGTGGGTTATATACATGGGGTTGTTGGCCTAAATTGCTATATATATATATACCTAAGTAAGGAAACTTTTAATAAGATACATCGTGTATCCTCCCTTTTCAACTATCCAAACCAGGGGAACCCTTCAAATGTAATGCTAGGATCAATATCACACTGTTTTGTTGAAGTACGTTCCAATTTGGGTTCTCTTTCTCTTCTCAGTTAATGCTGACGCCATTGGCTCTTCTTGTTGTTGATTAAACCGTCTATCACAGGACGATGGTTTTCCAGATAATGGTGAACATAGCTCACTGATTGCGATGTTATCGCCGTTTGTTTGATTTTATACTTGCGCACATTCTGGATTCTCAGTCGCCATTTTAATAACGATAGGAACCTCGATATATCGTTCCTGTCGTTTCTACCCGCGCCTTTCTTTACCGCAGAAGTGTCTTCTCCTCATATCGTGTCTGTCTAGCACATATTCTCTTCTATCAAGCTCCCGAAATTTGTCGGGGCGGTTCGTTTTCCAGCCGAAGTTTTCTACTGGTCTCTCATTTTCTTGTTCCTGGAGATTTCTCTTTTCAAACCCTCTAGAGTTGGATTTTTATTCTCGCCGATTTCACACAGGACAGGGGACTCTGTAAACCTGCTGGAAGCGTCAGGCAGCGTGGTAGTCTCAATTAGAGCATAAATATTTAAGGCGATGAATGCTTGCCTTGCACCTTGTCAGAACGAAGGTAGATAGCAAAAATCCGTGGCTCACCTTAGAATGGAATGCAGACAACAGCGCTGACATAATCATCGGTCGCTCTGGTCGCAGACATTGTCGTCGGACTCTCCTAAGGAGTTAATGCTTCGCCTATTCTAACTTCAATGTGCTTCGACCATCCAGTCTGGTCCAACTTTCACGGGGCGCCCAGCTCAGATTTGTACAGTTGAATCGTCGCTGTAATATGGCCTCGTCGCAGCAGTCCGTCACAACATCGTAATGCAGCTCACCATGATCGCCGATTTTCTCGCGAAAATTCTCAGAAGGGGGTTTAATTTCTGAATGGCACATCATCTATAAAAAACCTTTTTACTCCGTCTGCTTGACTTGCTTCAAATTACTTGTGCCACAACAGTTGTCGGGGGGGGGGGGGGGGGGGGGGGGGGGGGGGGGGGGGTTTAAGTTCGCTATCCTAAACTACAGCACCGGTCTGAATCATTACCTTATCTATACCACCATCATGATCCTTCATGCGTAGAGCATTCCCCATTTTGCAAAGTTCGGCCTTTTGAATATCCTTCCATCAGGCTTTTTTTTTTCAAATTCAACACTGCAGACTGTTGCTCGATATTCTCCAGATTATTTTTATCAATCCTTTCATTTCTGAGAGAAGAGCTTGAATAAGGTCCGATTGTTCTGCCGCCATTTTCTGATTTCACAGGTATCCAGAATTTTCGAATAGAGAATTCCCGCTTCTGACGCCTTTCGTTACGCCGCTGCTGTGTCAAGGATGGTCGATTGAGTACACATTTTATGTTCGACTCCTCTTTATTTACCTTCCCAGGTGACCTTTTTAGCGGTTCCGCCAATTTAATCTACCAGTCCGCATATGTTAGAGTGTGGTTCAGAAAGTTGGATAAGGCGTTTCACCAAAGTGTTTTTACAAGTTGGCAACAACGCTAAGAGAATCAAATATATACTAAAAGAAAGTGTTTTTTAAAAATGATTCTAACATTAAAAAAAGAGGACTGTGTGTTGTATTAGGAGTTCTTATATACAGAGAAGAGAGCTCCGGTTTTCTAGTTTGCAATAACAAGTTATTACCGATTGTACAATATTTATTAACTTAACCTTGTAATACTCATAAAAAAACAAACGGACTTAATACAAAGCCCCAATCTATACAGTTTACTCTCTTTATGACTGCCTCTTCAAGGAACCAGCCAAGTTGCCTTTCGGTCTCTCTCTGTTATAAATTATGTCTTTCATAAAGTATGAGTCATTATTATTGTTATCATCATCATCCCAAAATTTTATGAGTAATGTTTTGGACTTTACATTTGGACTCTCATTAAAGCTCAAAATTGAAAAAAAAGTGAATAATAAAATAAACAAATCAAAGTCTTCCAGAAATTTAGAGGTCATCAACATATATAGTCACGACCGTCTTTCCTCAATTCCTCATCGCTGTCACGGATGCGCGCGCATCATCATTATGATCATTATCATTATCTAATGATAATAATAATAATTATTATATTATTTTATTATCAACATATATAGTCACGACCGTCTTTCCTCAATTCCTCATCGCTGTCACGGATGCGCGCGCATCATCATTATGATCATTATCTTCTATAGAAGCTTCTATTTTTATAATTATGTATATTTACAAAAAGTCAATTCGCTTGCGCCTCTAGCGGTGAAAATGAGGGGTAATACCAGCTGACCTAATGTACATGTAAAGTTTGGAGCGGGACGTTTCACAAGAGTGACATCCACGGCTCCAATTTATAATTGTAACAAATAGTATTTGAATAAAAACATTCAATCGGGTAAAACACGGGCGTTGCCCGGGTCGCCCGGGTCATTCGGCTAGTATTTAATATCAAGATTTTTTATGAGGTATAAATATAAAAACAGTTCATATAAAATAAACACTCCAAAAATATATATCTTAAAGTATAATCAATATTAATGTAAACGGAAAAATCAGTCCCGAAAAAAAAACTAAGTAATTATGCATCTATAATTAACAAAAGATCACCGATTAAAGTCGAAAAAATTATTATAATGCCAGTTGACACTAGGTTAAATTTTGGGAACTCAATTTTATAATCATAGAAGAATAAATAGAATTAATTCTACTTCTCATATCCGTTTCAAGGCAGAACGAATGAAAAATTGACTATTATCGCTTAATGGTAAAATGATTAAATAGGCATAAAATAATAACATTGTGCAAAACTTCAATCAGGCTTGTACTTACATATGGGTCAGATGTTTGGTATATATAACTGATGTAAAAAATTTTAAATATATTCAATAAAATAGAAATTAATTTTATGGTCAATTTGTGTATATAAAACTACCTCATCTAATTGCGTCCCTAGAATTGCAAATATCCCTATATTTACAGACTATATAGATTCTAGAAGGATCAAATATGATTTGGTTCAAATATCAATAGAGAGAGAGAGAGAGAGAGAGAGAGAGAAAGAGAGAGAGAGAGATGAACAAGGTATTTACAAATATAATTGAATCAATTGAAAGTTCATAATGAATGTCATATTCGCTGAAAATTGAAAATTTCAAAGACTTTTAACTTGTAGGGTATTTTATTTCTGTCCAAATTCCAACAATAGTCAATTTTTACCTAAGAGGCACACACCTCTTCCTTTATTTATACATAAAACGAATAATTATGTTTATCACCCTAGTAAATAAACTTTTCCAGTGGTTATAAAGAATAAGCCACACACACACAATTCCATTTTGTAAAATTCAGACAAAAGTCAACAACCTGTATACCATGGTTTCGGGCTATGACTCTCATCAGTACAGGGACGGCTTTGATTTCATAACATCCTAAAAGAAGGGTATGAAATCAGTCGAATTTACCAAAAAGGTTTTTGCGCTGGTGAAGTGGCAGGAGCCAATTTTCTCGGGTGATAGACATGATGTATCGTTCTGGTGCACAATTAAAGGGAGAGAAGCTTCTTTAAGTACATGAATATAATTCTTCCGCAACTTTATGTTGTGTAATATTCAATTTATAATGAACTATGGAATTTTGGAAAATATTTGGCATCATTCAGAGCAGTGGAGTTTGTTACTGCGGTGAAGAAACAGGATTCAAGACATCTGCTGTTGGAATACCCAACTTTTGAGATGTACAGAGGGCTGGAGCTTATTTTTTTTATCACAAATACTTGTATAAATTTGTAAATACTAAGGTGAAAATTTATTGAATTTCTAAATATATTATCTGATATTTCTATATATACTATAGATTAAGGGGGTTAACTCTGTATTGGTGCAAATATACCGAGGTATCGGTTTAAAATACAAAATAAATAGATAGAAAATTTATTAATGTATTTTCATAATTTCATATAGGTTATTTACTATTATATATATGATTTTATATTTTATATATTTAAAAAGGGATATATTTATATTTTAATAAAATAAATATTTATTTTTTATAGAGGGCGCTGCTATTTAAATGTTTCCATGACGCGAGGAAAATAATTTTCATATAATTATCCAGGGTTGCCAGGCTTAGAAGTAAAAGATGGAAGGGTGTTCCAAGAGACGTGCTCATTGGAAGATCTACAAGACAGTTCTTGGACCGTTCAAAAAAAGATGTTTCAAACATAAACTCAAAAATCGTCCCAGAAAGTCTTTCTGGAAGAAGTTTCAGCGAAAAAGAAAGGTTGGAATTGGACTATAAAATTTCTTGATTCCTATATATATACATTCAAATATTTTGTGTTTTCTCAAAATATTTTCTATATTGAAAAAATCCGCAATATTTAAATATGTAATCATTATCAGAGCTGATCAAAAGATGTTTTTTAAAATGATAAAAAATAGATTTCGTGAAGTTGAAATATTAAAATATATTTTCTCTCTTATATATATTTATTTACGAACCAAGATTTCTTCATTTTAATAATATCTTATTGCCATATTATATTCAAATTGTTTATAAGGCTATTCTAAAAGTTCAAAATAAATTAGATACATAAAAATGTTAATTGCTAAGCTTGTTATTCTGAAGTTAATCGAATTTTGATATTTTAAAATTGTTTACATATGCGATGAGGCGTCAGTATGTGATGGATACCAAAGTGTTACATCTCACCGGTCAAAGACGAGGGGACTCCAGACTCCAAAGCAAAGGCAGAAGAGCATCCTAGATGACAAAGGAGTGAATAGAGGGTGTCAGACCCTATCTTCAAGGCATTTATAAACAACTTTCCATTTTTCATTATCGCAGGTTTACAGATTTCGACAAATTGTCGGCACCTTATGCTTTTTTTGTAACTCTCTATTTATCCCCAAGATGGCGGGGTCCTCCCACTTTTATAGGAGCGTGCTGGTTGTTGACGTAGCCCTGGTCTTGTCCCATTTTAGACTTTTCTGGAATATTCCATCCCATGTGGAAGATCTCCTGAATTATGATTCTGGGACACTATATATACTAATAGATGTATATAATAATTCGATTTGATTTGTTTGGACCTTTTTTTGATTGTTCTTCCTATGTAAGACCCTGTTGACTTACTGTAGGGTTGGTGACTTGTGGTGGTTGATGGCGCAGTCGTTTGGTCGAAATGGTAGGGTTTTCACAGGGGAAATAACGAGAGGGAACACAGGATGGGGTTGAAAATAGGACCTCGCGAATAAGGGAGAGAAAGTTTTGAGACTAATGGAGTACTTGACTATCACATTCTGAACATAGAGGTTACCTTGGTGAGAAGGGCTTAGCACGTCTTGCTCCTCGTCAGGTCGAGCTCCCTACTGAGTGCTTTGAGTCCGAGATTTTCCTCGTTAACTCTCTATGCCTCTCATTGGTTGAGATCGTCTACGTGGTAATTTCTGGTTGGTTGTTAGCTACTCATGCTGAACTCTGATTGGATATTGGTACCTCCATTGTCTTTTTCATGATTACCATCCTCCAGGAAGAAGAAGGTCTTTGAACTTAGTTTTATAGTTCCTGGGTAATAACCTTTACCTCCTGGATAATGAAATCCTGGTAATGGCTGTTCTCTCAGTTTCGCGAGGCCTAACTTTTATTAAAACTTTTTGGACGATACATTGCATATATTGTGGTGGGTTTACATCTTGGTATATACAAATTATGACAGATGCGCCCCCTACATGTGAAGAATTCAAAAAGGGGTAGCCTGAAGTGAATTCTGTAAGGGAAAAGTAATTTTGTGGGGGAAAAATTAATTATGGCCACTGTGAGGCTATATACAAGTATCGTATGTGACATAAAAGATAAAAGAGAATGGTGTTGGTGAAATAATTGTTGAGTATAAGGAAGAGAAATAAAAAAAATGATGATGCCCTTTCAATTCAATTCGAGGTGGGGAAACTAAATCGAGGGAATTTTCTGTTAGGTTTTTGAGAAATCAAAAATAAAATTTAATTATAAGAAATCAAAGTGAATGCGCTTTGGTGCATTGTTGAGTGAGGAAAAAAAAAAGAAAAAGATGCCTACACAATTCAGCTCGAGATGGGGAAAACAAAATCGAGGGAATTTTTCTGTTAGGGCTTTTGAGAAATCAAAAATAAAATTTAATTATAAGAAATCAAAGTGAATGCGCTTTTGTTGCATTGTTGAGTGAGAAAAAAAGAAAAAGATGCCTACACCAAATTCAGCTCGAGATGGGGAAAACTAAATCGAGGGAATTTTTCTGTTAGGGCTTTTAAGAAATCAAAAATAAAATTTAATTATAAGAAATCAAAGTGAATGCGCTTTGGTGCATTGTTGAGTGAGGAAATAAAAAAAAGAAAAAGATGGCTACACAATTCAGCTCGAGATGGGGAAAACAAAATCGAGGGAATTTTTTTGTTAGGGCTTTTGGAAATCAAAATAAAATAAAAATAAAAATATATAAAAATTAAAGAAAACCAGTGAGTTTTCGTAAAAAAATTAAAAGAAAACAAAGTGAGTTTTCGTAAAAAAAATTATTAGAAAACAAGGTGAGTTTTCGTTGAGAAAAATTTGTTGGAAAACAAGGTGAGTTTTCGTTAAAAAAAATTGTTGAGTGGTTGAAAAAGTAATATTGGTTTATAAAAAAAATAAAAAAGAAGTTTTTATATAAATGGTAAATAATTGATTAAACATTTTGATTTTAAAAAAAATAATAATAAATGAATGGGGTAAGGAAAAAAATGTATGTAGAGAGATTCGCAAAATCTCTTAGTGATAAAAGTTACATGCCAATGTATCTAGGTCACGCGGCGAATTCTGACCTTTTTAATTTGCCTCGTAGATTTTGTTTTTTATTTTGTGCGAATTGTGGATAAATGTTATAAGTTTTTTTTGTGAGAAATGTGTAAAAAAAAAAAAGAATTTTATGTGTTGTCAAAGATCCTAAGGTCTGTTGTGTTTGTGTGTATATTGGATACGTGGCTAATGTGGGTAAATGTAAAGTTTTTTGGGAGTTTTGGGAGAAGAATCGAGATTTTTGTAATTCATTTGCAAAGGTGTTTTGAGAATTAAATTTGTTTATTAATATAATATTAATATAATGATATTAATATAATTAAATGTGTTTATGTTAGAAAATCGGGATGTGAGATCGTTTTGCATGCGTTTTGAGAATTAAATTTGTTTATTAATATAATATCAATATAATGATATTAATATAATTAAATGTGTTTATGCAAGAAAAAATCGAAATTTGGAGTCATTGTGAAATGGATCCCGCGTTGAGTGGATGGCATTTGGTGGCAGTCAAACATGGCGGACATCTTGTGCAAATCGCGGGGAGGACAAGAGGTGACATCGTTTTTATGATAAAGGCATCTCCTTATCGTGCAACTGAAAGTTGCTTGCGCCATCTATCGGAGTAAATATCAACTAATCTCGTTGATTTTTAATTATTCCAGAATTGGCCAAATACCCATTCTTGATTAATCAAGAAAAGCTAACCACGTACGATTGATAACCACAGACATCAGCAACTCTCAGTTGCACGATAAGGAGATGCCTTTTTCATAATTTATAAACCATATCCCAGTACAATATCACAATGGTACTATATTTAGAATAAAATAGTTATAGTTTTTTTATTTTAGTTTGTTATTTAATTTTCAATAAAAAAAATTTTTTTTAGGACTTATGGGCCACCGTGTATAGTCCATTCTTTCTTATCAGTTTATGATATAATTTTTATATCAGCTTTTGATCTCAAAATTTGCTAACATATTTTTCTCACATTCTGAATATGTAAATATGTAATTCTGATTATAAAACTATACGGATGACTCGGCTTTGCCCGAATTCTGACCGAGTAAAACTGTCTCTCTCTCTCTCTGATTAATAAATGTTAATGAAACCTAATTATTAGCGATTTTAAAATCATTTTTAATATTTTAGGAATTCAATTATATAGCATATTCATGATCATTTTAATCACCAACTTATCCAAAGTGACTTTCGAACCCAAACTGACTCCCGCGCGAAAAACCCGAACCATAGAAGACCTCCCTACACTAGAAGTCCCCAACACTATATTTACCAACCCCAAATACCCGGTAGGTACCCGTCAATATTCAATTTGGAAACTGCCAGAATGCACAGAATTAAAAAATAAAGAAGATTCTCAAGCTTTGGAAAAATACAGCCGCCCGGTCGAAAACACCTTTGCCGAGCTAATAAATTTTATTGACTTTAACGAAAAGGAACTGCGCGAACTGCGCTCAAACTACCTAGAAGAACACTGTACAAAAAAAGCTCCCTCGAAGCGCTCAAGAGAAAAATCACCAGTAGCCACAAAAGAAACAAAAATGCAAACAACAACCTGGTGCTCCAACCAAGGGTCACAAGGTAATCCTGAACCAACATTACAAAAGAAACAGCCTGAAAAACCTCATGAAGCAGAAACAGTCGAAATGGAAATCGAAATGACACCAAACAAAATGACAAATCATGAACAAAACCATAAAAATTCGAACCCATCAAAGAAACCTAACGAAACATCGAATAACGTACCTAACAACCCCATCCCTAACCCAAGATCAGAATACCACCAATTAAAATAAGCGGAGTAAAGGAATGGGCAGGCCTTAGAGATGGTCTTGTCAATTGTACAAAACAAAAGCCAGAATTTTACACATCAGGCCGACAAATCAACGTCCAGACTCACACAATATCAGACTACAAGACAGCTACCAAGTGGTTGGAAGATCGCCACTGCACCTTTCACTTCAAGATCTTAGACGACGAAAATAACTTAGAGTGGTCGTCAGAGGTCTCTACCGCTGCATTACAATCCCCAAACTACAAGAGGATCTGGAAAACAAGGGATTTAAGATGTCCAAAATTTCAAGACTACGAAATTCAAGAACAAAGGAGGAGCTCCCACTAATCCAGGTAACCCTTCCTAAGACTGCAAAGAATAAAGAAATCTATAATATCACAGATCTCTGTGACATGAAGTGCAAAGTCGAGGCTTACAGGGCTCCTAAAGGCCCCGGATAGTGCCACAGGTGCCAAAACTTTGGACACTCTCAGTTTGAATGCAGGGAAACTCCCAAATGGGTAAAATATGGAGAAATTCATTTCACATCCGAATGCACCAAAGAAAAAGAAGTCCCACCTAAATGTGCAAACTGCCAGGGTCATCATACAGTAAGTTGGCGTGGTTGCCCACTATACAGAAAAATAAATAGAGTGCCCCAAACCCAAAATAATAAGAAACCAAATCCCAATAAACAGAAAAAGAAAAATCCAACCCTATAGGTACAAACCCTTCTGAAATTCTCCAACCCATTCAAAACAAGAACAAAACTTCATATGTCAATAAAGAACATCCCAATCCTCCTTCAGCCACTAAGGTCAACCAACTAGAGAGCGCTATAAAAAGGCTCTCAGTGACCCTGCAATAATAGCCAACATCACATGAAAAACGTTGTAGACACCATTATATGTAAATGAATTACAAAAATATGTATAAAAATAGCCTTCGAATCGTTCACTGGAACCGTGTAGTCTCCGAAACAATTCTCATAATTCCTGAACGATCACGAAATCGACATCGCACTAGTGTCAGAAACCTGGTTTAAGCCGTGCCATAAAATGAGGATTCAAAACTTCATCACCCTCCGCAACGACAGACTAACCGGACAAGGTAGTGGAACTGTCATCTTCATCCACAACAAGTACAGCCATACACCTATTCATGTCACCACCTCAAGCCTGGAAGCAACAGGAATTTCTATCAAAAACAAAAACAAGTAAAATATGAACCTGTATTCGTGCTACAAACCACCAAACACCTATCTAGACCAAACCGATATCTATAACATTTTCTCAAAGGACACTCCGACCATCATAGCAGGGGACCTGCCTGGGGTTCCACCACCACTAACCCAAGCGGGAGAAGGCTCCAAAGCGCAATCAGCGTTATGGACCTAGATGTGAGCTACCCTGACTAACCTACTCATGACTCACCTCCAGATATCATTTATATCGCCGTGCACAAAAACATCTCTCAAAGCGCATACTCTGAAGTCCTGCACGAACTAACCTCTGATCATCTCCCAGTACTACTTGTGCTACAGGATTTCAAAACCTCCTACTCAAATACAAAAATAAAAATTACAGATTGGGCCCTTTTCAAGTACAAAATGGAAACCGCTGAACCTCTTGAACTAATTCTAGCCACATCTTTAACATAGACGAGGCCATTACACAAATTGAAAAACAAATGGTGCAAAATTTGAGAGAATCAACAAAATATAAGGACTCGGAATTAGAATGAAGATATCCACCACACAACAAAGAAAAATACGATCCACCAACAGACTAAGTAAAAAAATGAAAAAAACCTGCGACCCCCGAGATAAATCAGCCTACATAACGGCCCGGAGAGAATCACAGAAACTTACAAGAGACCACGATAACACTAGCTGGGACTATAGAGCTGATTTCTGACGCCTTCTGTCCCGAAATCCATGACTACTCTTTCGTTGTCAGGGAGTTCACGATATATATACCCTGTTATATAAAACAAATATAATTTTCATATATCCTGCGCGCACTGGGGTTAAAAATAAATGACTCTAAACCAAATTAATGACTCAGAGTCAAAGTTGAGATTCAAAACAAATTATTATATTTATTTATCTATTGAAATGGTCAGACAGAAAAGAAAGAATAATAATAAATAAAACGGGTGCAATAAGAATAAATTGAGAAAATATACATAAATTTAACCTGTTTAAAAAATATAATGAAAAGTTCCACACTGTGACGCGGATAGTAACAAAAGAAATAAACAAAAAGTATACATGATTATTAATTAATACACCCAATTGTGGTATTTATATCAGGTGTCATAAGGTGTCTCAAACACAAGGGTTATAAATATATATATACATATTTTTATATGCAATATTTTGCACATTTGTAGGAGGGTGCATACCTACTAGTTTAGAAATAATGCTTAGTGTGTCTTCTTCTTCTCTAATTATAAAAATAATATAAAAAAATTATAAATATATAAAAATATATAAATATAAATAATAACCTGAACTATAATGAATACTAACTGGTAACTTCACATTCGACTTCTGCAGCTTTTCTTACCCGTGTCTGTCAGTCAAAATCTGCTTGTTGCGTTGAAATATGCCCGATTCTATATGGGTTTTGTAACTAAGTAATATTATTCAAACTAATATGAGCAAGTTCGAAACTTGGTTATACCTAATAAAATAACGATTAGTATTTTATCAATGTATTTCCATAGTACGTCTGGTAGGGAGTCCTTTATAAAAGCTGACTGGGCTGGGTTGGTTCTCCAGGATGACCACATCATCCAACTAATCACGGCACATAGCCAGTGTATGAGTAAACAAGACATTCAGCACAAAGCCCGAAATGCCGAAGACCTCACGCCCAGCACCAAGCCCGTGACGTGATTTACTGGCCTATACTGCACTTATTAATACCCTCGCCGAAGAATCCTCATGTCAGTCGTGCTGACGACACTAAGAAACCTCGCGCGTCCCACTTAATGGTATCATACCCAACAAATGGGTAAGTTAAAATAAAAACATAAAAACTTCCAGGGAAAAGTTTCTTTTAAAATAGTTTTTATTTAAAAAATACCTCGAGCTTTCGGGCAAGTACGCCCTTCTACGGGAGAAATTACATTATATTATTAATACGCCAATAAAATATGATTTAAAATTAAATAATGTCCATTTACTGTTTACATTTGTTTTAAAGCATGATCAACGCGGGCTTCTATTGCGCGTGCTTCACCTGGGGGTTATGGGCTGGGCTCAGGGAATATAATGTTAAGAAGACTTAGGTCAGAAGGACATCCCGGGTAGTTGGCGACTTCTGTACGCTCCAGGAACCTGGGTTACTTAATAAATAATGTTATAAATTTCCGGAATATCTATTCTTCTGTTAATGCTATTGTGTTTTCTGGATATGATGGATAATATAATGTAATTTCTCCCGTAGAAGGGCGTACTTGCCCGAAAGCTCGAGGTATTTTTTAAATAAAAAATATTTTAAAAGAAACTTTTCCCTGGAAGTTTTATGTTTTTATTTTAATATTAATTCAAGGGATTATTTTATCGAGATGGGTAAGTGCATAGAACCAATCAAGTCCCCGACTTGCAAGACCCACCCTAACTCAGCCTTTCACCACTAACGTTATCCATACGGAAGTAAGCCTACCAACAGGCGTAAGAACCCATAGCGGAGATACTTCCCCTACTGGGGTTTGAAACCAGATACCACCCAGTTATCGAACCCTACATTGATTTAATCGAATTGTATGTAGCCATCTGGTGCGCCGGTGAAAACCCGCTATGTTGTCCCCCAAAGTCTCACACATATCCAAGATTAATAAAAAAAAAGACTCATATTCCTGAAGGAGGCCTAACAAAAAGGAGCGACTATTTTTTAAATTTGAGAATTGCATTGTCCTGAAAGGCTTAAAACCTTAACAAAATTTGAAATCAAAAATATAAATCGATCCTATTAAAATTCCCTAACACTGTTCTATATGCGTAGTTTGGTCTCACAATATAATAGTTTTTAACTTTGTCAACAATCACTAGTCATTCCATTCATACATATCATATTCACGGACTGCATACATACTAAAGTTAAAAATTGGTACAAACGCCAAATTACCTCAATCATCATTGCCAATATTTACCCTAACTATAACTCAAAACTTTTAGGACATCATGAAATCAAAGAAAATATTGAATAAAACTTGGGAACTAAATGCCCTTTGTTAAAATTACCCAATGCCTCATACAATCTCTGAACAAATTCTAATCAATGACTGATATCAGTCTCAACTGTAAGCTAACCTAACCTAGAAAATTATGAATATCAATGCCCTTAAATTGTCTTTGCCTCAGCACCCAGTACCACTGCAAAGATAATTTGATAGGACAATTCACTAATTAGAGCGACAAAAAATATATATAGGACGTCCAACTCATGAAAGTAACAAACTGATCATTGGAAACACTTCCTCCACTAATAAGATCGCCTAATCCGGGTGCGGCAAATCTATCTTATTGACTGACCATCTCTCCTCTTACATACTCCAGACACAACAGCTACTCTCCACCACCAGTGCAAGAACTTCATCCTACTTGTCTACTGTAGGTAACACACATTAGTCCCAGAATATGGAATTATAGGGCGTCAATAAACCCAATCGAGTTATATACTAATGCGGAAACCTACACTCTGCCTACACCACTGCGAACTACACTCAACTACCTGGCTTCTAACTGTCTATGTCTACTCAGCTTCAATTCAAGGAATTATTGAGCGCTATATACCCAAACGGTGAACGTCACTAAGAACACAAACAGTCCGCCGCTTTGTTCGCAACTATAGTCACTAAGGCCATATTCCTACAGTACTCCGACCTCGGCAGTGCGCATTCCTCTAATCTTCCTCTGGAGTTGTTGTGTAGCTCTGGAGTAAACTTGATGTCTCCCAGCTATTCTTATACATCTATCAAGCTGCTTGCCCAACCAAGCCTACTGTTGCAAAGTATGCACTGTACTGAACTACTAAGCCGTTGTTCATTACTGGAAAGTTACCACCTAATGACCACTCTAGAGCGTCTGGTTCTCCAGTCGCTTCTTAATCAAATAATATCTAATTCTAATTATATCTAATTTTAATAAAACAAAAGAATTACCCTAAACTTGAATATTTGTGCCAAATGGGTTGAACTTAATTGCCAAAAAAATTAAACCAGACCGATTGTCTAAACTTACAAATGCATTGACTCAAAAAAAAAAAATGAAAATTTTAACATTAAATTTCAAATTCAAAGTTTCAAATAATAAAAGTTATATATTTAAAAAAAAAATCTGCTTAATTTGATATGTTCCATTTAATACATATAAAAAAATTTACGACATAACTGTTTCCTATACGCCTTCCTAGACAATTAAAATAATTTTTATTGACATCTTGTCAATACATGCAAAGTACACAGTCTGCACTATTTAAAAATAGATAATATGCATTATATACACTATGTACAATGAATAATACGTCTTCCTAGATACTCTTTATATATTCTCGTCAGTGACTATGGCCATCGCCCTTATCACAAAGTCTACACCTTGTCAGTTTCCTCTCACGTGTAGAGCGTCGTACAGCTGATGAATCCTGACCGTTATCTAATCTCTGAACTGGTGCTGTTTGGCTACTGCATGGTGGTACAGCTGATTCACTCAGAGGATAAAAGAAATTCACAAATCCTTGATTTGTGCTACAGAAGTCCTCATCCTCTTCGCTTTCCTGTTCCTGGTCATTTCTTGCATTTAGCGGGTAGGTCCTAATAGGCTCATAGTAGGGCTTCATACGATCCACGTGGAACTTATCCTTCTTACCACTTTTGGTAGCTTCGAGCAGGTAGACTGTTTCGCCGTTGCGTTTCAGTACCAAGAACGGGCCCTCGTATCGTGGTTCAAATTTACGACATCCCTTTGTCTCAAACATTCTTTCTGCTAGAACCAGCTGCCCTTCGGCAAATTCCCTCAGTTTACTTTCGGCAAACTTGGCTCCTGCTTCGTCCTGACCTTTAAGATAAGTCTGTTGCACTTCCTCTCTCGCCGTCTTCATTTGTTAAGCTATCTGTTGCTTGTAAGGCGTCGCATAATGGTTAATAGAATCATTAATCATCGGGTAGCCTCCTAGTTCTTCGAAAGGTTGTGGCTGTCTCAGCTCGTATCCGTAAAGGAGTTTTGCTGGTGTATACCCTGTTGACGCATGCTCGGTGGATCTAATGGCAAACGCCACCATGGGCAGAATGTTATCCCAGTTGGACCCACATGCACAACGCTTCAATGATTCGATTACCGTTCGAATTTGACGCTCAACTGCTCCATTGCTTTG
This sequence comes from Cordylochernes scorpioides, assembly GCA_030710605.1. Lineage (NCBI taxonomy): Eukaryota > Metazoa > Arthropoda > Arachnida > Pseudoscorpiones > Chernetidae > Cordylochernes > Cordylochernes scorpioides. The sequence goes on from CP092869.1 coordinate 58,563,213, forward strand.
CGCCCTTCAGGCAGTAGTATTTACCGCCGATATTCCTAGCGCTTTACAGACCCCTTTAAAAATCTGGCTTATGAATGCTGAACCACGATTCGACAACACCGCCTTGGGCACTCCATGATGCGTAATCACCCTATTCACAAAGGGCTTCCACTACAGTTCCTGCCGTCTGATCCCTCTTCGGTACCAATATTGGGTATTTAGTGAATAAGTCCATGATTGATAATATGCTGTTGTGGCCTTGTGGAGTAGTCTCCAATGGACCAATGAAGTCTATAACGATATGTTCAAATGGCTGTATTGGCCTAAAGTGCAAGGCATTCGCAGCCTTGGATGCGCCTTGGTTTGAGAATTGACAATTATCGCACCTGCGTATATAATTTTGGACTTCCGTCTTAATTCCAGGCCAGAAATACTCGGACCTCAGCTGGCGCAGCGTCTTCCTCACTCCGAAGTGTCCTGCGGAGGCGATGTTGTGGTGATAGCCCATGACTCGATTGATCAACGATCTCGGGACCACCTTCACCCAATTACGCTGGTCATTATAACCTAGAAGAATCCATCTTTCCTCATATATTCCCTATGTTTATGTGGGATTATGCCTATCCCTACCCTAGTCTCTATCCTGGTGATTAATGGTGACCACTTAGGATCACGTTTCAGCTCCGACCAAACCTCATCGTTAGACAATAAAGGGTACGCCCGCTCAATAGTTACTGCGGCTACAACCCGATTATCTTCTGAAGTGCTGAGATCATTGCTGCAAGGGAACCTTCTCAGGAAATCTGCTACTCTGTTGTCCTTCCCTGGTACATAGGCAAAGGTCACTCTAAATTCCTGGATAATCTCTGCCCTCCTGGATAACCGTGCGTTCCTGTAATCCGGCCCTTTATTATATGTTATAGGTTTATGGTCGGTAAGAACTTCTATGCTGCTACCAACTAGGAGGTGTTTAAAATGCTGTAGCGCTAGCACTACCGCGTATGCCTCTTACTCTATTGTGGAGTAGCGGGTCTCGGGCCCAGAAAGTCGTTTGCTATAATAAGCTACGGGTTTTACGACCCCCTGTACTTCCTGCTGTAGGCAGGCCCCAACTGCTATCCCGCTGGCGTCAGTGTTTAGTATAAAGGGCCTACTTGGCACTGAATGAACCAGTACTGGCTCACTTGTAAGAACCTTCTTCATGGTCTCAAAGGCCGCTTGTTCTGCGGTACCCCAGAAGAATTTGTGTCCTGTCTTCAATAGATTGCTCAGAGGAGCTAGGACTTCTCCTGCATTGGGTACGAAACGCCTATAGTAATTTACCATGCCTAGTAGACTTCTCACAGCCCTGGTGTTCTTAGGCCGTGGCATATCCCTTAATGCTGCGACGTTATCGTAAAGGGGTTCAATTCCTTCTTGGTCGTTTGTATGACCCAAGTATTATACCGAATCTCGGAAGAAGTAGCTCTTAGCACGTTTAGCTCGCAGGCGGAATTTACTTAAGCGTTCGAGTATAGCAGCAAGGTCTGCTACATGTTGCTCGAAGGAGCTACTGTAAACAATCACGTCGTCGATGTACAACCGAACGCATTTAAACAACAAATCTCCCAGTACTATATTCATAGCCCATTGGAAGATTTGTGCCGAGTTCTTCGCACCTTGTGCCAGACGTGCAAATCGGTAACTCCCCCAAGGTAGGGAGAAAGCGAAATAGTCGCGAGATCACACTCTGGGATGTGAATCTGAAAAAATCCAGAGGTCAAGTCTAGAGTGCTGAAGACTTTGGCACCCGCAAAGGCTCGCAAGTTGTCTTCAAATCTGGGCATGGGAAAAGGGAAGAATTCAGTCGCATCATTAATTAGGCGGAGGTCATAGGGAATAGAGGGGAGTTCCATAAAGATGTACATTCCTCCACTATTCAAACTTCCTCCAATTCCTTTACCAAGGCTTTCACCTTTGGGACTGTTATTGCTGGTATGGGGTACTGGCATTTGTATATTGGTCTTGCCGACAACATTCTCAGTTCAGGGGCTGTTATTGTCGAACCCCCTCCCATATCCCTAATTCCGTCGCAAAAACAGTGAGTGAATGCTCTGACCACGTCTTCTCTCGTCCTTATTTGATCCATGGGTATTCTGGGTGGTAGCGCCTCTAGTTCTTTCGCTATGGTGGGCGATTTAAACGCTGATGAACACGGATCCCCCTTCTTCTCGTATTCGGATGTTATTGTCCCATCGTGGCTCATAGTGAGTCGTAGTGCCCTAATTCCTGGCATGCCTAAAATGCCGTCATAGTCTGAAATGCCTAAATCAGGCATTCGGCCTGTGTAACGCCCCTGCAACATTTGATCGTTTGATGGACAGCATCTTAAGGGGATTGAAGTGGACGCAGTGCCTGTGTTATTTAGACGACATTGTATTTTTCTCCAAAACGTTTGTCGAACACTTGCGCCGACTCAAAATCATCTTACAATGCCTTATCAATGCAGATTTGGGCCTCAATTTAAAAAAGTGTATTTTTGGAACCAAACGAATAAGAGTGTTTGGACATCTCGTCGATGGCAATGGCATCTATTCGGACCCTGAAAAGATAGAAGCTATCGCCAAGTTTCCGACCCCACGATCTATCACTGAGGTGAGGAGTTTCATCGGCATTTATTCGTACTTTCGCCGATTTATTGAACACTTCGCTGATAATGCTGCCCTCTCCGTGAAATTCTCAAAAAAGGCAAGAAATTCTCTTGGGACTTAGAAGAACAAGAAAATTTTTAATCACTGAAAAGGACCCTGATGTCTGAACCTGTCTTAGCTCATTTTGAAGAACACCTGCCAACCCAGCTTCATACTGACGCCAACGGTTATGGTATCGGAGCAGTCCTCGCTAAGGTTCATGACGGGAAAAAGTGACTAGTAGTTACTCCTCAAGAACCCTAACGAAGGCAGAGAAGAATTACTCCACTACAGAAAAAGAATGTTTGGCTGTGATATGGGTAATAAACAAATTCCGCCCTTACCTCTTTGGTTGCGAGTTCGTCATCGTTACGGATCACCACGCCCTTTGCTGGTTATCCAATTTGAAAGACCCGACAGGAAGGCTGGCGAGGTGGGCCTTTAATCTCCAAGCATACGACGTTACGTTAGCTTATAAAAGCGGGGGTAATCACCAAGACGCGAACTGTCTCTCCCGAAGTCTTCTCGAGCGCAAATCGGAAGAAGCAGATGAAGAAAAAGAAGATGATGATGTACCATCAATAACTGCTTTGACCTGCTTCGATATTGAACAGAGAAAGGACCCTAGAATTAGAAAATTGATAGAAGAAATAGAAGAATTCGGAGACGAACCAAGAGGATATGAACTGAAAGGAACCTTGTACAAAAGGAACTTCGACGCCCTGGGAAACCCACACCTCCTCGTCTTCCCCAAGCACCTACGATTGGAACTACTGAGAAGCCTACACGACGTTCCTACAGCGGGCCACCTAGGATTTTATAAAACTTATAAGCGAGTCAGAAACAAATACTTTTGGCCAGGACTTCTCAAGGATATACGAAAATATGTAGCACATTGCAAAGAATGCCAAAGACGAAAACAGACAAGCCACAAACTGCCTGGGTTACTCAAACCCATTCCCCCTGCAACCTTCCCCTTCCAATGAATCAGAATAGATCTTCTTGAGAGATTCTCGAAATCCATTGGCGGTAATAAATAGATCATAGTCTGTACTTACTATCTTATTCGATTTACCGTTGCTAAAGCCTTACCCACAGGGGAAGCTAAAGAAGCAGCCAATTTCTTAATAGAAGATGTTGTTCTCAACACGGAGCCCCCAGAGAAATCATCACGGACCGAGGACGAGTATTCCAATCCAAGTTGATTGCGGAACTCACGAATCAATGCTCGTCGATACATCAGTTCACGACAGCGTATCATCCCCAGACGAATGGACTGAAAGAGAGGTTAAACAAAACCTTAGCCAACATGATGGTGATGTATGTAAGTGTTGAACAGAAGGACTGGGGCGTAATCCTGCCCTACGTCACGTTCGCCTACAACACCGCAAAACAAGATACGACAGGTTTTACCCCTTTTAAACTGATTCATGGACGCGAAGCCGAAACGACTGTAGACTCTTTTCCCAAATCTGCATGAAGATCTCCAAGAGAAATACAGTCAGAAGATTGCCTCGCGAGTCGAAGAGACTAGGCAGCTAGCAAGATTAGAAACCTTGAAAGCCCAAGAAAAGGACAAAGCCAGATATGATTCAAAGCACGAGGCAATGGATTACAACGTCGGTGAGCTGGTATGGATTTTCATCCCGATAAGAAAGGTGGGACTCTCAGAAAAATTATTTAAAAAAAATACAAAGACAAAATAAGACCATCGTGAAGATAGAGGCTGCCTGGCCGGCATTCATATTTCTTGAAAAAAGAGATACTTCGGCCAGTATAAATATTTTTATTACCTCGACGTTTCGTTTTATTTCAAATTTTATTTCAAAGATCATAGTCTTTGTGAGTTAAATATTTATTTTTGACTCGTGCTTTGGATGTTGTACAAAATTTCGAATATCGCGTGAGAACGCCCTTAGAGCCTTAAAATAATTTTTAACGCCTTGCTATATGTTTTAACTTTTGTTTGCTTCTGAGGACAAAAGCTTTTTGTCGAAACGTCGAGGTAATAAAAAGATTTATACTGGCCGAAGTATCTTTTTTTTCAAGAAAAATAAGACCAATTTACACCAAGATGAAAGAAAGGCAATTAATATATTAAGAGATAACAAAGATATAATCATAACATCTTCCGATAAAGAAAGGAATACTGTAATCATGGACACCGCTGAATATAACTATAAAGTCGAACAATTATTGCAAGATAAAGAAATTTACGAATAATTATCAACAGATCCATTGTCTAATATTACTAAAGAATTTAATAAAAAAAACTAAATAAAATTATACGCACAAATAAGCTTAATAAAAAATCGTTCGAAATTTTAAAAGCAGCAAATAAAACCCTACCCAACCTTTACGGCCTACTTAAAATCCATAAGCCAAACATCCCATTACGACCAATAGTGAGCTATGCTGGTTCTCCTCTTTACCCTCTCACGAAATATCTATCCTCAGTCATATCTCCATTCCAAAAGCAACTACCTCACACAGACTCCAATCCAATAGTAGCTGTTGAAGCTATCAAAACCGTTCAAATATCAAATGACAGCAGGATGGTTTCCTTCGATATAGAATCTCTCTACACCTCAATCCCGCACGATGAAGCTCTCCTGGCCCTCCGATCATTTCTAGAAATCCACCCAGAAATAGTTCTGCCCCTCTCTAAAGCAGCATTAATAGTGTTGGAAAAGAAGGAGTCCGAAGCAGCCAATGGGAGGCCGACGGAAGCGGCTACGGGGATGCAGCGGCTAAAATGAGAAAACAAAAACAGAAGAACCTGTAAACAACTTTCGAACACGAGAATTTGCCCTGATCTCCGATTCTTTTAGTGTAAATATTTAAATATATAATTAATTAAATAATACTTTACTTATTTTCTTAAATTATAATAAATATAATTTTCCCTCCTGTTTTCGTCGTATATTTTAAAAGTGGTATCAACAGCGACGCCTTAATTTTGAACCTTCAACCCCGCCGACCAAGAATAGAGGTGATCGACTACCTCTATAGAACTTAGATCATCGTCACAACACAGAGTGGCGGTGAAAACGCAATATTTTTGGCATCCCAGCCGGGACTGTTGAAGGTAAATTTCTGAAAAAAAAATCATTTTAAGTTGACCATTTTGGAACTCGCTAGCTAACCCTACTTGCCGCTTTGTTTACATGATGGCGGAAGAATTAATTCTACGTTTAAAGAAGAAGCGTGCTATTAACAGATCATATTTAACGAAAACATGCAATAAGATTGAAAGTAGACTTGACACGCTAATGAGAATTGATCTTTAAGAATTATTAGAACAATTGAATGAATCATTTAACGAACTTAAATTAGTTGATCACGAAATAGAAACGCTTCTTGAAACTGACGATTTGGAGAGGGAATTACAGGGCGTAGAGGAATATCGAGAGAAATATATTACTTGGAGATTTAGGGCAAATAAAAAGATTCGCCAATCAGATTTTCATGGCGAAAATATACCGAATTCGAACTCACGAATAGATGAAAATGAAATGAGACATTATGTACCTTCCTGCACGACTGTGAAACTTCCGAAATTGATGATATCGAAATTTTATGGAAACTTTAGTGAATGGCTGACGTTCTGGAATTCTTTTGATGCAGCTATACACCAGAACAACTCACTGAACCCGATCGATAAATTTAACTATCTGAAGTCACATCTCGGCGGAACTGCACTAAAAACAGTCGAAGGTTTCGCTTTATCTGCGGACAATTATGAGAAAGCTATAAAATTGCTTAAAGACAGATTTGGGCGAGAAGACATTTTGATTAGCCGTCATATGAACAATTTGTTGTCAATGAGACCACTCAAAACGTCAAGCGATGTAAGAACCTTCCGCGAACTTTTTGACAACCTTTCTGTTCAAATAAGAAGTCTCGAGTCACTAAACGTGTCCATTGATGTTTACGGACAACTGTTGTGCCCGATAATTATAAAGCTTCTACCTGCAGACCTTAATTTGGAATTGAACAAAGAACTCCCGACAGGTTACGTAATTAATGACTTGATTACCTTTCTAGAAAGACAATTAACTGCACGGGAGAGGAGTTTTAGAAACGAAATCGGTACCGGGGAATGAATCAACTTCTAAACCTAATTTAGTAAACAAACATCCAAAGACAAGATTCTACAATGAAAAACCAATTGCGACAGCTTCAGAACTTTTGAATTCAGTTCACAAATCGAATGAATGTGTATTTTGTGGTAAAGACAACCATGGAAGCCCTAAGTGTGACTTTGCAGCTAATATGAGTTTAAACGAAAAGAGATCACTCATGAGGAAAAAAGGCGTTTGTTATAAATGTCTTCGGCCTTCTCATTTAAGTAAATTTAGCAGAAATGTAGTCCGTTGTTCGATCTGCAACATGTCTTCCCACCTGGATGTCATGTGCACAAAACTGATTTTAGATAGAGGGTGATCTTCCAAGTCTCCAACGGTGCAAGATGAAACTCTCGCCAACTTATCAACCTCACCAGACGTCTTGTTACCTACTTTGTGAGTGACCCTCAAAGGGAACAGAACAGAGAAGACTGCACGGGCTATAATAGACACCGGATCTCAAAGATCATATATTTTACATAGCACAGCAATGGAAATGGAATACGAACAATCTAGGAGAGAGTTCTTCCGGCATTCCTTGTTTGGAGGATCGAGTACCGACGTAGTTGAACATGACGTCTATACCATTCATTTATCTGACATAAATAATTCCTATAGCTGTGAGTTTGAAGCACTAGGTCAACCCCTTATCTGTGGAAGCATACCTCCGGTGTGTCCAAGATCATTTTTAGAAGGGAGTGAAGAACTCGACGTGTCTGATTTGATGAGAGACCGTATAGAAGTCCTTATAGGGGCGGACATCGCCGGGAGATTACTAACCGATGCTCAGAATGCTCATCTGGACTGGTGGCAATCCGTACCAAACTAGGATGGACTGTGATGGGAAATATTCCTCCAACGGAGGTGAGAGATGACACCAGCTCCCTTTGCGTGACCACACTTCTATCTTTGGATCTTGAAAACTTGTGGAAATTAGATGCAATTGGAGTCTCTTACGCGTAGGATGAGAAGAAGACTCAATCATTACAAGCTGAAATGGAGGAACATTTCGCCCACACCACGACGCGAGATATCGAGGGGCGCTATGAGGTAGCTCTACCCTGGGTGCAAGACAAGGAAATGATTCCTACGAATAGAGACCTAGCCGAAAACCAACTAAGTTCTGTAAGAAGAAAACTTGAAGAAGTTGGAGACATGAAAGAGTATGGACAAATCTTTGAAGAATCTATAAATCAGGGGATAATAGAGTATTCCAGAGAGGATAAACTAGATGGTGTACACAATCTGCCACATCGACCAGTGTATAAAAGAAACAGTCAAACTTATAAAATAAGGCCAGTATTTAATGTGTCGGCCCGGAAGAGAGATAAACTTTCCCTGAATGACTGTCTGGATAAGGGACCCAATTTGATAGAAATTATACCAAGACTTTTAAATAAATTCCGGAAATATGAAGTAGGTGTCTCTTCCGATATTGAGAAAGCATTTTTACAAATTGGAATAAAGGAAAAAGACCGAGATGCTGCAGTTTTCGAAATAGCAGGAGTTGATCTAACTGGGAATTTTATCTTAAAGAATAAGAAGAAAGCATGGATTGTCATCTTCACATGCGCAGTGTATAGAGGAGTTCATCTGGAACTTGTGACATCTTTGCCTATGGAAGACTTCCTCCAAGCTTTCCGCCGATTTATTGTTCGAAGAGGCCGCCCATTGATTGTGTATTCGGATAACGGGACTAATTTCCGAGGCATGACTGATACTTTAAAGAAGATTGATTTTTCGAGATTAAAATGTGATCCAACATTGAAAAACATCACCTGGAAATTCATACCGCCTGGTGCTCCTTGGTGGGGTGGATGGTGGGAGCGTTTGATTGGAATGATGAAACAATTGCTCTTTAGAATTCTCGGTCAAACCTCCTTGGAATATGAAGAACTGTCCACGGTAATGTGTGACGTCGAAAGCTTGATGAACACACGCCCTCTGACCTATCTAACTGAAGAAAGTTAGGATCTCGTTCCATTGACACCTTCGTTGTTCTTACATGAGGTCAGAGAGGTTGGCGTTCCAGACCTGGACTTGATTGATAACCAGACCCTCTCCCGCAAATATCAATATATAAAACGTGTACGAGAAGATCTTAGAGAACGATTTCGTTTCGAATATTTTGGATTTCTGAGACAAGAAACGAGACGCTTGAAGACTACCATACCATTCAAGGTGGGAGACATGGTGCTCATTGGACAAAAGAGTTTAAAGAGACTACACTGGCCGTTAGCCAGAATAATCCAACTCTATCCAGGAAAAGACGGACTTGTGAGGGTTGCGAAAGTGAAAACTTCATCAGGTGATAAAATACAACCTATTCAAACTCTACAATTTAGAAATAACGCCCGAGATAAGATGTCGAGACCCTCTAACGGAGCGATCTCCCACACAAGAAGTTCGATTGACAACTGAAGAGGACCCTTTGACTTCACAACAAGAGCAACATCACATTGAAACCCCGAATGTTGTGTCAAGTTGCGGACGGCCCATCAAGAGACCCAACCGATTGGATCTACTGAACTTTTCCTTTCCATGTTTGAGTCGTCGAGGCGCCAACTCAAAGGTGGGAGAAATGTTGGAAAAGAAGGAGTCCGAAGCAGCCAATGGGAGGCCGACGGAAGCGGCTACGGGGAAGCAGCGGCTAAAATGAGAAAACAATAACAGAAGAACCTGTAAACAACTTTCGAACACGAGAATTTGCCCTGATCTCCGATTCTTTTAGTGTAAATATTTAAATATATAATTAATTAAATAATACTTTACTTATTTTCTTAAATTATAATAAATATAATTTTCCATCCTGTTTTCGTCGTATATTTTAAAAGTGTTATAAACAGCGACGCCTTAATTTTGAACCTTCAACCCCGCCGACCAAGAATAGAGGTGATCGACTACCTCTATAGAACTTAGATCATCATCACAACACAGAGTGGCGGTGAAAACGCAATAAATAGATTTAATAAAACTTTGTTTAGACCATAGTTATTTTAGTTTCAAAGACAGATTCTTCCGGCAAATTAAAGGCCTACCAATGGGCAACCCGATTTCATCTGCATTAGCCAAAATATTTATGAACGAAATAGATAAAGAAATAATTAATTCAAACCGATTTAAAATAATATTATGGCTACGATATAATGATGACATTTTTTGTCTAACAGAAATAGACATTGACAGCTTCATACGTTTTCTCAATAGTCTCAAACCTTTTTTAAAGTTCACATATGAAAAAGAAAGCAATAATTCCCTAGCCTTTTTGGACATCCAGCTTAAAAGGAATCAATATAATATCAAAACTTGCATATACAGGAAACTCACTCACACCGGAAACTATTTGAATTTCAGCTCCTTTGGTCCAATACATAATAAAATAGCCATAGTGAAATCTCTTTCCAATAGAATAGAAACACATTACTGAAATAGAAATAGTGCAACAGAAGAAATAAATAGAATTTTCAAAGAATTAATAAATAACAATTATCCAAAAAAAAATATTGAAAAACATTTTCATAAACAGAGAGATATACCTTCAAATAATAGTATTGATCAGTCTCAAAAAAAATATTGTTCTATTCCATATAGCTACGGTTCGGAGAGAATTGCCCGAATTTTAAAGAGATATAATATAATTACAACATATCAATCTGCACAAAATCTTCGACAAATCTTACGCCACTCAGATACAAAAAAATACTTTAAATCAAGAAAATACAACCAATGTAATTTACAAAATTCCCTGCCAAACATGCAAAGCTACTTACATTGGAGAAACAGGTAAATCGCTTAAAGATCGTATCAATCAACATAAAGCAGCTTTAAAAAACTACAAACCATTATCCCTACTAGTAGACCACTCTCTAAACAATAACCATGTTTCAGATTTCAAACAGTTCACAATTATATGCAAAAATATAACAAAAAAGCATTGTAGACTGTTTTTAGAATGTTGGGCTTCTGCCGAAGATAAACAGAGTAAAAACATAAAAATTGATTTTCCAGAAATTTATGAGGAATTTATATCATAAATAATTAAAAAAAAACTATGTGTATACTTTTAATTTACTCATTTATTTTGCTTTCAAAATTTTCATTAATTTAGAATTAATATGTATACACACAATTATTTACAATTACACTGTTATATATAAATCTCTCTTTCTTTCATAGATAAAATAAATTCTATATTATTAAATATAATTGTTAGCTGTATTTATACTGAATGCAATATTTATATCAAAGATACAATTCTTTCATTGACCTTGTAGAACGAGAGTGATGTACGCGTGCTCGCATGTTCTAGTGAAAAACACAAACATCCTCGAAATATTGGAACAATAAAATAATTAGAAATTCAATATATGCATCATTTTTAAATATATATATATATGAAAAAACAATAGAAAAAAAAAAGATGAGTGGGTCAGGTGTTGATATTAAAAATAAAAAAGGCATCTCCTGACCACGAGCACATGTGCTTTTTAGATGGCAGAGCGCCATCTAGTGGAGCAAAAATAAACTAAACGTTTATTTAGCTTGCTCCGTGAGATTTGGCCAACCCAATTTCTTGATTTATCAAGAAAAGCCATCCACGAACGCGTTTCGCGCTGTTGGCGCTCGTGGATGGCTTTTCTTGATAAATCAAGAAATTGGGTTGGCCAAATCTCACGGAGCAAGCTAAATAAACGTTTAGTTTATTTTTGGTCCACTAGATGGTGCTCTGCCATCTAAAAAGCACATGTGCTCGTGGTCAGGAGATGCCTTTTTATTTTTAATATATATATATATATCCTTATATCTATGAAAATGAAATCCAAAATCGATGTTTGTTATCGCGTTGCGCAAAATCTACAGAATAAATCATTATGAAATTTCGCATGTAGGTAGCTGAAGATTACGTTTAACATATAGGCTAATTAAAAAACTAAAAAGGTTAATGTGCTCTTTTTAAATAATATAAAACAAAAAAGCGTTAGTTCCAGCCTTTTACCGCTTGGGCGCAGCACTGGTCGCGACGATAAATGAATTTAATTGGTTAATAATTAACACGTGGTTTGTTTACACGATGAATGTTAGTTTGTTAACCTGATGAATGTTTTTAAAATGTATGGTTATCCAATCGCCGTGAAACTTTAGGAAGTTATATTTACTATACTGCTGGGAAGGTTTCTTGTTTGAATTTGGTTTGAAATAAATATTCTTTGCAATTTTATTTGCAAATTTCCTACTTTCACTCGCAAGCAGCGCCTCTAGCGGCATCTGGTGAAATTATATTTATAAATTGTAACAATGCTTAAAATGTGTTCCAAGTATAATAAATTTAATTTGAGAATTTAGTAATATAATATTCCAATGACGTAAAAAAACTTGGAATTTTAATATTAATATATATTTGAAGAAAATATTGTAACGTTTTTGTGTTAAATGTTAAAATATAATGTTAAAATATATTTGTAATTTAATTTGTAATTGTTTTATAATAGTGAGGATGCAAATTACATTGTTGCTGTTGTTTATTATCGTTTTTTTATATAAAAAACTTACATTGTATGTGATGATGATAACAAAAATGAATTTTTAAAATAATATATTTAATTAATTAAGAAAAAAGAAATAATTAATTATCAAATTCACAAAAGTGACAATATCTTATTTAAAACTAGCCGAATGACCCGGGCAACGCCCGGGTTTTACCCAAATGTTTTATTCAAATACTATTCGTTACAATTATAAATGGGCGCCGTGGATGTCACTCTTGTGAAACGTCCCGCTCCAAACTTTGTGTCTGAGAAGCGATATTTTTATAGAAAGATGATCTGGCTTTTGTTTTCTGCTCGAATGAATGTTTTTCTGTTAGAATTTTGTTCCTGCGTACAAAATAATGAACTGGTGTCACCCGTGGTCTCTGCTTTTTGGAATTTTTCCCGATATAATTTTGTATCTGATAAGCAAACATGATACAGCAATATCGTCATCATCATTTTCTGACTAAAAATATATAGTTTTAATAATTGATTTATATATAATTTTAAATAGCCTATCGTCTTCCCCGTATTTTTTACCTAAGTATGGAAATTTTGGTTTGAATTAGTGAACTACTGCGAATTTGCATACCGGACATACAAACCAAAAAACAAACAGACATGCGCTCCTGGTCAGGATATGCCATTTTTAATATTGATTTCAACACCTGATCTTTTTATCTTTTATTTTTTCTTTCGTTTTTAATGTTCTAAGCGTATTTACGCAAGTTTGGCCTTAAATACCCATTTCTTGGTTTTTCGGGAAGCCATTTGGTCGCAGTGGTTCAGCCTACTCCACGCTGACGAGCGTCAAAAAGCGCGAAACGCGTTAGTGGATGGCTTTTCTTGATTTATCAAGAAATTGGGTTGGCCAAATATCAGGGAACAGGCTAAATCAATGTTTAGTTGATTTATGTTCCACCAGATGGCGCTCTGCCTTCTGTAAAGCACATGTGCTCCTGGTCAGGATATGCCATTTTTAATATTGATTTCAACACCTGATCTTTTTATCTTTTATTTTTTTCTTTCGTTTTTAATGTGCTAAGCGTATTTACGCAAGTTTAGCCTTAAATACCCATTTCTTGGTTTTTCGAGAAGCCATTGGGACCAAAAAATATATTTTGGTCGCAGTGGTTCAGCCTACTCCACGCTGACGAGCGCCAAAAAGCGCGAAACGCGTTCGTGGATGACTTTTCTTGATTTATCAAGAAATTGAGTTGTCAAATATCAGGGAACAGGCTAAATCAATGTTTAGTTGATTTCTGTTCCACCAGATGGCGCTCTGCCTTCTGTAAAGCACATGTGCTCCTAGTCAGGATATGCCATTTTTAATATTGATTTCAACACCTGATATTTTTATCTTTTATTTTTTCTTTCTTTTTAATGTGCTAAGCGTATTTAGGCAAGTTTGGCCTTAAATACCCTTTCTTGGTTTTTCGGGAAGCCATTGGGACCAAAAAATATTTTTTGGTCGCAGTGGTTCAGCCTACTCCACGCTGACGAGCGCCAAAAAGCGCGAAACGCGTTCGTGGATGGCTTTTCTTGATTTATCAAGAAATTGGGTTGGCCAAATATCAGGAAATAGGCTAAATCAATGTTTAGTTGATTTCTGTTCCACCAGATGGCGCTCTGCCTTCTGTAAAGCACATGTGCTCCTGGTCAGGATATGCCATGATATATATATGTAATATTGTTGCAAATGTGATCCTGCCGACGTATGGATAAACTGGCAGTCGTGTACGTGAGGCGAGTGTTGATGTTCTTCCCAAACGCGGATAACAAGAAGCAGAGGCAGGGCTAGATGTTAGCACCGAGAGTGATCGGGGACAGCCCACGGGACAGAGGTAGAGGTCATGACACAAACTTGGATGCGTATCACCGAGACATGGAGAGCCAGACTTAAGCGGCGTGCCGAGAAACACACCCTAGAACCATCTACTGACCTCTGCCAAAACCTGTCCTGTTTACAGGGGTCGTCTAAAAAAATGTCTCTCGGGACCCTACATGGGCTGGGCGTTGCCTTTTTCCTCCCCTCTGTCCCTGCCACCAGCTCACCGAACACTCTTTGGATCTTTATTTTTGACGTCGCCATTTTTAGTTTTAAATACAAAATGGGGTTTAAAATACAAATAGTTTATATACAAAATATGGGGGTGGTAGCAAATAGAAACAGTGTACATTTTAAAAGAAGGTAGGATATTTTAAGGCATCGGCTCTAACTAATTGGGAGATATGTGACATATACTAAATGTGTGATTATTATACAGTTTTAAAATATACGATATATATATGAAAAACAATATAAAAAAATAAAAGATAAGTCGGTCAGGTGTTGATATTAAAAATAAAGAAGGCATCTCCTGAGCACGAGCACATGTGCTTTTTAGATGGCGGAGCGCCATCTAGTGGAGCAAAAATAAACTAAACGTTTATTTAGCTTGCTCCGTGATATTTGGCCAACCCAATTTCTTGATAAATCAAGAGTTAAACGTTTAGTTTATTTTTGCTCCACTAGATGGCGCTCTGCCATCTAAAAAGCACATGTGCTCGTGGTCAGGAGATGCCTTCTTTATTTTTAATATATATATATATATTGAAGATTGAGCAATCCATAATTAAAATTATATTTAAAAAAAGATGCATATATTGGATTTAAAATGAATTTATTGTTCCAATATTTCGAGGGGCAACTCGCGCCTCTCTTTATAGAATTTTCAAAGAATTGATAAATAATAATTATCCAAAAAATATATTGAAAAAAAATTTTCATAAACAGAGAGATATACCTTCAAATAATAGTCGTGATCAGTCTCAAAATAGATATTGCTCTATTCCATATAGCTACGGTTCATTGCCCGAATTTTATAGAGATATAATATAATTGATACATATCAATCTGCACAAAATCATACGCCACTTAAATAAAATAAAAAATACTTTAAATCAAGAAAATACAACCAATGTAATTTACAAAATTCCCTTACAAACATGCCAAGCTACTTACATTGGAGAAACAGGTAAATCGCTTAATGATCGTATCAATCAGCATAAAACAGCTTTAAAAAACTAAAAACCATTATCCTTACTAGTAGACCACTCCCTAAACAATAGCCATATACCATATTTCAAACAGGCCACAATTATATACAAAAATATAACAGAAAAGCATTGTAGACTGTTTTTAGAAAGTTGGGCTTCTGCCGAAGATAAACAGAGTATAAACATAAAAATTGATTTTCCAGAAATTTATAAAGATCTCATATCTTAATTATATTATAAATATCTATGTATATAACTTTTAATTTACTCATTTATTTTGCTTCAAAATTTTCATTAATTTAGAATAATATGTATACACACAATTACACTGTTGTATATTAATCTCTCTCTTTCATAGAGATAAAATAATAATCTATAATATTAAATATAATTATTAGCTGTATATAAACTGAATGCAATATTTAAATCAAAAATACAATTCTTTAATTGGCCTTGTAGAACGAGAGTGGTGTACGCGTGCTCGCATGTTTTAGGGAAAACACAAACATCCTCGATAAAGAGAGGCGAGTTGCCCCTCGAAATATTGGAACAATAAATTTATTATGAATCCAATATATGCATCTTTTTAATATATATATATATATATATATGAATTAATAATATTTGATGTAATATAGGGATCTATGTTTAAACATAATAATATTCATCAGTTTAGTGAGTTTAGAGATGACACACCGTCAAACTACAAATTTAAGAGAAGGGTGGAGATGCCACATTGGGTGGCGATAACAAGATTTAGAAGAAGGCATCATCTTCAAGATGGACGTTGGAGAATTTAGGCAGAGGGTTTGTTTGCTACCGAAACTTAGGTCAACATCTGGGGTAGTTTATTTTAAGATAGCCTGTTTTTGTATCTTCTCGTTGTCTTTAGTAAAATATATGGATTGTTTCGATATGTGTGTATGTTTTGGATAGATTGGGTCAATTTTTGTTCAAGTCCAGGTTCCTATTACGTTGCGGTAGTGACCTATAGAGACTTATAGATAACTACACGTGGAACTAATTGATTAGAAGATTCAATTTGTTTGAGAGACGAGGACGGTGTTCTTTACAATTGACAAACTTCTCGTACACGAGGTGATTGATCCGTCGTGTGAGCTTGTGCGAGGAAATGATTTTGGCACAGGTTGATAATTGAACATATACACACATTAAATTAAACCCATGTCTGCGCGAAATTATACCGGACCGTAAAAAATCTCTAACGATGTTTAATGTACATCCGTGGGGAATACTGACGTATTTATAGATTATATAGATTATATTGTTCCGATATGGACGAAGGACAAACATACATAGTGTGATCAATAATTTCCAAGAATGCTAAATATTTAAAGAAATACAAAAGTATAATAAAGTTTCATTTAAAATTTCTCAAAATAATCTATACACTTGTTACCATCTTTTTTTTTTTTTCAGATATCAAAACACCTCTGAAAATCTTCATCTTACAGGCTTTTCAAAATATTCTTCGTATTCTCCTTTATTTCAGGTATTGAGTCAAATCGACGTCCTTTTAAGACTTTTTTAATTTTAGAGTAAACGAAAAAGTCGTTGGGAGCAAGGTCAGGAGAACAGGGTGGCTGGGGTAGTAAAGCAATTCCGTGTTCAGCCAAATAGAGTTGTACAGTGACGGCCGTATGTGGCCGTGCGTTGTTATAATGCAAGAGCCAATTTTTCTGATGCCATTTTTCGGGTCGTTTCTGACGCACATCCTCCCTTAAACGTCGCAATACATCAAGATATAATGTTGATTAATGGTCTTACCCTCGGGCACGAATTCATAGTGTACCAATCCCTTTACATCAAAGAAAGTGATAAGAAAACACTTAAGCTTCGATTTGATCATCCTTGCTTTCTTGAATCTTGGTTCTCCAGGCTCTAGCCACTGGCTTGATTGCCTCTTAGTCTCGGGATCATATCCGTACCCCCATGTTTCATCTCCTGTGATAACATATTTGAGCAAATGGGGATCAGAAGTAAACATTTCGATCATGTTTTTGCACGTTTCTTTTCGAGGCTCTTTCTGCTTATTTGTTAAGATATGTGGGACAAATTTAGCCGGGGATCGTTTAAGATGCAGATCATTCTTTATGATGGTTTGCATGTTAGAAAAGAGATATCCAAGACTTCTGATAGCTCTCTGATAGTTATTCTTGGGTTTTCTTTGATAGATGACTTGAATTTGAGTGCATATTCGGGGTTTCTTATCGATAAAGGTCTACCAGTGTGTATATCATCCTTGACGCTTGTTCGACCAGCTTTAAATCGTGCAAACCATTCAAATGTCCTCGATTGTAATAGAGCATCTTCTTTAAAAGCTTGCTTCAACATCCATTTGAAATGATTCGGAAGATATTTTCCCTAATTTAAAGCAAAACTTTATGCAGACTCGCTGTTTTTCAATACAGTCCATACTGAAGTTAGAAAATGTTCTGATATACTCGATCTAATAAATACAAAAAACGTGAGCGCGTGCGTCTGGTTACGATTTTTTTTCTACGTGTTGATAAATGTTTTATCTATAATGTCCGTGTAAAATTATTTCATTATTTTGAATATTTCACGTGATTCAGTCACATTCCTGTAAATTATTGATCACACGTTGTATATTTGAAGACAGGGTCTGTGTGGCGCGAGAAGGAGCGAAAGCTCGATGCATATTATTAAGGTGGAAACAAAAAAAAATGATAAAAAAATATAGAAGCTAGTAATCTGAATCCTGTGACGATGAACGCACCAGTGGCTAAACAGGTATAGGTCGGTGGATATGGTAGAGAGCAACTACAAATTATATTATAACAAATAAAGGGTCGAGGCTAGTATAAATTGAAGGATTATTTTAAAATATGTCATACGGGGAGTGTTCTATTCAGGTTCTGAGTAGGTTGTGGTGATGACTCGCTCTCTGAATCTTTGTGCCAAGTTGCACATTACTTCTTTGTAATATCAAATACTTCTATCAGCAATTTAATCGGGGATTCTTGAAGTGTCTCTAGTTGGCGGTTAGGTAAGCAATAAGGTAGCAAATGCAAGGTTATCATTTTGGGTAGGTGAGAGAGTGGTAGGTAGAGGAACATAATAAGAAAAATAATATGAAATGCGGGTAGAATTTTCATATTCCGTACCGCACGGCTTAAGAAAAATATGGGGGATCGTTATTTAACACGGTATCACGCGGTGTCGTGGCACTTTTTCATGTCGGCTGATAAAAAATTCTATTATTGCGGGAGATTTATAAGCGTATAACAGATCTATTCTTTTTGAAATCATTGTGGTTATAATTAGTTGGCTTGAGGAACGGTGTACTATCAGGAGTATAAATAGTTCGTGCGGTTTATTTTCGAATATTGAAGCTTTATTGTGAAAAATTGGTTAGACATTCAATGTTTAAAGTATTGTCGGTCGCAATACACTTATTTTTCCCATCTTTCTAGCAATTTGACGGATCCCATTGCGGAAAAAGTCCGGCTCTTTGGCCACTATCCATATATCAAACCATTTTTGACATAATCGTAATTGGAGAAGTGCTGGTCAGCCAGGCCATGTTGCATTGATCGGAAGAGGTAATAATCGGAAGGAGCAATGTCTGGCTATACGGCGGGTGAGGTAGAATTTTCCATTTGAGCGTTTCTAAGTACGTTTTAACGGGTGCTACAGCATGTGGTCGAGAATTATCATGTTACAAAATAATATTTTCGTTATTACAGAAAGGACAATGATGAGAATAGCCTGACACTGGGTGAGATAGATTGATAATTACATAATTGCCGTTATGATGAAGAAGCGGGATTATTTCTAAATGATGGGTATACAGTACATTTCCAACACCATTTCCAATACTATAAACTTGAATTGTTTTAAATCGACATATATAATTTCTAAAGTTTTTTTTTCCTGATGATATATTATTAATAATGAATATATAAATAGAGGTATAAATATAAAGTTTTACTAAGGAAAATAGATAAAATTGTTAAATAAATTTATATTTTTACGATATAAAGACTTGAAATTAGATGAGTTGAAATAGTTTCAATATTTTAGGTTCAAAGCCATAGATGTGGCAATATAAGTGACTGACAAACTTATAATTTCGTAAGGTAGATATAAAATCTATTTATTGAAATTTAGATCAAATATGAGAGCTCTTACTCTCCTCAGAAGAAATAAAAACAAATTTATATAAATGAAATAGAAATGAATACCAATTTTCAGGGGCTGAGTGTAAAATTAAATAGATGCAGTTAAATAGAAACAAAAATCTACTTGACACGATGGAGCAGTTAGTTAAAATTAGTTGCACTCCTTGTACAAACATTTTCATCGGAGTGTACGCGGAGAGTTCCTACTGGTCGATGTGGGGATGGTCAGGAACCTTGGTAAGGTACATTCGTGCAAAGAGCAGAGGTTCTGTCGTTAGGTAAAGTGCAGCGAGAACGTTGGAATTGCAACGGAGAGCAGCGATGAAAGGTTTGAGGCCTTGGTAGGTAGGCAGATGATTCCTGTGAGGTATTCTGCTATTTGCTTCGCCCGTTTGTGATGGTACTCTGCGTTCTTCACAAGTGTTTCATAAAGGGCAGTTGATAGCTTACATGTCGCTCCAGGTGCGTGATGGCATCACTGTTTGGTGAGGGTAGAATCGTCTTAATCATGGTTGCGTTGGCTAGCAGACCTTGGCGTTCTGGGAAAGGCAGTAGGCGGGTGTGGCGGTGGCCGACGATTCAAGTTACTGTTCGGTCTGATCTCTAGATGGTTTAGCTTCTATTCTAGAGAATTTGTTTCCAGATCAGAGGTCTTGACCTGTCCACTCTCTGTAGTATAATAAAATATGGTTGTTAAAAATTAAAAGGAGGGCTACGTCCTAGAAAAAGACGCGTTAGCATGGCCCGAAGAATTGATATTCATATTGATTATAAGAATTCATATTGATTTTCGATAGGATAATATTATCCTAGCAACAATCATCTCAAAAACCAAAAACAATCAAAAAATACGATATCACAGCAGAAAAAAAGATCTTTGAAAGAATTTAGATTTTTAATCATGCTTCAGGATACAGAAGATTCAAAAAAAGAAAAGAAAAAAAGCCATCTTCCATTGAAAGTTACACCTTTCAAAACTGTTCCTATTACTACCACTATGCTTCCAGTATTGAGGTATTCAAGTACCTTTCCAAAGGTAGTATCATTTTCGCCGAAGGATCATAAGAGACCCATTGAATTCGATGATGAATATGAATTACTTTATGAAGTTTTCGATGCGACCACGCAAGAGGAATGGATTCCTGACATCCGAAAAGAAAAAATCACCATGCTACCTCGAGAAAATGTAGACAGCAAGAAAAAAATAGTTTTCTTCCATCAACCGAAGACAGAGATGTCGCTAATAATAAATCCAGAAAATCGACCAATGGCTCATAATCAGAATTCGCCAATGGCTGTTCAGCCGAATCGACAAATTCTTTCAAATGACGCAAATACTCAAGTTCTTAAAAATATATTAAACCTACTCAAGGATTTCATAAACTATCATAAAAAAGAGGTTGAAGGCCTTAAACAAGCAGTTTACGAAAACATCCAACCTTTTTACAAGCAACTTCAAGCACCAAGCCAACGTCTGGATGAATCCAGAATACTATCCGAATCGGGATATACTAATCCAAAACCTTCCAAGAAAGTGTATCGCAAATTATATCCTAAAAATAACCATAAAAAGGATCGGAACAAATTATATTATACGAATGAAAATACTAAGTATAAACCAAATAGGCGCCTTGAATATGGAGTATCAACTTATTCTTTTTTACAGTACATGTGCAGTAAATACAATCACCCTCCAGCTATCTGCCAGCAATTAAAATCGTCAATACATAGCGAACATACCGATGTTTCCCCAATGATGGCGATAGTTATCCTTTTACTATCCCTTTTTCTGATAGTTTGTCTGGTAGGACTGATCTTCCTAATGCGAAACGAGGGGAAAAACGCGAAAGAACTTCGGTTCATGATTAAAAACCTTGAAGAATGTCTCAAGGAAACCTTGATACCAGTTAATACAGGACATAATCTAGAGTATGCTGTTGAATTGGAGAATGAAGGATTGAGTGAAACGGATCTTGATGCGTCTCTAAGCGGTGAAGATGAAGAAATGGAATCTGGAAATCAAGATAGGCTTTGCCAACCTGATTAAAAACCTTGAAGAATGTCTCAAGGAAACCTTGATACCAGTTAATACAGGACATAATCTAGAGTATGCTGTTGAATTGGAGAATGAAGGATTGAGTGAAACGGATCTTGATGCGCCTCTAAGCGGTGAAGATGAAGAAATGGAATCTGGAAATCAAGATAGGCTTTGCCGAGGAATTTTGTGACCATTTCCAGATTTTCCAATCCCCGAAGCCATAGGATCATATGTACATAAAATATTTCTCTTTACAGTACCATTCAAAAAAATAAATAAAAAAAAATAAAAAATAAAAAAAAATAATAAAAAAAATAAAAAAAAAATAAAAAAAAAAAAAAAAATAAAAAAAAAATAAAAAAAAAAATAAAAAAAATAAAAAAAAAATAAAATAAAAAATAAAAAAAATAAAAAAAATATAAAAATAAATAAATAAAAAAAAAAAAAAAAAAAAAAAAATTCAAATAATTGATTTATTCCCCTATAATAAAAATGATATTATATATATTTGGTTAATATTATCATATTTACTTTATTTCCGCAACATACATCACACAAGGGCAATTTCTAAAAAGAACCTGGGGAAGAGGTCATGTCTCAGTGTAGCAGACAATCCGTACCATTTACAAATTCCTTTTTCACTCGAGTAATGAAATGAAGCATTCATATAGATCACATGTGATTCTCCGTGATATAGGTATATTTTAGGAATATATGACTTTTCCTATTTCCATCCTTCCACCATAAAGAAATAAAAGCTGGATAGGCGTTATATCATCTTTTAAATAGCTATTATATTGTACTTTAGTTTCTAGGTTTTATATGGGTATATTCCCATAATATCTCATAGAGAACCATTCCCAGATATTCAATGCTTCAAAGCTATAACTGAATTAAGCGATGTGAACATAAAGAAAATACGAATTTTTAAATAATTTCAGAATTATCATCATATACTTATTTCCTGCTATAAGGCTCTTTCAATTTAGCTGTTTGTTTTTTTATTCCTGACCAAGCTAGAGGATCAGAGATTCTTTGCTTTAAATTCGATTTGGTTCTTTATATCTTATCAATATTAAATTATATTATTATCAAAAGCTCTCCAAAATTCCAGTCTAAATCATTCTAAAATGAAAATGAAATGAAACACTTTTTCTGAGACAATAAGTGATTATTAAAATTATTTATTACCCTTTTGGTATTTAGGTCTTAATCAATGTCTTAAATAAAATTGAACTGGGGACTTGATAATATTAATCTTGAATCCGATTTGGTTTTCTAGATACGATAGAATTGATATACAATCCGTTAATATACATGACAAATGGCCCGTTCAATGTACGGGTCTTGAATGACACCCCCATTTCAGCTTTATTAGAGGTAACCGTAATGAAGCCAAAAAAGGCTGATCATTTTTAAAAATTATGTGAAATTTTCCAAAAAATAAATAAAAAAATCTTGTTGAAGACACCGAAGACGAATCAAGTGAATTTACCCTTTCAATAAATGAAGTTAAAACTCAACATGGACATGATTAGTTGGAAAAGGTTACTTTCAAAGGAAATAAAACAGTTGATTTGAGATTGGGTACTGGAGCCCGCTGCTTTCAATATCTCTAAAATACTTAAAGATCAACTTGGGATACACCAAATTTCTAAAAACTGTTCAATATAATTTAAACAATTTTCATATAAATGGTTATTTATTCACCAAACCTCTAATCCTTTACACCCTGGGTCCAATGGTTAAGCAGAAAGGATTGTTTAAACAGAAAACAAAATCTTCTAAAATGTGAAAAATGAAATATGATATTCAAAAATAAAACCATCTAAACAACACAAGTGAAGGATTAGGTTCACCTGTGCAACGAATTGGCAGTCACAGAACCAGAACCTTATTGCCAATCAGAGAAGAACTTTCGGAACCATCTTTGCTGAAGAAAACTAGTAGAATTCTTAGGGACGCTCGTTTAAGACAAAAATCTTATGGTGATATGCATTCTATTCACATCATCATATTCACATAGCAACTCTCTGAAAATAAATAAGTTTTCTTTAAAGAGCGAGGACTCCGGTAACTGTAGTCAAACAATTAAGCCCTAGATCATATGCAGTGAGATTTCAAGATAGAATTTTACGATGTAATCACGCCCTTTTGGGACCTGTTCAGGGTGGGCGAGAAGTTCAAACTTCGTCCATGAGCTATCATAATGAAACATAAACACTGGTATTCGTCCATTTGAAAGAGAGTACGCATCACCCCGACCTATGCCGATTCCACTGGAGAGGAATGACACCCTTCTATGGAGCCCATCACAGACTTTACCCACTACTGACCACAAGGTAAAGAAAGACGCCTCATTAAATTACTCTCTCGGTTGAACCTTTGGGAAAAAGATGTAAATATATATAAAAGTACTTATTCTCTAAAGTCAATAATATATATAACACTGGTCCACAAAAAAGTTTTTCTCTTCTCCAAAAGAAACAATAGCTGATGTTAATATGACATTCAGTTGCTTATTCCAAATATACCATTAATTTTTTTTCTATCATACAAGGTTTCTGAATGACAACCTTTTTTCGTTTTGGGATAAACACACAGTAATAAATGCAAACAATGTTACGTACGGTTTTTGCTTAAACCTCATTACATTAACTAATGACGATAGATTTGCTGCGGATTTATTCTTGCTTGGACAAGTTGATACCTAAACCAGCGATTTGTTTAGTAGCATTGTAGTATAGATGATAGATTTAATCTATTAAAAAAACATTTATATATTCATTATTTATATTCAACAAAACTGAATGTTTTATTTCCCTTTTATTATTCTATCAAATTGTTATTATAGATTGTGCAAACAAGACGGCGCCAATATACCAAGGTGTTGAGTGAATAATACAGATACTTTGTTACATCTGTAGAGAATTAATATTCAAAGCTCAAAGGCGAAAGATTACACCTCCCATCAAAAAGTGCTCTATGAATGCTCTATTGATGTAAAGTGAGTGAACAAGAGAGAAGTCTTGGGCCCCTTATCGTTGTTGCCAAACTTGTGCTCGGCCTCTTACATGGTGGATTAAAAGTAAGGGCCATAGGCCATGGAGAGAAACAAAAGACCATTATTCTGATTGTTGTTTTGCTTGTCAAAACTACAGGTATTACATCTAAATCAAAACATACCTTTAAATATTCAGATTTTCCATAGGCTATGAGACTAGTTCTTCATAGTGATGTTTAGCTGTCCCACGGCCACCCGAAAATGTGACATTTAGTGAGGATTATTCAAATAGCCATGAGTAAGGGAGACACAAATTTAAAAGTACAAGTTTTATCCGAACCTCATTTATTAACTAAAGGAGATTTGAATGCCCTCGTAGATGATTTGCGTTTATTAAAAAAAAAGAGAGAGTGAACTTTAGCTTCTAGGTTAAAAGGTTGGAATCTGCTGCATAAGTACACAAAAGTATGCTTTTTCTCGCAAACGACAAGCTGAATTTCAAGACTTATTTTACAAAGAAAATGATTTATTATACTGCAATGATGTTGTTATTCTACAAGATGCGCTTAGTCATGAACATAATATAGTAGAGTAGCGCTTATCCATCGATTATTCTAAAGTTTGTTTGAAAAATATTCTCCTTCACAACGGTAATAAGTTCGCATTGGTGCCAATACTACACGCATTCAACATAAAGGAGAATTACAAAAGCATGAAACTGCTTTTGAAAATGGTAGAGTATGACAAATAAAGCTGGAAAATCTGTGGTTGCCTGAAAGCCATTTCTCTTGTTGGTTCACAGCTTGTATATACAAAGTTTTGTTGTTTCGTGTGTGAGTGGAATAGTAGAGACAAGGAACGGCATTATAACAAAAAGGACTGGCCAAACCATAAAACCACTTAAAAATTTTGCACAGATATTTGTACAGACATTGCACAGATTTATATTATTGCACATATTAAAATTTTACCAATGGAAAACACATTGGTAAAATCTGAATATATATACAATATACTTGTACTTACGTCATTACATATTAAACTGGGATTAATGACGAACTTGTCAAGGCAATTAATCCAAATACTGCTGGATTTGCTTATTTTTGAAGCAAAAATTCCCTACCTTAAGTGATGCGAAAATTAAAAAAGGCCTTTTCGTTGGACCTCAGATTCGAGAATTGCTGCAGGATGGGAATTTTGAAGATAGCTTGAATGAAGTTGAAGCAACAGCATGGGATTATTTGAGAAACGTTCGGAAGATCTTTTTGGAAAATGTTAAGGCCGAACACTACTGGTATTTAGTTAATGAACTCTTACTTTCCTACAAAACACTAGAATGTAACATTTACTCTCAAGATCCATTCCCTGCATTAACATCTAGATTTCTTTCCCGACAAACATGTGCAGTTAGCGATTAGAATGGTGAGAGGTTTCATCAAGATATTTTTAAGCATGTGAAGAGACTAGATTTTTAACGTATTTTATTGGCCTGGCTACCCCTTTTCTTAGTCTGCACGAAGCCAATCTTTGAAACTGCTTGACACAATACCTATTACATTTTTACTACATATTAGGTGTCAAGGTTGTGCATTGAATAGGCTAGACTTTTACGTCTATCCTTACTACGTTGAGAAAATATTGGGAGGGCTTGGCTCATCAGTAGGAAACCCTCCCGGGGGTTTTGCCAATAGAATTCACCAGACCGCTTTTAGATCTCTAATACTGTACTGAACGTTTCTACTTATATATATGAAACTAAAGAGTGAAATCGTAGTTATGGTATCCAAGCACATTATGGACATGGTTTTAAGACAGTATAATTACAGAAAATAAATGTTTCATTGGAAAAATAAACAAACGTGCTTAATAGTTGAATCTCTTATGTATAGATAAAAAGTGTCGCATTGCTGCGCTGCTGACTATTTCATTCACAATTTTCAATTACTCGTGAATGACCAATGTAAATAAATAAAGAGTTATTTTGAATATTTTTATTTTTTTTATCCCATTGTATAATTATACAAGGGCATGGAGACTATATTAATTGATCAAATTCACAATAGGACACAAAAGACCTCCATTTTGTTCGACCTCTCTGTTTTGTCTGATATTGAAAGCCCCTAATTTAAGCTTTGTTCTTGATTTAAGTTTGGTCTCTTGAATACAAATTCCATCCACTTTGTCAGCCAGCAGTAGGAGTTCAGTCAACTTCTGTCCACTACCAAGTGTGGAGATGCCATTTAAATTACATTAGAGAATCCTAATATTGGTAGTGATGTTTGGGGTGACTAGCATATTTCTCGACCTTGTTATCATCCCTGGAACATAGGTCGTTTTGGTTTTCCCGGATACGGTAGCATTTATATCAATATTTAGTTCATAAGTCTCCATGATGAGTAAAAAAACAGCTGCTGTCGTTGGTTGGCTATCCAGAGGGCATCGCATGGAGGTGACAGTCAGACTTTGCCCCCATTTTGAATAGTACGAAGGAGCAATGACCTGCCTCTGTTTTGAAGATTAATCAGCTAGAAAGCATCTTGAATAAGGTTCTAGCTTACAAGCAAACAACCATTAAGGATTTCATTAGACTGTTCTTTTTAAATAAAATTTTCAGCCTTTTCTTTATTTTCCAAATTATTCACTTTCTTTCCTCTGCAACTATTCAATTATATTTAAATAATTTATAACCTCTTTGATTCAACAAACTATAATTCAGCACACACTCTCTCATACTTCAATTCTACCAATTATTTATTTACCAATCAACCTATTAATTTTAATTTAACCAAAAATTCAGAAATATCTTAGGGTATTAAACTAAAAAGGTAAAAACTTATTTGTGTTTTAAAACCTAATTGATTTATCTTGTATTTTTTAGGTGTTTCAACTCTATAAAGAAAATGTTCCAGAAGATCTAAAAGAGGCCATGGCTCCATTAGATGACCAGTTGGTAAGAAACAGGTTTTTTTCTTTACCTAATGGGATTTTTGTTGCTCTTAGTGTTTATCAAGTCAAGTTCGACTTTTGATTACTATATGAATGCTTCAATTATATCTGTTAGCGACCATCACGTTCAGCTCATCTTTTGACTCTAACCTTGACTGGTAGGTTCCTTCGTAGCCAGCTCATTACAGGTCTTCCTTTCTTTTTATCCTTAAATTTTTCCAGCATAAACATATTTTCTCACATATTTGAATTTCTAGGGATCTACCAGGTTTAAATTCATTTAAGATTGAAATGTTGTCATTTTATATGTCCATGGCACTCCGAGTAGCTTTCTGCAGGTCCATATTTCAAAGGCTTCAATTATTTATCCTTTAAAATGAAAGGATTTAAAAGCACGAATGTGTTTATTTTATACATAATACAAACTTCTACTGCCCTTACTGCGATGAAAAATATATTGGGAGGGCTTGGCTCATCGGTGGTGAACCCTCCCAGCGGTTTCGCCAATTTAATCCACCAGATCGCTTCTCAGAGCTCTAATACTGTATTGGACGATTATGCTTATATACGCAGCACTGAAGGGTGGAATCTCAGAAATGGCTTTCAAGAAGACTATGGACATAAGCATATAGGACAGTAGAATTACATTCTAATATTTGCATCGATGCAAATATTAGAATGTAATTCTACTGTCCTATATGCTTATGTCCATAGTCTTCTTGAAGGCCATTTCTGAGATTCCACCCTTCAGTGCTGCGTATATAAGCATAATCGTCCAATACAGTATTAGAGCTCTGAGAAGCGATCTGGTGGATTAAATTGGCGAAACCGCTGGGAGGGTTCACCACCGATGAGCCAAGCCCTCCCAATATATTTTTCATCGCAGTAAGGGCAGTAGAAGTTTGTATTATGTATAAAAGAAACATTCGTGCTTTTAAATCCTTTCATTTTATATGTATAGATGGCGCGTTATTGCTTTGTGTTTATTTATCCTTTCTTCTTTTCTTAAAGCCCAGCTCTCTCACATCCATAGGTGACCACAGGAAATACCAATACCTCTATAATTCTCGTCTTTTGTCTTGAATTAAACGCCCTTATCCTTCGTAATCTTGTTCAATTATCATTGCGTTCATGCCAAATGCTAGTAAATCTTTTCACTTCCTCTAAGCAAGCTCCAATCTTATCAATCATGAATCCTATTATGAAGTATTCAACTATATCAATTTTTCTTAATGAATTTAAAGGCCTTTATATTATTGTTTCTTATATATATTTTTTGGTATTCAATTTTAAACCAAAATTTTCACTTCTTCAACTTTCTCAAAAATTTATTTTAGGTTTTATTTTCATATAGCAATGTGGTGTCATCAACAGGGTGAACATTATTTATTTTATTCCTCCAATGCGTACACCTATTTATATTTTATCAAAATCAGCTAATCACATTATACAAGTATCATTGTATTAACATGATGTATTAGCACACTAGCTGTTGTTTGAGCCAATCAATGTTCCTGTTGTCCATAGTTTGGCGTGCTTTACACTATCAAAACTTTTCCAAATATTCCTCATCCAGCTTAGGTTTGCTATTTGATCTCTTCACCCTCTAAATCCTGCTTGTTCTTGTGGTAGTTCTTATTTAAATGAGCTTCCATTCTTTTCTGTACATGTTCATCCCCAACTTGTAATTTGAAAAAATCAGCAAGCAATCTAAAATTAAGTTTCTTTTACAATTCTTATTTCTCAAGCATTCGAGCTAATATGGTCTTTCAGCTAACCATGCATCCTGAAAATAAAATATCTATACCAATATATGATAAGGCACAATTTGGATTATAGATTATAAACACGAGATGGTTGTGTGTGTGAGTGATGTAGAATGCGTCTGCCTTTGTCATTGAAACTTGGAGCACTACTCAGTTGCAGGCCGATTTAGCTCCAAAAGAAATGGCCGCCTCTGACATGAGGAACAGACACCATGTGCAGCCGTTCCTAACATGGAGTACAAACACTGCTCATACAGTATCCATGGATCAGGAGCCCTTACAGGGTACTATCAGTTGGGCCAGCTGAGCCCGGGTTTTTTGGGAACAGGCCTCTTCCATCATGGGCTTGAACCATTGGGTGGTGCCCACTCCCACCCTACTGAACCTGCCCCTCGTCGGCGCCTGCAGGTTCCTGGCGACTCCATCGCTTCGAGCTCCCTCAAGGTGGGTCGGAGTGCGAGTCCGAAACATGGCGGGCCTTGATCCGCCGCACAATACCAGGACGACAAGGAGTGTCCACGAGGACGCAGCTGCCCTTGGATCATTCTGCAAGCGGCTGCTGACCGAGAATGCTAGGAGCGATTACCAGGAGAGAATCCTTTAAAGAAGCCGCGGTGCTGCGCGGGACGGCTATTCCATTCCTTTGCATATGCACACGCACGGCACGACGCATGCTGGAGCATCCCCGCCTGGCCGCCGTTCCCACCTCACAGTATCTCCGGCACTGGGCGCCTGTGGTCGACGTGCCCTCCTCCGGTGTGCTCTTCTCATCTCTCCGTCGCTGCTCCTTCGGGTGCAATGTGGCGGACATCGCAATGCGACTGGCCCTGCACGCCCTGCCCCATCCGGAGCACCTGGCGTCGAGTCAGCCTGTCTGCATCGCCTGCGGCTCGATCGACCTGTCGCTGGCCCACCGCTACTGGTCCTGCAGCGCCGTTTGCTCTGTCATCCGAGAGGCGTTCTCCATCATCGGTCGGCCGCCGGACAGGCAGTCCTGGATCTTTCCAGTTGGTCTCGAGGATTAAGCCATCACCATCTCCTCAGCGGCGAAGTACGCGATCTACGTATTCTTCGTAGATCGCGAAATGCGTGGTGTCGCTGGAGACCCACTGGCGATTCTCCACCAAACTCTGCAGCGCTGGCAGAGGCGCCATATTCATTATACATAGTGTATATAATGCATATTATATTTTTTAAATAGTGCAGACTGTGCACTTTGAATGTATTGACAAGATGTCAACAAAATTATTTTAATTGTAAAAAAAATGTCATGTGAATAATTTTTACCGCTTAGGTGGCCGAATCGGTTAGACGTTTTTTGCATCACTCTTCAAATCCGATAAATATTAACCAAATTCAACTAGTTTTATTTGTGAAAATAAAAACCAAAATATCGCAATTTAAATTGAAAATTTTATGTAATTGTTGCTGAATAGTTGTTCTATTTATTTTTCTAACGGTTTCTTCAAATTAAATGGGCGAAAAAGAAATTTACATAAATTTGTCCATTTCTATTGTAAGAGTTATTTGTATAAAAAAATATTGGGGGGATTAAGTTAACCATGGATATAATTGTTCAAACATTGAATATAAAATTTAATGACAAGCCAAAATAATTAACCTAAGAATGATATTAATTTTATTTATCAACAATGGCAAAATAAACCAAGGATGGAATCATACACCTAAAAGAAATGGACAATAAAAAGTGAAAAAAAAATTAAACTAATTATTCTAAAAACGAACATTATTTTTTTAATTTTCTAAAACTAACCTTATTTAGCGATGAAACTAACCTAATTTAAACTAATTAAAACTAACCTATTTTAATTAATGAAACTAACCTTTTTAAAACACATCTTAAACTAACCATATTTATAACCTATCAGAAACTAAACTAATTTATAACCCATCAGAAACTTACCTAATTTATAACCCATCTGAAACTAACTTATTTTACTTATTTGAATATAACATAACGTCACGTTATTAAAAATGTATTAACATTTTTTTACAAAGATTATTAATCACATCTTATACAATATTTGTAAAATAAATATAAAACTTATGCCTAAATATATGACTTGAAAATATGCCACTTAAAATATTTTAATCTAAACTATACCGAGGTTTTTTTATAGAGAGAAATTGAAAAATACATAATTGATTAGTGTTGACTTTGCTTTGAATTTTTAATGAAACTGATTCCAATAATTATTAATTAAACATTATATTCATTGATTTACAAAAGAGAGAAAAAATATAAAAAGGAAACTAATATTAAACAAAGGAACTTTTTTTCTCTTGGTTAGCGCCTATTTACCCGTGATCGTACACACACTCTGTGGTAACAATTAATTAATATATATATACAACACACGCTCCCCTGTGTGTAAGCCCTAATCAGCAAGTCCAAGGCTATCTGCACATTTCCGTAGTTTGACCTTAGGGAGACTGTCGTTAGTATATCCGCCTCCATGTCTTCGCTTTTAGTGTATGCTAGCTTGATTCCATTTCGAATTTCTTCTTTCATAAAATAATATTTTCAGTTTATGTACTTTGTTCGTGAAGAAATTTTGTCAGATTGTATCCAGTTTATTGCAGCCTTGGCTGTCACTTTTCAAGGTAATTGGAAAAGTTACATTTTCACAAAATTCTTCTAGTAATCCCTTTAACCCTAATACTTATGTAATTCCTTACATATTGAAATAAGTTCTTCTTTACATCTAGACAAGGCTACTAAATTTTGCTTTCAAATTCTCCAGTTCATTAAATTGTTGCCAAGTTTGACTGTATAGCCTGTGAATAGCTCGCATCAGTACTTATTGTGATATTGTTGTCTTCTGACTTATATGCCAACACTTTATTTTGGTCCCTTCAGATATCTATAGATCCTTTAACTCCAGTTAAGTGTATTTCTCTTGGATCATTACTATACTGAGATAAATTGCTGACGTTGAAGGATATGTCCGGTCGAGTACCCGTAGTAAGGAACATAAGTGATCCAATCATTTCCTGGTATACTGTTTTACCTACTGGCTTAGAGTCCAAATATACATCCAAATTTTGATTTTGTTCTCCAGGTGTCTGCACACTGTTGCATTCTTCCAGTCTACATCTGTGAATAATTGTTTCAATATACTGAGTCTGAGATAGATAAAATCCATCTTCTACCCTTTTTATTTCAAATCCAATAAATGGTTTGCTATCTTTCTTTTCTGTTAGAGTAACATATTTTTCTATTTCTGAGGATAGGTTGTCATTAATTTCCTTACTGGTTCCAGCAATGATGAGATCATCTACATATAGACCCAGTATTGCATATTCTTCTCCTCTCTGGAGTTTATAGACACATGGATCACATTTGATTTTAATCATTCCCAACTGGTATAAATTATCATTGATCTTTTTGTTCCAACATTTTCCTGATTGTGGTAGACCATACAGGCTTTTTTCTAATTAACACACTTTGTTTTCATCCCCTTTTTGCATAAAACCATCTGGTTGTCCCATGTATACTGTCTCTTCTAACTCACCATAGAGATAAGCTGTCTTCACATCATAAGTCTTTATGATTAAATTCTGTTGTGTTACAAGAGCTACTATTGTTCGCAAGCTTTCCTTTTTGAGTACATGTGAGAAAGATTCCATTGTGAGTCGGTGATACAAAAAGAATAGGCAAATAAGTGATTTTATAAATATATGACTATTATTAGATATAAGGATACATTGGTTGACAAAAGAATAGCAACCGCACACAGCAGTAGAAAAGAAACCCGTCTTTTAGTTATATACAAGGAAGAAGACTGACGGTTGAGGTGGGCCGTTCCCATTGATCAGTTATCTTCATGCAGCGCCACGCAGTCCACACCATATCTTTGATTGCATCCAACAGCAACAAGTCTGGCCTTTCTTTTATATATGCCGTCATTTGATATGTTCTTCATACTGTAAACCCATTTACTATTGATGACTTCATACCATTTTCCCTTGGTACTAGTGTCCATACTTTATGTTTCTCTATCTCACTTAGCTCTTCTTCCATTGCTTTGTGCCATTCATTTTTTTTCTCCACTATCCATTGCTTCTTTAAAGTTATCCGGGATAAATTGATCTATTTCCATAATTAAGTTTTTATCATTCCTATCCTTTATTCTTTGTGAGCGTTGAACTCCTTTTTCAATCAATTTCCTTTCTTATTCTTCAAGTCTTGCTTCGTGCCGTTTTC
The DNA here is from genome assembly GCA_030710605.1 of Cordylochernes scorpioides. Taxonomy (NCBI): domain Eukaryota; kingdom Metazoa; phylum Arthropoda; class Arachnida; order Pseudoscorpiones; family Chernetidae; genus Cordylochernes; species Cordylochernes scorpioides. The sequence continues at coordinate 58,596,703 of CP092869.1, forward strand.
TAAGATGCTCTTTTTTTCTCCTTTATTTCTTCCTCCTTTTACGCATCTTTCCTCTACCGGTTCAGTTTGTGATGAGTCATTATCACAGGCATCACCTAGTTTTACAGAAGTATCCTCCTGAGACTTCATTTCACTCTCTGTGACAGTATTGTCTTCTTCCAAAATAAGAAAGTTTTCAGCAAATATTTCTTCACAATATTCTTTATATGTCAAATTATCACAATTAGTATCTTCCTGAATATCATTTGCATAATCAATTCCTCTCTTATCTTCACTAAATTGTACTGTTCTGACTTCATGAATTCTCTTTGTCATTATATCATATATTCTGTAGGCTTTTCTTTTATTGGAATAACCAATAAATATTCCCTTTCACCCTTTGGTGAAAACTTGTTTCTTCTTTATTTGCTCTCAGGCCAATGTGTCAAACATCCAAATATTCGAATTTGTTTGACCGATGGTTTCCTGCCATTCCATCTCTGTATACGTGTATGGTGCTTGATAGATCTGTGGGGGATACAATTCTTGATATATACAGCTGTAGAAATTAACTCTACCCAAAACTTCATAAGTAATTTTGAGTCAATTAGTAAGGTTATCGCTGTATCTATAAGAGTCCTATTCACTCTCTCTGCGACTCCATTATTTTATAACAGAGGTAGAGTAGTTAAAGACAGTGAGAAAATATATTTTATTGTCAGAGGTACAGTTGCTAAAGACAGAGAGGTACAGATATTTTATAACAGAGGTACAGTAGTAAAAAAGGGGAGGTACAGATAATTTAAAACAGAGGTACAGTAGTTAAAGACAGAGAGGTACAGATATTTTACAACAGAAGTACAGTAGTTAAAGACAGAGTAAAACAGATATTTTATTGACAGAGGTTCAGTATTTAAAGACAAGGATTTACAGATATTTTGAAACAGAGGTACATTAGTTGAAAATAGAGAGGTACATATATTTTATAACAGAGGTAGAGTAGTTAAAGACAGGGTGGTACAGATATTTTATAACAGAGGTACAGTAGTAAAAGACAGGGAGAAACAGATATTTTATTGACAGAGGTTCAGTATTTGAAAACAAGGATTTACAGATATTTTAAAACAAAGGTACAGTAGTAAAGACAGAGAGGTACAGATATTTTATAACAGAGGTACAGTAGTTAAAAACAGGGAAAAACAGATATTTTATTGACAGAGGTTCAGTATTTAAAGACAAGTATTTACAGATATTTTAAAACAGAGGTACAGTAGTAAAGACAGAGAGGTACAGATATTTTATAACAGAGGTACAGTAGTTAAAAACAGGGAAAAGCAGATATTTTATTGACAGAGGTTCAGTATTTAAAGACAAGTATTTACAGATATTTTAAAACAGAGGTACTGAAGTTAAAGACAGAGAGGTAGATATATTTTATAACAGAGGTACAGTAGTTAAAGACAGGAAGGTAAAGATATTCTATAACAGAGGTACAGTAGTTAAAGAAAGAGAGGTACTGATATTTTATAACAGAGGTACAGTAGTTAAAGACAAAGTGGTACAGATATTTTATAACAGAGGTACAGTAGTTAAAGACAGGGAGAAACAGATATTTTATTGACAGAGATTCAGTAGTTAAAGACAGCGAGGTACTGATATTTCATAACAGAGATACAGTAGTTAAAGACAATGAGAAACAGATATTTTATTGACAGAGGTACATTAATTAAAGACAAGGAGGTACAGATATTTTATAAAAGATGTAAAGTAGTTAAAGACAGAGAGGTACAGATATTTTATAACAAAGATACAGTAGTTAAAGAAAGAGAGGTACTGATATTTTATAACAGAGGTACAGTAGTTAAAAACAGAGAGAAACAGATATTTTATTGACAGAGGTTCAGTATTTAAAAACAAGTATTTACAGATATTTTAAAACAGAGGTACAGAAGTTAAAGACAGAGAGGTAGATATATTTTATAACAGAGGTACAGTAGTTAAAGACAGGAAGGTAAAGATATTTTATAACAGAGGTACAGTAGGTAAAGACCGGGAGAAACAGATATTTTATTGACAGAGATACAGTAGTTAAAGAGAACGAGGTACAGATATTTTATAACAGAGTACAATAGTTAAAGACAGGGAGAAGAGACAAGGATGTACAGATACTTTTAAACAGAAGTACAGTAGTTTAAGACAGCGAGGTACAGATATTTTATAACAGAGGTACAGTAGTTAAAGACAGGGAGAAACAGATATTTTATTGACAGAGGCACATTAGTTAAAGACAGGGAGGTACAGATACTTTTAAACAGAGGTAGAGTAGTTAAAGACAGGGAGAAACAGATATTTTATTGACGGAGATTCAGTAGTTAAAGAAAGCGAGGTACAGATATTTTATAACAGAGATACAGTAGTTAAAGACAATGAGAAACAGATATTTTATTGACAGAGGTACATTAATTAAAGACAAGGAGGTACAGATATTTTATAAAAGATGTAAAGTAGTTAAAGACAGAGAGGTACAGATATTTTATAACAAAGATACAGTAGTTAAAGAAAGAGAGGTACTGATATTTTATAACAGAGGTACAGTAGTTAAAGACAGAGTGGTACAGATATTTTATAACAGAGGTACAGTTATAAAAAAGGGGAGGTACAGATAATTTAAAACAGAGGTACAGTAGTTAAAGACAAGGATGTACAGATACTTTTAAACAGAGGTACAGTAGTTTAAGACAGAGAGGTGCAGATATTTTATAACAGAGGTACAGTAGTAAAATACAGGGAGGTAAAGATATTTTATTAACAGAGGTACAGTAGTTGAAAACAGAGAGGTACAAATATTTTATAACAGAGGTACAGGAGTTAAAGAGAGGGATTTACAGATATTTTATAACAGAGGTAGAGTAGTTAAAGACAGTGAGAAAATATATTTTATTGTCAGAGGTACAGTTGCTAAAGACAGAGAGGTACAGATATTTTATAACAGAGGTACAGTAGTAAAAAAGGGGAGGTACAGATAATTTAAAACAGAGGTACAGTAGTTAAAGACAGAGAGGTAAAGATATTTTATAACAGAGGTACAGTAGTTAAAGACAGCGAGGTACAGATATTTTATAACAGAGGTATAGTAGTTAAAGACAGGGAGAAACAGATATTTTATTGACAGAAGTACAGTAGTTAAAGACAAGGAGGTACAGATATTCAAAACAGAGGAACAGAAGTTAAAGACAGAGAGGTAGATATATTTTATAACAGAGGTACAATAGTTAAAGACAGGAAGGTAAAGATATTTTATAACAGAGGTACAGTAGGTAAAGACCGGGAGAAACAGATATTTTATTGACAGAGATACAGTAGTTAAAGAGAAAGAGGTACAGATATTTTATAACAGAGGTACAATAGTTAAAGACAGGGAGAAACATATATTTTATTGACAGAGGCACATTAGTTAAAGACAAGGATGTACAGATACTTTTAAACAGAAGTACAGTAGTTTAAGACAGCGAGGTACAGATATTTTATAACAGAGGTACAGTAGTTAAAGACAGGGAGAAACAGATATTTTATTGACAGAGGCACATTAGTTAAAGACAGGGAGGTACAGATACTTTTAAACAGAGGTAGAGTAGTTAAAGACAGGGAGAAACAGATATTTTATTGACGGAGATTCAGTAGTTAAAGACAGCGAGGTACAGATATTTTATAACAGAGATACAGTAGTTAAAGACAATGAGAAACAGATATTTTATTGACAGAGGTACATTAATTAAAGACAAGGAGGTACAGATATTTTATAAAAGATGTAAAGTAGTTAAAGACAGAGAGGTACAGATATTTTATAACAAAGATACAGTAGTTAAAGAAAGAGAGGTACTGATATTTTATAACAGAGGTACAGTAGTTAAAGACAGAGTGGTACAGATATTTTAGTGTCATTAGATTATAGTTGAAATAGTTTTGGAAAAATATTTAAAAAATGTAATTTTATGACAATATGTGGCACTTGAGTTTGTTTATACAAAATGTGATGACAAAGGTTGGCGTTCAGCCAATGAAATATTAGCAAATACATATTTTTTGTTACTTCACTGTTTCTTTCCCTTAATCAGACAATCAGTGTTGAGTTCATTAGCCAATCAGCGTGAAATGCTAGCTTATCTCAGAGGTTGCATTGAACAACGAAATTCTGCTTCAATTATAAGATCGCGGGTTGGTTTCTAGTAAGTCCTCTTTTATTATTTTTTTTTTACATTTTATTAGGATTTCAAAAACCATTTCAGGGTTGCATTTATAGGAATAATATTGATATATTATTTTTTTAAAATGTATTATAAGGATATGGCGCTTAATCTTATTTCATAATGGTACATTTTAGTGGTGTGAGAATACTCACCAGTTTTCTTTTTTTTTTAAGGAGACAGGCAATTTTGTTCACACTTGGTTATCTCGTGTTATCTTCAATAAAGGCAACTGTGTATCAAATATATTTCAGAGTTATTGTTTGAATCCCGATATATACATACTAAGAGGTACAACTTCTTTAAGTTTTAAGACAACGATAATCTCCCAATTCGCTATAGAAGAAGAAATACAATTAGGGGAGAATAGGCTCTTTTATTAAAATAATCTTCTTATATAAAAGAAGTTCTCTTCTCTCTGACTTGTGTTTTTTCTTCCTCAAGTCCATGACTGCATGTGATTTTATTATCTCGACACATTTTAGGTTTCATTATTTTTGAAATGTCCTCTTTTCACAAAATGCGATGGGTTGATGCCCTACATGTAGAGTTAATCTTTCGTCGTTCGTGTCGTGTATTCATGGAGGTTTTTGCAAAATATTGCAGCTTGCTTGACATTCTTCTGTAAAACCTTTGGTCAACGGTTCCTGTTATAATTCATTATAAAATCCTTTTTTAATGAAAATATTTAAATGTATTCAATAAAACATCTTAATAAATGTTTACCTTGCTAAAATGGTCTAATATATATGTCCCTATATAACCTAATGATTCCACTAAATCTTACATTTTCAACAGAAGAAGGCAACCAATAACTATCATTTTACAAAAAAAAGTTTGTGAAAAGTACGGTCAGTACGGTTTTACTATCCACGCCCGTTGAAGAACGTTGTGTTCGAAAGCTTGCGGTATTAAAGAAATTTACACAAGACGCTCCTCTTAATGCTTATTATTGTTTTTAATTTCTCTATTTTAGTTAAGGAAAAATAAATTTAACAATAGTTAATAACAGTCGCGGTGAAGAGCCTTTTACCTACTTGACGATATCGATTGATTATATAACCAGCTTGTAGTTAGAGTGTTGTTTGATGCAGTCGGTTGATATACATATAATGTAAATTAATCATAAGGCACTAAGATGCTATATATATAAATAAGAAATTAAAGTATTGAAGCACGAATGTATCTTTTACACATAAATCAAACTTCTACTGTCCTTACTGCGATGAAAAAATATTGGAAGGGCTTTGCTCATCATTGGTAAACGCTCTCAGCGGTTTCGCCAATTTAATCTACCAGACCGCTTTTTAGAGTTCCAATACTGTATTGGACGATTCTGCTTATACTTCACTGAAAGGTGGAATCTTAGAAATAGTATTCAAAAGCCAACTATGAACATAAGCTTTTAGGACAGTAGAATTACATATAAATATTTGCATCGAGCAATGCGCCCTTCCCAATATTTTTCATCACAGTAAGGAGAGTAGAAGTTTGTTTAATGTTTAGAAGAAACATTCGTGTTTCAATGCTTTCAACCCAAACGATGTCTTGTATTGAAAACCACAGTTCAGAACGCACAGGTTGAGTGTTTAAATGCGCTACAACACCAGCTTTTACAAATTCAGACAAACCCTAGAACCTGTATACCTTGATTTTTCTTATTACAGTCTCATCAGTACGGGGAATGCTTCGATTTCGTAACATTCTACGAGAGGAGTTGTGAAATCGGTCTAATTTGCCAAAAGATATTTTAGCGGTTGAAGTGGCGAGCCAGTTTTCAGGACATAATGCATTTACTGTATATTGGAGAAGTTAGCGGGTATAATGGTATTCATATATTCGAGAAAAAAAAAAGTAATATATTAGATTCTTAATATAAATTGAGGTAATACAATTATATATTTGATTATTTTTTTTTTGCAAATTCATACCGAATAATGAGCCACACCAAATACACAGATGGGTTTTTCCCCAAATTTACAAAAACTGGTGATATATGGTTTATTGCTTGATATATATATATCTTAAAGCTTAAATCCCAGTGATAACGGCGTTGTGAAAAAATCACACATTTCTGTTTACAAATATTGTAATCAGTATTAACTTTCAAAGCACGAAGAAATCTGAAATTTTGTAAACTTATCAACCTGAATATTTTTCAACCTTCCGAGCAGAACTCATGGTCAATGTCAAGCACAAGATGCATTTTTCACTTCCAGGCTTAGTCCCTTCTTTCACCTCGGCTGCATGCAATTTTCTTAAAGACTTCCCCATGTTAGATCGAGAGGTTCGTTTAAACCCGCCTTTACATAGGCAATACGCTCTGCACCCTTCACCTCCATCCTTAGGAACTTCAAAGCAATTATAATTTATTGTCCACAGATTGAGTTAAAACCAGGTCATCCTACCCTCTTCCATATTTTGCGGAGCTTTTCAAGCAGACTGGACTCTATCAAATGGTAGAGGAAGGCCGCATTTTTCTGTAAATTTATAAATAATGATTCCACAGATCTGAGGTAAGACTCAAACTGATCATAAAATAGCCTAGTCACATTTATCTTTTTCGGTCGTTGTTAATAACCAAGCCCAAAATCTGACGTACATAGATAGTCCCCTGTCAGAATCACCGTGTCACCTAAGCGATCTTTCAAAGCGGCGATCACCTTTGGATATAATTTGCCGCTATCAGGGAGAAACTAGTCACCAATCTTCCTCCTGCTCTAGTATTTTATTTCATGGACTGAACTAAGATTGAAATTTGTCTACTTCGGATAAGTTAGAATCATTATGAATCGTCTCTAAATTAGACCACCAGCTCAGCCATTCAATGTACGACCCATCGTACTTTGTGAGTTGCAATGGTGCCTCATTAGCGTTGATGTTATAAATTCTCCCACATAAATCGTTTACACCTATAGATGGACAATTGATAATTAACATGATTTTATTGACATCTTTTCAATACATGCAAAAGTGCACAGTCTGCCCTATTTTAAACTGATAATTATATAAATATATAACACTATGTATAACGAAAATGACGACTCTGCCACCGCTGCAGAGTTTGGTGGAGAATCGTAAGCGGGTCTCCAATGACACCACGCATTTCGCAAACTACGAAGAAAATGTAGATCGCGTTCTTCGCCGCTGAGGAGATGGTGATGACGTGGTCCTCGAGGCCAACTGGAAAGCTTCAGGACTTCGGTGCGGCAGACGGCCGATGATGGATAAAAACTCACGGATGACTGGGCGAGCGGCGTTGCAGGACCAGTAGCGGTGGGCCAGCGACAGGTCGCTGGATCCGCAGGCGAGGCAGACAGGCTGGCTCGACGCCAGGTGCTCCGGATGAGGCAGGGCGTGCAAGCCAGCCGCATTGCGATGTCAGCCACATGACCCCGAAAGAACAACGACGGAGAGATGAGAAGGGCACACTGGAAGAGGGCACGTCCCCAGGCGGGGATGCTCCAGCATGCGTCGCGCAGTGCGCATGCATACGCGCAGAAACGGAGTAGCCGTCCCGCGCAGCACCACGGCTTCCTCAAAGGACATCTCCTGGTAATCTCTCCTAGCATTCTCGGTCAGCAGCCGCTGGCAGAATTATCCAAGGGAAGCTGCGTCCTCGTGAACACTCCTTGTCGTCCTGGCATTAAGCGGCGGATTAAGGCCCGCCAAGTCTCGGACTCGCACTCCGACCCACCTTGAGGGAGCTCGAAGCGATGGAGTCGCCAGGAACCTGCAGGCGCCGACGAGGGGCAGGTTCAGTAGGGTGGGAGTGGGCACCACTCAATGGTTCAAGCCCAGGGTGGAAGAGGCCTGTTCCCAGAGTTCCAGCAAGCCGACGAAGACGGGGCAGCACCCAGAAACTCGAAGACAACGGAGCCCCAAACAAATTGCGCCAGTCTTGCCTGCAGTATTGAGATGAAAGTCTCATTGGGGACAGGTAGGCCTGGAGATGGTAGAAGACTGATTAGAGCACCAGACTATTGGCCGCTCTCGCCCTCTCAACAAGAGAGAGACTGCGGACAAGGGGGAAACATCTAGCGATGGCTCCTTCCAGTATTTTACTTATGTGCTGATCTTGTACCGATATTCCATGTCCCGATGTCATGATGGTGCCCAGATTGGTGATTCTTTCTGGGCTCCAGTAAATTACAAAATGGAGAGTCGGTACGGTTTTTCCACCCACCGCACCAGAGGCCCTGACTTTTTACGAAGTTGACTCTTATTCCTGACGCACGCCTGACGCCTGAAGTCATCAAATATATTCTTAATTAGCTCCAACTACCCATCTTTGCGGATAAGCAGAAGGATGTCGTCGGCGTATGCCAGAACGTTTCCTCGGCCGAGTAACTCTTCTAAGTGAAGAATAAGAAGAGGCCCCATGCAGAGTGAAAAGAGTACAGCGCTGGACGCGCAGCCCTGCTTCACCCCGTTGAGCAGTAGACGCAACGGAGTAGGTCCAGCTCCGTCGATCCTCACGGCCACTTGTGCACCCGCATAGAGCAGCTGGACACACGCTACGAAGCCTGGCGGAACACCGATGTAGATCAAGAGGGATATCGTGAAGCCGCGTGTCCTATAGATGGATGGAGTAAATTTCTACCTTTAATTCTATTCTAATTCAATTTCCTCATATTTCTTTACAGTCTTGAGTTCGTCCTCAGTTCATTTTCTGGAGTAGCCTCATCTTTAAATAGAAATACTTAATTCCCGAATTAGGCCATATATTAGTCTGATATCACTTATATAGCTTTCAAGAATCTTTTGTTTTACTTCTATTAATTTGTAGACATTAACTTTTTCGATTATCATAACTATATTGTAATATTATAAACTCAAAAGGAGCTTCTTCTATATAACATGTTTATTTCGCTAGCTTTCGAACGACATCGTTCTTCAACGGGCGTAAAACAAGGTGTGATGTGAGATGCGTGCAATTATATAGACGTAGATTGAGAGCCAAGATATATACACATTTTTAACTCAGGTAGAAATACAAATTGAGAAATAAACCAATTAAGTAAATCCTTGTATTAAAGTAAGGTAAACAAAGTTTAAAGTTGAGAAATAAGCAAATGAGGGACGCATCTGAAATAGAATATTGTGATTCATGGCTATTGCATTAATAAATGGTAAATCTCCGAGATTTCTATTTTCCTATTGATGCTTTGCTTTTGAATGGAAATGCAGGCCCTAATAAATAAACGTTTTGACTTATTGGGGATTCAGGTATAATGGACGGTGGGCTTTCTCAGGTTGAATGAGAGTCCTGTTTGGTTAACATGTTAGAATATCATGGATATTGTATTCTTACCTGTGATGTCCTGTCATGTTCCTTCATTATGATGGCCACTGTTCTACCGGCTTCTCCCACGTAAGTTGCAATACACTCCACGCAGGAGACCGAGTAGACAGAGCCAACGGAACAGGCGGAACTTGGGAAGGGTGGGGGGCTTGGTTATGGGATTCCTGATATAAAAGAAGTAGTGGGTGAATTATTGAAGAAGGTGTTAATTCCGCGTGGTCTGAGTATTCTGGAAATGGCAACGGATGCTTTGGAATACGGTATGAGGCAATTGGATCTGTGTACTGACGAAACTATGAAGGGGCTGGGAGAGTAAGTGTGTTTATTAATACTGTGTATATTTCTCAATTTTTAATTATAACTCTGTTACAAATTTGTATATATCTTGGCTCACAATGTACGTCTATATAATTGCACGCATCTCCCATTACACCTTGTCTTTACGCCCGTTGAAGAACGATGTCGTTCGAAAGCTAGCGAAATAAACATGTTATATAGAAGAAGCTCCTTTTGAGTTTATAATATTACAATATACTTCTATTAATTTCTTTGAAGTATTTTCCTTTTCGAGAGATTAGCCTTAATCTCTATACATACTTTGGTTATTAAAGGCCTTAAAAACTGATCGTTTCTTAACAGCCCCTTTCACTTTAAAAATATTTTATATCTTGTAAAATTTAATTTACAATTTAAAGTCTTCAAAATTTAGTTAATTTGGACTTCTTATACAGAAAAACTCTCAAAACGCGATTAGGTGTGACATTGATGATGATCATCTCGTCTGAGTAAAAACAGATTATTCCTAGCTCCTCGGCATGTTTGAGCTTGTTCAGAAGGCACTTGGCTCTGGTCAAGCGGTTCACCTTGGTTCTTTCGAACATGAACTGTCTTCGCATCAACTATGATTTGCAACGGAGGTCCTAATGAACCACACGTTTGATGGTAGCCGCATCGACCTGCAGCTCTCTGGTGAGTACCCTTATCGATGACAGCTTGGACATGGCTTTTAAGTCTGGCGTCCTGATACTGTAAGAACGTCGACAATGTCGGTTCCCTTAAGAAAATTCCGTCACATCACCCGTTGCAACTCCCAATTCTCTCCGAACTTTGAAAACAAATGATCGAGAAACTTTCAAGAATGCAGCAGTTTCTGAATCAGTTTTTCCTGCAGCCAAGGAGACATAAGCTGCATTGGCTCTTTATTTCTTACGTAAGAGTAGGTTCTGCCATGTCTACCAGAAACAGGTAAAAACTATGTTACTATAACGCACAGGAAAGTGTGGCACCTATATTGTGTGTTCTCAGTTAGCTGCCGCACCCTGTATATAACTCTAGTTCATTCTACTGATTTTTTTTATGGAATGTCAGACACTCATTACGCCACAAACGGCTGCACCTATTCCTTTGATATACATGCAAACTCTATTCTATAGTCTCTATTCCAGAACACATCAGGGATTCTAGAAGCTTGATATTTTGTAAACTTGCGTTGTTAGATTGATTAAGTGCATGTACAAAATTTTAGACTTCTACGTGGGCTGTAGTATAGTAAAAATTGACCACAAATTTTGAAAAGAAATATAGATATTAATTCATTCCCGACAACCCAGAGGTCTTAAATTTTGTATGCTTACATTTTTAGCTGAATAGAGCGAGTGTAAAAAATTCCAGACTTCTATGTGGTCTGGAAGTATATTGAAACTTGATAACAAAAATTGAACGGGATAAAATAAAGGAGCTCCAGCCGCTTATTGCGCATGCAAAGCGGCTGCGCCTATCTCCCTTCATTTGAGATAAATTTTAAAAAATGCTCTTCTCTAAGTCTATTCCCGACCACCAACTTCACCTAGAAGTCTGAAATTTTCACCTTTTCAATGTTAGCAGGAATTAATAAAATGCCAGACTTCTACATGTGGTCAGGAAGTATACTCGTATAATCGACCATAAAATTTGAAAGGAAATATGAAAAAAATAGAAGTCCTCCCAGAAGTCAGAAATTTTGTAAATTTGTGAATTGTTAGCTCTATTGAGTGCGTCTACAATTTTTCAGACTTTTGTATGGCCTGTAAGTATATTAAAATTGATCATAATATTTGAAAGTTTATTTATCTTATTTATTACAAAACACACGCTATATCCTATGTGGATATTTGCATGTAAATGTTTAAACCATTTTATGTACATAGTTTTTAAATATATATATACAAATTATTTATAGTTTTAGAGAGAGAGAGTAAAAGTTATTTAAATTTACATTTTAGAACAATAAATTATACAAGAAATAAATATTATTTACATACATATCATCAAAAGTCCAATATATATTTATAATTTACAACCACTAAACCAGTGGCACAAATATACTAATTAAAACTAGAAATTTCAATTCTTAATGTAATTCAAGTCCACGGCATTTGAGATAGAGTCTACAAAACTTGTTAAATTTTCTATATTCTTCTTTACTGGAAACCATTTGGCTTAAACTAGAACTGTTCATTTGACATTGTACTCTCAAATCAGAAACAAGTGGGCACCGGATTAAAATATGCTCAGGGTTGTGATCTTCTTGGTCACATAAGCAGATTGAAGAATCAATTCTGCCTATTCTATATAAATATGTGTTAAAGTCTCCATGCCCCGTAAAGAATTGTATATTATAAAAATTTGGCTGGATAAATTTGGGTAATCTTGAGTTTTCAAAAAATTCTCTGAAATTATCATTTGAGTCTTCATAGTATTTTTGAATTTTTTCATTTATAAAGTTAGATATTATCATTCTTTTGGCTGGATCATTTCTATTATAATCTATTTCAACTTTAAGTATGTTTGACATAATGAAATCCGTAATTTTAGGTATTCTTGCGAGAACATGTGTACAATTCGAAGATGTTGTATTATAAGCATGTATACAGTGTTTAAGAATTTTATACTGTAATGAATCTATTTTGTTTTTTGATCTCGTGTTTATGTATGGGTACCAGATTGTTGAACCATAAGTTATTGTGCTTCTAAATAAGGTCTTATATAATGTTAATAATCGCCTACTATCCAATCCCCACGATTTCTTTGTTGAACCAAGAAGATATCCACTAGCTCTAGTTGTTTTTGCAATAACACTGACAATGTGTGAGGCATAAAATCTAATTTGTTCTTGTTTCGGTGATTCTTGAAAGTTAATCCTAGTATTTTTAGGTTTTCAACTGGTTTGACAAGACTATCTTGCAGGGTAATTACATACTTTTTGCAGTTGAATAAATATAAAATCTTTGTTTTCTGTCTTGATATTTTATGTTTGTTGTTTTCACACCACATATTTATTTTCCCTATTGAATTTTCAATTGTAATCTTAAGATTTTTTTACATCTGTATTCCAACATATTACCGTTAGATCATCTGCATATCCTATAATTTCGCTATTAGATTCCTGAAAGTTGGTTAATAGATCATTCATTATGATGTTCTCAAATTGTCGGAGATAAGGGTCCTCCTTGCGGACATCCTTTACTTAGTTTTTTGGTGAATTCATTCGTAGAGTACCTAAATCTTATCTTCGGTTAGTGAAGTAGAGGATTTCATGAGTTTTATTATTGATGCTGGTATATTATCCTCATCGAGTCTTTTTATCACCATTGGCCACCAGGTATTGTCAAAAGCTCCACTAAGATCTATTGCAATTATAGCCGTATACTCCTTGGCTTTGTGTTCTAATGCTGTGTGAATTATTTCAGTTAATGCAGTTATGGTAGATCGAGATTTTGTAAAGCCATGTTGACGATTACTGAATAATTTCATTTCCTCGTAGAATTTGATGATTTTTGTTGTTTATTATTCTTTCAAAAATTTTTGAAAGGTTTGAATTTAGGCATAGAGGTCGATAGCTGACACAATCTTTATAATCGGATTTACCCGGCTTTGGAATGATCAGCGCCTCTGCTCTTTTCCATTCATCAGGAAAGTAACTCATATCCAGACACTTCTGGTAGATTTTAGTTAATAGTGGTACCGCGAATTGTTTTGCGTGATTATCATATTATTAGAAATGTTATCTATTCCTGGAGATTTTTTCCGGATGCAATTTTTCAATAATAGCATTTACTTCATTGATTGTGATTATTGGTTCTGTTGTGTTCGAAAGTCTTAATGCATATTTCCTTATATTTGTATGTGTAATTCTTATCTTCACCTGGGTTGTCATCAGGAAATAGAGTGGCTATTAATTCCTGAGTTTTCTGTTGTTGTTCTTGATATGTGTTTGTTTCTAATATTTGTAGTGTGTTTATTCCGAGTTACCTCCTTAATTTTTTGTATATTTTGTATAAATTCCAATAAGGATGGGTAGAATTATTTTCTTTCTAGAAAGGTCCTCCACGATATTCTTTTGGCCTTTTTAATCTCTCGTAAATATTTATTTCTTGTTCTTTTAAATAACTTTATTAAATATTCTGAAGGATTCCGAGTTCGGTAATAAATATTTCTTACATAGTGAAAGTAGGTTTTTTAAAATCTCCAGTTCTGTATTCCACCAGTTAGCTGCACCACATTTTGGAGCTACATTATATTTTAGTTTCAGTGTGGAATAGGCAGATTCAATTAGAATTTCCGAAAGTTCTTTTATTATTTGATCAACCTTTTCTGGTGTGGATATATTAACCGATAAGCTTTCAATCTTTTTCTTGTCAGCGTCAATCACATTCTGTGTAAATCTTGGCCCAATCTGCTTTTTTCTCATTGAATTTCCAAGTTGTATATAGCGTTGTGGTTGAAAATTGTTCAGTCATACATACATCAAATAGTATCGCAACGTGATCAGATATTTGGGATATTTGTTGTGTACACCATTTCATTATAGTTGTAAGAGCTATTTTATTTGTCAATGTTAAATCAATTACACTGGCATTCCTGCAGGTTGGTGTTTTATCATTGTGTATAATTAGATTAGTTACATCGATAATAGGAAATAACCTATGGCCGTTATAATTTGTCTTTAAATCATACCATAGCGGAGATCTCGCATTGAAGTCTCCACATAGAATCAGAGGTGTATTCCTGAAATTGGCAACTAAATCTTTTTAAAAATGATTCGTGGTCTTTGTTCATAGAGTTAGGATGTATATATATGTTAGAAATTATTATTTTTTGTTTTGTTTAGTGTAAACCATAATGGTTGTTGTGAAAGAATTAGTAAATTGTGTAATTAGTTTTCGTTTGAAGACTACTATTATTAACAATTATAGCTGTATTTACACTTTGAGTGTTCTCTATTTGATATTTCTTAGCTGACCATGGAATAATTACTTCTACATCAATTGTATAGGGTTCTTGTACTAAAATTATATCTGCTGTTTTAATTTCATTGGAAGAATAAAGTTCGTTTATACATATAATACTTTTCCTTGCATTTTGTTGTACTATTTTAATCTTATTAATTTGCATATCATAAAGTTAAAAAAAAAATCAGGAAAAGTGATTTTATGCAAATTAATTGTTTTGAATTTCTATCTCTGGACTTTGTAATCAGTTCGTTGTATTATTAAATCAATTTGCTTACTGTAGATAGGGCATTCCTCTTGAATTAGGTTTATGTTCTAAATTTATATTTTTAAAATACGGATGTTTCGAGCAGTTGCAACAATTCATATTACTTGAGCATTGGTGTTGGCCCTCCAGACCGCATTTGGTACATTTTTTTAGTATTTGGGCAGTTGTTTTTGCGATGGTTAGGGTTGAACTCAAAGCAGTTCTGGCATTGATTTACAGTACTTTATCCCGTACTTCACAGCGTTGAATATCCGTGTATATTTTGTTGTTTTTATTGATAGTTTGGTACACTCGCGGAGAAACTCTCAACACGATGTCATGTTCTTGTCTGTTGGATTTAATAGGAAAAAGT
This sequence comes from Cordylochernes scorpioides, assembly GCA_030710605.1. NCBI lineage: Eukaryota > Metazoa > Arthropoda > Arachnida > Pseudoscorpiones > Chernetidae > Cordylochernes > Cordylochernes scorpioides. Next base: position 58,612,121 of record CP092869.1, read on the forward strand.
ACTTTGATTTCGTTTTCACAGTCATTCAGTTCTGAATTCATCTCGCATAAAATAGTTGGTAAATTTACTATGTCAGTAATTTTATTGACCGATTTGATAACTACTGTTGGGTCTCGCATCTTAGGTTGTATATTTTACTCAAAGAATTGATTTCATCCGATTTCTTAAAACTCTCAATCAACTGATCAATGTCTTTTTCATCAGGTAATTTTATGATCGTGCCTTTCTTTGTATTGATAATTTTAGTAATTTTTGCTTTATTCCCTTCCTGGCGTAGCTGTTTTACATAATCGCTTACTTTTTGGTGAATGGAAGAAATATTTTGCATATCGTTAGCTGTAATTATTAAAGTTTGTTCTTTGGTTGCATGTCCTTCCTTCTGAATAGATTTATCTATTCTGCTTTTGACTATTTCTGCATATGTTTCTTTATCCTTATTAGATTTAGCTATTTTCGTCAAGTCTCCCTTGATATAATTAAAGTTAGTCTCTAAGCATTCCTGTTAATATGAAAATTAAAACGTATCCAATGCCTACCACCCCGATCACCAAGAAGGCTGAAAATATGTCAAATTGCATTGTCATCAGGTTTGAACAAGTGTAACTAATTTTAGACTTCTATGTTCTCTGTAAGTATATAAAAATGATTACAAAATTTGTGGACAGACGGACATGAAATAAAATTAAATAAAAGCTTTTAAAAATAGGGGCGTAGCTTAGCCGCAAATATTTTTTTTTTGAAATTTGACCCACTTGCTGAAAATATTGGCCAGCCCTGACTTAGATGATGAACTCATACCAGAAACACACATTAAAAATTGACAAAAGATAAGAGAATTAATAAAGAAAATCACCGAATCAGATGGTAAAAACAATTGTGAATATGCAGGTTAAATAAAATATTTAAGAAATCTTTTTCATGTTTGTTAACTTATTTTTTAGAGAATGACGAGATTTAGTTTTTTTGAAGAAATATTGGTGTTAAGATTGGAAGAAGCACAAAAACAACAATATGCAGAATATATTGTTACATTGCAAACGGCCAAAGAGGAGCTAGTACCAAAAGCCTGGGGAGCGGCGGTCATCACTGCCATCTAATTACACGGAACTTGTGGTGGTTTACTTCGCAGAAGAGCTGGAAATCATCGCTAATAACAAGCGCTTCCTCAAATTAGATTCTCGAATGAACTGGCCGTACGGAGTTTTGAAGAGGCCGAACCCTTCAAGAACACCACCACCACCGACAAACCTTGCGGATGCCGCGAGACTGTCTTCTTCATTATCGGAGTAGAGTACAAAGTTCCCACCATCTCTCACACACATATCCGACCTCCCGGGGGCGCTTCTATTAGAGGAGGAGGGTCCTTATATAATATCCGGGACTCCCTCGTGTGTGTAGCGGCCAAGTTAAGACCTACCAAGGTACGGGAGAAACACTGAAGCCTGGAAAAGAAGGAGAGCTTCTGGCGGGCGCAGGGAATACAGAATGGCAGCTGATAATTGACTGGTGGCTCGGGAGTAGTCCTTTATTTGAGTTTAGTGCTAAGTGTTGAAGTCCGACATTGTGGCATTCGTGCAGGAGACTCCTGGAACATCATCGACAGGATTTTTACAAGCTAGTTTACTTATTTGTTACCTCACAAGGACCCCAGTCTGATGCGGCTACAGAAACGCCACACATGCAGTTTCTTTTTTATATCCGTTAACAATCTCAAAATTTTGACATCAATATGTAAATATTTTTAAATTGAAAAGAATAGATGGAAAAAACTTTAGGAAGGGAAGAAAGAAAGATATGAATTCATACAGAAGTTATGCAGTATATAATTTTAAAAAAGGTTTCCATGCCAATTGAGCAAGATGCATTTAAGTGTACTATCTGTTATTGAAATGTAAACTATTTTACAGCGCGTATATTTTTATTTGTAAAGAAACATACGCGTGCTCTAATCTCTCTTTAAAATAGTTTACATTTTCATAATAGGGGAAAAGAGCTTCCACATATTGATTATTTCTTAAAGTAGATCAAATTTTTGAAAGTGCTTACATATAGAATGAGGTGAATAATAATATTTGGATTATAACTTAATGTGAAAGATCACATTTGATCATGTTACTAAATATAAAATCGATTTCAAATTTTATTATAATAACAAGACCAGAAGATTATATTTTATTATATTTCTATACTGAACTTCTTTCTCTTAACATTAAGCTCTTTCGAACATCGTTCAGCGCATCCACGCGGATTTGTCCTCAAATTTAATTTTCTTCAATTAGTATGAATCCGTAACTTCCCAACTCTCTTAGTGGTACAACCTTTACGAATCTGAGGAAGGCTAACAGCTCAAAAACGCGAAAGGATTGAATTTTCCTGTTGATACAACAAATTGTAAATAGCAAAGTACCGGGAATATAAAATAAATGTTTTGTTAATTTATATAGATGGCGCTCTCTGCCATCATCAGGAGAAGAGATGCCGCCTTTATCATTTAACTAAGTGTTTGCATGACAAATGACCGATTCAATCTAACAATGGCTGGTTTACTCAAGGCTAAAATGACACTATACGCCTTTTGTTACAATGGCTGACGCTGCTCAACCATGTCCTGAATCACATCTTTGATTCATCGACCTGTCTACAAGACAGCTGCTCGTATCGGAATACTTAGAGCTTGTTTTTGCTAGTGTTTTTGAGAAATTAATTTCGACATAATTTGGCTTCTCCTACTCATTGAATACATGGTGGTTAAGGGCAAAATATTAATCAGATCCTCTTATGCAATATAAATAAAAATATTTTCCTCATTCATTCTTCACCTATGCTGATTTTAAGGTTTCAACAAATCCATAAAAATAAAAAATATGATCAGGAATATTTTCCTATATCATATGCTTATTCAATAATTGACCAAAGAAATATTTCGTTTGAAAGCAGCTCTATCGCGGAGAAGATGCTTTTGGCAATTTTCTTAAGGCCGGTCATGCAAAATGTTAAATAGTCAAAACAACGATTAAACGTAAATATTTCCATATTAATGACTCATGAAGTTCAAAAATTCATTTTAAAATGTAATATTAACTGTTATTTTTGCGGTTTAATACGCTTTTAAAAGATCAAGATCATCTTAAAGGCAAATATAGATACGCAATGCACAAACTCTTCTTACTTCTATAATAGTTGATGATGCTGTTTTTCTTGACAATTTCCAGTTTTTTGTCTTCCTCGCTTGAAAAGTTAACTAAAATCTCACAGAATTATATTATTGAGCAATTTAACTCACACCTATTTTTGAAGAAATTGAGTAAATAATTCAACTTGCTTTGAGTCTATGCAACTTCCTCTTTAAGAGAGTTTTTATAGCACTCTGGAACAACAGCACATTACAGAGGAAGATTGCAAGAACGCTAAAGCTGTATGGCTTACTTTCGAATGCAATAATTTAAGATCAATTCGTTACAGATGTTTTTTCTTCAGCAGATGTTTTCGAGCAATTCCGAGAAACACGTGTATGAAAGCATACAAACTCGATCCTGCTCATTTCTTTATTACACTAGGATTAAGCTGTACAGCTGTATTGAAAATGACAAATGCAAGATTATAGTTGCTCACAGATGATGGCATACATTTTTTTTTTATTTGAGAGGAGAATAGGCATTCATTGGTTTTCAAAATCAACCATTCATATATAACAGGATATGGAAATACTCTGCCTATATACATTTTCTATCATATATTGACATTAGTAATCTTAATGAGAAATGCCTAATGCAGCCTCTTATTATTGGTTAATTTCGTTGGTCTCAACAATCATCAGAGGAGATTGTTCATTTTGATCTAAAAAAGTGTGTTCCTTGAGACCCAAAACGGTTATGTCCTGGAAGTAGGTTTAGAGTATCCTTCACACATCTTCAAGATAAGCACAATAGTTTCCCCATGCGTTCTGATTTCTTTACATTGGGTGATGTTTGCTATGTCTCCTAGTAAAAACAACTAGAACATAAGAATAATCACTTTTATTGTTAATTATATCAATATTTATTTTTCTCTTATTTTTCAAAGATTTTTATTTTATGTAGGCAATTTTTATTTGATGACTAGCGGATGTACCCGGCTTCGCCCGGGTTTTACCCGAGTAAAGGTTTGTCTAGTGAGCATTTGTTTAAACAATTCTCTATAAACTTATTTAAAAAATAATGATGTATTTTGATAATTTGAAACTCGTAAATTTGAATCTCTCGATGAAGTGAACATTTTTTCCCGGTCCCTTGAAAAATACTCGATAAGTTGAATAAAATCAATATTAATTGGTTCCCTCGGTACTTGGAAGTTAAAGGAATAGTATCTTTGCCTTGGAATTGTATCATTATTCTTGTCTCAACAAAATTGCCGTGTCATCCTGAATTTTGTCTTTCCTAATTTTCTACATTACAAAAATCATCATTTTATCTATTCTCCCAATATATATGTTGTAGATAAATGATAAAACTAACTTTGACTTGTGCACAATTAATAGGTAGAAAATCTTACTTTTGATAAATAATCTTTAAGATAATGAACTTAGTGATAATAAAACTTATAGATAAAAAAACTTGTTATCATCGTCGCAATGGGGGCGCTGCTTGAGAGTTAAATATACAAATCTGCAATAACTCTAAAGATATTCAAGCTATTCATGAAATTATTTTTGCAAAAACCTTCCGGGGATATACCTAATAATATCCCAAAATTTCACGGCGATTGGATGTATGGTTTTTGAATCTATAGAGTACAAACCTACAGACAGACATTCAATTTTATATACATATAGATTTTCAAAATTTTATTTTTTAAAATAGTATTTTTTTATTCATTTTGTAAATTTTTATATGATTTATATTTGTATTTTTCAATTTTATTTAAGAATCAAAACGCGTCTTTAATAGTTTCGAATTATCATATTTTTAAATTGTTCAAAAATAAATATTCATAAAAAAATCCATGTAGGGAGGCGAGTAGGATTTAGGTCCTTCTCGAAGTTGGTCCACCTTGCCGTGGTGAGAAGGCCCGAGTACAGAGCTGTGCCGCTAAGACACCAACCAGCCGAGAAAATGAGCTCATTCCTGAGGAAAGTGATTCAGCTTAACTATGTACGCAAGGCTTTGGTGTTAGACTCTCTTCGTATGAATTTGGCCAATTTCGAGTACAAAATGGTATACGGATGACAAGTAGGGTCAGGGAGATTATATCTAGTGATCACACACTCTTTATACTGATTATATATTCTATTCGTCAATATTATAGAAAGAGTTGAAAGAAGTACTTCCAGAAATCTCGTGATCAGACAGTAGTAATGTACACATGTGTACTCAGACGAGCAAGACTGTGGGTGGATTCCACCTCAATATCAATAGAAAATATGGCATAGAGCCCACTCCAAAAGAATATAATGCCATACATCACGTGATCATATATTAGGTATATATATATATATAAATAAATAGTTGTATAGTTTTATAGTTAAGTATTTTATTAAAATTATCTTCATAAATTTGATTATTTAATTTCAAATTATAAAATTTGTAAAATGTTATTATTTAGTATAGATAGAGAGAAAAAAAATCCTTTACTTCTAAACATCATCTAGTTAATTATATATTTATAATTAATAACAATAAAATTTAACAACGTAACGTCTTTTGTATCGGCTTTTACACGTCATTTAGACATACTCTAATCCTATATATAGAATAATAGAAGTGAGAATATATATGATAGTTAGAAAAAAGAGAGAAAGACAGAACCATGCACTTTTAATCAAACTAATAATAAGAAAACAAAAAGTTTTGTAAAGAAGGTAGATAAGGTTGTTAGTATATATATATATATTTTTATAATTTTATATTTTATCCTTTTTTTTTTTTTTTTTTTAAATGATTTTTTAAATTTTTTTATTTTAAAATATGAATATAAATAGTTGTATTTAGTAATATATCTATATTATTAATTAACTTTTGTTATTAGTTTGGTTATTATGTTTTGAAACCCTAATGGTAGACCAGACATATACAAAAAAAAAATTTAAATTTGGAGTAATTATTGAAAAAAAGAGATCTGCTGAACCGGGACTTCTCAAATAGAAATTCAGCGGCGTTTCATCCCTTCTCTATTACGTCATAGATCTCTTTTCAACCGTATTTTATGTGTTAATATAAAGTTAATTCAGTGAAACATTTATATGAACAGATATAACAAATTCCATTAACAAGTTCCAACCGTGACCTACCTTGCCCGCGGCGTCTTCAACTGTAAACATCTATTTCTGGATGACACATGTTGTGGGAAGGGGGGTGGGGGACTAAATTAGACCGTTTGTTTTGAAGTTTTAGAACGAAAAGATATTCAAAGAAGAGAGAAAAGTTAGTTAATGGAAGAAAAACAAACTTTATAATCTTTACAGCTAGTTATATTAAAATAACTGATTCAACACTTATTCATCTTTCAATATTCCTTTAAAAAGGCAAATTATTAGAGTTTAATAAAGCTATTAAATGTGAAAATTCACTTTTATTTAATTTCCATTTTCCTCCCCAGAAATTGGAGATTAAACCAAATGAATTTTATACAATATTACTATAAACATCTTGTGAAAAAATCTTCAAATCAGCTATTTAATTTAAGTTTAACTAATTGTTAAAGAATATAAATTTGTATTATTTATTATTAAGAGAAATTATAGAAAGTTGATTTAATAAATGGATATTTCCATTTATTTTTTTTAAGTATTTTATAATAGATATACTGTTGAAATATTTTACTTGTCTGATACTAAATTTGTTTTTAATAAATTCCATGTTCAAATTTTTAACATCTTCTATGAAATTTTCTAATATATTATTTATTCTATAAAATCTTAGAAACTGTCCAAAGTATATACCTTTACAACAATTTAATGATATATTAGAATTCATATTACAGTATTTTATAATATTGAAATTATAATTACTTTTTTTATTATAAATTTTAATAGGATTGTTTGTAAGGTCTATATTTAGGTCTAAAAAGTTAACTTTTTTGTTTCTATAAATTTTTTCATTGTTCTTAAGTTTCAAATATTTAGGATAAATTTTAGGTATTAAGTTTTTGAACTGTGGATTATTAAATATTATAATGTCATCTACATAACGGAACATTTGCCAGTTAACATTATTTTGTAGAAAGTATTCTCTTTCGTACCAGAATAATATTAAATTTGCTAATAAAGGACTAGAAGATGTTCCCATGGGAACGCCTTCTGATTGAATATATATTTTATTTTTAAATTCTATATAGTTAAAATTTAAAAATGTTTCCAGTAGGGTTTTTGCTGTTTTAAGATCTAATTTAATTGTTTTATATCTGTTATGAATAATTTTAATGTGGAAAGTTTTGTCATTGATGATTTCGTTAAATAAATTGGTTATTTTATTATTTAGATCTCTTAAATTTATTTTAGAATATAGGTCCTCAAAGTCAAATGTGTGTACTGTTTCAATGTTTGTCCAATTGTTCATTAAATAGTTAATGATTTTTTTATTTGAGTCGATAAATTTATAATTATATTTATTAGTTAATTTATTTATAATAAATTGTAGTGTTGAAGCTAATTGTATATCAATGTTTTTTATAACTGAATTTATACCAGATGTGATTGTTCTGAAAGAAATAGGTTTTTTGTGTAGTTTAGGAATTATATAGAACTTTGGTATGTTTGGATTTTTGTAGTGATTATAAATTTTTAGTGAATTTTCAACGTTTTTGATGTCTTTTTTGATTTTTGTGGCTGTAGTTCTAGCAAAAGTGTATTTATGATTATTATCAATTTCCTTTTTTAGTATATCGTGGTATAGATTTTTACAAATTATAGATAAGTTATTGGAACATTTATCTATAGGAGTGATAATAAAGTCCTTCTGTAATTTAATTATATTTTCTTTAAAAGAAGGAATATCTGAATTATGTTTTGTGTATTTAAGTGTATTATTATAATAATTTATAATTTCCTTTTTAATATTATGTTTCCATTCCAGAAAAGTAAATTCTGGAATACTGTATTTTATACTAGTTTTATTTATGAAAATATCTATATCTTTTAATATAGATTTAATTGTATTATTATAATTGTGTTTAATTTGAGGTATATATTTATACCCTTTATTTAAAATATCCTGATATTCTGGATTTAAAAAAGAAAAATTGCTAGTTAATATATGACCTGAGAACTTATATCTATCAATATAGTTGTTGCAATTACATTTAATTTTTTTAAAATTTGCTAAATTATCAATAAATTGGTTATAATTGCAAACTAAATTACCTATATTTTTGTTGTATCTCCAGATTGTTTTGAAATTTAAATTTTTTATAGGGAAAAGATTATTAATGTTTTGGTTATTAAAAATATCATTAAACTTAATATGATTAAATAAATTGTTATTAAATTTAATGATAATATTAATGTTATTAGTAGATTGTTTAATTTTTCTGTATTTAAAGATGTCGTGTGTGATATCTATTAATCTGTTAGTCAGATTATGAATTTTAATATATTCTATGAGTTTGATAAATTTATTATTATTTAGTTTAAATAATGTTTTAATAAATTTATCGATGAAGTTGTTAGTATACATTTGTTTTGGGTCCAGTAATTCTTCAAATTCAATGTAACCTAATTTATTGGTAGTTTTACCTCTAGTTTTATTAGGTTTAGTTTTAAATTCATTTTTTTTGTATTTGCAGCTGATTTCATAAGTTGAAATTTGTTCTGTTTGTTGTTTGTATGTGTAGTTTAATTCGTCATTAAGACCATAGGGGAATAATGTGTTGTGTTTATAAATGTAGTTGTTTTCTAATAATAGTCGTTGTTTTTTGTTTTGACATATGTCTAGTATTTCTATCTTAAAGTTGTTAAAAGTATGTAATTGATTGTGTTCTTTCATATATATATTACCAATTGATTTTTTAGCGTGGTTTCTATGTAGGTTTATTCGTATATTTAATGGATTACACGTTTGTCCTATATATGATAATTGACAAATTTGGCATGTTAATTTATAAATAGTATTTACTAATTTACAACTAGTCGTTTGAAATGTGTCATGGTTCTTAAGAGAGGGACAAGTTTGACAATTCTTTCTTAGGCAATTCTTAGCGAGTTTAAATTAACATAAAAGAGGTGCTAACCCTAATATGCTGGTAGTTTTTTTTAGTTTTTTAGTTTGTTATTCAATTGAGAATTTTTTTTTTTTAAATATATTTATCTTAATTGTTTTTGTGGTGATAAAATTTGTAATAAAATGAATAATTAATCTATAAAAATATAGATATTACTGTTTGTTATCTGTTATATTTTTAAGAATAACTAATAAAAAACATCTTTAAACCATCTAAACACTGAAAAAAAACAAAAGTTCTGAAGTTACATTACATACTTTTAACAACTTTAAGATAGAAATACTAGACATATGTCAAAACAAAAAACAACGACTATTATTAGAAAACAACTACATTTATAAACACAACACATTATTCCCCTATGGTCTTAATGACGAATTAAACTACACATACAAACCACAAACAGAACAAATTTCAACTTATGAAATCAGCTGCAAATACAAAAAAAATGAATTTAAAACTAAACCTAATAAAACTAGAGGTAAAACTACCAATAAATTAGGTTACATTGAATTTGAAGAATTACTGGACCCAAATCAAATGTATACTAACAACTTCATCGATAAATTTATTAAAACATTATTTAAACTAAATAATAATAAATTTATCAAACTCATAGAATATATTAAAATTCATAATCTGACTAACAGATTAATAGATATCACACACGACATCTTTAAATACAGAAAAATTAAACAATCTACTAATAACATTAATATTATCATTAAATTTAATAACAATTTATTTAATCATATTAAGTTTAATGATATTTTTAATAACCAAAACATTAATAATCTTTTCCCTATAAAAAATTTAAATTTCAAAACAATCTGGAGATACAACAAAAATATAGGTAATTTAGTTTGCAATTATAACCAATTTATTGATAATTTAGCAAATTTTAAAAAAATTAAATGTAATTGCAACAACTATATTGATAGATATAAGTTCTCAGGTCATAAATTAACTAGCAATTTTTCTTTTTTAAATCCAGAATATCAGGATATTTTAAATAAAGGGTATAAATATATACCTCAAATTAAACACAATTATAATAATACAATTAAATCTATATTAAAAGATATAGATATTTTCATAAATAAAACTAGTATAAAATACAGTATTCCAGAATTTACTTTTCTGGAATGGAAACATAATATTAAAAAGGAAATTATAAATTATTATAATAATACACTTAAATACACAAAACCTAATTCAGATATTCCTTCTTTTAAAGAAAATATAATTAAATTACAGAAGGACTTTATTATCACTCCTATAGATAAATGTTCCAATAACTTATCTATAATTTGTAAAAATCTATACCACGATATACTAAAAAAGGAAATTGATAATAATCATAAATACACTTTTGCTAGAACTACAGCCACAAAAATCAAAAAAGACATCAAAAACGTTGAAAATTCACTAAAAATTTATAATCACTACAAAAATCCAAACATACCAAAGTTCTATATAATTCCTAAACTACACAAAAAACCTATTTCTTTCAGAACAATCACATCTGGTATAAATTCAGTTATAAAAAACATTGATATACAATTAGCTTCAACACTACAATTTATTATAAATAAATTAACTAATAAATATAATTATAAATTTATCGACTCAAATAAAAAAATCATTAACTATTTAATGAACAATTGGACAAACATTGAAACAGTTCACACATTTGACTTTGAGGACCTATATTCTAAAATAAATTTAAGAGATCTAAATAATAAAATAACCAATTTATTTAACGAAATCATCAATGACAAAACTTTCCACATTAAAATTATTCATAACAGATATAAAACAATTAAATTAGATCTTAAAACAGCAAAAACCCTACTGGAAACATTTTTAAATTTTAACTATATAGAATTTAAAAATAAAATATATATTCAATCAGAAGGCGTTCCCATGGGAACATCTTCTAGTCCTTTATTAGCAAATTTAATATTATTCTGGTACGAAAGAGAATACTTTCTACAAAATAATGTTAACTGGCAAATGTTCCGTTATGTAGATGACATTATAATATTTAATAATCCACAGTTCAAAAACTTAATACCTAAAATTTATCCTAAATACTTGAAACTTAAGATCAATGAAAAAATTTATAGAAACAAAAAAGTTAACTTTTTAGACCTAAATATAGACCTTACAAACAATGCTATTAAATTTTATAATAAAAAAAGTAATTATAATTTCAATATTATAAAATACTGTAGTATGAATTCTAATATATCATTAAATTGTTGTAAAGGTATATACTTTGGACAGTTTCTAAGATTTTATAGAATAAATAATATATTAGAAAATTTCATAGAAGATGTTAAAAATTTGAACATGGAATTTATTAAAAACAAATTTAGTATCAGACAAGTAAAATATTTCAACAGTATATCTATTATAAAATACTTTTAAAAAAATAAATGGAAATATCCATTTATTAAATCAACTTTCTATAATTTGTCTTAATAATAAATAATACAAATTTATATTCTTTAACAATTAGTTAAACTTAAATTAAATAGCTGATTTGAAGATTTTTTCACAAGATGTTTATAGTAATATTGTATAAAATTCATTTGGTTTAATCTCCAATTTCTGGGGAGGAAAATGGAAATTAAATAAAAGTGAATTTTCACATTTAATAGCTTTATTAAACTCTAATAATTTGCCTTTTTAAAGGAATATTGAAAGATGAATAAGTGTTGAATCAGTTATTTTAATATAACTAGCTGTAAAGATTATAAAGTTTGTTTTTCTTCCATTAACTAACTTTTCTCTCTTCTTTGAATATCTTTTCGTTCTAAAACTTCAAAACAAACGGTCTAATTTAGTCCCCCACCCCCCTTCCCACAACATGTGTCATCCAGAAATAGATGTTTACAGTTGAAGACGCCGCGGGCAAGGTAGGTCACGGTTGAAACTTGTTAATGGAATTTGTTATATCTGTTCATATAAATGTTTCACTGAATTAACTTTATATTAACACATAAAATACGGTTGAAAAGAGATCTATGACGTAATAGAGAAGGGATGAAACGCCGCTGAATTTCTATTTGAGAAGTCCCGGTTCAGCAGATCTCTTTTTTCAATAATTACTCCAAATTTAAATATTTTTTTTTGTATATGTCTGGTCTACCATTAGGGTTTCAAAACATAATAACCAAACTTATAACAAAAGTTAATTAATAATATAGATATATTACTAAATACAACTATTTATATTCATATTTTAAAATAAAAAAATTTAAAAAATCATTTAAAAAAAAAAAAAAAAGGATAAAATATAAAATTATAAAAATATATATATATATACTAACAACCTTATCTACCTTCTTTACAAAACTTTTTGTTTTCTTATTATTAGTTTGATTAAAAGTGCATGGTTCTGTCTTTCTCTCTTTTTTCTAACTATCATATATATTCTCACTTCTATTATTCTATATATAGGATTAGAGTATGTCTAAATGACGTGTAAAAGCCGATACAAAAGACGTTACGTTATTAAATTTTATTGTTATTAATTATAAATATATAATTAACTAGATGATGTTTAGAAGTAAAGGATTTTTTTTTCTCTCTATCTATACTAAATAATAACATTTTACAAATTTTATAATTTGAAATTAAATAATCAAATTTATGAAGATAATTTTAATAAAATACTTAACTATAAAACTATACAACTATTTATTTTTATAACTAATTTAGATTTAGCTTGCTAATCTAACCAAATCTACTTGATATGATTTATCATTCTTATCAGTTTGCTCATTAAGCTTTAAATGTAGAATCACTGTTATATTTTTATTATATAGTTTTTACACTATATTAATTCATATGAGCTTGCTCTATGATATATTTTTATATATAATATAATATACAAATTTAATTATATATTAGATATTCTAATATAAATAAAACTCCATACAGATTATAATTATCTTTTATTGTTTGATTATGAAAAAGTAAATTATAAAAGTAATTTTAGAAAAAATAACTTCAGAACATTTGTTTTTTTCAGTGTTTAGATAGTTTAAAGATGTTTTTTATTAGTTATTCTTAAAAATATAACAGATAACAAACAGTAATATCTATATTTTTATAGATTAATTATTCATTTTATTACAAATTTTATCACCACAAAAACAATTAAGATAAATATATTTAAAAAAAAAAATTTCTCAATTGAATAACAAACTAAAAAACTAAAAAAAACTACCAGCATATTAGGGTTAGCACCTCTTTTATGTTAATTTAAACTCGCTAAGAATTGCCTAAGAAAGAATTGTCAAACTTGTCCCTCTCTTAAGAACCATGACACATTTCAAACGACTAGTTGTAAATTAGTAAATACTATTTATAAATTAACATGCCAAATTTGTCAATTATCATATATAGGACAAACGTGTAATCCATTAAATATACGAATAAACCTACATAGAAACCACGCTAAAAAATCAATTGGTAATATATATATGAAAGAACAGAATCAATTACATACTTTTAACAACTTTAAGATAGAAATACTAGACATATGTCAAAACAAAAAACAACGACTATTATTAGAAAACAACTACATTTATAAACACAACACATTATTCCCCTATGGTCTTAATGACGAATTAAACTACACATACAAACCACAAACAGAACAAATTTCAACTTATGAAATCAGCTGCAAATACAAAAAAAAATGAATTTAAAACTAAACCTAATAAAACTAGAGGTAAAACTACCAATAAATTAGGTTACATTGAATTTTAGAAATTACTGGACCCAAAACAAATGTATACTAACAACTTCATCGATAAATTTATTAAAACATTATTTAAACTAAATAATAATAAATTTATCAAACTCATAGAATATATTAAAATTCATAATCTAACTAACAGATTAATAGATATCACACACGACATCTTTAAATACAGAAAAATTAAACAATCTACTAATAACATTAATATTATCATTAAATTTAATAACAATTTATTTAATCATATTAAGTTTAATGATATTTTTAATAACCAAAACATTAATAATCTTTTCCCTATAAAAAATTTAAATTTCAAAACAATCTGGAGATACAACAAAAATATAGGTAATTTAGTTTGCAATTATAACCAATTTATTGATAATTTAGCAAATTTTAAAAAAATTAAATGTAATTGCAACAACTATATTGATAGATATAAGTTCTCAGGTCATATATTAACTAGCAATTTTTCTTTTTTAAATCCAGAATATCAGGATATTTTAAATAAAGGGTATAAATATATACCTCAAATTAAACACAATTATAATAATACAATTAAATCTATATTAAAAGATATAGATATTTTCATAAATAAAACTAGTATAAAATACAGTATTCCAGAATTTACTTTTCTGGAATGGAAACATAATATTAAAAAGGAAATTATAAATTATTATAATAATACACTTAAATACACAAAACCTAATTCAGATATTCCTTCTTTTAAAGAAAATATAATTAAATTACAGAAGGACTTTATTATCACTCCTATAGATAAATGTTCCAATAACTTATCTATAATTTGTAAAAATCTATACCACGATATACTAAAAAAGGAAATTGATAATAATCATAAATACACTTTTGCTAGAACTACAGCCACAAAAATAAAAAAATACATCAAAAACGTTGAAAATTCACTAAAAATTTATAATCACTACAAAAATCCAAACATACCAAAGTTCTATATAATTCCTAAACTACACAAAAAACCTATTTCTTTCAGAACAATCACATCTGGTATAAATTCAGTTATAAAAAACATTGATATACAATTAGCTTCAACACTACAATTTATTATAAATAAATTAACTAATAAATATAATTATAAATTTATCGACTCAAATAAAAAAATCATTAACTATTTAATGAACAATTGGACAAACATTGAAACAGTACACACATTTGACTTTGAGGACCTATATTCTAAAATAAATTTAAGAGATCTAAATAATAAAATAACCAATTTATTTAACGAAATCATCAATGACAAAACTTTCCACATTAAAATTATTCATAACAGATATAAAACAATTAAATTAGATCTTAAAACAGCAAAAACCCTACTGGAAACATTTTTAAATTTTAACTATATAGAATTTAAAAATAAAATATATATTCAATCAGAAGGCGTTCCCATGGGAACATCTTCTAGTCCTTTATTAGCAAATTTAATATTATTCTGGTACGAAAGAGAATACTTTCTACAAAATAATGTTAACTGGCAAATGTTCCGTTATGTAGATGACATTATAATATTTAATAATCCACAGTTCAAAAACTTAATACCTAAAATTTATCCTAAATACTTGAAACTTAAGAACAATGAAAAAATTTATAGAAACAAAAAAGTTAACTTTTTAGACCTAAATATAGACCTTACAAACAATGCTATTAAATTTTATAATAAAAAAAGTAATTATAATTTCAATATTATAAAATACTGTAATATGAATTCTAATATATCATTAAATTGTTGTAAAGGTATATACTTTGGACAGTTTCTAAGATTTTATAGAATAAATAATATATTAGAAAATTTCATAGAAGATGTTAAAAATTTGAACATGGAATTTATTAAAAACAAATTTAGTATCAGACAAGTAAAATATTTCAACAGTATATCTATTATAAAATACTTTTAAAAAATAAATGGAAATATCCATTTATTAAATCAACTTTCTATAATTTCTCTTAATAATAAATAATACAAATTTATATTCTTTAACAATTAGTTAAACTTAAATTAAATAGCTGATTTGAAGATTTTTTCACAAGATGTTTATAGTAATATTGTATAAAATTCATTTGGTTTAATCTCCAATTTCTGGGGAGGAAAATGGAAATTAAATAAAAGTGAATTTTCACATTTAATAGCTTTATTAAACTCTAATAATTTGCCTTTTTAAAGGAATATTGAAAGATGAATAAGTGTTGAATCAGTTATTTTAATATAACTAGCTGTAAAGATTATAAAGTTTGTTTTTCTTCCATTAACTAACTTTTCTCTCTTCTTTGAATATCTTTTCGTTCTAAAACTTCAAAACAAACGGTCTAATTTAGTCCCCCACCCCCCTTCCCACAACATGTGTCATCCAGAAATAGATGTTTACAGTTGAAGACGCCGCGGGCAAGGTAGGTCACGGTTGGAACTTGTTAATGGAATTTGTTATATCTGTTCATATAAATGTTTCACTGAATTAACTTTATATTAACACATAAAATACGGTTGAAAAGAGATCTATGACGTAATAGAGAAGGGATGAAACGCCGCTGAATTTCTATTTGAGAAGTCCCGGTTCAGCAGATCTCTTTTTTCAATAATTACTCCAAATTTAATTTTTTTTTTTTGTATATGTCTGGTCTACCATTAGGGTTTCAAAACATAATAACCAAACTTATAACAAAAGTTAATTAATAATATAGATATATTACTAAATACAACTATTTATATTCATATTTTAAAATAAAAAAATTTAAAAAATCATTTAAAAAAAAAAAAAAGGATAAAATATAAAATTATAAAAATATATATATATATACTAACAACCTTATCTACCTTCTTTACAAAACTTTTTGTTTTCTTATTATTAGTTTGATTAAAAGTGCATGGTTCTGTCTTTCTCTCTTTTTTCTAACTATCATATATATTCTCACTTCTATTATTCTATATATAGGATTAGAGTATGTCTAAATGACGTGTAAAAGCCGATACAAAAGACGTTACGTTGTTAAATTTTATTGTTATTAATTATAAATATATAATTAACTAGATGATGTTTAGAAGTAAAGGATTTTTTTGTTCTCTCTATCTATACTAAATAATAACATTTTACAAATTTTATAATTTGAAATTAAATAATCAAATTTATGAAGATAATTTTAATAAAATACTTAACTATAAAACTATACAACTATTTATTTTTATAACTAATTTAGATTTAGCTTGCTAATCTAACCAAATCTACTTGATATGATTTATCATTCTTATCAGTTTGCTCATTAAGCTTTAAATGTAGAATCACTGTTATATTTTTATTATATAGTTTATACTATATATATATATATATATATATATATATATATGAAACGTTACTAAGGTTTCGTTTACGCCAATATGCAGAGACTTATTGTTTGCGTAAAGGAAGACAGAAATGTTGTAATCTTCTGACTCAATTTATTTCAATCACGCGTTTCTTTTATATAGTTACAAATATTTACATAATTCCTAACAGCGTAAAATTTACATCTACTAATAATTTATAAGCAGAATGTGACATATATATATATATATATTTTTTTAATAGATTAACTCTAATCTTGATCAAATTAGTATGAAAATAAAGTAAGTAGAGGAGCTTCTTTATACACGTTTATTCTCGCTAGCTTTCGAACCTACAAGGTTCTTCATCTGGCATGGATAGCTTTTACACTAACAAAAGTACTGCAACACAGGGACCTTATATACACCTAGGAGGAAATTTACATACTTAAGCTAATGGATTAAAGGAGAATATATGACGCCGACGTTAAAATTGGAATATTTACATATAAAAAACTGAAAACAAGATTTGTAAAATTATGAATATATGTAAAACCAGCCAACATTGTTGCGACAAATGAGTAAAAGTCCAAGGGCACAACCAGGGGCCCCACTCAATGTCACAACCAATGGGTAGGGGATAGGGGGGGGGGATTAGGGGGGAAGGAAGTGGGGGGGGGGGGTTGGGTGGGAGGAGTAGTATCTACTATTAATAAAGGACTTTGTATATATCGGGAAGGTCTATTTTGCGATTAATACTGTTGGTTTGTGAGGAAATAATGGATTCTAAGCATAGTCTATTGTGTTTGTGGTTGATATGTCTGTATTTAATGTGTGGATGTTCAAGATCAAAACTGTGGCCTGTTTGTGCGATATGGGTGTAGACTAGGGATTTTGTATCTTTGTTATGAATATTGCGATTATGTACTGAAATTCTGATACGTGTGGTTCTGCCTGTTTCCCCGACACATGATGCTGGGCAATTATTGCACTGTAGGGAATAGATGGCGCCAGTGGAGTCTATAGGGAGGGTAGGTCTATCTGATTTGGTGATGCTATTTCTGAGGATGGTGGTTAGGTTGGGAGGACTGTTGTATAAAACTTTGATGCCATATGGGCGCAATATGCGAAATATTGAAACTGCTTTGGGGGAATATGGAAGCCAACATGTGGATCTATAGATTGTAGTAGTTGTATGGACACATGGATCAAACATGTGTTTGTCTATAAAGGGCAAGGGGTAACCTGCAGCCATAAGGATCAAACGGATTCTAGATTTTTCGATGGTTTTAAATATGGGCAATAAACAATGGGTGAAGATTCTCTTGGATAGGGTCTTAACTGCATTTATTTTATATGCTATGGGGCTACTGGAGGAGAAGTGTGTGTATTGGGGGGGAATGTTCTTTTTGTGAAGAATGCTTATATTTATGGCGTCCCCAAGGTGCTCAAACCGGGAGTCCCACTCAGACCAATCATCGCCAATCACCAATCCCCGGCATATTCAGTCTCCAAATATCTGGTAAGCCTTTTGTCCCCTCTCATGAAGCAAAACCCGAACATATACAGCATCACTCACCCCCCCCCCCCCCCACATTTATAGAAAACATCACAGCCCTAACTCCGCCACCACAACACATCATGGCGTCCTTTGACGTCACATCTCTGTACCTTTCCCTACCACATACCCTCATTACAGATAAATTACAACTATTCCTCACAACATCTAACATAGACACACAGACAGCTTCCACCATACTACAACTAACCTCCCTCTGTTTGACCGTTAGTTCCTTCACATTTAACACGCAATGTTACAAACAAATCAGAGGCACCCCTATGGGTAGTCCTCTCTCATCAATAATTGCAGAAATAGTCATGAATTCGCTGGACACATGGATCAACCAAACCCTCCCCTCTGACATACACTACTGGAGGAGATATGTGGATGATGTTTTTTGTATCATTAACTCAAACAGCCTCCAACGCATCCATAGTACCTTACTCGACTTCAACACAAATATAAAATTTACTTATGAAACCGAATCGAGCTCCGCTTTACCCTTTTTAGACATTTTAGTCATACGCACACCACACACCTTTCAAACCACAGTTTTTCACAAAAATAACATTCCCCCCCAATACACACACTTCTCCTCCAGTAGCCCCATAGCATATAAAATAAATACAGTTAAGACCCTATCCAAGAAAATCTTCACCCATTGCTCATTGCCCATATTTAAAACCATCGAAAAATCTAGAATCCGTTTGATCCTTATGGCTGCAGGTTACCCCTTGCCCTTTATAGACAAACACATGTTTGATCCATGTGTCCATACAACTACTACAATCTATAGATCCACATGTTGGCTTCCATATTCCCCCAAAGCGGTTTCAATATCCCGCATATTGCGCCCATATGGCATCAAAGTTTTATACAACAGTCCTCCCAACCTAACCACCATCCTCAGAAATAGCATCACCAAATCAGATAGACCTACCCTCCCTATAGACTCCACTGGCGCCATCTATTCCCTACAGTGCAATAATTGCCCAGCATCATATGTCGGGGAAACAGGCAGAACCACACGTATCAGAATTTCAGAACATAATCGCAATATTCATAACAAAGATACAAAATCCCTAGTCTACACCCATATCGCACAAACAGGCCACAGTTTTGATCTTGAACATCCACACATTAAATACAGACATATCAACCACAAAAACAATAGACTATGCTTAGAATCCATTATTTCCTCACAAACCAACAGTATTAATCGCAAAATAGACCCTTCCCGATATATACAAAGTCCTTTATTAATAGTAGATACTACTCCTCCCACCCAACCCCCCCCCCACTTCCTTCCCACAATGAATAATAAATGTAAGATAAAAAGCCAACAATGAAGAGTAAATATAATATAAAAAGCCAACAATGAAGAATGATTGTAAGATAAAAAGCCAACAATGAAGAGTAAATATGATATAAAAAGCCAACAATGAGAATGAATGTAAGATAAAAAGCCAACAATGAAGAGTAAATGTAATATAAAAAGCCAACAATGAAGAATAAATGTAAGATAAAAAGCCAACAATGAAGAGTAAATATAATATAAAAAGCCAACAATGAAGAGTGAATGTAATATAAAAAGCCAACAATGAAGAATGAATGTAAGATAAAATGCCAGCAATGAAGAGTGAATGTAATATAAAAAGCCAACAATGAAGAATGAATGTAAGATAAAAAGCCAACAATGAAGAGTGAATGTAAGATAAAAAGCCAACAATGAATTAGTAAATGTAATATAAAAAGCCAACAATGAAGAATGAATGTAAGATAAAAAGCCAACAATGAAGAGTAAATCTATATATATAAAATTGAATGTCTGTCTGTCTGTACTCTATAGATTCAAAAAACATACATCCAATCGCCGTGAAATTTTGGGATATCATTAGGTATATCACCGGGAAGGTTTTTGAAAATAATTTCATGAATATCTTGAATATCCTTAGAGTTATTTGCAGATTTGTAGATTTAACTCGCAAGCAGCGCCCCCATTGTGACGATGATAACAAGTTTTCTTATCACTAAGTTTGTTATCTTAAATATTATTTATCAAAAGTAAGATTATCTCAGGATGACACGGCAATTTATTTGAGACAAGAATAATGATACAATTCCAAGGCGAAGATACTATTCCTTTAACTTCCAATTACCGAGGGAACCAATTAATATTGATTTTATTCAACTTATCGAGTATTTTTCAAGGGACCAGGAAAAAATGTTCACTAGATAAAACTATGATTTTCTAATGTAGAAAATTAGGAAAGACAAAATTCAGGATGACACGGCACACAGGGACCGGGAAAAAATGTTCACTTTATCGAGAGATTCAAATTTACGAGTTTCAAATTATCAAAATATATCTTTTTTTTTTAAATAAGTTTTTAGAGAATTGTTTTAACAAATGTTCGCTAGACAAACCTTTACTCGGGTAAAACCCCGGGCGAAGCCGAGTACGTTTTATAAGTTTATAGAGAATTGTTTTAACAAATGTTTGTTAGACAAACATTCACTCGGGTAAAACCCGGGCGAAGCCGGGCACATCCGTTAGTAAAAAATAAAACGATGATGCCTATACAATTCAACTCGAGTTATAGAAAGCTAAATCGAGGGAATTTTTCTGTTTGGGCTTTTGGAAATCAAAATAAAAATAATAATTAAAGGAAATCAAAGTGAATGCGCGTTGGTGCATTGTTGAGTAAAAGCAGAAAAAAAAGAAAAAATGCCTATCAATTCAACTCGAGGTATGGGAAACTAAATCGAGGAAATATTCTGTTAGGGCTTTGGGAAATCAAAAATAAAATTAAAATTAAAAGAAAATAAAGTTTTATTTTATTTATCAATTGCAGAGTTTTCATTTAAAAAAAATTGTTGAATGGTTGAAAAGTAAAATTGGTTTATAACAAAAATTTTAAAAAAGAAGTTGTTATATAAATGGTAAATATTTGATTAAGCATTTGGATTTCAAAAAAAATGTAAATGAATGGGGTAAGAAAAAAATGTATGTAGAGAGATACGCAAAATCTCTTAGTGATAAAAAGTTACATGCCAATGTATCTAGGTCACGCGGAGATTTCCGAATTTTAATTGCCTTTGTAGATTTTTTGTCTCTAGTGCGACTTGTGGGTGGAAACATGATCCTTCCCAGAATCGCGTTTATATTATGTGTGCAGGAGACACGGGAATCTAGTTAACCTTAAGGTTATATTTGTATTTGTTGTAATGTTTTTGGGGTTGTGTATTGTCTTTAAAGATCTCAAGGCCGAGTGTCTTGTATTAATTTGTCCCGAGCCTTAATGCGTTCTAGGGGTTTTTATGCGGTCCCCTAGGGCACTTAAGTTATGCTCGCCCGATATCCACTTCGTTATCAGGAGGTCGTGAGCGGAATCGAATCTTTTAATACAGGGTTCGAGGAGAGTCCTCGACCCTTTTAGATCGGAAGAAACGTAACCTTGAAGGCTTTACTACTTATTTTTTTAAATCTTATCCTATCTTTTAAGTGGTAATGTGCGTGTTTTTTGTTCGTATTTGGCCTTTAGATCTGAATTTTGCGTATTGGACGTGAGTATTGGATGCTTGTCTTATGTGGGTAACATGTAATAAGTTGTTTGGGAGTGTTGGGAAAAGAATCAATATTTTTGTAATTCATTTGGAGGCGGTGTTTTGAGAATTAAATTTGTTTATTAATATAATCTTCTTAATCTTATATAGATAATACCGTAACAGAGTTTTCCATTGTAAAGTCCTGAGCTATCTCCTCCGAAGATTCTGAACTACACATAACGATCTATATACCAAAATTTTCGTTATTTTTTTCTGCGTATGATAGGCCTGTTTTTATTTTCCTAATGTTAACAGTTATTTTTATTTTTTAATTTAATCTATTTTACAATCGTAGATTTTTTGCATTTATCATCTTCAATTCCTTTGTTTTGAAATGCGTTCTTTTGTTTACCTTTTACTATTTCTTATTTACTAATTTTTACTAATTTCTGATTCATTTGATTATGATTATAATTTGTAAGTACTTTGTTATAGTTTTTCATTTAAATAGAGCTCAATTTTTGTGTATGTTTCTTATTTGCATTATCTTTCCTAATGTCTTTGGCAACGTTTTTTTTTTTCTCATAAATAGGCTGAGGTTATATTATTTTTCGAATTGTAGATTGAAATATTTATTTATGTCTTTCTTTTGCTTAATTATTTCTTCTTTATATTTGTTCTTATTTATTCTTTTTTTTACTCTTTCACAATCAAATTTTGAAAATGGCTAAATGGCTCCACTTCTCCCTATTTGCTTTTGCAGCTTTTCTTATTAAAAAATATTAAAACTTAGAATTAAGCTTTGCTTTTTTATATACATGTTTATTACACATTTAGCAATACTTTTTCTTTATATTTGCTCTTATTTACTCATTTTTTTTACTCTTTCACAATCAAATTTTGAAAATGGCTAAATGGCTCCACTTCTCCCTATTTGCTTTTGAAGCTTTTCTTATAAAAAAATTAAAACTTAGAATTAGGCATTGCTTTTTTATAGACATGTTTGTTACACATTTAGCAATACTTTCTCTTTATATTTGTCCTTATTTATTCATTTATTTACTCTTTCACAATCAAATTTTGAAAATGGCTAAATGGCACCACTTCTTCCTATTTGCTTTTGTAGCTTTTATTTAAAAAAAAATATTAAAACTTAGAATTAAGCATTGCTTTTTTATATACATGTTTGTTACACATTTAGCAATACTTTCTCTTTATATCTGTCCTTATTTACTCATTTATTTACTCTTTCATAATCAAATTTTGAAAATGGCTAAATGGCCCCACTTCTCCCTATTTGCTTTTGTAGCTTTTCTTATAAAAAAAAAATTAAAACTTAGAATTAAGCTTTGCTTTTTTATATACATGTTTGTTACACATTTAGCAATATATATACCAAAATATTTTTTTGAATACTTAACTCTTTTAGTGAATTTTTGTCAGGGGGGCTGCAAAAGTGCCGTACTTATGCAGTATTTTGATGCTTTTCCTGTGAAAAGGATAATGAAATTTAAAATTAAGCTTTGCTTTTTTATATACATGTTATTTACACATTTAGCAATATATACACAGAAATATTTTGGAATATTTAACTTTTTTGGTGAATTTTTGTCAGGGAAGCTATGGACTGCCGTAATCATGCATTATGTTGATGTTCTTCTCATAAAAAAAAATATTTGGGTTTGGAATTGGGCTTTGCTTTTTGGTATACATGTTTTTTACATATTTAGCTCCATTTTTGTGTCTTATTTTCTTTTTTGCAGTATCTTTCATAATGCCTGATTTGATTACTTGATCTGTTATAGTTTTTCATTTGAATTTAGCTCCATTTTTGTGTCTGTCGTTTTTTTTCTTCTCATAAATAAACTGATGCTGTATTTGTGTACTCAATTGTTGCTTTTTGTGTCTGGTTTCTTTTTTGCAGTATTTTTTTGGAATCCTTTTTTTTTTTTCATCAATTGTTTCCTCACATGCTTGGAATTTTCTTTTTATGCCTGTCCTGGCTTTCAGTTTTATAGTTTTCCTCTGCTTGGTTCTTATTTTACCTTTTTTTTTCAGCGTCTTCTGTCATGCCTCGAAAAGGCCGTGGAAGACTCACTCCCCTAACCGCTAGGCGTGCTAATATGACTCGCCGCAGACACAAAACCCCAATTGCTATTTCTCTTGTTTACTTTTTTACCAATGCCTATAATTTTTCACCTGAAAGATTTTTTATTTTATTTGTTATTCAATAAACTATTATCACTTATTTTTGGTCTTCTTTTTATTTACTTATTTTACTGGGGGTTGGTGGAAGGATGGTCTAAGCCGTTGGTTTTCGACCGCTACGACCCGGGTTCAATTCCCGCATTGGGCACTTTTTTCTGAAAAAAAAAAAATGCTCCAATGGCTTCCGATTCTTGCAAAAGTCCAACCCCTCCAGCAAGCGCAAGTAATCAAACGGGGCTCTGGCACATTTGTAAATGCAAAGTCGAACTGCTTTTCACATGTTTAGACATGTGGTGTACTTACAGTAAAAGCAGTCGCCTACTCTACCCACCATGATTATCAAGGCCTGTACCACGTGTACTAGGGATAAGCAAAAAAAAAAATATTTTACTCATTGATCTATACATACAATTATTTGCATACAATTATATACATACAAATATATGCATACAATTATATACATACAATTTTCTACATTTTTGCACTCTGCAGTCTAATATGTTGTTAATAATAGGGGTTTTAGACAAATATATCAACTGTTGAAATTTGACTTTCCAAAATAGTTGAATTATCGAAAGTGTCGAATTAGTTTGTCATATGATAGGCCGTAGGTCGAGACATCAAAAATGGTCGAATTATCGTGTGTTGAATTAATTTGATTATATTGTATATATAAAATTATAGAATTGTTGTTTTTAATGAGGTCTTTTAAATGAATTTATTCCTTTAATATGTTGTCATATCTGCAATTTTTTTTCATTTCCAAAATATTTATTTATACTTTCACCAATGCCTATAGGATCTTTGCGATGGAACAGGTATGGTGTTCTAGCGCATGTGCTCTCATGTCCTTGAAGCACATATACTGACAGTACCCAAGGTTGAACACACTGTATAATGTCTGACATATATGACTATAAAGAGGGCTCAAGGCCAAACCTTTGCTACAAGAGCCTGTGTTTACGCACAGACGACTTTATGTGACTTTTTCAAGTGTGCGAACTTTGGATAGCATACATGTAAAGTTTAACCCAAATATATATAAAATGTAGTTTTTAATGAGGTCATTTAAATGAATTCCTATTATAAATCGTCTCCTCTGAAATATAGTTTGTAAATTTATATTCTGATTTATTTTATCCTTTTTTTTTCATTTCCAAAATATATATTTACACTTTTCACCAATGCCTAAAGTTTCTCACCTGAAAGAAAAAAAAACTCCGCCTTTGCCGGTCCCAAGCCAGGATGAAAAAGGAGGAGGGGGAACAGTAACAAGCTCACTAAAAAAACCTGGGCTCAGCTGGCCCGGCTGATAGTACCTTGTAAGGGCTCCTAATCCAGGGATACATTCTTTTGGAGCTAAGTCAGTGGCCTGCCACTGAGTAGTGCTCCCAGTCTTGATGACAAAGGCAGACGCATTCTACTTCACCCAATCATGATGGTTGTTAATTTCAAGCTTTACAAGCTTGACACTCTAATATGATTGAGTGAAGATAAGAAAGGAGAAAAAAATATTTTTTTGTATTTTTTTTTGGCAATAATCTATTTATTATCAATTAATTTGATTTTGGTCTTTATTTATTATTCCCCTGCTCTATACATACATTTTGTACATTTACAATGTCAGCCGTTTTCTCTGTAATACCTTTTTAGCAGTGAGGTTATATTTGAGCAACAAACAATTGTTGAAATTTATAATGGTCGAATTATCGATAGTGTTGAATTACAGTTTGTTATATGATAGGCTGTAGGTCAGGACAACAAAACATGGTCGAATTATCGAGGTTATATTGTATATATAAAACTAGAAATGTAGTTTTAATGAGGTCCTTTAAATATTTTCATTCCTTTTATATGTTGTCTTATCTGCGATATAGTAGCATTTTTTGCAATTTTATTTGCTGATTTGTGTCATTTTTTCACTCTAAATATATTTATTTAAACTCTTCAACTAATGCCTATAGTTTCTTTCCTGAAATTGCTTACCAAACATGAGTTGGTTGTATTGTTATGCTTCGGAGATATTTTAATCCTAAACAGGGTATTTACGAATGGTACACGTATGGTGACACAGTGCATGTGCTCTCATGTTCTTGAAGTAGTGTAGATGTGTTGTTTGCACTTTTATTTTCTGATTTGTTAGTATTTTTCTTCTTTTTTCATTTTAAATAAATTTTTTGGCATAGGAACCAATGCCTATAGTTTCTCACCTGCGGGCCCTTCGAGTAAACCCGGGGCGTTGCCCGGGTCACTCGGCTAGTATCAATATAATTATATTAATATAATTAAATATGTTTTGTAAGAATCGGGATGTGAACTCATTGGGAATGGGATTTCCAAGCTGAGGGAATGGCATGGACGACAATCGGTGACAGCCAAGATGGCGAACGTTTGTGCAATTCAGGGGCCAGAGATGAACTCAATCGAGCAGGAGTCGTTTTTATGACTGGAAGCGCCGGGGGGTGAGGGTGAGAGGCCCAATGCGGGGGATTTATAAATTAGTTCTGACTTCCCCTCCCGTGATTGATCTGGGGACCTAAATGCTCGCTGGAAATTTTCTCCCATTGTTTCCAAGACGAGAATTAGAAATGTATGGAATGCATTACCTATATGGAAGATGGCTTCCTGTAATTGGTAAAGCCTTTGGGGCTGTTGGGTATATAGTCCAAGGTAGATTACTATGGTAAATGGGGCGAGGGAGTATGGC
Organism: Cordylochernes scorpioides; assembly: GCA_030710605.1. Lineage (NCBI taxonomy): Eukaryota > Metazoa > Arthropoda > Arachnida > Pseudoscorpiones > Chernetidae > Cordylochernes > Cordylochernes scorpioides. The sequence goes on from CP092869.1 coordinate 58,639,434, forward strand.
ATAGTCAGAAGACAGATAAAAAGTGTCAAGTGGAAGATGGGGAATCTGCACATGTTTTCCAATGTTTTCTCCATGAGTGAATGGCTTTGTGGATCGTGTGATAATTCGATTGGTTGTGGTGGACTTAGTGTGGATTAGTTGTGATTGGATCTATCTGTGGATGGGCGATGTGGCGTTTTTTGTTATTGGTGAAGGGTATAAATCGGGTTTTGGTGAAAATGGTGGGATCTAAATGAATGAAAGGTTCGCTGTTCATCGGTTTGATTGTCAGTGGTTCTGTTGGAAAAATGTCGGGTGTAAGATGTTTAAATGGAAACGTGTAATTGTTCCTATGTCGATGATGGTGTATTTTTGTTATGGGTGGTGTTATGTATTGGACGTTTTCTGTGTATAGTTTAAGTTTGTTTTACATGGACTGTATCGGTGTCTCTTTTGAGAGGTTGGTTGGGTTTATCGATACGGACCACATTTGGGGAGATGATCTCTAATATGGTGTTTGGTCCTGTGAAATATGGGGCGAGTTTCCCTGTGTTGGGGTGGTGATATATTTTAACCAACACCAGGTCGCCTATCTCGAAGCGTGGTTGTTTGTGTCGTTGGTCATAAACGTTTTTGTCTCGTAGGTGTTTGTTTTGAGTTCTCGTGTGTGCGATCTTCCTGGCTCTGTCGATGTCTGTGTAAGGTGTGGTGTGGTCAGAAAGTTCCGGGGGTAGAACGCCAAACATCAGGTAGATGGGCGGAAAACCGGTGATAGAGTGAGGGGTATTATTGTATATAGTGGTAACTCGTTTGGCCAACTTGGTCCATGCGACCTTAGGATTCTCCAAATGGAGTAGCCTAAGTTTTCCTGTAAGGATGGCGCTTAGGCGTTCACATAGATCGTTGGCTTGTGGGTTATTGCTGGTGGTGAGTAACGGGTGGATACTCCTGTTAGGCAGGAAGCTCCTAAATCTCGGCGAAGTGAATGCAGGTGCTCTATCCATAAGAAGGCGTTTCGGGGAGCCATCCTGTAATACTCGCTTGAGCACCTGTTGATAGGTGAAAATGCTGGTGGATTTGGACGGGAACGTCCATGTGTAGCGCGAGAAATGGTCTACTACGACATGGAGGTATACTTCGGCGTTGCCATATTTGGCAAACCCAGCTATGGTGTCGAGGGATAGTAGGTCAAAGGGCCCTTTGGCTTCTGGTGGTTGACCTAATTCCCCATAAGTAGGTCCCATCGGACGCTTTGTCAACTGGCAGGTTGGACAGGTTTTAACCTTTTGTGTAATGTCTTTTGACATGCCCTGCCAATAATACTGAGCGGAGATGAGTCTCGTCATCTGTGAGATGCCTGGGTGGTTGTATTGGGTGTGTACTGATTGAAGTAATTCGTTGATGAGTGTTTTTGGGATTATGATTTTGGTTACACCTTTGCGGGAAATGGTATGAAGTCCGTTGTGATCAATGGAAGTTTAGAATCTCCAGATGGGGAAGGCTGATAACTCTTAATGAGGGGGGCGTCTAAGAAGCCACAGAACGGGTTAGGGGATAGGAGGTCCGCCTCAAATTGTTGTGCTCCTTTTATGTAACGAATCTCATACTCGTAACTCGACAGCCGTAAACTCCATCGAAATAATCTGCCTGACGGGTTTTTGATCGTTTTCAGCCATTGCAATGCGTGATGGTCGGAAAATATGGTGATTTTCTGCCCATCAAATAGATGCGGAATTTATCCACACTCTCAACGATTGCTAGGCATTCTAAATCAGAGATGGGAGTAATTCAGTTCGTGTGAACGAAGGGCGCGGCTGAAGTATTGGACTTGGTAGGTCTTTCCATCAGGGTGGACCTGTTTGAGGATGCCCGCTATGCCGAGTGTTGAGGCGTCACAGTACACCTGGCATGGCAGACCTTCCTGATAAAGGTGTAAGATGGGGTGTGTGGTGAGGCTTTCCTTCGGGCTAGTGAACGCTTTCTGGCATTTGTCATCCCAGACCCACGTGACATCCTTTTTGAGAAGGTTGTTACGTGGGGTCCGCAAGCAGGCGTAGTCCGGAATGAATTTGTTATAAACGTTCACAGCGTCTAAGAAGGATTGCAATGTTTTGCGGTTGTGTGGTTGTTGGATGGCATGGATGATATCTGTGTTGCGTGTGAGTGGGGTGGTGGTACCAGCAGTGATGGTGTATCCTAGGAAATTTATGGACTGCTTAAAAAATTCGCATTTTGCGAAGTTAAGTTGTAATTTTCTACCTCGCAAAATGCGAAAAATCGGCGCAGAAGGTTTTGATGTTCCTCCAGTGTGTTGGAGAAAATGATGAAGTCATCGAAATAATGTGCCACACAGTCAAGTCCGTGCCTCTGTAGGATTTGACTCATGGCTCTTTCGTAGATCTGAGGGCTGGTTTTCAGCCCGAAAGGCAATCGAGTGGGCTGATATAACCCTTCGAGCGTGGCAAATGCCAACAGTGGTCGAGAATCGGGGTGTATTGATACTTGCCAATACGCGAAGGATATGTCGGCAGTTGAGAAATACTTGGCCCGTGCGAGACGGTCGAGTATATCCTCGATCCTTGGGAGCGGATGGACATCAGAGCTGATAAGTTCTTTCACCTTTCTACAGTCAATGCAAAACCTTTTGGTCTTTTCGCGCTTGGTGACGAGAGTGACTGGGCTAGAGAAAGGTGAAAACGACTGCTCTATAATGCCGTTTTTCAGCATTTGTTGGACTTGACTGCGGATTTCCTGTTGGTCGCATATCGGAACACGATATGGACGTATGGTGATGATTTTGTTGGAGTTAGTGGGTATTTTTACTTGTGGGATTTTTAGGCATGGTACGCCGAATTTATTTTGTGTGAATATGTGGTTGTATCTTTGTAAAAGTGTGAAAAGGTGAGGTGGGTAGTGAGGACTTTGTGTCGTACTGTCGCATGTGTCTGGGAGATACTTTTGTTGTGTTTTAGTGTGAGTGTCGCGCTTGTTGTGATGTTTACGCGTGTGACGGTTGTGTGATAATGTGTGGTCACTGGTGTACCTAGTGTGAGAGTTGTCCTGTTGGATGGACAATGTTTGGGCATTTTTGTTGTGAGTTTGGGCCATAGTGGCCTTGTGCATTGAGGGCATATAATAAGGACAATTGTGCGTGTGACATCTAGATTGGCATGTTGGAAAATGGTTTTTGACCAATGGATGCACGCATTGGATGCCATGTGCGGAAGGCTTGTATGCTATGTGAGCCCTTTGTGATTCCGCTTGGCATTCCCAATAGGCGCATTCATTGGGTATATGAGCAAATTGGTAGGTGGTAGGGGGCAATGAGGCGGCGAGTTGGAACATAGTGCCTTGGTTAAAATCTATTATTTTAAAATTTCGGAGGGTATTTATTCCGAGAATTCCAAATGGGAGAGGTGCTTCCACCACATGGAAATTTTCGTTTTTGGTTATTTTAACTATTGTCAGGGGGAGGGTTATTTGACCTAAGGTCGGTTACAAGACCGTTTATGGCCTGTAGGTCTATGGGTTGTTTTTTATGTTGTAATTGAGGGAGGTTACATTTTAAATTTTTATAGAGCTTATAGGGCACTATTTAAGGGCAATATTTAAGCTTGCGCCTGTGTCAATAAGAAAAGGGGGTGAGAGTTCATGGGTGATGGACAGTTTAATCGTCAGCTGGCTGACGAAAAGTCGGTGCCTTCCTACCTGGTTGGCGAAAGGCTGGGGCGTCTCGAGCGGCTTGTCCTTGGTCTTGTGGTGGATGTTGGGCGCGTTGTGGATGTTGGGCTGGTTGTGGATGTTGGGTTGGTTGTGGATATTGGGCTGGTTGCACTGCCCGCGCGCTCGCGTGTTGAGCTGGTTTGTATCGGCATTCATTGTGCCAGTGATGGGCGCCGCAGAATTTGCAGTTCGACGGCGGTGCAGGTGCAGTCCACACACCTGTTCTTCTTGGTGTTCTGGTGTGTGGGCCCGACATGTTGGGCGGTTGTTCCTCGTGGTGACGCAAAGTTGGTGCGCTGGGTCCGTTGATCTGTTGCACCAGTTGGAACCACTCTCCCAGGCTCTCAGGAGGTACCACGCGGACCAGGCGCTGGTCGGAGAGCGGCAATCTCTCCGTCAGCGTCTCGAGGATTACCTCCTGTGGGAGACCTAGTTGCATTCCCAGCGCTGTCTTCCCTTGGTAATACTCCTCCAGGCTTGCCTGTCCAGCAAGCTTCATGGCGTAGTATTTGGCGAAGGACGCCTCATTGGATTCCGGGTAGAGATCCATGAGGGTTTGCCTCACCTGGAAGTAGTTCTGGGTAGCCAACCGGAGTTTCCTGAAGAGCTCCAAGAGTTGGCGCCTCAGGTAGCTAGGCAACCTGAGCAACTTATAGGGGGTGGTTACGAGGGCTTCGTCCATCTTCCGGTCGTAGGCCTGGAAGAATTGGCGGGCGGCATAGTTTCCATCGAAGGGGGGTAGGTCCGTTTCCGCGCGTTGGGTCGAACCAACTTGGGTCAGGGCGGCGGTCAACTGCAGGAGAATCTCCGCCAGGGTGCGTGTTTGGTCTATTTCGGGCACGGGAATGCCTTCTCTCTTCTCCCTTGTCGCTTCTTGAGGTGGCTCGTTTTCCATTTTATATCCTGTCGACTTTCTCTGTGAGATTCGAATTGGATCCTGTCGACTTTCTCTGTGAGATTCGATTGATTTGGATCCTGTCGACTCTATGTGAGATTCGAATAGATCCTGTCGACTCACTATAATAATATTTCGATGTTGATCCTGTTGACTCCTGTCAACTTACTTTGGGATTGGTGACTTGTGATGAATGGTGGAGATTGGTGATAGATGGCGCAGTCGTTGGTTGAATGGTGGGGTTCCACAGGAGAAATAACGAGACAAAACCTGGATGGGAAAGAACCTGGGCTTCGCGATAAGGGAGAGAGTTGGGACTGGAGGAGGTACCTTGCCTTTCACATGATCGAAGAGAATTTTACCTTGGTTGGAGCCTTAGTTGAGCATACCTTGCTTCTAGCCCGATCACCTATCTACTACCTAACTTTCAGTCCGAGATCTTCCTCGTTAACTCTCTCGTCTTCTCATTGGTTGGGATGGTCCTACGTTGTTACCTCTGATTGGCTATTAGTTATTCATGCTTAACTGTGATTGGTTGTTGGTACCTCCATTGTCGTCATGATTGCCATCTTCCAGGAAGAATAACTTTAGTTTTATGGGTCCTGGGTAGTGACCTTTACTTCCTGGATGATGCAATCCTGGTAATTGCTGTTCTCTCTTTTCGCGAAGCCCAACTTTTATTTCAATATTTTGACGATACATTGCATAGATTGTGGTGGGATTACATATTTCTATATATAAATTATCACATATATATATATTTATAAATTATATTATACATTATACTTTATAAGTAATAAATAATTTCAATCTCAATCTCTCTACCCGATAAATTCATATATTTTATAATATAGGAACCAACCCTCTATATAAATCCATAAAGAGGAACCAGTCCTGAATATATATTCTAAATGTTTTTCGTTTCACGTTTCCTTTTATACAGTAAAATCTCCATAGAGAAAAACCTTTCTTCAAATGACAGGTTTCACCGTCAAAATTACCCTTTATACTAATTAGCACTTCTCCGATAAGCGGACACCTCTTCCTAAAATGCATTTTGGTGTTCTTTACAGATATGTTCTACTGGATATATAAATTTTAAAATTAGTAAACATTTCAAAAGAAATTGTCATTAACATATTTTAATCAAGAGACTAGTTTGACTCTGCTATATATTGTAACAAAGTATTTATTAATTTTATTATTTTTATTAACAGAGTTGTCATTTTTTTTATGTTTATATCTTGCTACTCTGTAAATTTCCCTCGTGGCTTATCTTTTGTTTACCATTCATAGTTTGTCCTTCCCTGAAAAAAATTGTTGTCTTATCCCGAAGTTAGTCTTCCCTAATTTTCCACGTAGCATTTTGGTGGAGATGTTGGGTAAGTTAGGGAAGACAAACTGAAGACCGCCGAGAAGACCTTGAAGCCATGGGTGCTGTGATCTACGTTTTCGGAGACTGACTCCAGGATTCCACCGCCGTGCTAAAGCCAAGACTTCCCTCGAAGATGACTATGTCCCTATAGACGATACGACGACAAAGCCGCTCTTCACGCCGCAAGAAAAAGGACGCATAGGTACTACGGACAAAGTTCCAAGACTTCGATGGAATCCTTGGCAGAAGCACGTCAGATCCCTGTCAGTATCTACAATAATTGCTAGCTGTGTGTCACAGCTCCCATAGGGAAGAAACTATGTAAAAAAGTATTTATTAATTTTATTATTTTATTAACAGAGTGGTCATTTTTTTATGTTTATATCTTGCTACACTGTAAATTTCCCTCGTGGCTTATCTTTTGTTTACCATTCATAGTTTGTCCTAGCCTGAAAAAAATTGTTGTCTTATCCCGAAGTTGGTCTTCCCTAATTTTCCACGTGGCAACATTTTGTGCAATATATATATATATAAAAGATTATAAAACCGAATGTTAGCCCATGTATAGTAAAAATAAATAATTTTCTCTTCGGTTTTATAATCTTTTTACAGTTCTATAAGAGAAATTTTCATGATTCAAGTTATATATATATATGTTATAATAAATATGAATAGAGATTTCCTGCTTTAATTTAGATCATGTTGAGGATTATGGCAATGGTAATGCAGTCGTGGTTAAATCTTAAGGTATGATAATAAAAATAATTTTAATCAGTAATTTAATTGAACTAAAGGAATATATAAAAGAACATAAATTGATTAAAGTAATGCCTGGCTTAAGGCGAGTAGAATCAGGAAAACAAAAGATAATTTACATAATGTACAAAAGTTTTGAGCCGGCCATTGGGATAGAGAAAATATCTTTATATTACGGGGCTGCTAACCAAAATGAATGATTTTTGAGCCCCGATGGACGCATAAAGCGGAATATATACAAAGCACAGTTGGAGGGGCCTGGGGATGGGTGGCCAGGGGATCATCGCCAGGTGAGGCCAGGAGAGCCAGGATGTAGAGGAGGATCAGGGGGGGGGGGGCAGGGTGGTGATCCGCGGAGTTCAGGGGGGTGGCAGAGACGGGTTCAATGGTGTTGAGCCCAGGGGTGATCGTGGAGAGCAGACATACCGCAATGATTAAATTATGTGATTTTTAAGCCCAAAAGGTGTAGCAGGCAGACAAGCCGCAATGCACAATATCAAAATACCAAGGTGCTGCACGCAACCAAGGCTGTTCAAAAAGGTTAGATTCCCCAGGCCAGGGAAAATAAAAGAAAGACAGCTGTTGTTTAGATAAGAATATTAGATAAAGCGAGAATGATTCAGCAACTGATGGGAAAAAAATATTTTTTTTTTTGTAAAAATGAATATATAAAAGTTTTAGATAAGATTACTGGTGAGGGTACCAGTACTAAGACAACCAACCAGAAAAGTACACCATAGGCCATTGGGATAAAACAACAACGAATTATTATAGGGGAAGAGTGACCTCCGGCGGTCGTTTTAGCAGAGTATTTGTATCTATGAAATATATATTTTTTAATAAAATAATATTTTAATTTAACAATTTTAAATAAAATATTTTATTATGATATATATATATATTATATTTAAAGAAAAGAGATTTTCTGCTGTATTTGATGGTCTGCTTGAATTTAGATCATGTTGAGGATTATTGTAATGGTGGTGCAGTCATGGTTAAAATCTTGAAATTATGATAATAAAAATAGTAAATATTAAAAATAGCTTTAATTGAGCTTATAGAATATATAAGAAAACCTAATTTGATAAAAGTAATGCCTGGCTTAAGTCGAGAAGAATAAGGAAAACAAAATATTATTTACATAATGTACAAAGGTTTTAGCCGGCCATCGGGGAAGAACAACAACGAGTTTTTATAGGGGAAGCATGACCTCTGGCGGTAGATTTAACAGAGTATTTGGATCTATGAAATTATAATTTTAAATAAAATAATACCTTAATATAACATTTTAAATAATACCTTTATATAACATTTTAAATAAAATATTTTTAATATAACATATATATATATGGTAAAAATTTCAAATACATCACAATATAATTTGTTTATATTTTCAATTTAATTTTTTATTTTTCTTTAATTCAAAATATGCTCACGATAGAATATTTCTATTTTGGATTGACGGCTTTTAACAATGGGAGCAAAGAAAATTTCTTAGTGCACCAATAAGTCTGGTGAATTTCACCGTAATGATAAATAAATACCTAATACAACATAGTAATTTATAGATTTATAGAACAGTTAGACAAGAAACAGAACTCATTGATAAAAAACAGCAGACAGTAAAAGATGAATCTACTTTAATTGTAGCATTAAATAACGAGGAAGGCAGTCAGGATATGATTCAAGCTATTTCTAATAATATCAAAATTATTAGAGAGAAAGGTAAAAAGATTAGAATTAATGGAATTATAAACGCTAAGAAAACTATAATTATAAAATCTCCATGCCAAAAAGAAACAAATATATTACTTGAAGAATTGAATAATTCAGAAGAAATAAAGAATATGAGCAAAATATACATACCTAAGCCAAGTGATCCAACAATCATTGTCAAGAATGTATGCAAAATAACAGAAATCGCGACTTTTGTAAAAACGGTATGTAAAATGAATCCAGAATTGGAAGGCTTGGATGGTGAAATGAATGTACTCTTCACTATGAAATCAAATACACCACAACACAACATAGTATTAAGAGTATCACCTAGAGTATACCAAATACTTAAGAAAATGAAAAATACAGTATATACTGAATTTGAAAGATGTTATATTCAAGACAAAGTTTTTGTTAGACAATGCCAAAACTGTTTTCAATTTAACCCGAACCACAAACTGAAAGACTGTCAAAATGTTAAAGTATGTAAAAACTGTGGTATTCAGGGTAGTCACAGCTGCACTGGAGAAATAAATTGTTATAATTGTTCTAAACATCCAAAATTCAAAAACCATTCATTAAATCATTGATCAAATTCCAACGAGTGTCCATTATATAAGATACAACTGGACAGAGTCATACAAAGAACGCAATATACGCCTATTATCGATGAATCGGTTTTGTCAAATATATAATTTAAATATATGTCTTACCAATGTAAACAGCAATGAATGAAAACTTAAAATGTATTCAACGAAATGTTAGAAAGAGTATTAGGGCAATAAATGAATTACAAGGTTATACTACAGATAACCCAACCGATATTCTACTGATTCAAGAACCTTATGTTTTACACAACAAGATCATGTACGATATGGATTCTCAGATAGTGTGTTCGAATATGATAGAAGAAAAATACACGGCAATTATTGCATTAAATAAAAAGCTCAAATGCTCCATGGTAGAAAAATTTCACTAATTCTTTTTGTACAACAATGAATTTATCTACTTTTAAAGAAAACATAAGTATCTCAAATTCTATATTCATCCTAATTTACTAAACAATTATTATCTGAATTTTATGAGCAGATTACTTGAAACCTATAAAAACCAACCAGTAGTACTCTGTGGCGACTTTAATTCTCGTCACCCATTATGGTTTGACAAAGTAACTAACTCTAATGGATTTAAATTAAAACCAATTATAGATGAAAACGATCTCTATATACATAACCTGAAAACGCCTACCTGTCGCGAAACTAGTATAATCGATCTTACTATTTCCAATAAACAATCATTAAGCTTAATAAATAACTGGCAAACTTCAGAACTAACAAATATTTCGGACCAAGTTGCTATAAAATTCGAAATTAAAAAAAAAAAACGAATACTCATTCAATAATCAAAAATCCACATGGAAATTCAAAGAAAAAGATGCTGATCGGTCTCGATTTTCTCATAATATATCTTTAACAGAAATAATAAGACTTAAAAGTAAAGTGGAAAGAGTTAATTCAGATTTAGATATTGATATGATAGTAAATGGACTTACAAACCTCTTAACAGAAGCTGCCTTTAAATCTTTGGAAGTTATATACTCCAACTCTAAATATTATTCTAGTAATAACTGGTGGAATAATGAATTGAAAAAAAAATGAAATATCATTTTCACTACATAAGAAACCTATATTATCGCCACGGAGCAATCAGTTATAACGCATTCAATTTGACTAGAAATCGATACACTAATGCAATTGATAAAGCAAAGAAAATTAACTGGCGATATCTTATAAAAGAAAATTATACAAACAATACATTTGATAACGCATATAAATTTTTAATAAATTAAGAACACCAGAAAAACAAAGGGGAATACCCTTAATTGACAATGCCCCAGAACACCTAAAAGAACGATCACTGAGCAATTTGTTAAATGAGTTGGTACCATATGATAATTTCGATACGGATTATTCTTACCATCAACTAATTAGAAATTACAAACTAAAAATGATTAACAAGAATAAGGTCTTTGTTGAGGAAGTGGAAATAGTGAACCTAATATCTAACATAGACATTAAAAAAGCCCCTGGGGTTGACAGTATAAGTAATAACATGATCAAAAGTGCCCTTCCAAAAATTCACCATTATTATGCGATTTATTTAATAAATGCATTCACTTCGGATACTATCCAGATAGATGGAAAGAGGCAGCTCTCAGGATAATTTCAAAACCTCACAAAATGAATTTAGAATTAGTAAAGAGTTATCGACCTATTTCATTAATTTCTAACTTATCAAAAATATTTGAAAAAATTTTGAAAAATAAAATATACGAATACTATGAAAAAAATGATCTCCTTAGCCACAGACAACATGGTTTCTTGAAGAATAAGTCAACAACAACCTGTTTGAAAGAAATCACAAAGATCATAATGGAACATAGACAGAAACAACTAGTTACGCTGATTGCAATTGATATACAAGGAGCGTTTGATAATACATGGTGGCCAGCCTTGTTTAAAAAATTAGACGAAAACAATTTACCAGTTGAATTGATCAAAATTTTACGTTCTTTTTTGAAAAATAGAAAAACGATTTTCAAGTATAAAAATAGAAAGTTTCAAATATATTAACAAAGGGCTGTCCTCAGGGTGGGGGGGGGGGGACCATTGTCTCCGTTGTTATGGCTGATATATTTAAATGATCTGCTAACTAATTTGCAATCACCAAACTCTGAAATCATTTGCTATGCTGATGATGTAACTATTATATGTTGGAATAATGGGTTAACAAATTTAAAAATGTCTATTGAGTTTAATTTGGAAAAGATAGATCAATGGTGTAATGATAATAAGCTAAATATCAATCTTGATAAAACTAGTATTTTACACTTAAACAATAAAGACAAAATATCAATTAATTTTAGAGACAATATTATTGTGCCCGTAGAAGAAATTAAAATTCTTGGAATTACGATTGCGAATCATAGAAGGAAAAACAAATTGAATTTTGGCCCTCACCTTAACATTATACTTAACAAAACTCAAAGATTAAAAAATCTTCTTTTTTCAATATGTGGAAAATCTTGGGGTCTTAGCACCCAAAAAAGGCTTACACTTTATAAATCTATAATAAGACCAACGTTAACCTACGGAACAGAAATATGGTTTGAATTTATTAGAAAAAAAATATATGTACAAACTGAACTCAATGCAATATCAAATTCTGCTATGGTGTACCCAAACATATAAAACAACCAGTTATAACTGTGTTCACACCTTAGCCAATATTCCTTTGATCACTGATTATATGTAATCTAGAATTATAAGTTATGAGTTAAATAATTTATCAACAGAAGATAAACAATTTTATGATTTGTATATTCCAGGTATACTCAAAGATTTCATTATATCAAGGATTAATTTACCGAAAAAGAATACTAATCAAACATTTCAAAGTTTCTTTCCTTATGATATTCCGAAATATTTTCGACCAAACAATTATAATTCACAATTTATCACAGATCATGGAAATTTCAGTTATTTTCTTAAGATAATTCAGGCTGTGCAAGATTCGACATGTTTCTGTGGATTGGGGGAACAAACTTCAATACATCTCTTGCTAGAGTGCCCTGTCTTTCAAGATTACAGAGTCAACAACGGTTTAATAGCTTTAGGCCCTAGTGATTTAATTTCAAGTAAGGACACATATATAAAATTTAATTTCCTTCGTAAATATATTTTGGATTTCATTAAGAAAAATGGTCTTTGATGTAACGATCTCAAGGAAATATTGGACATATCTTGTGGTTGTAAACAATATATAGGTATATGCGTGTATATGTGTGTATATATGTATATTATATAATCTAAAAATATTATATAATCTAAAAACCTCAAATATTTCTATATTTTAAAAAATATATACTTTATTTTATTCATTGATAATTTTATTTTTTTGTTATCATCGTTTTTAGAAAGACTTTCAGTTTTTTTTTAGTTGTTTAGTTTCGTTGTATAGTTTTGTTGTAAATATGCGTAGTTAACCAATCAATCCTTTTAAATCACTAATATAGGATTAAATTATAAATTCTATATAATGTGAAACTAACAAATGTGTAATCTTTCCTCAAGTAATTGAAAATAAAAGCTACTTGACGGTAAATAATTATCTTTTTTTATCACGACTGCACCTCAACCCTTTATCTTATCGATCCTTTATCTTATCAAGCCTAATCTAACAACAACACAAAATATTCATAACATGTATATATTTTTAAATTTAATTATGTAACTGTAAATAAAATTCAAAGAATATCTCTATATGTAAATAATATTTATGAATCTTTCTAAGTCGCTTTTTGTGTATCTTTCCATGTTGAATATTTTCTTTGTTATATTTGTATGTACATTTAGCGCAAGTGTCCTTAGGGGGACATAGCGTTTTGAATTGAAATAAATAAATAAATAAATAGATAATAAAAGACATATATAGGATTAAATAAAAGATTTATTTACCAATATTTCGGTTGGCGCTAATATCTTGGAGCGCTAACCCTTATCGAGGCATTACATATTTTTATAAACAAACTCACTATGCGGCGCTGATTTTGTTTATAAAAATGTAGTGCCTTGACAAAGGTTGGCGTTCAGTCAACCGAAATATTGGCAAATAAATCTTTTATTTAATCCAATATGTATTTTTATTATCTAATGATTTAAATCAGTGTCGGGCAACCCTTTTCGAGTTGCGGCGCACTAAGCTTAATTTCTTTTTTTCGCGGCGCACCTGTGGTTCTCACTATAAATTTCCTCGTAGGTAATTAAAATACAACAATAAATACTAGTAAAAATTTAAACATATATATCACATTTTATTTATTTTCAATATTAAATTAACATAATCAATGCGAGCATTGCGATTGTTTTTGAGAGCATATCAAATCAATACGGGGATATACTTCTGAAAGACAAACGCGCATCTCCTCATCTATCATTTGAAGTCTTTCGCGCTTCTTAGACTTCATTTCTGTGAGTGTTGAAAAACCTTGCTCACATAGGTAGGAACTTCCAAATGGCAACAATGATTCGATGGCCGCATTACTAAGTTTAGGAAATTTGGAGTTTAAGCACAACCAAAACTCAGATAGCTCCTTTTAAGTGAATAGTCTTTTGAAAACTAAATCGTTTTTTAAATCAATTAAGTTTTCTTGCATTTCTTCTTCCAGATGTTGAATTTCACAGTGCATAAATGGGTTAACTACCCATTCCATCTTTTCAACGTCCAAGTAAGGAAAATATTTATCAAAAGAAGCGGATAGTAATGTCAAAGTTTCTTCGACTTCTTTTTTGATAATAGATTTTGATGGATTCTCTTGAACCATCGGAAAAGATGCAAAGTTTTCTTTAGCAATGTTTAAATTCCATAAACTGAGTTTTTCCTTAAACGCTTTCAACTTGGTGGAGATAGTGATAATGTTCTCCTGAGCACCTTGCAAATTTAAATTAAGGCTGTTTAATTTGTCGAAAATATCACCCAAAAATGAAACTCGTAACCACCAAACACTAATCATGAAAGGAAAATTAATCTCTTTGTTATCAATGAATGCCATTATTTCATTTTTCATTGAAATAAATCGATTTAAAACTTTGCCTTTCGACAACCATCTGACTTCAGTATGAAACAATAAATTTTTATAATCGGAGTCCATTGCTTCACAAAATGTTGAAAAAATTCTCGATCGAAGAGCATTTGATTTGATGTAATTGACTACTTTGACAACTTCATCTAGAGTTGTGACAAGGATGGGAGGAATCGACTTTGACACTAACATTTCTCTATGAATCATACAGTGAACAAATTTGATATTTGGATTTTTTTTATGACATGTGCTATCAATCCCTTTCTTGAACCTTTCATAGCTGGAGCTCCATCCGTACAGACGCTAACACAATTTTCCCATCTCAAGTTATACTTCATAACATTTTCATCAACTAATTCAAAAATGTCCGCAGCAGTCGTTCTTTGTTTTAATTCTTTACAAAAAAAGTAGTTATTCACAATTTTTCCTGTATCGACGAACCTCAAAAATGCCAGCAATTGAGCTTTATTACTAATATCTGTGGTTTCATCAAGCTGTATAGCCCATTTTGTTGATGAATCATTAAAAGAATGTTTTATTTGCAACTCAATATCTTCTGACATATCTTCAATTCTTCTCGCAATAGTTTTTGATGATAGTGGAATTTTCGTAACCTTCTCCATAGCATCATTCGTTAACATACATCCAGCCACAATTTTTAAAGCAGGCAAGATATTTTTTTCCTTTTTTAACCAACAGATTTTACGGTGTACAAAACTTATTGTGTGAATGTGTGTGTGTTTTACAACATGCAAAAAAATGAAGAATTACTACAGCAATACTTTGACGAAAACTCCGAATAAATTTTTTAAATAAATTTATAATTTTTTTTTTGTTTTCTTTTTTTTAAGCTTTGTAGCTTTGAGTCTCTATTAATAAACAGCTGTGACAAAGATTGTAAATGACGGTTAAGTTTGGACATATTATTTTAAAAATTAGGTATTTTCCCGCAGTATGTATTCAACTTTATTAAATAAAGTTGTTTTCGCGGATTGTTTTTTTTTAACTTATGATTTTAAATAGGTACGTACCTATTTGCATTTTTATTTTTTAATAATCTTGACGTACATAACTGGCACGTGCCATTATTAAAAAATAAAAATGCAAATAGGTACGTACCTATTTAAAATCATAAGTTAAAAAAAAACAATCCGCGAAAACAACTTTATTTAATAAAGTTGAATACATACTGCGGGAAAATACCTAATTTTTAAAATAATATGTCCAAACTTAACCGTCATTTACAATCTTTGTCACAGCTGTTTATTAATAGAGACTCAAAGCTACAAAGCTTAAAAAAAAAAGAAAACAAAAAAAAAATTATAAATTTATTTAAAAAATTTATTCGGAGTTTTCGTCAAAGTATTGCTGTAGTAATTCTTCTTTTTTTTTTGCATGTTGTAAAACACACACACATTCACACAATAAGTTTTGTACACCGTAAAATCTGTTGGTTAAAAAAGGAAAAAAATATTTTTGTTACGAAATTCTCACTCACTTTTAACTCAAGGTAACTTTATTTAAACATTTTATTATTATATTTGTGTGTTTTCTAAATTCTCTAAAAACTAGATGGAGAGATTTCTAATTAGAGAAGGTGCCAGTGATAAACAAAATCAAAACGAAAATAAAGAAGATAAGAAAATAGTAAAATCAACTGGAAATAAGAGGAAATACGTTGAAGATTATCTCAAATATGGATTTATACCATCTGTTAATGATCCATCACTGCCGTTTTGCTTAATTTGCCAAAAAACCCTCAGCAACGAAACAATGGTGCCAAGTAAACTACTTCGACATATTGAGACAAATCATCGGGAGCAGATGAACAATCCAATAAGCTACTTTGAAAATATACGATCAAGTTTTCAAAAGCAATAAAAAAAATTCAAGAAATTTATGACCACCTCAGATGAAGCTCAAACAGCTAGTTACATGATAGCTCAACTCATCGCTCGAAAGAAGAAAGCTCACGCGGAAGCAGAGGAAATTATCTTGCCTGCTTTAAAAATTGTGGCTGGATGTATGTTATCGAATGATGCTATGGAGAAGGTTACGAAAATTCCACTATCATCAAAAACTATTGCGAGAAGAATTGAAGATATGTCAGAAGATATTGAGTTGCAAATAAAACAATCTTTTAATGATTCATCAACAAAATGGGCTATACAGCTTGATGAAACCACAGATATTAGTAATAAAGCTCAATTGCTGGCATTTTTGAGGTTCGTCGATACAGGAAAAATTGTGAATAACTACTTTTTTGTAAAGAATTAAAACAAAGAACGACTGGTGCGGACATTTTTGAATTAGTTGATGAAAATTTTATGAAGTATAACTTGAGATGGGAAAATTGTGTTAGCGTCTGTACGGATGGAGCTCCAGCTATGAAAGGTTCAAGAAAGGGATTGATAGCACATGTCATAAAAAAAATCCAAATATCAAATTTGTTCACTGTATGATTCATAGAGAAATGTTAGTGTCAAAGTCGGTTCCTCCCATCCTTGTCACAACTCTAGATGAAGTTGTCAAAGTAGTCAATTACATCAAATCAAATGCTCTTCGATCGAGAATTTTTTCAACATTTTGTGAAGCAATGGATTCCGATTATAAAAATTTATTGTTTCATACCGAAGTCAGATGGTTGTCGAAGGGCAAAGTTTTAAATCAATTTATTTCAATGAAAAATGAAATAATGGCATTCATTGATAACAAAGAGATTAATTTTCCTTTCATGATGAGTGGTGTTTGGTGGTTACGAGTTTCATTTTTGGGTGATATTTTCGACAAATTAAACAGCCTTAATTTAAATTTGCAAGGTGCTCAGGAGAACATTATCACTATCTCCACCAAGTTGAAAGCGTTTAAGGAAAAACTCAGTTTATGGAATTTAAACATTGCTAAAGAAAACTTTGCATCTTTTCCGATGGTTCAAGAGAATCCATCAAAATCTATTATCAAAAAAGAAGTCGAAGAAACTTTGACATTACTATCCGCTTCTTTTGATAAATATTTTCCTTACTTGGACGTTGAAAAGATGGAATGGGTAGTTAACCCATTTATGCACTGTGAAATTCGACATCTGGAAGAAGAAATGCAAGAAAACTTAATTGATTTAAAAAACGATTTAGTTTTCAAAAGACTATTCACTGAAAAGGAGCTATCTGAGTTTTGGTTGTGCTTAAACTCCAAAATTCCTAAACTTAGTAATGCGGCCATCGAATCATTGTTGCCATTTGGAAGTTCCTACCTGTGTGAGCAAGGTTTTTCAACACTCACAGAAATGAAGTCTAAGAAGCGCGAAAGACTTCAAATGATAGATGAGGAGATGCGCGTTTGTCTTTCACAAGTAGATCCCCGTATTGATTTGATATGCTCTCAAAAACAATCGCAATGCTCGCATTGATTATGTTAATTTAATATTGAAAATTAATAAAATGTGATATATATGTTTACATTTTTACTAGTGTTTATTGTTGTATTTTAATTACCTACGAGGAAATTTATAGTGAGAACCACAGGTGCGCAGCGAAAAAAAGAAATTAAGCTTAGTGCGCCGCAACTCGAAAAGGGTTGCCCGACACTGCGTTATATGAAATATAAAATTATGCAAACTGTTAATATAATAAGTTTTATATAAAATAAAATTTGCTTTTTTTTAATTTCATTTTTTATATGAAAATTTTTGAAAAAAATTATTAAAATTGAATAAAAATTATAAAAAATATTTTTTGAAACATTATTTTTAAATTTAACCAAAAGTTCTTAATACCTACAAAAATGTTCGCGGCACACCTAGAATTCTTCACGGCACACCGGTTGCCCGACACTGATTTAAATATTGATTGCTATATTTTCAGAAAGATAGTAATTTATATAATCTAATATTCGCCTTTCTGTGTTTCCAAACCCTATGATGCACGATTACATCTTGGAAACTGATATAGGCTTAGCAAAAATACGATGTTTCTTTTTAAGGATTTCAAGTTGTTTATGTACTCACGTATTTTGTAGTTAAGAGGACATCCCTTTTGATATAAACAAATATATATATATTTAAGGAACGACTTGTTCCAATACAATTGTTGTAAACAAGCGAGCAAAGAATCAAAACAGAAAAGTCATGAAGCGTAGAAGTAAGTGTTGTAATAGTAGTGACGTCAGCATCGATGATGATTAAAGTCAAAGTTTGCGTAACAATTCCCTCCTTACTTTGTCTTTATTCCCACGATGCTGAGGTTCTCCAGGTGTTTCTTCATCTGGTCTCGGGATAGGTCCTTTGTGAAGATATCCGCCTCCAGGTCCTGAGATGGCTTGTACAGAAGGCAGATGTCTCTGGATTCATAACAGTCTCTCAAGAAGTGGTACTTTCTGTTGATATGTCTACAGCGACTGCATTGTTTAGGGCTGGAGATCCAGTTGATCAATGACTGACCTTCTGTATAGATCGCAGCTGGTTTTTCCATGAAATTCCATTCTTCCAGCTCTCGTAACAGGTTTATTATCCACTTGATTTGACAGCAGCTTTCACAAGCAGCTATCATTTCCGCTTCCATTGTGGAGAGGGCGACGAGTGGTTGTTTACTGCTTTTCCAGTCTATAGTTGCTTCGCCGAGCTTCAATACATATCCGCCGTAGGATTTTTCATCATGGGTGGTCGACCAGCTGGCATCGGTGTAGGACTTCAGGATTCCAGTCTTCCCTCTTTCAAATTTCACTCCTAGGTCAATTGTTCCTCGTAGGTATCTCATCACTCTTTTGATTGCTGTCCAGTGCATCTGTTTTGGTTGTCTGGAGTACTGTGAAAGTTTGCTAGTGATGTAAGCGATGTCGGGTCTGGTGTTAACAGCTAGAAACGTTAGCATTCCAAGGGCTTCTTGGTAAGTGTGCTGATCACAATTGTCATCTTCAATATGATTGTCCAAATTGATTTCTTTGGAACCTGGTGTTGGAACTTCCTTACAATTTTCCATTCCATATTTTGCAATATTTGTTGTACATAGTGGCTTTGCTGTAGCGAAATTCCCTCCTTGTCTTGTATGATCTTGATTCCCAAAAACAGGCCTTTACATGTTACATCCTTTATTTCCAGGTGATGTCTCAATTTATTGATGAATCTGTTTGAGGTATCTTCAGAATCTGAGACAGTGATAAAGTCATCAACATATATCCCTACATAGAAGTATTTGTCTTCATTCTTCCATTTAAATAGGCAAGGATCAGATTTAGGTTTTCCAGTCCACAGTCATGAAGTATTTGACTGAATTTCTCATACCACGATCTTCCGGATTGAGGGAGACCGTAAATACTTTTGTTGAGTTTGCAAACTTTGTTTCTGTCTTGAACAAATCCAGCAGGTTGTTCCATGAATATTGTATTTTCAATGTTTCCATTTAGATAGGCTGCTTTCACATCAAATAGTTTAATGACTGAATCTTTTGTTGCTGTCATTGACAAAATAGTACTGAGGGTGGCATTTTTAATTACAGGGCTGAAACTTTCGTTGTAATCTCTTCCTGGGATTTGATTGTATCCCATTGCAACAAGTCTAGGTTTGTAAGTTTTGTTTTTGTTTCCTTGGTCTTTAGATATTTTGAACACCCATTTACTTTTGACAACTTTAGCGTTTACAGGTCTAGGTACTAGTTCCCATACTTGATGTGAGTACATGTTCTGTATTTCCTCAAGCATTGCGTTCTCCCAATATTTCTTGTCTTCGCATGCGATGGCTTCTTCATAGTCTTTCGGAATGGTTTCATTCGTAGTAGCCAGAACGTAGTCATCGAATCTTTTAGGTATTGTTCGAGTTCTTTGTGGTCTGTCTGATTCACTTGACTCTGTCTGTCTGTTGATCATGGTATCTGGTGCTGGCTCTTCAATATCAACATCTGATAGAACACGATTGTCCAGTTGTTCATCCTCCTGAATGAAGAAATATGTGTCAGTGTCCTTATTATTATCACTTTGTTTTTCTTCCGAGATGACATTATTGTTCTCTCTGAAGTGAATGTCTGCGGTTTCATGAATGACTCTCGCTGTGATATCAAAAACTCGATAAGCTCTTCTGCATCTTGAATAGCCCACAAATATTCCTCTCTTAGATTTAGCTTCTAGTTTGTGTCTTTGATGATTCTCGAGTTTATAGAAGACTTCACAACCAAATCTCATGATGTGAGAGACGGATGGCTTTTCACCTTTCCATTTTTCCATAGGGGTAGTGTCTGGGTCATTGGTTGTGGGAGTTAGATTGTACAGATATGCAGCTGTATTCACAGCTTCTGCCCAGAAGTGTAGGGGTAATTGGGAGTCTGCCAGAAGTGTACGGCCTTTGTCTAATAGTGTTCTGTTAGCTCTTTCAACTCTCCCATTGCTTCTTGGGGTGTACGGTGTAGTTAGTTCATGTTTAATTCCTTTGGAGTTTATGAAGGTTTCAAGGTTTTTATTGATAAATTCTGTTCCGTTATCTGTTCTAAGTCGTTTTAGTTTTTAGTTTAGCTCGTTTTCTCTCTTTACAATAAACTTCTTCAAAACTTCTGCTGCTGAGAGTTTATCTTTGAGAAATTCTACAAATATTCTCCTAGAAAATCCATCTACGATGGTCAAGAAATATTTACTTCCGCCCAAGGAGTTTATTCTCATTGGACCACAGAGATCGACATAAATGGCTTCAAAGGGGTAGCTTTCCTGATTGCTATCTGTGTGAACATAGGATACTTTGGTCATTTTTCCCAAGGAACAAGCATCACATTGATCAAGGGTACCATTTATAGCTTCCAAGCCTTTTAGAAGATTGTTCTTCAAAATCAGGTCTAATTTGTTGTCACTAGGATGTCCTAACCTTCTGTGCCATGCAGTCCTAGAATTGTCCTTTGAAATCAAGCAATGTTCATTTGGAACATGAGTTGCGTCAGATAAACGTGATAGGTTCAATGTGTACAGGTTACCATCAAAGTTGCCTGTTCCTATTAGCTTGTCATCAGAAGAGTATATGTATGCTCCTTCAGAATTCAAAAGAACAGAGTTCCCTCTTCTTACCACGCTTGGAATGGACATTAGATTTCCTTTCAGGTGTGGTACATGGAGGACATTATGCAGGGTTACAGCGTTGTTAAGTTTGTCCTTACCTTGTACAGTAGCTTGGATTGATCCTGATGAGGCAGATTCGATGTGTCTCCCTTCTTCCGCCACTTGTATGCTTCTTCTCTCCTCCGTCTTGTGCTCGATCCATTCACCATGGGAAGTCATGTGGCTTGTGCATGCAGAATCAATTATCCACAAGTCTTGAGTCGTCGGGCGTTCCTCCCTTGTGATTACATGTAGTGCGTATTCTGAAGTGGAGTCTCTTCGTTGGGATGGTTCCTCCGTTCGTTCTTGGATTGCTGATCTGGCCGTGTCTTTGTTTTGTTTTGGTCCTTTATGGTAGTTCCTTGTACTGGTCATGTTATTTTTGTTTGTTGTATTCTTTTGATTTCCTTTGTTGTTAGGGTTAAACCAACAGTCTTTCTTTAAATGTCCTTTTCTTTTGCAAATGAAGCATGACTTTTCTTTGAATTGGTTGCCTGATGATCTGAAAGCATTTTCATGATTTTTGCTTCTGTTCTGTCTTTTCTTCTCGAAATCCAGTAGAGTTTGTCTCAAGTCTGGTAAGGAGATTTCTCTGTTTATTGACAGTGCTGCTGTGATCGTGTCAAAGTTAGGTGTGAGTCCTTCAACAATGTATCGTACAAGTTCTCTTTCTGTTACAGTCTTTCCTAGCTGGGTGATCTCTTGTGCCAGTTTCTGTGCTCGTACAATATACATGTTAACATTTTCATTTGGGTTCAATTTTAGTCTGGCTAGATCCAACATTAGGTCTATCCTTTTATTTTCTAGAGATCCTTCAAACCTTTTCTTTATGTCGTACCAAATTCTTTTGGCCCTTTTATCGCCTCGAAAGATGATTGTTAAGTCATCCGAAAGTGACAATATTATTAGGCTGTATGCTTCCCGATTCCTTTTCTTCCAAATATCATAGTCTAGTTTATTTTTTGTAAAGTCTGGCTCGTCATTAACAATTACGTCCTCGAAGAGATCTTTTGAATCTAGAATTGCTTCCATTTTCATGGACCACGTTGTATAGTTGTTTTCTGTTAACTGTTCGATTTTTGCTAAGTTATATGTATCCATTTTCATTCAATTTTTCTTTCTAAATTGGCGGTTAGTCCAATTATTTAATTTCTTTTTTGATTTAAATGGATCAATTGGCGGTTAGTCCAATTCGCGCGCCCAAACCACGCTCTGCTACCAAATTGATAGAGGCTTAGCAAAAATACGATGTTTATTTTTAAGGATTTCAAGTTGTTTATGTACTCACGTATTTTGTAGTTAAGAGGACATCCCTTTTGATATAAACAAATACAAGGTGCGTTCATTAATTTCTAGGACTGGTTAAAAAATAAAATAAATAAAAAAGCTAGAGAAAATATTTTTTTACAGAGTTGAATATTGGACATTCGACCACACCTGACTGAAAGCACGAGTCTCGTGGCGCACGCGCCGATCTAAAAATAGAACAAAACAACTTCCTTGTAAGGTTCGCATTTCTAATTTTAAAATGGCCATTTTCGAAGAGCAGAGAATCTGCATTAAGCTTTGTTTTAAATTGAAAAAAAGTGCTACTGAGACGTATGAATTGATTAAAGAAACTTTTGGCGATGCGGCTTTATCCCATTCAAGAACTTTTGAATGATTTTCACGCTTCCAAAAAGGTCGAGAAAAGGTAAACGATGAGCAGCCTACTGGGCGTCCAAGATCATTTCGTTGCGAGGAAAACAAGCTCAAAATAAAGGAGTTAATTAAATCTAACAGAAGAATTATTTTCAGAGACTGGACTATCTGTTTATTTGGGGATAATGAGGTGCTTAAGGGACGCAGTGCGCCTTAAAAGACCTGAAAGATGGCAAAACAATGAATGGATACTTCACGTCGTAATTGCGCGGCCGCTCACAGCCCATGTTGTTTTGCAGTTCTTGGCCAAGCATTCAACCATACAGATCCCTCATCCACCCTATTCCCCCGACTTAGCCCCCAATGACTTTTTCCTCTATCCTAAATTGAAAATGAACTTGAAAGGACGGAAATTTGACAACGTTGATATGATACAAGCTGAATCGAAGGCAACCTTGAGGAACCTCTCAAAAAGTGATTTTATCTCCTGCTTCGACAATTGGAAAAAAAGATGGAACGGGTGTATTGAGGCAGGAGGGGCATATTTTGAAAAATATTAAATTAGTTTTTTTATTTGTTTTATATTTTCAAAGATACAGAGCAGTCCTGGAAATTAATGAACGCACCTTGTATATATTTATTTAAGGAACGACTTGTTCCAATACAATTGTTGTAAACAAGCGAGCAAAGAATCAAAACAGAAAAGTCATGAAGCGTAGAAGTAAGTGTTGTAATAGTAGTGACGTCAGCATCGATGATGATTAAAGTCAAAGTTTGCGTAACAGAAACTGTTGGGGTTAAGGCTGGATTTATTTCAGCAATTGTTCATTGAAGGAAAGAAATCCAAATATTAAGGTTTCTATCTCAAATTTCCTTGGGATTACAAGCAAAAATTGACAAAAAATCAAGATAAATATTAATTTTTATTTGTTTTATATATATATATATATATATATGTCATAATTTGTATATAATTAAATGCACCCCCGACCCACTATGTATGTACCATGTATGATTTTCAAAGATTTAATAAAGAATAAGGTAACTGGAGGAAAGCAAGTAGCAATAAGACATAGGAAGTAGGCCTAAAGCTGGCACGACTATTCTTGGCACCCCCGTCAATATTGCAGGGGCAAAGACCGGACGTATCTAGTGACCGCAGAAGTTATAAATGTTAAGCTAACGCCCAATATTTCCGGCAAAGACAGGACGTATCTAATATCCGCCGAAGTTATAAGCGTCGAGCTACCCAACACTTCCTGGCGAAATCGGATATATCTTCCGGCAAAAGCAACACCAAAGAAAACCGCCGGGCCAATCAGAAGACAGTACCTAAATAGGTCGACCAATAGGAAAAGATCATGTGACATCTCTCGACCAATCAAAAAGAAACTGAGTCTTGGTGTTAAATCGAAAAGCAAGAATGGTCAGTTGTTCACTCGCTCTCGCCGAGTTCGGACCTAGTAGTGTTTTGGCTCCCATCTGAACAACATCTACAGTTCTTCATTCACTCCCATCGAGTTCAGACCCAGTCATCGACTCGACCCCACCAAGGTAATGTCTGCTCACTAGAGACCTCTCTCTCCGCTCATTTCATCTAAATCCAATCATCGCCATGTGATCAACTAATTAATCATCAAAAACCGCTCTGCCTTTCTCAAAAGCTTTCTTTCCTCCAACCCGTTGCCTTATATTTTCAACCATCAAGTGTCCCGGCTTATTTCCCCTGTGTGTAATCCTTTCACTCAGCCACCACGACTGCATCATCCACCACGACTGCATCATTCACCACGACTGCGTCACCACTTCAACAACCTTCAACACCAAGAGTAAGGTTTCCCAACATAGTAGAATACCACAGCTATTCCTAAAGTCGACAGGATAAAGATGGAAATTAGCCCAGGCGCCAGCAAAACAAAAGGCAATGACAAACCGAGAGAGAAGAAACTGGCAACGAGCGGAAAGAAACTGACACCACGAACGAAGCGACAAGACATACCCTGGCGACGGTAATTTTAGAACTGACCGCCGCGCTACAAGGGGCAAGATCCACGCAAGGTGAGACGGAGTTCCGGAGCGCCACCCCCGGGGCAACCGACGCCCGCGCCGCCGGTACGTGTCCGAACAACCTGACGCCCACCGAGGAGTCGCCACCCGCCATGCCGTACCCGTGCACCCGGAAGCAACCCACGCGAACCGGGACAGTGCAAATAGTCCGAAAACGATCCACTCGAATGGAAGCAGTACAAATGGCTAGATTTCCCTTTCAATTGCGCGGACAGTGCAAACGGTCCCGATCCGGCCCAACAGATATTCCAAGCCAGCCACCCCAAGCCGAAGACGCCACAGTGGAGACCTTTCGAGACTGAGGTAGGCAATCCACCCAATGACACCATCAAATTGACTTTGGACTTGTATCTGACCCAGGACCTACCATGTACCTTTCTAATTGAACCAGACGCAGGTTCGAACATATTGCCGTATCATTTATACAATAGATTAAAAGCACAACTTCCCAACTTAAGTATTAAAAATCCTTCCCTTGATCTATCCACCCTAAATAGTTTTACGAAAATAATAGGACATTTAACTCTCCCTCTGACAATAGGCCAAATAACCCGTAGAGAGAACTTCCACGTGGTAAATGCATCCTTGCCATTTGGAGTTCTTACCTTAAAAACCCTTTATCAGTATAAATTAAAATTAAATTATAATCACGGCACTATTTTCCAACTTGGCGTCCCATTATCTAATACTATCTACCACTTTAAACATGTATCAAATGAATGCAAGCACGGGCTAGGCCAAAACCTGTCCCAAAGGACTCGCACAGCACCCAAAGCTTTCACACATGGAAACCCTTGCCTGCATTCATTGCCCAAACCCCAAATATTTACATGCCACCATTCTAATCTCACACCACGCAACTTTTCACTCAACCCAATTGCCAATACTTTATGCCCACAACACATAAAGCCACAACGGCTTCAACCTACAATTCCAATCATGCCCAAAAAAACGTGTCAGTACAGCTCACACACTTACCACACAAAATCCATACACGCACCCATACGTCACCACACAACAAACACGCACAATCCGCACAACAAACGCAACACGCGCGCCAAAAGACAACAACAACCAGTAAGCGCATGCACAATCGTTAAGAATAACACAATCATCCCGTCTACACAAAACATAGAAAAAATTCACGCCACCAAACAACCACACAATCGAAAAACATTACGATCTTTCCTAAAAACTGTGAACGCCTATAAAGAGTTCATTCCAGACCACGCCCGCTTGCGGACGCCACTTGTCAACCTTCTAAAAAAGGATGTCATGTGGGTCTGGGATGACGAATGCCAGAAAGCGTTCACTAACCTGAAAGAAAACCTTACCACACACCCCACATTACACCTTTACCAGGAAGGTCTGCCATGCCAGGTGTACTGTAACACCTCAACATTCGGCATTGCAGGCATTCTTAAACAAGTCTACCCTGATGGGAAGACATACCCAGTTCAACATTTCAGCCGCTCTCTGCGTAGTCACGAGCGAAATTATTCAGACTTGGAACTACAATGCCTAGCCATTGTGGAAAGTGTGGATAACTTCCGCGCCTGTCTAATGGGCAGAAAGTTTACGATACTTTCTGACCATCCTGCATTGCAATGGTTGAAAGAGATCAAAGCCCCGTCAGGCAGATTGTTTCGATGGAGGTTAAGACTGTCAAGATACGAATATGAGGTCCGTAGCATAAATGGAGTACAACAATATGAAACGGGCGTTGTAACTCGTATCCCATTTTGTGGCTTTCTAGATGCGCCACTCATAAATAGCCAACAGTCTTCTCCACCGGGAAAATCTCGCGTGACTATGGATCACAATAAACTGCGCACCGTCTCCCGAAAAGGAGTACTTAAAACTATAGTCCCAAGTTCACTTACAACCAGACTTCTTAAGTCCGTACACACACAACACCACCACCCAAACATCTCCAAGATGACGAGACTCATCTCGTCACAATATTATTGGCAGAACATGACACAAGACATCGCAAAACAGGTAAAAACCTGCCCCACCTGCCGATTCGCTAGAAGAATCGATGAATACAACCAACCTTCACGTAAAAATACCGACACAGGCCCCAAAGCAAAACAGAATTCGTACATAAAGCACAGCGTACACACAACACAAACAATGCCAAATTTACACCACCCGCGTCAGAGAAACAATCACACAGCTCAACCTAAATCAATTACCACCGACATATCGCTAATAAAACCATTAACGATCAAACAGGAGAACTGCGAACCTACCAATCATTTAAATTCTACAATTAATAAGGTTCAGGCAAATATTTCAGAGTCCCCATTTACAAAAATCTGGAAGAACATGGGGCAATATCCTATCTTTCATCTGATTTTTATCCTTTGTTTGTTAGTTCTACCATACAACTGTATCCCAATTTTATTCATTAATTACTTGTTTATCTATACCATGCCCGCTCATAAAATCTTCTAACTACAAGAGGCAGTTTTTAATTTTGGACAAGCATTTATAAAACTTCTCGTAATTTTAGGAACCATCTTCGCAGAAAATCTAAATAAACTCCGAAGAGATAGAAGTAACTGAAAGATAACCAACCAATGTCGGAGAAGTCACACTCCAAAAACAAGATCTGAGCCGCACCAAAAAATAAATAAGCGGAAGGAAGTGAGAATTTTGAGACACCGCGACAGGAAGTGTAGTCCGCGGCGATAAATTCGGCCTATGCAAACAAAAGGGAGCGCCTCGTTTCCGATCTCCAATTACTTCGGACCCCTCTTCTGCCAACACGTAAAATTAGGTCACCGCTCCCCGCACAGATTCCTCTCTCTATATCGCCAGTCTTGGATCCCAATTCGAACTACATATCGATTTTTTACAACCCAATTCCACACCCACAAGACGACACACATCTAAATGAGTTCCCATCCCTATTATAAACAAATCAATTACTTTACAAACTTCTAACATTTTTCACAACACACACAAAGATAAAAAAATATAGGGCATAATTGAGCAATTAAAACATTTATAGGGCATGTAGATACACAAAAGGGTTCAAAACAATACACCTTATTTTTCATATTAATCATTTTCATTATTTTCTCTCAATTAAAATTTAAATATATAATCAATTTATCAATTTATTCAACTTATTATCACTTTTAATCATTAATTATCATTTTTTTTCAATTAGTTTATATTATCATTTTTATTTATCAATTATCATTCTATTTACCACTTAGCTTATATTGCCATAATTCAATTATCAACGAAAACTCATTGATTTTCGGTTAAACTAAAAACATTAAATCATCCTTTGTTGTTGAAACCTTTTTATTTTTCATTTTTCTTTTTTTTTCCAAGCACTCAACTTTGATTTCGCTCAACCACTTTTTATTTTTATTTGATTTCAAAATACCTTATGAAATTTTATTTTTATTTTTATTTTGATTTCTCAAAAGCCCTAATAAAATTCCCTCGGTTTCCATTCCCAATTTCGAGCTAGAATATGGTTAGGCATTTTTCCTTTTTTTTTCTCACCATGCACCAAGCATTCACTTTGATTTCTTCCAACTTTTTATTTTACTTTGATTTCTTCCAACTTTTTATTTTTATTTTTGATTTCTCAAAAGCCCTAATAAAATTCCCTCGATTTCCATTCCCAATTTCGAGCTAGAATATGGTTAGGCATTTTTCCTTTTTTTTTTCTCACCATGCACCAAGCATTCACTTTGATTTCTTCCAACTTTTTATTTTACTTTGATTTCTCAAAAGACCTTATGAAATTTCCTCGATTTCTTTTCCCAAAATTCGAGCAAAAAATTAGTTAGGCATTTTTCTTTTTTTCATCATGCAACAAAGCATTTTTTTTTCTCACCATGCAACCAAGCATTCACTTTGATTTCGTCCAACTTTTAATTTTTATATTATTTTTATTTTGATTTCAAAAGCCTTAATAGAACTCCCTCGATTTCATTTCCTATCTCGAGTAGAATTCGTTTAGGCGCATTTTCCTTTCTTTTTAGCCCACTATGTACCATAGCATTCATTGATTTCTTACAATTAAAACTTTTTGATTTCTATTAATTATACTCAACCTATATCATCAACACCACTCTATTTTACCTCTTATATCACCACCAATACTTGTATATAACCTCTCAATACCCACAACTAATTTTCCCACAAAATTATTTTTCACTTTACAGAATTCTCTCAGGCTAACCCCTTCTTGAATTCTTCACATGTAGGGGGCGCATCTGTCATAATTTGTATATAATTAAATGCACCCCCGACCCACTATGTATGTACCATGTATGATTTTCAAAGATTTAATAAAGAATAAGGTAACTGGAGGAAAGCAAGTAGCAATAAGACATAGGAAGTAGGCCTAAAGCTGGCACGACTATTCTTGGCACCCCCGTCAATATTGCAGGGGCAAAGACCGGACGTATCTAGTGACCGCAGAAGTTATAAATGTTAAGCTAACGCCCAATATTTCCGGCAAAGACAGGACGTATCTAATATCCGCCGAAGTTATAAGCGTCGAGCTACCCAACACTTCCTGGCGAAATCGGATATATCTTCCGGCAAAAGCAACACCAAAGAAAACCGCCGGG
The DNA here is from genome assembly GCA_030710605.1 of Cordylochernes scorpioides. Taxonomy (NCBI): domain Eukaryota; kingdom Metazoa; phylum Arthropoda; class Arachnida; order Pseudoscorpiones; family Chernetidae; genus Cordylochernes; species Cordylochernes scorpioides. Next base: position 58,668,899 of record CP092869.1, read on the forward strand.
CCAATCAGAAGACAGTACCTAAATAGGTCGACCAATAGGAAAAGATCATGTGACATCTCTCGACCAATCAAAAAGAAACTGAGTCTTGGTGTTAAATCGAAAAGCAAGAATGGTCAGTTGTTCACTCGCTCTCGCCGAGTTCGGACCTAGTAGTGTTTTGGCTCCCATCTGAACAACATCTACAGTTCTTCATTCACTCCCATCGAGTTCAGACCCAGTCATCGACTCGACCCCACCAAGGTAATGTCTGCTCACTAGAGACCTCTCTCTCCGCTCATTTCATCTAAATCCAATCATCGCCATGTGATCAACTAATTAATCATCAAAAACCGCTCTGCCTTTCTCAAAAGCTTTCTTTCCTCCAACCCGTTGCCTTATATTTTCAACCATCAAGTGTCCCGGCTTATTTCCCCTGTGTGTAATCCTTTCACTCAGCCACCACGACTGCATCATCCACCACGACTGCATCATTCACCACGACTGCGTCACCACTTCAACAACCTTCAACACCAAGAGTAAGGTTTCCCAACATAGTAGAATACCACAGCTATTCCTAAAGTCGACAGGATTCTACAACAGTGTAATACATCAAATATTGCAGTGTAACAACTTTGGATTATATTACATATATATGTGATATCTTGGGACCTCTGGGACCAGTGTTACCTGATGCTAGACGAACCTCGATGTCAACTCTACCGTGCAGTCGTGGTGGAAGGCGACACAGCTGGGCCAAAGGTGAAATAAACAAACAGAGATTCCACTAAAAGCGTCTGACGTCAAGAAGGAATGGGATGAGGAGAGAGAGAGATCTTAAGAGCAAGTGTTACCGTTGGAATCCAAGCGAAGACTGACAATTCTAGGTCCTCGATTTAACACCACGACCTTGCTTCTTTCTAATTGGCTGACCTATTTAGGTGATTCTTTCCCAATTGGCGGGACCATGCCACGTGGCCTTTGGCTATTGGTTGACCTATTTAGGTGATGTCTTCTTGCGGCTTTCTTTGATGGAAAATACGTCCGGTCTTGTTCCGGAAATTGGGCGTCACTCTTAGCGTTTATGGTTTCCGCGATATCAGATACGCCCAGTCCTGTCAGGAAGTATTGACTTGTAAATTATTTATAGTTGGGCTGGTTTTAAGCCTCTTTTGCTAGGCCTTGCTTCGACTTCTGTCCTAAGCCTGATTAGTTTTAACCTTAACTTTCTCCTGTCAGTCTCCATTCCTTCTATCTGTACAGTTGATATACTTTATTAGATTCTTACGCGGTACAGATTGATGTTAGTTGAGGCTTTCTATGTGCAGTACATAAGAAGTTATATACAGTCAAGGGGTGGAACATGTGGTAGTAGCTATCTAGACTATTTACAACAATTCCATGGTCTTAAATCATCACAGATGGCCCCGGATGTGAGAGGGTTCATATGGAGGGATTTAAGAGAGCGGAATAGGAAGACTGTTATTAAGGAAGTAATTTTTTTAGAAATTAATTAAAGTGAGTTGGTATATAACATGGGGTTGATTTCGGTATATCCATAAGAGAGAATAAAGCATAAACAACTAATATTAAACATACAAGTAAAAATAAAAATATGAATAAAATATTTAATAGAGAACATATAATGATTATTGGTAAAAATATAAATGATTGGATGGGAAAATCATGATCTCTTCGTGATGGGCGTTAGAAAGGGTTGAGGGGTTAGTTATTACTTGGTTGAGGCAATGTCACTTTGACTCAAGTCCCAAACCATTTAATGTGCACGGCGCGGAGAACCTAGGCCATGTTTCACATGTAAATTTAAGGACCGAATAAAGTTACAGTACCACAATCGAAAAGTAAGATAAGGGTGATTGTTATGGGTTTTAGTAATTAGTCGTTAAGACGTACGCATGCAGGATAAAGAGGGCGAAGATCAGTGACCAGAAATCAAAGTTTTAATTAGAGTCGTCAGGGGCTTAGCGAGAAAAAGAGTAAAATAATAAAAAAAAAAATGTGCCAGCGTGTGGCATGAGAGTGCCCTGGAATAATAAAAAAAATACAATTTGCACGTATCCAAGCCAGAAGTTGGGATAAGGTAAATCTGGGGGACGGTGTGTCAAAGTTGTTAATTACGAAATCAAAGGAGGTCAAGTCTAGCCTGCGAAGGAGTTAAAAGTTCCTGCGGAAAAGGAATGTTAGTAATTCTTAAGAAGTAACCTTTAAAGTGGTTACTTAAGAGGTTATTGAAGATTGCCCTGTTTTTAGATCATGATTTTTAGTTTGATTATAAAATAATATATAATTGAGATATAAAATTGCGAGATTAAGGCTTTGCATATAGCGTTAAAGGATTTGAAAAATCGAAAATAGAATTGCGAAGTTAAATGCAAAGTAATCTTTAAAAAAAAAAGTAAAAATAGTGATGATATGATACAAAGATTAACACACTACAGCAGTATATAAGGGGTAATAGAAAGTGAAAATATTAAATGAAAATTAAAAATGAGCAGTAATATACTCGATAGCATTGACATGGTAGCGGAAGATGAAACAATGTAAATAACATCTAATTTATAAAGTGAGAAAAAAATATAAAATGACAAAAGGCAAATTAGTGATATAAACATGAAATATAAACTTGAGATTATTAGATATGAAAGATAAAATATAAAGTTGATTATAGAATAGAGTCATAAAGCAAAAGTAAAAAGGTTTTGGTAAAGAAAAATAAAATAAAAGACAATAATCTAAACTAATTGGTTGACGTAAAAAAAAACAATTATAAGAGCTATATAATGATTATATAAAGGATATTAAAATGAAAAATTTTAAAAAAATGTTCATCGAGAAAGAAGAGCAAGTAAGATTATACATAGAAAGTATATCGTGAAAGAATGGAAAGTTGTAGGCCAAACGTAATGTTCCTGTTTTTTTTTTTTTTTTTTTTTTTTTTTTTTAGGATGGGTAGAGAGAGCTTTAAATTGTCCTCGATTGATATCTTTGGTCTTGTTGGCCTAAGTTTTTCTAACTTATCGAATTTGTTTTATGTTTGACGTGACTCGTGGATCACATTGTTTCCAACTGTGAAACTCATCGAGTCCTAATGTTGTCGTTTTTTTTTTTTTTTTTTTTTTTTTTTAAAACTTATGTGGGTGTGTGTGATTTTTGTAAGTAAAATGTTGTCTTTGGCACGCACTAATATTTAATTTATTAGCTGACGAAAGTTCATTAGAGAACACGGGGTGGCGACGGATGTAACAAGATGTCGGCTGTTTGTTTGCTCGGGGGGGGGGGCGAGGGGAAGCGAAGCTATTTTTAATGTGATTCCGGATTTAGGTCAGAGGGGAGCGAGGGGGCTTGCTTGCTTACAACTTATTGGAAGTTAATTCGAACTACGTTCGGAGATATTATTTCTATAATTGTAAACGCAAAGCGTTTTGATTTGTCACGTTTGGTGACAAGCGTTATGGGACTGACATAGGGAGATACAGAGGTTGAATTATTCCGTGTGTTCAATCATTTGTTAGATTTGTGTTTGTATTTCGAAAATTCGGATATTGTATCTGTTGATATTAAATCGACTGGTTGTTGTGTTTCGATATTTTGCGGACTTAGTAAAAATGTTATTCATGGATATCGGGTTAGAATTGAATGAAATTGCGACTATCTACGTGGACAATGTGTGTTTAAAGGTGTCACAGGCGTGTTGAAGGCGTCTTTGGCCTGAAAATTGAAAGAGTTTAGTGGTGTGGCGCTGTGACACGAAGCGAAAAAATTGTAAATGAAAAGGTGCCACGTGAAGTCTTTGTTTTGTACAAAATCTAACCTGTTTCACTAAGAATAACAAATTTACTAAAGTCATGGGTGCTGGTTGTGCGAACATATCGAGAATTTTTATATTTTTAGTGGATATGACACGTTTAATGTGAGAAAAAAAAAAGATTGTGTGTGTTTAGTAGGGCGACGTGATGCAGCTTGTGTAGCTCGAAATTGGATTTGGGTGTTAAGTCGCGCATTAAAAATTGTCGTCAATCGGAAAAAGTGATGTGAGAGGGTGTTGTTTATTTTGTTGAGAGTGATTTGTCGATATTTAACTATGCGTGTAAAAGGAAGGAGTGTAGTTATGTGGGAATTTAACGATTGGAATAGTTTTGGAAGGCTGTGACTTAGGTTATTTCTGTCTAAAGCTATGAAAGAAAAGGACATAGGGGCGTTGAAAATGGGATTAGGAACATTATAATGAGGTTAAATAAGAGTGTTGGAGTTCACCACGTGTGAGCAACCTGTTCCAGGAGGGGAAAATTTAGTAAATGGGACAGTTGTATTAACCTGTCCATGGGACACGTGTTGCTTGCACGAAGTGAATTGGTACAAGGTAGTTGGTAGAGGTACATTATCTTGATACAGGAGTAGCTGAGGACAGTTTATAATTAGTAGAAATCTTTTTATGGAGTTAAGGGATAATATGCCAAAAGGCAAGGGGGCATCTATAATATGGAATTTTAGGTTCTGCGTTATGTTACCTATTTTTAATATCAAAAAGATATAATCTATGGTGAAAATATTGTTAGCTATGGCGTTAATAGTTAAGTTAAATGGATGGAGAGGTATTTTCTTTTACAAACTTATTTCTATTATTTTAAAAGTATTCTGCCTAATTATAGCGATAGATGCTTCTGTATCAAGTAGTAGAGGTAGGTTTACATATTGGACAGTTCAGCTCGAACGAGAAATTGTTCAATAAAAATTATAGAAGTAGGAACCTACTGTGGTGCTGCCTTGTATGTCGGGACAGTCCTGGTCTTGTGCCGTGGTTGGAGGATTCTTGGGAAGGTCAGAGTTCATTGTCTTCGCTGGGCTCGTGGTTTAGAGATGGTCGGGGGAGCAGGTAACATACGCTCGCGTGTTGGTAACTCGGAGGGGTGCTTGCAGGAGGTTTGCTGGCTTTCTCAGTCTTGTAGAGTATTGTAGTTGGGCCCGATCTGCTTGGGCGTCGTAGTTGGTGAAGAAGCTCTGCGCCTCGTACGAACCATCGTAGCGATTCCACCTCTCGCGATGTCCGGTCACGGCAGAAAGCTGATGTCGCGTCGTGGTCAACCTCTCCAGGACATCTGACACCGGCGGCGGGGGTGTGACGTCTTCCTGACTGGGGACAATTTCCTGCGTCCTACCGAGGGTGGTTACTTTCTTCGGAAAAGTGGTGTTCTCGCCACTTTCGTAGTCGGTATCGGTCTTCATTGGTTCCTTTGACTCCTCCTCTCTTCCCTGTTCCATCTTTCTGTACAGACAGTGGTCTATTTGCTTACTTGTACCTTGGCGTCCACTATCCTGTCGACTCTTCGTTACGGGGGAGTCTGTGATATCTTGGGACCTCTGGGACCAGTGTTACCTGATGCTAGACGAACCTCGATGTCAACTCTACCGTGCAGTCGTGGTGGAAGGCGACACAGCTGGGCCAAAGGTGAAATAAACAAACAGAGATTCCACTAAAAGCGTCTGACGTCAAGAAGGAATGGGATGAGGAGAGAGAGAGATCTTAAGAGCAAGTGTTACCGTTGGAATCCAAGCGAAGACTGACAATTCTAGGTCCTCGATTTAACACCACGACCTTGCTTCTTTCTAATTGGCTGACCTATTTAGGTGATTCTTTCCCAATTGGCGGGACCATGCCACGTGGCCTTTGGCTATTGGTTGACCTATTTAGGTGATGTCTTCTTGCGGCTTTCTTTGATGGAAAATACGTCCGGTCTTGTTCCGGAAATTGGGCGTCACTCTTAGCGTTTATGGTTTCCGCGATATCAGATACGCCCAGTCCTGTCAGGAAGTATTGACTTGTAAATTATTTATAGTTGGGCTGGTTTTAAGCCTCTTTTGCTAGGCCTTGCTTCGACTTCTGTCCTAAGCCTGATTAGTTTTAACCTTAACTTTCTCCTGTCAGTCTCCATTCCTTCTATCTGTACAGTTGATATACTTTATTAGATTCTTACGCGGTACAGATTGATGTTAGTTGAGGCTTTCTATGTGCAGTACATAAGAAGTTATATACAGTCAAGGGGTGGAACATGTGGTAGTAGCTATCTAGACTATTTACAACAATTCCATGGTCTTAAATCATCACATATATATATATATAAAACAAATAAAAATTAATATTTATCTTGATTTTTTGTCAATTTTTGCTTGTAATATATATATATATATATAGTTTTGAAAATAGAGCATCTTGCTAGGCGAAGCGCGTCGGTACCAATATATATATATATATATATATTTTTTTTGAAATTTTATATAAATAATAAATTCAACCTTTTTCTATTTATTTCCAACGCTTAGACGACGCGCTGTTGTCCTTTTCAAGGAAAACTGTATTTGCGATTTTTTATTTTATATGTAAATATATTCTGAGTGAATATTGATATTTAAGAGTCTGTAGAGCGTGCAGCGCGTCGATACCAAGCACAACGAAATATTAACAAAGAAATCAAAATTAAACGAGGTTTAACATATCTACAAAAAGCGGGTAAAACATAAAATATAAAAGTTGTTTAGAAGGCTATTTTTTTATGTTTCTTTTTGACATTTTTTTATTTAATCTTATATACCCTTTTAGGCATTTATACTATTTTGGTTCATCGATTTTCTTTTTTATAAAATTTCCGTTGTGTTTTCTCAGATTCCCATCCTTACAGAGAAAAAAATCTATTTTTTTTTGTATTTCCATATATATCTGTCCTACTTCTCAGTTATAATTGAGTAATCTGCTACAAATATCATCACACATATATATATATATATATATATATATATACATATCTAAAATAAATATTTTCAAGTCTTCAAAATTCGAGTTTTATTGATTTAAAATAAGTTCTTAATCCACATTAAGTAATTATAGACATTTTAATGATATGAGTCATGGAACAATTATTAAAAATATGACCCACTTATAAAAAATGAAAGATAGTTTGAAAGTGATATTGTACTGGGATCAGGTTGAAATAATTAAGAGAAATACATCTCCTGTTGGTGTAGCTAAAACATAAGAGCTTGCGCAAATTCGACGAAATAAATCAATTAATCAACAAATGGATATACTCATTCTTTGATTTTTTCAGAAGGTTGAGATTTCACCACGATGATGAGGGCCAACAGCCCTAAACGCGTACGTGGTTAGCTTTTATTGATTAATCAAGAAAGGGTATTTGGCTAATTCTGGAATAATTAAAAATCAACGATTAGTTTATATTTATTCCGACAGCTAGCGCAAGCCATCGGGAACTTTTAGATGCACGATTAGGAGATGCCTTTCTCCAATTAAATAACGTTCCAAATAATTGAAGTCTCATCGCGAATGAGCAAGTCGAAATGGTCAATTTTTTATTTAAAAACGCTTTTATATGCCTTGAAGAAAAATGAGTGTGTAGGATGGCGGATATAATATGAATTGATAGAATAAATAAAATAATATCTTGATAATCCGTTTTTCTCATTTTTACATTAGGTATAGTTAACCATCTATTATAGTGAAACAGAGTCTCGCATTTATATTTTATTTTAGCTTTATTGAGGTCAAACTTTAATAAGACTTAGGGCTGACTGTCATTCTAGACCAGTTCGTAAAACTGGCTAATGTTCTAGTGATTCATAAAAATATCCTATAATTAGCTTAGTTTAGAGCTAGTTTTCAATGATTTAACAATTTTTTAGAGTGATAAAAAAATAAGTACACTCATGGACAAAACTTAAAGAAATTTTGCCTTTCAGCATGTATATCGGAATTCAGACATAACTCTGAAAAATATTTGATACACAGTGACCTTTATTGAAGGCACACGAGATAGCCAAATGCGAACAAATTTGTCTCTTTCTCCTTCGAAAAAAGAAAAAAACAGATGACTTGCGACATCAAAGTATTTCCACTTTTAGAAATCCCAGATATCAGCGGGACTAATAGGGGGATGTGACCACCCCTCATTGCTAAGCAACACTTGCACTGTCGTCTCATGCTGGAAATAAAGATGTCCAGGAGTTCATTTAGGATTAAATCCCATTCTTGTTCAAGAGCAGTTGTCAGCTCCTGGGTGATGCTTGACGGGCTGATACCCTCCTCCCCAGATAGCATGTTCTATGGGATTGAAATCGAGAGTCTTCGCCGGCCATTCCATTTTGATATATGTTTATGCTTAAAACTTGAAACTCCTTTAAGTTTTTTCCATGAGTGTATGCTAAAATGTTAGCAAGACTAGGAGATTGATATGATGCGCCTTGCCAGAACACTTACAAGATACATTTCCAGGTGAACCCAATGGGAAAGACATACATATCTTCATACCACCTCTATAGGTAGTCTAGACTATGTAAACCTGGCCGTAAACCATTATGGAGGACTGCCTTCGCGAGAGAATAGGGGGTTTGATAATCACACACAAAAAAGGAAAAGTTACATACACAGAGCTTTTGAGCATGTCCTCCATTATCTATATTTAAGACTTTCTTATGTTTAGTTGATGAAGAGCAGGTACGAAATCTCGTATTTCGGGTAAATAGATGAAAAGGTTGCGGCGTAACTGTTCGAGTAGTTCGAACATTACTCGGCATATGAAATTAATTGATTCTTTTTTAGTGTATTCAGAAAATCATAGACATAAATAGAAGCAAGAATTCCATAATATATTTCCTTTTATAAAGGCGGCAGAGTCGCCGAAACGTCAGGTCAATAAAAAATAAGTTCAAATAGGGTAATGTGACAATATAAAATTGTTTTGTTATATTCTAATTCATTGATAAAGTCGTAAGCGACACAGGTGATTGCGGTCGGTTCCAGCTCTTATATAACTTAGAGTTTAGGAATTAAATGTTCTTTTTGAACTCCATACAAACAGCATCTTGGAGACCTTCCTTTAATATAGAGAAACTAAAGGAAAAAGTCATAGAAAGAACAAAAATGAGAGGAAATTACATTTAAAAAAAAAAACGACAAACCAATTAAGTAAATAAAATGTGAAATTATGACTGTTTCACTGCTACTTTTTATCCAGTTAAAAACTAATTTCCTACTGTGTGTCCCTACTGCAGTGTGGAAAAAATTGGGGTGGCCTGGCTTATCAGTGTTGAATCCTCCAAGCAGTTTGCCTGTTTAATCTATCAGACCGTTTGTATTTGACTGTATATTTCTTAAATCGCTAACCTTTTGAAAAACTTGTTTGTGGAGATATTTTATAATGCTATATAAGAATTGAGACTTTTTTTAGCGCGTTGCTATTTTTCTAAATTGAGATAAATTTTTCCTACTTCCCCTAATGAAATATTTGGGTGTATCAGGCTTTTCCTTACAGTTGTTCTGATTACAGTGGCGTAGAAAGAGAAGAGCATAATAAAGATGTAAAGAAGCTCCAACCAACCCAGTTTATTCCCCCAAAGACTATGTACCTAAAGGTTATCCCAGCGGAAAGGGGTGTAAGAAGACTTGACCACCCGGTTGTTGAGATGTTGCAAGAGACGGTAGTTGTTCTTCATTTGCCTGGCGTGGAGATCCCTCTTGCCACCGGTCCTCAGGTCGCGGAAAGCATCTAGCTGCACCAACCCACACACCTCATTACAACGCCACATACCTCATTACACCATCCCCAACTCTAATTACACCGCTAAACACTTTATTACACCACTACATATTTTATTACCCTGCCAAACATTTCATTACACAGCGATACGCCTCATTACACCACCATACACCTCTTTACACTACCTCCAACAATTTTACATCGCTACACACCTTATTACACCACTTCATATCTTATTACCCGCCACACATTTCATTACACAGCCATACACCTCATTACACCACCATACACCTCTTCACACTACCTCCAACAATTTTACATCGCTACACACCTTATTACACCACTTCATATCTCATTACCCGCCACACATTTCATTACACAGCGATACACCTCATTACACCACCATACACCTCTTTACACTACCTCCAACAATTTTACATCGCTACATACCTTATTACACCACTTCATATCTCATTACCCGCCACACATTTCATTACACAACGATACACCTCATTACACCCCCATACACCTCTTTACACTACCTCCAACAATTTTACATCGCTACACACCTTATTACACCACTTCATATCTCATTACCCGCCACACATTTCATTACACAGCCATATACCTCATTACACCATCATACAACTCTTTACACTACCCCCAACCATAATCACATCGCTACTCACCTTATTGCACCACTACACACATAATTGCCATACCACACATTTCATTACACAGCCATATACCTCATTACACTATCCTAAACTCTAATTACACCGTTACACACTTTATTACACCACTACACACTTTATTACACCACTACACACTTTATGACACCACTACACATATAATTAACCCGCCACATATTTCATTGCACAGCCATACAATTAATTACCTTATCCCCAACTCTAATTACACCACTACACACTTTATTACACCACCACATATTTCATTACCCTGCCACACATTTCATTACACAGCGATACACCTCATTACACCACCATACACCTCTTTACACTACCCCCAACCATATTACATCGCTGCACACCTTATTACACCACCACGCACCTCATTACAACAACGAAAACCGCCTACACATACAATATGACTGCAAGCCGAAAGAGCTTAAAAGAAAACAAATGGAAGTTACATTTTTGATCCAAAAATCATCTGCAAAAGAAAGTGATTGAAAAATGTTGCCCCCGAGGACCGCCTGATAGTATCGAACAAGTATTTCCCAGAATAGATACAGAATCAGCCTCTTCCTAAAAAAAACGACTCACAGCTCACCCTCAATGAACTCCATAAACCCAAACAAGACAGGAGGTCCGGATAATATACTAATTCCTTTGGCAATCAAGGCATCAACACCCAGTACTTAAACCTCTCAAGGGGCGGATTCCCTGGTGCTTGGAAAAAAGGCAAAATCATTATTCTTCTTAACAGAAACGCATAAAAGAGCAAATTAAAAGACTTAAGACCTATTTTCGCCTTAACACCAAAGTTATCGCCTTTAGTCTTAGTAGACCACGCACTGAACAATAGTCACATACCCGAATTTGACAAAGCACCCATTTTTATACCAGAATATAAAAGAAAAACATTGTAGATTATTTTTAGGAATCTGGGCCTCTATAAATAGAAATAAAAAGCATAAATAGAAAAATTGAATTACCAGAAATCTATACTGAATTTATATCTTCCTTTATTATTTCTTTATATTATATATATTTTGTATACACTTTTCAGTTTATTTTATATATGCATAGGTTTTTAACTTTTAATTAGATATTTTAAATTTATATTTATACATTTTTCATTTTAATTTAGACGCTTTCATTTTTATTTAGACATTTTCAATTTTAATTTAGATATATTTTTCATTTCAATTTAGACACATAGACTTTTTTATATAATCTTTATTTAAGACACTTTAAAACACAACTATGAAAACACTGAATATAATTGTTCGTGTTCGTTTAAAAAAAATAAAGGGTGATCGATTGAAAGGAAAAACAATGGGGGAAATAAATGCACACTTACACAGTATAATAAAAGGTTTTATTTAAAAATTAAAAATGGCTAAAAACTATTATACTTATATATAAAGAATTATGGATAAAAAACAAGAAAAAAAGGTTAAGCAAAATTATACTTATATATAAAGAATTATGCATAAAAAACAAGAAAAAAGGTTAAGCAAAATTATACTTATATATAAAGAATTATGCATAAAAAACAAGAAACAAGGTTAAGCAAAAAAAAATAAAATTAACTAATCTTAGGGAAGGGAGATAAAAATAAGAAGCAGGGGGGTGTCGAGCTTTGTGTTCACACAGTACCTCGGGTGGCAGCACCGTCGCTCGCTTGGCTTCCTCTTGTCGCGGCTCGTGCGATGTCCAAGGCGTCCTTTCCGTCCTCAAGTTGCCGCTTGAGGGATACTCCAAGACGTCCTTTCCGTCCACGAGACTCTGCTTGTGGGATACTCCAAGGCGTCCTTTCCGTCCACGAGACGCTGCTTGTAGGATACTTCTCGGACGTCTTTCCGTCCACAAGACGCTGCTTGTAGGATATTTCTCAGGCGCGTCTGCTCCGCCTGGTCCGCTGCTTCCAACTAAGAAAAAAAAAAGATGACGCCACATGGCCCCCGTCCCGGGCTCGCAGAACAACCAAAACAAATTCCAGACGTCCACTTAACTCGAGCATCGACCGACCTTTGTCCTGATCGGTTCCAGCTGGGAGTTTCCCCGACCATGTAGATTTCTTGCCCCTCGTCTCCCTTCACCTAAGTCTTTCATTCTATGTACAAAGGTAATGCTCGGTAAAATAGTTTTAACATTCTCCCACAAAATTTTGCTCTGAAAGAAGTCAAAATTAAGTATAAGACAAAAGAGCATATAAATACACAATACACACAAGAGTAGATATGCCTATTACATTACATAAAATACACATAAAAGAATACACATATTACACTTTTTTTTTCATACAGGTACTTTCACTAGTCCTTCGAGTCATACCTTGCAGGCTTTCTGATTACCCTACCATATCTATTTCTAGAGTCCCTGGATTCAATATTGGGTCTATTTCCTAAAAATGCATCAGATTGGGGTTCGGTATTTGAATTGTCCATTTGAATCGTCTTAACATTCGAGGATATTTCAAGAGGGTGTAAGCGTTGTAGAGCCCTGATCAAGGTTCCTGTGGTTTTTTAACATGGGCCACTCTCACTATTCCATCTTTACCTGGTATGAGATTTACTATTCGCCCTTTAGGCCAAAACATTCTTTTAAGATTTTCTTGCCCGATCAGTACAACGTCTCCTACTTTCAACTGTCTTCTATCAATATTTTCGGATTTCTGAATCAGCGCGCTTAAATATTCCTTTAAGAATCTCTGCTTCAATTCTCTCTTCATTTGACCTAACTCTCTGTATCTAGTGTGCAACATTTCTGGCTTTAAATTTTCAAATTCAGGAAAGCTAGACTCTGGACCATTTTGTAAAAACTCATTAGGAGTTAACGGTTTTAGATCATTGTCGTCTTCAGAGACATAAGTGAGGGGTCGATTATTAATGATAGATTCGATTTCACAAAGGGCAGTCTGCAGTTGTACATATTTCAGCTTCCTGTGACCTAGCATCTTTATCAACATTTCCTTTATTGTCCTAACCATTCTTTCCCAAAATCCTCCCCACCAAGGAGCAGAAGGAGGGATAAAAATCCATTGTATCCTTTTAATTGAGGTTTCCCTTTCAATTCTAGTCCAATCCAATCTCTTGAATATTCTATTAAGTTTTGCGAAATTGGTGCCATTGTCGCTATATATTTTCTCGGGGAGCCCTCTCCGACAAATAAACCTATGGAGGGACATTATGAAGACTCCTGTCTCTAAACTCTTCACCAACTCCAGATGAATAGCGCGATAGACGGCGCAAGTAAAGGCGGCTACCCACACTTTCCCACCTTCTTTCAAATGAAGAGGGCCTAATAAATCAACTCCTGTAATTTGGAAGGGTTTGCCCAGTCCAATTCTGTTTTCTGGCAAAGCTGCCATTGGTCTTTGCAGAGACTTTTCTTTAAGTCTCTTGCAAGCAATGCACTTAATGATAATTTTCTTTATCGTTTTCCTTCCCCTGATTATCCAAAATTTCTCTCTCAGCTTTGATAAAATGAATTGCACGCCTACATGTCCATTCTTCAGGTGCACTTCCCATATAAGTTGCTCTACGAAGGGATGGTCGCCTGGTAGAATGATAGGAGTTTTAAATTCTTCTGGGACCTGTCCATGTAAAAGTTTGCTTTCTACACACCAAAGTCCGTCAGTGTTTTTTAATATTTTAAAACTCTTGGTTGCATTCGATTTCTCTATGGAGACTTTCTCCTGAATCATTCGGATAAGCCTTTTTTCTGCCAAGTCTAATTCTGAAACTTCAAAGGTCCTGTTTCAGTTGACTGTTTTTTAAGTTTCCCTAAAAATCTTAAAATATAGGACATTACCCTGATGTTGAGAGAGTAATTAGACCTCCTTGTCAGTATCCAGTCTTTATAATCGATGTTCAAATTAATGTTGGTTTTCATAATGTTTTCTTCAACCTTTATTTCTTTTGGATTTATCGAGAACTCTGAATTGGGCCAGAATTCTTTAGGTTTTTTCAACCATTCGGGGCCCTCCCACCATCTGCTTTGCACAAACTGGCTTGGAGGGCAACCTCGAGACAGAAGATCGGCCGGGTTCAACTGACTAGGAACGAACCTCCAATCGTTCAAATTGGTAGTGGCCTGTATTTCTCTGACTCGGTTTCTCACGAAAACTCTCCACTCAATTTCTCTCTTTATCCAACTTAGCGCGGTAGTAGAGTCAGACCAAAGAGTTGTTTCACATTTTCTCTTCAAGGCAGCTTGGATTGCATTGGCTAGTCTAGCTCCTAGTACCATGGCCATTAATTCCAAGCGAGGGATCGTAATACTCTTCATAGGAGCTAATCTGACTTTGCTCCAAATCAAAGTTAGAGTATTTTCTCGTCCCGTTTCGCTCCTTAAATAGGCAACAGCTCCATAGCCTATTTGACTAGCGTCACAAAAGATATGAACTTCTGTAGGGAAAATGAGATCATTCCACATATATCTCGGTATCTTTATTAACTCTATGAATTTTATTTGATCCAACCAGGTTCGAAATTCCTGGGCCATACTTTCGGGTAGAGGTGTATCCCAACCTAGTTTCAGCCCCCATGATCGCTGCAGTAACAACTTTGGTGGCAAGAATACTGGAGCGCAAAATCCAAGTGGATCAAATATCCGCTGAACCATGGACAGTACCAGCCTTTTCGTTAATTTGGGTTGAAGGCTCAAATTGTCAGGGAGTTCGCATTTTAATTAATCTTCCATTTTATTCCAAACAACACCCAATATTTTTGTACAAGTCCCCTTTTCAGGGTTTTCCTCCAGAGAATATTCCCACTCTCGTAAGTCCATTTTAGCCCTGTCCATAATTTCAATTGCGGCCTTTTGAAATTCCTGCACTTCCTGCTTTGTTTCCAGCGAGGTAATACAATTGTCCATGTAGAAGGATTGAGCTAAAATCTTTGCCCATTGAACAAGTGGGCCTCTTATTGATTGAAGATGGCATTCTATTACGGCGTTCAGCACAAACGGACTACAGTTTAAGCCAAATACAAGTCTCTAATGCCTGTAAGCTTTTAGTTCTCTATCGCTCTCCTTTTCCCACCAAAGGAATCTAAGGTAGTTCCGTTCAGATTCTTCAATCGCCACCATCTGGAATGCTTTTCTTATATCTGCCGTGACTCCAAATTTATTTTCCCGAAATCTTATCATCATTTCAGGGATTCTTTCCAATAAATTCGGTCCCTTTTCTAAACATTGATTCAAAGATAGTCCATTACGACCTAGACAAGAAGCATCGAAAACCGGACGTATGGGCGTCGTTTTAGATTCCATCTTGTACACAGGGCGGTGAGGTAAATAGTAGCCTCTTCTCTCGAGAGGATTTTCCTCGATTCTTTCAATGAGTCTTTCAGCCAGCCAGTCTCTTAAGATCTGACTATATTCGGCCAACTTATTCTGTGAGGTCATTTTCTTCGTGCTTATATCTAACCTTTTTATCGCTATGTCAAGATTGCTGGGGATTGACTCCTTTTCTACCTTCCAAGGTAGACCTACAGAATATCTCTGATCACTTTGTCTTTGAATTTTTGTTATAAACTTTTCTTTTATTTCCTGGTATCTGGTCTCTTTGGAGCAAGTTTCAACAGGATCCCTAATGCCTAGTACTTCTAGATCCCACAAATCCTTTAAATCGCATCGCGTTGTTAGCAGATTCAAAGTCTGCTGCACATTGTCATTGCTATCAATAATTGGCGAATTGCCCATTAGTGTCCAACCTAATTTCGTTTCCACCGCAGTTAAATCTGCTTCAACTTGAACTATTTTCCTATCAAAATCATACCTAGATAGTTAGCACCAATCAATATGTCAATCTCTTGTCCTTTAAAATTGTCCTGAGACAATATTATGCCCTTAATCTTCAATTTTTCTAACCAGTCTCCTTTTGGCAAAGGTGGTATGGCGTCGCAAATTTTACGTTGATCCAGCGCCTCAATATGGATCACATCTCTTTTATTACCTAAATTCTCTAATTCTAACATAAATTTACCGTGCTTTTCTTCACCAATCTTATTACCTCCAAAAAGACTTTTAGCTATAGTTATTTCGCCTTTTCTTTCTATTCCTATACCCCAGACTAACGACTGTTTGATATACGAAAACTGACTTCCACTGTCGAGGAGAATTCTAACCCTTCTAGAGGCATTTGGGCCTCTTAACAGTGCTACCGTGGTCATCAGCAAGACCTGACCGGCTAGACTAGAAAGCGATGCAATGGGTTCAGGTGCATTTTCCTTTAGATTTTCTCTTCCTGGTTTCGTTAACCGGTTAGAAGAATTTCCTTCACATAAAACTTCCAAGTGGTTTCTCCCACAGTTTTTGCACTCCAATTGTTCTCGGCACTGACTCTGTATGTGTCCCTTTCTTAAGCATTTGAAACATAGATGGGCACTACGTATTTTATCATTTCTCTCTCCCGGAGACATTTTCATTATGGAACGGCATTGATGACTCGCATGATTTGTTCTTTCACAAAAGAAGCATTTTATATTAGTTCGCCCTCCGAACAGACTAGACACAGTGGCGGGTCTGAAATTGCTCCTTGTTCTGGTCCCATCATTGTAAGACCTTTTATAGGGTTCCTCCTGCTTAAAGTCTTTTTCCACAAATTTCAGCCGTTGAGCACTCCTTTACTTCGGCTTTTAGAAAGTCCAATAATAACCTTAGCCTTTCTTGAGCTCCTCCAACCCCTTTATCTGACTCTTCCCGTTTTGCTAACTCCATACCATAACCCGAAGAAGGATGCCTGTGCCATATTTTCAAAATATCCGAAGGTAATGAAGACTCGACAAGAGGGTATAAAAAAATACCCGACAACTGGGGATCAATGCCCAATGTCTCTAACGACCGGAGGTGACTGCTCAGTTCGTCGTACAGACTGCTTAAATTTCTATTTTCTTTCTTTACATTAGATATAACCGAATTCAATAGACGTCTGACATACAGTTCTGTCAGTATATTCGTGTCACCGAATCGCTCCTGTAGGGCTTGTACCGCCAAAACATAGTTGGCGCCTGTAACGGGATAGCTTGCTACAACACGATAGGCTTCTGAATTTGGTACAATTGCTTGACGCAAATATAAAAACCGGTCGCTATCGGATAAATTCTTATTTTAGCGAATTTTCGAAAACTGCGCCCACCAAGGCAACCAACCTTCCAGAGAGCCATCATAGGTTTTTAGGGCTAACTCTGGTAATTTCACATTTATTACAGTGTCCTCGCTAGCAATCGGGATTGTTTCCTCTTTATCGGGATTCCGTAATACACTGACTTTCTGTTGAATATCAAACTTTTCCTCTTCATATTTATCGCATTCTTGCCATTCCCTATCAATACTTTCCTCTGTAATCCCTTCTTTCACTACCAATAAAGCCTGATATTTTTCGTTTAGATCTACAAGTTTCGTGTAATAAGACTCTAGTCTATTAAACTTAGAATAAATATCATTCCTATCAATTTGAGACTTTTCAAATTCCCCATTTATTTCATTAATAATTCTAGTGAAAGTACCTCTTATGGCTTTTCTGCGCTTTTTAATTGCATCCAATTCCTCCATATTTCCCTTAAATCGATCACGTCTGGCTCACCAAAATGAGCCGTGTTCGTTTAAAAAAAAATAAAGGGTGATCGATTGAAAGGAAAAACAATGGGGGAAATAAATGCACACTTACACAGTATAATAAAAGGTTTTATTTAAAAATTAAAAATGGCTAAAAACTATTATACTTATATATAAAGAATTATGGATAAAAAACAAGAAAAAAGGTTAAGCAAAATTATACTTATATATAAAGAATTATGCATAAAAACAAGAAAAAAGGTTAAGCAAAATTATACTTATATATAAAGAATTATGCATAAAAAACAAGAAACAAGGTTAAGCAAAAAAAATAAAATTAACTAATCTCAGGGAAGGGAGATAAAAATAAGAGGCAGGGGGGTGTCGAGCTTTGTGTTCACACAGTACCTCGGGTGGCAGCACCGTCGCTCGCTTGGCTTCCTCTTGTCGCGGCTCGTGCGATGTCCAAGGCGTCCTTTCCGTCCTCAAGTTGCCGCTTGAGGGATACTCCAAGACGTCCTTTCCGTCCACGAGACTCTGCTTGTGGGATACTCCAAGGCGTCCTTTCCGTCCACGAGACGCTGCTTGTAGGATACTTCTCGGACGTCTTTCCGTCCACAAGACGCTGCTTGTAGGATATTTCTCAGGCGCGTCTGCTCCGCCTGGTCCGCTGCTTCCAACTAAGAAAAAAAAAAGATGACGCCACATGGCCCCCGTCCCGGGCTCGCAGAACAACCAAAACAAATTCCAGACGTCCACTTGACTCGAGCATCGACCGACCTTTGTCCTGATCGGTTCCAGCTGGGAGTTTCCCCGACCATGTAGATTTCTTGCCCCTCGTCTCCCTTCACCTAAGTCTTTCATTCTATGTACAAAAGTAATGCTCGGTAAAATAGTTTTAACAATAATATTAAAATATTATCGTCTTATTTCTACTAATTTTAAAATGAATAGAGGCTCGTATCAAGCAATATCAAAAAGTAAACAGGAAACTTTAATCAAGTTGGTATGCTTACAAGATGAAACTATGTGAAAGCTTCTAAGTTATTGAACATCAATTATAGTTCAGCCATGCAAAATTATAAAAAAGGCTAATTAAAATTAATAAAGAAAGGAGGATTTCGACAAAAAAATTCATTAAGCGATTTAGATTTTATTTTGAAAGGTATATACAAAATAATTATAGTATAACTTTTAAAAAAATTTAGAGAGATGAATTGAAAACTATTTTAAATCTAGAGGTGTCGCAAACAACAATAATCAATGCAATAAAATTGTTTTGAATAACTCTGAAAAAGTCATCTATTGAGTTGATCAACACATAAAATCAGATGAAACTAAGCGAAAAAGAATAGAAGATGAGGAATTGTTTATGAATATTTCACCTGATTTACAAATAATGTCAAACTCCGCTATTCCCATTCCAAGCCCTTCTTGAAGGTATAATGTCTGTGAAAAAAGGAACATCAATAAAAATAATGAAGAAAAAAGAATATTTTGACATGAAGAACAAAGGATGGTCTTTAATTTTTAAATAACCTTCTGTATTTAGATATATAATCTTTTGCATTTATTCATATCTTACTTTTATAATGTTTTGATAAGTATATAAGCCAATAAATATATTTTATATCGAAATGCTCCTACTCTTCAATCGAAAATTAACAACAAATTGGTAGCAGAGCGTGGTTAAAAAGAAGTGCGTTCTAACAGGCTTAACTTCATGATATTTGAATTTATTTTTAGAAAGTTGGACATAAATTAATTAAAGCTTCAAAATGGACGTGTTTAACAACACGAAAATAGAAACCTTAAATGATATAAATTATGCTATTTGGAGTATGAGGCTTGAAACGCTACTTGAAGCTAAGCAACTTTTTGAAGTGATTGAAAATAAAATGCCAACTAAAAATGAAAATGATCCATTATCTATTATAATTTATGAAGATTGGAGCAGTAAAAAAAAAAGGAAGCCCTTGAATATATGATCTTAAGTATGTCTCCTGAGATTGCAATTATCTACAAAGGAATAAAGAATGCCAGACAAATCTGGAATTCACTAAAAGAAAGATTTGAAGGTGAAACAGAAGACAAGGTAATGAATCTCTTTTTAAACCTAACTAAATTGATGAAACAGCACAATGAAAATATTGAAAATTATATAACTAGAGCTCAAGGATTATGTAATCAAATATCTCAGCTAGGGAAATTAATATCTGAAAGAGAATTAGTCAGATATATAATTGAAGGTCTCCCAGATAACTACAGAAGAATTTCTACAGCTCTAATTATGAATAGAAATATTTCTATAGGAACTTTAAGACAAACCCTTCTTGACTTTGAAAAGAAACATGACATTAAATGCAACAATGCCTTTAAAGCACAAGAGAAGAAAATATTTAAAACATGTCATATATGCCATAAACCTGGCCATCTCCAAAACCAATGTTGGCACAATCCAAAAAAAAAACAAGAAGACTGCTGATAGATATACAAACAACAGATCAAAAGGGATTCCATTTTCATAAAAGAATAAAGAAGAAGCTAATTTATCAGAAATTCAAGGTCAATCTCCTAATCAAAAAGGAGAATTTGCCCTCAATACAGAATTTTTCCCAACATTTTCTAATACTCAAATTTGGCAATTGGATTCTACATGTACTTCACACGTGACTAATGATAGATCACACTTGGAAAATGAAAATTTTGAAGAAAGAACCATCAATGTGGCTGAAAATGTGTATTAAATTTGGGTTGAATTAAAAATATAATCCTTTTTATATCATTATTTTATTTAAGAACCAATTTAAAAACAGGAAAAGAACAAAAATATTTTATAAACAACTTGTTTACAAGTTACGATTTTAGAAGAACAAAATACAGAGTGGTCAAATCATTTTTTGGTTATTTATATGAATATATATATTCACAAAATGGAAGAAGAATAAAATCATTATAGCCAAAGGAACTGTAAGAATGAAACACATGATTCAATATAAAACTGGAAGAAGTACTTTCTGTACCTGTTTTAGAACAAATTTACTCTCAGTCCCAAAAATTGTCCAAAAAGGTAATGAAGTTGCTTTTAATGATAAAGGACCATTCATTTACTCTAAAGAAGGTAAGCTAATTTGTTTTGTTAACTTCACTAATGACTTGTTTACCATTAAATTCTCTATGAATGAGGAACTTAATCAAATTATTGACGAAACTTGCCTCAAAACAAATGAAAACTCATTTGATATTTGGCACAAAAGACTATGTCATATAAATGAAAACTATTTGAAACTACTCGAACAAAATCAAATGTGGTTGTTGGTTTACAAAATTTACAAGGAAATTAAATTTTTGCCAAAGTTTCACTTTAGGTAAAATGCCAAGAGAGTCAGAAACTACCACTTTTAGTGAAACCACTAATTTTCTTTTAGAAAAATTACACGTTGATTTATGTGGCCCAATGAAAATTTCTAATTTGGGTGGATCAAAGTATACGTTGACTGTTGTCGAACAATATACTAGAATATTTTTCATAGAAATCTTACGCACCAAATATGAAACTGCAACAAGATTAAAAAGGCTAATTACAAGAAGAGAAAATGAAACTAATTTAAAAGTAAGAGCCATTAGAACTGACAATGGAGGAGAATTCATAAATGAATATTTAAATCAATTTTTGACAGAAAAAGGGATCAAACTTGAACTCGCAACCCTATATTATCCAAGAAGTAATGGGATTGCCGAGCGAGCTAACCGAACCATATTAGATAAGGTTCGCACAATGCTGCTAGATGCGAACCTACCTTTGGAACTTTGGGGTGAAGCAGCTAATACTGCAACATATATATACAACCTGACACCAACTAAGCCTAAAGATAAAATAAACTCCAATGGAATTATGGACCACCAGTTAGACACCTAAAAACATTTGGATGCCAAGCATATTATAAAATATTTGATCCAAAGAAGCATAAACTTGAAACCAAAAACCAAGAAAGCCATATTTGTAGAATACTCCCAATTTATAAAATCCTACAGACTCTATGATTATGAAGAAGATGCTAAATATGAATATAGTGATGTGAAACGTGATGAAACTAAATTAGGTATTCCAGAATCAAAAAAAAAAAACTTCAGAATATGACAATATCGAATTTTTTGCTTTTGACCAAAATAAAGAATCAAACTATGGAGTGAATAATAAAGATGTAAATAAATAAATTTCAGTTTCAAGTGATTCAGATAATGAGTCGCACACTGATTTTACCCAAAATGAAAATAAGGAAATAGAAATTGAACCCTCAACATCAGATGCAATAATTCGGCCTCAAAGTCTGACAAAAATGCCAAAAAGATATGAAGATTTTATTGTATACAGTACTCAAGAAACACCTAAGACCTATGAAGAAGCAATTAATTCAAAAAAACAAAAATCTATGGCACCTAGCCATGATTGAGGAAATCAACTCCATGAATATCCATGATGTATGGAAAATTGTTGATAGACCTAAAGATCAAAAAGTAATAAAAAGCAAATGGGTATTTACAATCAAACACCAAGAGGAAAATCCTGAACCAACCTATAAAGCAAGATTAGTCGCAACCGGCTACAATCAAACTCAAGGAATTGACTTTGAAGAAAACTTCAGTCCTGTTATGAGACAGGCATCTTTAAGAACACTTCTAACAATAGCTGCAAAGATGAATCTAAAAATAAAAATGTATGATGCCAAATCAGCATGTTTGAATGGACACTTGGATAAGCCTATTTATATGGAACCACCACCTGGATTCCAAAAAGACAACATGGTATATTATATAAATAAAAGCATTTATGGACTTCCACAATCTGGAAGATGCTTGTACAATGAGCTATGCAAAATTTTGAAATCATTGAACATCAACCAATTAAAGACGGACCCATGCATTTTTATGTGGAGTAATGAAAATCATTACATATATTTTGGAATATATGTTGATGATATTTTAGTGGCAGGAACTTCAAATGATATGATTGAAGAAATAATTAAAAAGTTACCAAACCATATTATCATTAAAGAATTGAAAAATCAAGACCATTTTCTTGGAATAAAGATAAAAAGGAAAGAAAATAAGATTTTGTTATCTCAAAAGGAATATGTTATGTATGATGTTAATATTCTTTTAATTTCTTATCATCATCTATTGTATTTTATCTATATATATAAAAATGAATGTATGTGTGTCTGTTTGTTTGTTTGTCCTTTATGCCTGACCAAACCACTCATTGGATCGCCATGAAACTTTGGGAAGTTATTTAGTATAGTACTGGGAAGGTTTCTAGCAAATAAAATTTTTGAAATAACTTTTCGCCTAGAAATAATCAAGATAAATATTCTAATTTATCTGTTATAATTCAACAATCTGCTCTAAATATTATCATGATGATACGATGATTTTGTAATGTAGAAAATTAGGAAAGACAAAATTCAGGATGACACGGCAATTTATTTGAGACAAGAATAATGATACAATTCAAAGGCAAGATACTATTCCTTTAACTTCCAATTACCGAGGGAACAAATTAATATTGATTTTATTCAACTTATCGAGTATTTTTCAAGGGACCGGGAAAAAAATGTTCACTTTATCGAGAGATTCGTTAGACAAACTTTTACTCGGGTAAAAGTTGTTGACAAATTTCATCCGGAAAGTATTTCTGAGGGAAGAAACAGACAGGAAAATAAATTCATGAAGAATTGGAAACCACATAGAGAGGTGGAAGAAAGACAGGAAATTATGGCCAGAGGATACCATGGTTCCAGATGGTTACCTGGCGTTGTGTCCGAGAAAACTAGACCAGTGTCAATTAAAGTGGAAACGGAGGATGGAAAATTATTGAGCCGGCATTTAGATCAAGTTAAGAGCTGTGGGGAAAGTGAAGCCTTACCATCTACATCATCGACCCCTCAAGTGACACCTGAGATTGAAAGACCCCCGGCTGTTCAAGAAACTGATTCTTCAGAAGGAACCCCAAAGCCTGTGTTGAGGAGATCCTTAAGAATAAGGAAACCTCATCGTTTTTTGAAAATTAAGTTATCTTTGGCTAATAGGGAGGAGTTGTTATGTATGATGTTAATATTCTTTTAATTTCTTATCATCATCTTTTGTATTTTTATTTTGTATAAAAAGCTAATTGTTTTAATAATAAAGAGTATGTAAATCTAGCGTTGCGTCATGAATTAAAGCGGCTCTCTAAACATAATAGAATATATAAAGAATATTTTAGGAAACTTCAACATGTTGGATAGTAAACCTGTTAAAACACTAGGAAGCCTTGGTGAAAACTTTGAAGATTATCAAGATGAGAAAACTATATCCCAAAAAGAATATCAATAAGTTCTAGGTTCATTGATGTACTTATCAACTGGAACCAGACCTGATATAAGATTTATATTGAGCAATCTATCTCAATACTCTAATGACCCAAGAGAAATCCACTGGAGAGGTATAAAGAGAATTTCCAGATACCTAAATGGAACAAAAGATTTTTGCCTAGAAATTAATTCAAACCCAGGAAAACTGAACATAATATCAGATGCCAGCTGGAACACCACTCAGGATGCCAAATCTTTTGGAGAATATTCCATAAAGATTGGAAACACTCCAATTAGTTGGAAAAGTGGAAAACACAAATAATGACTGCACTATCTACAATGGAACCTGAAATTTTCTCACTTTGTGATGGAATTTATGATGGAAAAATGGTTTACAAGCTTATTGGAGGAACTTGGACAAGATCAGCTGATTGAACAACCAATTGAGGTCAACACTCAATCCCAATCATTGATGAATTGGATCAAAATCCCTATGCACCCCAATAGAAGCAGACATATCAACAGAAAATACCATTATATCAAAGATGACTTTAATATGATCTCTCAAATACATCAGCACAGAAGATAATCCTGCAGACATCATGACAAAAAATTTAAGCGGAACTGTTTTAAACGACCATCTACAGAACATTGGAATTAAGTTGAATGATGCCCCTTTTTGAAGACAGGGAGGTATAATGTCTGTGAAAAAGTAACATCAATAAAAATCAGGAAGAAAAAGAAGAATGTTTTGACATGAAGAACAAAGGATGGTCTTTAATTTTTAAATAACCTTTTGTATTTAGATATATAATCTTTTGCATTTAATCATTTCTTAATTTTATAATGTTTTGCTAAGTATATAAGCCAATAAATATATTTTATATCGAAATGCTCCAACTCTTCAATCGAAAATTAACAACACTTCTTTCTTATAATAAAAACTATATTCAATATTTTTAGCTGTTTCAAAATGCTCTTAAATAAGGAATATATAGAAAAGTCCAAGTGTCTAAATTAAAATGAAAAATGTCTAAATTGAAATGAAAAATGTCTTAATTAAAATTGAAAATGTCTAAATAAAAATGAAAGCGTCTAAATTAAAATAAAAAATGTTCAAATATAAATTTAAAATGTCTAATTCAAAGTTTAAAATCTATATCACAATAATATTATCATAATATTAGGAGTACAAATAAGTTTTGAGGGATTTTTTTGTAAATTCGAAGCTTTATTCAGAGAAATCAGTACAGTATATTTCATTCAAAGTATTGAAGCGATGCAGCAGAGAAATAGAAGAGAAGACGTGGGGAAGCCAAGAGAGAAGGTATGCCGGGGCTCCTTCAGGGAAGTGTGGGTTGACAAATTCCAGAGGAGGGGGTGGCAAACAGTAGAGGGGATCAGCGGAGTCAGCTGGCCGGCCTGCCGGGGATTGGTGTGTGCCGAGAAGACTGTCTGGCAGAGATGGCAGTCTGGGGGAAGAAGTCTGTCTGGTGACAACGGGACCTGCAGCAGGGAGAACGGTGGTGACAACAGACGCAGCAGGTGGGCACCGAACGTGTGGCCGTATGGACTGACCGGGAAGACGGTAGCGGAGAAGGATCCCTCTAGTGGCGGACATTGAAGGCAAGTTAATCTTCTACTGTATAGTTACTTATCTACTCTTTTAAGCTCTTGTAATAAATATACCGCACTAAGCTGTATCCTAAAGAATCCACATTGTTCTCTTAGAAACCTTGAACGCAAACATCGACGGCTGAGAAGCGTCGTAACATTTGGTGTCAGAAGTGGGATACAGCTTAGTTAATTTTAATTGAAGATTTTATTTTGCGCTAATTTAAAAAGAAAAATGGAAAAACTAACCGACCTCGAAATTGAAAAATTCACAAAATTGCTCAGACTAATAAGTCAGAAAGTAGATGAGCTCGGAGAAAACTTGGATTCTCGGTTGAGCCGACTCGAGCATATTCGGAATGTCAAACGTTCTGCCACACCCATGTCTTGCAAAGTTAAGTTCAATGTACTACCGCCAGAGAATCCGGATGGCTTTTCAAAATCAATCACAGCAACCATTAGCCCACGTATTCAATGTCTGAGGGGACAAAAGACGATCCCAGGTGATGAAGATCCCGACAAGACCATCACAACAAAGATCATCACGTCAGGAGACGTTGTAAGTGAACTGCCAGAATCTACGCTAGAAGATTCTCCCGTGATCCAGAAGTCCGAAGAGTGTCGACAGCAGGAAATGATCCAGACTGGTTGTGTAGCGGAGGAGGGTGAGCTGATCGCCTCCGACAACGGCTGTGGCACGAG
Organism: Cordylochernes scorpioides; assembly: GCA_030710605.1. Taxonomy (NCBI): domain Eukaryota; kingdom Metazoa; phylum Arthropoda; class Arachnida; order Pseudoscorpiones; family Chernetidae; genus Cordylochernes; species Cordylochernes scorpioides. The sequence goes on from CP092869.1 coordinate 58,695,359, forward strand.
TGTTTTGTATAAAATCAAGCGGACGGAAGGAGAATGCCCTCAAGGTGATATACAGAGCGAAAATTCAACCCCTGGGATTCTTTCTGAAATACTCCATGAGAACAGCAACGATCTTGGCGAGCTGCAGTGCGACAGCGTGGCTGACTTCAGCGACAGTGTCAGACTGTCAGGGACTACAGCGGCGATCCAACTGGACGGGATGGAGCTGGATGCTCCGTGGAAGTGCGACAAGGCTAGATGGTCGAAGCACCCTGAAGTTGGAGCCGGCAACCCGACTGAACGGGATAGAGCATTGGACGCTCTGTGGAAGTCCGACGACAATGTCTGTGACGCGGAAGTCGCGCGCAATGTGTCAGTGCCGTCGTCTGCAATGCAAGCTGAAGAGATGTGCCAAGAATGTGTACCATTCATCTTCGTTCCTTCGCCCGACAAGGTGCAGATCAAGCAGCCACCGCCTAGGAAAAGTTCTACCGACCTTGAGACTGCCACGGGATCCGACACCTCCAGAAGGTTTAAGAAATTCACAGCCCTGTGCGTGGTCGGCACTAAGGAGCCCAGGTTTGAAGGGTTAGGAAAAAGAGAGCCTCTAGAGCAAGAGAATGGGAAACCTAGAGAAGAAAAGAGAGGCCACGATATGGACAGCGTGGATCAGGTGGACGAATCCACTGTAAAGATCGGCGATCTTAAGCCCCGTCGTGGAAGGAAGCGGCGAAAGCGCAACACAAACGATCACAACCCTTTGTACATTGTGGCTACAGAGTGTTCTCAAGGAGAATTCAAAATATCAGATGGGAGCATCGTAGGCTGTGAAATATGGCCGCCATCTTGTGGAGAACCACCGCCCTGTGCTAGACAGCGAGACCAATCAATGGCGTCGGCACTGGTTGAGAGTGGAAAGAAAGCCCGAGTTGAGATGTGGTTCTGCAAACAAGGGTTGGTGTTAACCCTGCCGTTACGCTTCCGGGAGGCTGACGACCCTCATGTGGCCAGAGACGTCAGGGAGATCAAAGGGCCGCCGATCAGCGCCTCTGGTGAAATCAGCCTTTTCGGGACGAAAAGGATTGAGAAGGGGGCAGTGAAGCGATGCAGCAGAGAAATAGAAGAGAAGACGTGGGGAAGCCAAGAGAGAAGGTATGCCGGGGCTCCTTCAGGGAAGTGTGGATTGACAAATTCCAGAGGAGAGGGTGGCAGACAGTAGAGGGGATCAGCGGAGTCAGCTGGCCGGCCTGCCGGGGATTGGTGTGTGCCGAGAAGACTGTCTGGCAGAGATGGCAGTCTGGGGGAAGAAGTCTGTCTGGTGACAACGGGACCTGCAGCAGGGAGAACGGTGGTGACAACAGACGCAGCAGGTGGGCACCGAACGTGTGGCCGTATGGACTGACCGGGAAGACGGTAGCGGAGAAGGATCCCTCTAGTGGCGGACATTGAAGGCAAGTTAATCTTCTACTGTATAGTTACTTATCTACTCTTTTAAGCTCTTGTAATAAATATACCGCACTAAGCTGTATCCTAAAGAATCCACATTGTTCTCTTAGAAACCTTGAACGCAAACATCGACGGCTGAGAAGCGTCGTAACAGTATTGTCCATCTTTAGCTACGACTTTTTCCCATCTTTCAGGCAGCATACGGATTCCGTGTCTAAAAAATTCCTCGTCTTTTGAGGCGATCCAAACATTGACCCAATTTTTCGCCTCTTGTAAGAAGTGAAGTGCTGCTCGGCCAGGCCATGTGTCATCGAACGGAACATGTGGTAGTCTGAAGGAGCAATGTCTGGTGAATTCCACGGGTGGGGTAGGACATCCCATTGAAGCGCCTCCAAAGTCTCCTTGACAACTTTTGCAACATGTGGCCGAGCGTTGTCGTGCTGATAGATCACCTTGTCATGTCTTTTGGCATATAGTGGGCGTTTAATCTTCAATGCTCGGCTTAATCGCATCAATTGTTGTTGGTAACGTTCTCTAGTGATGGTTTCGTTAGGCTGAAGTAGCTCATAGTAGATCACTCCGAGCTGATCCCACCAGATGCACAGCATTAGCCTTTTGCCATGAATATTCGGTTTGGCCGTTGAAGTTGATGCATGACCGGGCTTAACCCACAATTTTCTGCGCTTTGGGTTGTCGTAGTGAATCCACTTTTCGTCCCCCGTCACGATTCGATGCAAAAAAACCCTTCCGATTTTGTCTTTTGAGCAGTAGTTCGCACGTGCAAATACGGCGCTCGATGTTTCCTGGCTTGAGTTCATATGGAACCCAATTTCCTTGTTTTTGCACCATACCCATGACCTTGAGACGGTTCGAAATCGTTTGTTGAGTCACTCCCAAGGTTTCAGCGAGCTCCTCTTGAGTTAGGCTTGAATCTTCGTCCAATAATGCCTCCAACTCAGCGTCTTCGAACTTTATTGGCCTCCCTCCGCGTTCTTTGTCTCTGGTGTCAAAATCGCCACTTTTGAAACGCCGAAACCAGTACTCACATGATTTTATGCCTCACACAGCAATTGATGTCCATCAGTTGCACTTTTCTTCAAATTAAAACAAAAAAGCAGCGCTTCCCGCAAATTGTGTTTTGTTGGCAAAAAGGTTGACATGGTTAGAGCACCAAAAAAAAAAAGTTCCTTACACTTGAGTGAAAAGACTACTTCTGATTTTTTTGGGGAAATGTTGAAGCCTTAACATGAAACCTTACAAGGTCCGATGCTATTTATATAATATTTGTTGTGGCTTCTTTTGTAAATCCCTCAAAACTTAATTGTACTCCCAATACAATATCACATTTGTACTATTTTTCATATATATTTATTATAATATTGTTATAACAATATTATTGCCACAGAATAATTATTTTGAATACTCTGTTGTAAATAATCATAAATATTTGCCTCGTTATCACCCCTTACCATGCTTGTATATTATCACTTGTAAATTAAATTTTAAAAAAATAGTTTGCATTCTAATCAATTATTATTACTCAAACGTTTGTAATACTCGTCATCACTACCGTGACAACTGGTGGAGAAGCTGGATTATCCCCTCGCCGCCCAAGCCGTTAGAAGAAGCCGAAGACTCTAAGGATTAGAACCTCAAGAAAACATTGCTATGGTCAAGCAAGAGACACGGCCACAAATGGGTGAGTGCCACTTTCATCTTTTAGAAGCCCTTCTATTTTTACGGGAGAACACAGCCAGAATCCAGAAAAATGGTTGAAAGAATATAATCGCGTCGCTCGTTACAACTGCTGGGATGACTCAATGTGCCTCGCAAATTTTTATTTTTTTCCTCCAAGGAACACATATGGTACGAAAATGTTGAAGAGAAAATTAGTTCATGGGATATTTTTGTGAAAATATTTTCTCAGAATTTCGGACATCATGTCGCCCAAAAAGATTAGCTCTTAGAGAAACTCAAACCTCGAGCTCAGGGAAAGGAGGAGACCAGTGATTCCTACATTCAAGATGTTTTTCATTTGTGCAGATAGGTGAATCCGGCTATGATGGAAAATGAAATAGTTGCACACTTGACGAAGGAAATTTCGGAGGAGATATATCGGTCAATCGTCATTTTAGACATTGCAACTACCGATGGTGCCGAAAATTCTAGCTTTCACATAAACAACGTGTAAATAAACGTGTAGTATTCGACAGAAAACCGAATGTTGCCGCCATCGATTCAGCAGACTCTGAATCAATGGAAGACTTAATCCGACGCATCGTGCGTGAAGAAGTTCATTGCGCACTAAATCCGGAGTCAGCTACCCCTGAACCATATTCTCTGAAAAAGATTATCTGAGAAGAGATTGAAAAAACGTAACTGCAATGTTGAAGCCTATTCAAAGGCCTCCGCCACGACAGTCGTACCCCAACCAAACACGTACATTCAACCAGGTTCCACGACGTCAGTACCCTAGCCAAACACCCATATATAACCAGAGGCCACAACAACGAAGAACGAATGAATGGAGGACGCATGACAACATCCCAATATGTTTTAATTGCGGCCGCCCGGCCATGTTAAGCGCTATTGTAGAGAACGCCGACAATGGACGCAGAGACCCGAAGTACATGCACCAAGCACCCAAGAACCTCAATTGGGTAACCACCAAGCCATAAGAAGCCAAATCTACCGCAGACAATCGCCGTATCCAAACAGAGGAAGATCCCCAAGACGCCAGTCCATTTCCCCAGGCCGTCATAAAAGCCAATCTCCACGCCTCCAAAATCTGGGAAACTAAAATTCGCGACCTCAAACGAGGGTGAGGCCGCGAGTGTGAAAAGCCCTCCATCGTCGAATTATGTCGAAATAATCATTGATGGCATTGCATTTTCTGCTCTGGTCGATTCGAGTGCCTCTTTTTCAGTTATCTCTGATGGAATAAGACTAAACTTAAATAAGACCATGTTCAAAGATAGCGGAATGACTGAAAGTTGCTGATGGCAAGAAGGTTACATCGATCGGCCGATGCACAATCAGCTTGAGCCTCAATGGATTGAAACAGCCGCTTGAGTTTATTGTCCTCCTCAATACTAACCCAAGTATTATTCTCGGTTGGGATTTTCTAGAAGCATCAAACGCCGTGATTGATTGTGGACGCGCCGAAATCAGATTGGAAGAGGCCAAGCTGGCCAGCTTCCATGGGAAAGGTTGTGGTTAGCAGAAGCGTCGTTTACCGAGCCGAATCTACAAAACTAATTTATGTTATGAGTGATGAGCTTAATAGGCAAAATCAGGTACTTTTTGAACCTTCGAAAAAGGTATTAATAGGAAAAGGATTAACACTTCCCTGTGCAATATAACGCGGCTGATGATTGTAAAACGAAAATTAAAATTATACCACGAATGTTTCTTTTAAAAATCGAAATTTTATTTTCAAAGAGAAATAGCGACATTTCTAACTTTGAGGATGAGGTATGGAAAGGTGAAACATGAAGAGTAATGGAGAACGGAAAAATAAAAAGTGTCCAGGGGCGGGAATCGAACCCACACCCTTCTGCTTACCGGGCAGGTGCCTTGTCCACTCGGCTACCCTGGACGTATTTTTCCGTTCATAACTTATATTTAAAGTAACATTTAAAATACAATATAACGCGGCTGATGATTGTAAAACGAAAATTAAAATTATACCACGAATGTTTCTTTTAAAAATCGAAATTTTATTTTCAAAGAGAAATAGCGACATTTCTAACTTTGAGGATGAGGTATGGAAAGGTGAAACATGAAGAGTAATGGAGAACGGAAAAATAAAAAGTGTCCAGGGGCGGGAATCGAACCCACACCCTTCTGCTTACCGGGCAGGTGCCTTGTCCACTCGGCTACCCTGGACGTATTTTTCCGTTCATAACTTATATTTAAAGTAACATTTAAAATACAATATAACGCGGCTGATGATTGTAAAACGAAAATTAAAATTATACCACGAATGTTTCTTTTAAAAATCGAAATTTTATTTTCAAAGAGAAATAGCGACATTTCTAACTTTGAGGATGAGGTATGGAAAGGTGAAACATGAAGAGTAATGGAGAACGGAAAAATAAAAAGTGTCCAGGGGCGGGAATCGAACCCACACCCTTCTGCTTACCGGGCAGGTGCCTTGTCCACTCGGCTACCCTGGACGTATTTTTCCGTTCATAACTTATATTTAAAGTAACATTTAAAATACAATATAACGCGGCTGATGATTGTAAAACGAAAATTAAAATTTTACCACGAATGTTTCTTTTAAAAATCGAAATTTTATTTTCAAAGAGAAATAGCGACATTTCTAACTTTGAGGATGAGGTATGGAAAGTTTCATGTTTCACCTTTCCATACCTCATCCTCAAAGTTAGAAATGTCGCTATTTCTCTTTGAAAATAAAATTTCGATTTTTAAAAGAAACATTCGTGGTATAATTTTAATTTTCGTTTTACAATCATCAGCCGCGTTATATTGTATTTTAAATGTTACTTTAAATATAAGTTATGAACGGAAAAATACGTCCAGGGTAGCCGAGTGGACAAGGCACCTGCCCGGTAAGCAGAAGGGTGTGGATTCGATTCCCGCCCCTGGACACTTTTTATTTTTCCGTTCTCCATTACTCTTCATGTTTCACCTTTCCATACCTCATCCTCAAAGTTAGAAATGTCGCTATTTCTCTTTGAAAATAAAATTTCGATTTTTAAAAGAAACATTCGTGGTATAATTTTAATTTTCGTTTTACAATCATCAGCCGCGTTATATTGTATTTTAAATGTTACTTTAAATATAAGTTATGAACGGAAAAATACGTCCAGGGTAGCCGAGTGGACAAGGCACCTGCCCGGTAAGCAGAAGGGTGTGGGTTCGATTCCCGCCCCTGGACACTTTTTATTTTTCCGTTCTCCATTACTCTTCATGTTTCACCTTTCCATACCTCATCCTCAAAGTTAGAAATGTCGCTATTTCTCTTTGAAAATAAAATTTCGATTTTTAAAAGAAACATTCGTGGTATAATTTTAATTTTCGTTTTACAATCATCAGCCGCGTTATATTGTATTTTAAATGTTACTTTAAATATAAGTTATGAACGGAAAAATACGTCCAGGGTAGCCGAGTGGACAAGGCACCTGCCCGGTAAGCAGAAGGGTGTGGGTTCGATTCCCGCCCCTGGACACTTTTTATTTTTCCGTTCTCCATTACTCTTCATGTTTCACCTTTCCATACCTCATCCTCAAAGTTAGAAATGTCGCTATTTCTCTTTGAAAATAAAATTTCGATTTTTAAAAGAAACATTCGTGGTATAATTTTAATTTTCGTTTTACTTCCCTGTGCATTATTCAGGCTTTCCCATAATAAAGAAAAATTTTGGATCGTGAATTCTAGCACCACAGCTCAAAAAGTCCCTAAGGGAATTTGCCTGGGAAGAAAATAACTTTACGGCTATCTCAGAATATTCTGAATTTAATAAGGAGGTGAAAAATGCGAATCATGCCAGTCATGCTGATGAAAGTCATCTTAAATTTTTACAAAATTTAATTAGTGATGATTTATCAGAAGAGCAGTAGTCTCAAATCTTATCAATTTTAAAACGATATGATAGAATAATTGATAAAAATAATGAGCCGGTAAAGCAAACTTCGGTAACCAAACAAAATTGAAACTGGAAACCATCAGCCTATTAAGCAGAGACCATATCGAGTCACTTCCACAGAACGCCAAGCAATCCAAATGGAAGTGGACAAAATGCTAGACACCGGGATTATACGTCATTCAGAAAGTCCGTGGTCATCGCCAGTTATTCTAGTAAAGAAGAAGGATGGTAACTGGAGTTTCTGTGTCGAATATAGACGACTAAACAAATTTACTAAAAAGGACGTTTACCCACACACTCCCCCGAATCGATGATAAACTTGACTCTCTGAAAGGAGTCAAATTATATTAATCAATGTACCTTCGCTCAGGATATTGGCAAATAGAAGTCGACTAGGCAGATAGAGAAAAAACTGCCTATATTACTCCTGACGGACTCTACGAATTCCTAGTCATGCCCTTTGGCCTGTGCAATGCTCCTGCAACATTCGAGCGCATGATGGACAAGATATTGAAAGGCCTGAAATGGACGATGGCCCTCTGTTATTTAGACGACATCGTGGTCTATTCCAAATCGTTCAACGAATTTTGCAACGGTTTGAAATCATACTACAAGGTCTCAACAGAGCCGAGCTGCGCCTCAACCCAAAAAAGTGCCTTTTCGGAACCAAACGAATCAGAGTGTTTGGACACCTCGTCGATAGTACAGGTATTTATTCCGATCCAGAAAAGATTGAAGCTATCGCCAAGTTTCCGACCCCAAATTCTATAACAGATGTAAGAAGCTTCTCTCTCTCTCATTGGCATATCTTCCTTTTATCTTATATTTATCGAATATTTTACTGAGAAAGCTGCTCCTTTACATGAAGTCCTCAAAAAAGATAAGAAATTCCCGTGTATAACTCTGATCAACAGGATGTTTTTTATTCCTTGAAAAAAGCATTGATGTCTGAATCTGTCTTTGCCTATTTCGAAGAACAACTGCCAACGGACGCCAGCGGTTATGGAATTGGAGCTGACATCGTACAGATCAACGATGGGAAAGAGCGGCCAGTTGGTTATACTTCAAGAACTTTATCTAAGGCGGAGAAGAATTACTAAACAGCGGAAAGAGAATGCTTGGCCGCAATATGGGCCATCAACAAATTTCGACCGTACCTTTTTGGTCGTGAGTTTGTCATCGTCACTGACCACCACGCTCTTTGCTGGTTATCTAACCTCAAGGACCCGACAAGAAGACTAGGAAGATGGGCTTTAAAACTCCAAGAATACAATGAAACGGTTGTTTATAAAAGTGGACGTAAACACCAAGATTCCATCTGCTTTTCTCGAAATCCTCTCTAACTTGAATCGGAAGAAGCATACAATGATGAGGATGATGATATACCCTCAATAACTGCTCTGACGTGCTTCGAGGCAGAACAAAGAAAATACCCTAAAATTAGTAAAGTGATAGATGAAACAGAAAGATTTGGTGCCGAATCGAAAGGATATAAAATATTAAAAGGAACCTTATACCAAAAAAAATCGATTCCCTGGCAAACCAGCATCTTTTAGTTATTCCCAAGCACTTACGCTTAGAACTACTAAAAGGTTTACACGAAGCTCTCACAGCAGGTCATCTTGATTTTCGAAGACCTGTGAGAGAGTTAAAACCAAATATTTCTTCCCAGTACTTCTCCGGGACATACGGAAGTATGTCGCTCATTGTAAAGAGTGCCAAAGAAAGAAACAATCAGCTCAAAAGCCACCCGGACTACTTAAGGTTATTCCTCCTGTAACCTCCCCTTTTCAGAGAGTTGGAATGGACCTCCTTGTGGAAGATTTCCCAAGTCTGATACTGATAATAAGTGGATCATAGTCTGTACAGTCTATTTAACCCGATTCGCTATTACCAAGGCCTTACCCACAGGAGAGGCAAAAGAAGTTGCCAAGTTCTTGATGGAAGATTTTGTCCTCAAATACGGAGTCCCCAGAGAAATCATTACGGACCATGGGCGAGTATTTCAATCGAAGATGTTAATGGAACTTACTAACCAGTGCTCTTCCACACACAGGTTTACAACAGCCTATCATCCCCAGACGAATGGATTAAATGAACGACTCAACAAAACATTAGCTTACATGCTGGCAATGTATGTGGGCATCGAGCAAAGAGACTAGGATGTTACTCTTCCCTACGTCACTTTTTCCTACAACACGGCCAAGCAGGAGACGACAGGTTTTACCCCTTTTAAACTGAATTATGGACGCGAAGCCGAAACGACTGTACACACTATTTTCCCAAAACCGCATGAAGATCTCCAAGAGGAATACAATCAGAAGATTGCGTCGCGAGTCGAAGAGACTAGGCAGCTAGCAAGATTAGAAACCTTGAAAGCCCAGAAAAGGACAAGGCCATATATGATTCAAAGCACGAAGCAATGGATTACAACGTCGGTGACCTGGTATGGATTTTCATCCTAATAGGAAAGGTAGGACTCAGAAAAACTGATGAAAAGGTACTTCGGGTCATACAGGGTTACTCGGAAACTCTCTGACGTGACCTTCGAAGTTGAACCTGTGGACCAACCAACCAGGAGTCGCCAAACAAGAGACCTGGTCCATGTACTGAGAATGAAGCCCTACCATGACCCTGAGGACCAAGCTGATCTGTTCAAGTGATAATTACAGCATGTCGCTGTCCATCTAGAAAGGGGACAATGCCACAGAATAATTATTTTGAATACTCTGTTGTTTATCATCATAAATATTTGCCTCGTCATCACCCCTTACCATGCTTGTATATTATCACTTGTGTGTGTGTAAATTAAATTTTAAAAAAGTTTGCATTCTAATCAATATATTTTCCTTACTCAAACGTTTGTAATACTCGTCATCACTACCCTGATAATCCTTATATATATAAAAATGAAATGCGAAATCGATGTTTGTTATCGCATCACGCAAAATCTACTGACTCAATCATTATGGAATTTCGCATGTAGGTAGCTGAAGATTTCGTTTAACATATAGGCTATTCAAAAAACTAAAAAGTTAATGTGCTTTTTTTTTTAAATAAAAAACCAAAAAGCGTTAGTTCCAGTCTTTTACCGCTAGGGCGCAGCACTGGTCGCGACGATAAATGAATTTGATTTTTTTAAAGCATCGGTGGTTCAGTGAAAGAATGCTCGCCTGCCACGCGGGCGGCCAGGGTTCGATTCCCGGCCGATGCATTTTTTTTAACAATTTTTAAAACTCATTTATATTATATCTTCTATATAAATGGAAATTTCATAAGTGGTGTTCGCTAAAAACTTTCGTTACAATGCATCAATTTCGACCAAATTTTCAACATTTATGTAAAACGAGATGGAGCAGGTTTTGCTTAACATCAAAATATTTTTCCTAACTTTAACATGCGTAACTTCGCTGTTATCGATTAAATACAAAAAAAATCAACAGAGTTAATTTTATTTATATATAAATACAAAAAAAAATCAGCAATTCATTCAACTCAATCTAAAAAAACAATGGTTGCCTGTAAAGTCGGTTTTACGGGCGAAGATTTTACGTGACAACGGTAGAATATTTATTGATATGAATATAATTAAATTGCACAATAGGAACAAGGAATTGAATGAAAATAAGAATTGCACAAATTTTAACTATAGAAATATATTTTGTTTACTAAAACATTGTACATGTAAACTTAAACTTAACTAATTCCTATTTGAGTGATTTTGTTGAGGATAGGACGATGATAGGAGAAATATGAAATGAAAGGAAGTGTTTCTGCTGTAATGTGTCTTGCGAAAGTCAAGTCGATAGTTGTTCCTTTTAACGTAGTTGACTTAGAAACGTTTGATACGCAATCAAGATTATACGTATTTTTCATGAAATTAAGAAACGAGTTGTCAGGCTTTACGTTTTTGTTAAAATCACCACACAGAAGAATCGGTATACTAGAATCAACTTGCACGAACGGTGGCACGTACTGGCTGTTGTGAATGTACGGACCGAGTCCTTGCCATAGTAACATTCCAATATCCTGCATACTAGCTCCTGGATGAAAATATACAGCACCGAGTATAAACTTGAAGCTAGTATTAGCGGCGAAGCAAGTAACTTCAGTCATGCACATGTCACCCTTGGTTTTAATGACACGAGTTACGTCTGTAATCGCAACTTGGAACACTTCCGCCGTAGATGTCGATGATAATTTACGATAGATCGCCACTCCACCAGCCGCGTTGGTATTTGAAAATCAAAACACTTATTCAGATCGAAGGTTCAAATTTTTGCTAAATAAATTTGAAATTAAATAAAATTTGTAATTGTAAATGATGAAGTTGAAAATTAAAACATTTACTTAAATTAGATGTTAAAATTCTTGCTCAACACAGTTTAAATAAAGTTTTCTTATATCTGCCACTTTTTCTTAATATTTGTAATTTTAAAGAATCAATTCGAAAATCAAAACATTTATTCAGATCGAAGGTTCAAATTTTTGCTAAATAAATTTGAAACTATTTAAAATTTGTAAAATAATAATTAATTAATTAATTAATTTTAAACTAATAATTTACTTAACACTATCAACATTTATCAATAGTATGACATAACCTATAAACTCAGTTTCTCAACTTTTGTGTCAATCTAACAATTAATCAATCAATCATAGTTTACGATAATGAAATATCAGTGTACAATTATTTACCTTTATTGTTGTAGTTGTTGTAAATGACGAATCTAAGCACTCCACATTTTCACTACAGACACAGCTGACGATACTTTAACCACACGTGTGAACTTGTATTATGACGCTTTCTTGTTTTTCCAACGCCAAGAACGTTCGAGAAAGACAAAGACAGAGACAAGCATGCGCCGATTCAATGCGCCTAATTCTCTAGCGCTGCGCGCGCAGCACTCTCGTTCGGTGACTCATCGTAACGTTACCGGGCGTTACACTTTTTCATAAGTGACTCCCAGCCGCAACCTAATTTAAGACGTTGTCACGTCAAAAAATATTCAAAACAAGCAATTTTAAGATAACACCATATGTAAAACAGTCGGCCAAGAAAACAACAACGATATTACATCTTTCTCACATATTCACACACAATCTTGATTAATAATTAAAACTAATCTTTAGCATTGTTTATTATACTTCATAATATATAATATTCGTTAGGCAAACTTTCACTCGGATAAAACCCGGGCGAAGCCGGGTACACATCCGCTAGTATATTATATATATATATATATATTCGATATACACGGAGAAATATTTCATTAGACGTTTCCTACTTTGGTCTTGTATAGCGAGAGTATCTCACCTGCCCACGTGATTTTGTTTAATTCACAGAAAACTTCGCTAAAGGCGCGAATTGCCTTTTGAAATATTGGTAAAATAAATTTTCACATCCAATATATACAGGTTGTTAATTTTTAAGACTATATTCTTTAATAAAGGCTTTTAGGGTATATTAAGAATCCATGTATCTTATATTGAAGTGTTTTAAGTAAAAATATCTGCGTGTGAAGATAAATAAAAGAGAAAGTTTCTATAGAAATAATTGTCTGATTCAGCAATTCTTCTTAATAAAAAGATTGATAAACCGCCCCGTCTATTCTTAGACTCAAGGATCATCGTCCATCCTCACGTTGAAAAAGGTCGTGGATTCTATCGTTAGTAGTACGATTTCTCCGACGCCGTCTCCACGTCAGCCGACCATGGCAGTCTTCGGGCCTCCTCTCCCCCTTTGCTTAAACCTTGGAGTTCCTCACTCTGGATTTCCATCATGGATCCTTTGTCACACTCGACTGCGCTTTATAATTCATCACATAATTTTATATACATTATATTTATTAAGTTCTATAAATGCTTTTAAAAACTAAAAAGTGAAGTTAAAAAAGAATGCTCAAACCACTCATACCATGATTAACATGACCAATGCAGTGTACACTTGAGATAAGTAACAACAAAGTGAATCTACGTTGTTACACGAAGGACCTACACGCCAGGAGAGAGAGGGAAGTTACCTGTCCGCGGCTGATGTAGACAAGCTTGGGATAGACTGTCCAGGTGACGACCTCGCTACAGGGGGGCACGGACAGTGAGCCGCTGTAGCGGAAGAAGAGCTCCCGCCGCGAGGGCAGAAATCCCTCCAGGTTGAGCCCCTTGTTGATGATAGCGCGCTGGCCGCGGTACCGCACCCGCGGCAGCATGTCCACGATGATCTGGAGGCTGGGGTTGTCCAGCGGGGGACCGAGCAACTGAAAAATTGGCGCTACCCGAGCGACGAGAGACGTCCCTAACATCTGCCACTTTGCCAATAGGCTGGAGAGTAAGGGGCGTCAGGAACACTGCTAGGATCGCCAGGCCGTCAGTTTGTAAGTTGGCCTCGCGGAATGTACGGTAGCGGTTGTTGAGATGCACCAAATGGACCTGTACGCCACACGTTGCATAGAACGGCGCGGTACAGCACGTACATTACCTCCATGGGATAAAAGCGGCCGTTGAGCGAGTGCTCCGACCCGCAGTAGTCCGCCCCGCCCCAGTGGAAATGCATCTGTACGAAGCGATACGAAGAGTTGAGGCCACCGCTCTTGATGAAGGGCGTCACGTTATCCATCGGCATCACTTCCACTGCGGACACCCAGTGTAAGTTGCCCACCACAACAGCAGTGATTCGTTCTAAATGGAAAGAAAGGGGAAATATCACAGGTAGAGAGTCTTCATTAGAGTCATATTTACATTAATAGAATTTTCATCTATAATAATAAAAAAAGAAGCATAGAACAACCTCGCCAATAAATATGTTTCGGCGAATTTGGAGACTAAACGCGAGTCCTCCCACTCTTGTGACATGGCCGAGCATGTGAATGTGAGAGTTCTAATTTAATTATTAAAAACTCTTGTATTTCGTATAATTCGTCAGTAAGTATTCATTGACCTGAACGAAAGACAATATATAGACATTAAAGGTCTGTTTCTACAAGGAAAATAGAGGTCGTGACATGTGAAGTCGAAATAATGTTTTTCACACAGTTTCTCCTTCCTCACGGCGGCAGGGATGGTCTTACCAGTGTGGCCCGTGTTACGGATACGGAAGCGGCGGTTGCTCTGGATGTAGTTGCGGAAGAGCAGCGGCTTTAGGTTATAGTCCACGTCCACCTGGTTGATGTCGATGTTGATTGGGGACTGGCATTGGCCGTTGCACTTTGGGTACCGCTTCTGCCAGTTATTCACCCCTAGGACACGCACCAGCTTCTCTCAATATCCTAAGCCTTCTTTAAGAACACTGAATGAAATGCTTTCCCTTGATTCCTTATCGGATTTAAGAGTCAATCACATCTATCACCAACATTTGCTGGTTTCTAGAGTCAATTACAATGTGTGATAAATAGTTAATACTAAATTGGAATCAAGAATTATGTTTTTAAAGTTCCTAAAAAATTCGACATATATTTTAAATCACTTGTATCCAAGACCAAAATTATTGTTTTCATTTTTCGTGCCTATTTGAATATTTTACTTAAATAGGAATTTTATTTTGAAATGTTCTTAAGTAACTAAATATTGGGCTTATGATGAACCGATATCCCTCCATTTTCTCATTTATATGGTGACCGTGAAAGTTGGCTTATCTTCAAACCGCCGAGGGTGCCACCTGATAATAATGGTGATGAATTTAAATATGTCTCTCTCTCTCTCTCTCGGATTTAAGAACGGAACATTTTTCATCTCTATGTGGCTTGGCCTTAGGGAATCGACTGTAGTTGACTGTTTACAACACACACACATACACAAGAACTTTGAAAACCCATATTTATAAATATATAATAAAACACTTCAAAGCTCACATCCGTAGGTACAAAACACTAAAAGGTGGGTTCGGGAATCTTAGTTGAACTTTTTAATATGTTGAATAATCAGGCAATGGTTGATTTAACAATATTTCAAATTTTGAAAAGAAAGATAATAGGGATGGAAAACAATAATGTTTATTATACTTTCCGCTGAGGAGGGTGAAGATGAGTCACCGAAACGTCGGGTAATAACTCAAGAACGGTTGATGTACCTGTATTCTTTTTAAAAAATATTAATCAATACAATATAACAAAGGGAAAACACACGTAGGTCGCTATAGATACACTGGAACGCCCCCTCGTGGTTCACGGCAAGAACTAGTCGGCGTCGTTCAAAAGGCAGACTTGTCTCCCCTCAATGGGATAGAGAGAACTAGCTGGCGACCGCTATGTCGTCGTATATATTGCTCGCTTTTACAATTACAACAAAAGCATGTGGAGATATGCCGTGCACTTGCAGAAAAAGCAGTCGCAAATCCTTTCCAACTATGATTATCATGGCCTGTACCAAGGGATAAATAGAACCACCAACAATCAGATAAAGGTGTCGGTTATAGTTAGTGGAATCGAGGGTGCGGAGATGTGGTACTTACCTTCCCTATTATCCCGGTAGTTCCAGTAGAACGGCTCAACCAGACCCACCACCGCGCCTGCGGCGCACACTTGGTTCGAACAACGGCACAGATACATTACATTTTAAAATGCCAAAAAGCCAGAAATGTTTATACATTTTTGAAATTTAGTGCTTCTCTCATTTCAAATTACCATTAAAACTACTTCTGCAATCCGCTATTATAGAAAAATTAGATTAGAGGTTCTGACTCATCAGCGGTTAACCTTCTCATCGTGTTCATTTAGCGAAACCGCTGCGAGGGTTTATCACCGATGAACCAGAATTTTCATAATTACTCTTTAGAGGTTTTTTCTAAAAGAAGCACTAATATCAAAGAGAGTGTAAAATAGGCTGTAGGAGGTAGATTCACTTACAGATGAAATAGATGTAGACGCCGCACACACCCCACTCCATGGTCGGACATCAAACCATATTACAGACCTCCTTAGCGTCTTCCTCCTGTCACACCAATATATGCCTTTTTATTATCTAATAAATATATATATCAATTTTTTTTTCCTCCCCCATTGAATATAACAAAATATTTTTAAACTTAATTCTGTTGACGTTATATATGTGGCGCTGAGTTTGTTGTTGACACACATTAAATATGTTATAGCACCTTGATAAAGGTTGGCGTTCAGCCTACTGAAATATTGGTAAAACAAATGATATTTTGATCCAATATATGCCTTTTTAATTAATGATAAATATATATTATTTAAACATACGATTGAATGTAATTATGAATGAATGTATAGTAAGCGAAATACCACACAAATACATCATTGTATTGACAAAATAAGAGAGTGATAATGAAATCTCTTTTTAAAAGGAATTGATACACACAGTTGAGACGATGCTATATAATTTGATACAAGTCAATAAAATTAATGTGTGACATTAAGCAATTGTTGAATTACCTGCAATATGTCAGTAATAAAAAAGAGGGGATAAAACCGTTAGCGCAGCTGCGCCTATAATCCACTTATTTGGTCTATAATACTATCAGATTTATAGATGGAAACTTTTCCGGGAGGCTATTGATCTAAAAAGACAAAGGTCACCTTTCCCGTCAAAATAGACGCATTTATTGACCGTTGCCGCAAACTAACGGCCTCGGGTCGGTGACAAAGCCACAACACTAGCTTTGGCAAACTGAAAAGCGTCCACCTAGAGACCATGGTTTTGGGCTAATGGCCCTCGTCAGCCTAGGGCGGACTTTATTCCATGAAATCCACAAGGGATCTAATGGAATCCTTACAATCTGTCAAAGAGGTGTTTAGCTGGAAAAGTGGCTAGGCCAAATCTATGGCCAAAATATAAATGAAAATTTTGCCGGGAGACTATTGATCTAAAAAGACAAAGGTCACCTCTCCCGTCAAAATATACGTCAAAGCTAGACGCCATCTATTGACCGTCGCCGCAAAATAGCGGCCTCGGTTCGGTAACAAAGCCACAACACCAGCTTTGGCAAACTGAAAAGCGTCCACCTAGAGACCATGGTTTCGGGATAATGACTACGTCAGCCAAGGGCGGACTTTATTTCATGAGATCCACAAGGGATCTAATGGAATATTGACAATCTGCAAAAAAGGTGTTTAGCTGGCTAAGTGGTTAGGCCAAAGCTGGTGTTCTGGCTTTGTCACCGACCCGAGGCCGCTAGTTTGCGACGACGGTGATTTGGCGTCTATTTTGACGGAGAGGTGACCTTTGTCTTTTTACATCAATAGCCTCCCGGCAAAATTTCCATCTATATTTCAGCCATAGATTTGGCCAAGCCACTTTGACAGATTGTGAGGATTCCATTAGATCCCTTGTGGATCTCATGGGATAAAGTCCGCCTTAGGCTGACGAGGTCCATTAGCCCGAAACCATGGTCTCTAGGTGGACGCTTTTCAGTTTGCCGAAGCTGGTGTTGTGGCTTTGTCACCGACCCGAAGCCGCTAATTTGCGGCGACGGTCAATGGATGGCGTCTAGCTTTGACATCTATTTTGACGGCAAAGGTAATCTTTGTCTTTTTAGACTATCAGATTCATTAAATGAATATGAAAAAAAAAATACAAAAAATAAAGGATAAGAAAACCATGCGAAGAGTCGGTAATGACAGAAAATAGCACATATGTTGTTACATAAACCTCATTCTCCATCTGTATATATTCCATTTTCTTGTGTGTGTTAGTAGCTTAATAAATATAATAATACAAAATATATATCTGAAATAAAAACAACAACAAAAGGATTGAAAGCCAGGAAGGTCAGACCAATTGAAATATTTATATATTTATAACTAAATATATTTCTACTGTCCTTGAAGCTTATGCTCTCTCGTATTTCATTTAAAATACATTTTTTAAAGAGTTTAACTTTAGTATCTGTATAAAAGCAAAACACAAAGGCTAATGCAATATTACAGCGGTTTACTAGATTAAGCTGGCGAAATCACTGGGAGGGTTCGTTACTGGTGAACCAGGTCCTCGCATTATTTTATCATTGCAGTAAGAGCAGTATACAATTGGAATACAATGGTACCTCGACATACGAGCGCCCCAACATACGAGTTTTTCGAGATACGAGCCGACGAGCAAGTGATTTTTTGCTTTTAGTTACGAGCGAAATTCGAGATACGAGTTCGGTTCGGTAGTAACACGCAGTCGCGCCATCACGATCAGTTAGCAGCGTGCTTCCGCTGTGATAAGTTGTGTTTTGTGTTCGCGTTTTGTGTTGCGTTTACATTTACAGTTTTAGTTCATTTATTTTTATAACCATGGATCGGAAGAAAGTTTGTAAAAAGTCAAGTGCTAAGAAAAAGATGATGAGTATTGAATTAAAACGTGAAATTTCTACAAGTGAGATAAAGGAGATCTTAGGAATGTGGGAGAGAGTTTCACAGTTCGTGGAAAAAAAACACCCAGAAAATTTTGCAACAGGTCGTGCATCTGACTTTTTTAATGACACTTGCCTAACTCATTTCCGGAACATTCTGAAGGGAGGAAGAAACAAACCTCCTTGGACATGTTTTTTTTTCTAAACGGCCCTACAGGTGAAAGCGAGAAAAATGTAGCGAAAAAGGCAAAGACCAGTGAGGATATCTAATTTATTATTTACATTCTCTTTTTTGTTTTTGTGCAATAAATATTTGATATTTATAAATACGTTTTTATTATTTAAAACCACGTAACAAAAATAACTGGGGTGACATTTTGGAGGTTGGAACAGATTAATGGTAGTTCAATTGTTTTGTATGGGGGAAATTTGCTTCGAGATACGAGTAATTCAAGATACGAGCAAGGTTGCGGAACGAATTAAACTCGTATGTCGAGGTACCACTGTACTTAAAAAGAAACATCCGCGACAAAAATAGTTTCAAATTCTTTTAACATATATGGCGCGCTAATGCATCATATTAATAAATATAATTCTGTTTGCGGTTGAATATTCATATGTGTGATAGATATTTGATTTTGAATACTCGTGTAAAAATGCACTCGGGGAAAAAACTCGGGAATTGCCAGGGTCATTCGTCTAGGATAATGTATATTTTGACAAAGAATCAATAAACATCGCCATTACTTAGGACAAAATGTTTAATATATCATATTCGTACAAGTCGAGATGATTTCGCCTTTTGTGACTAGTTTCAAGGATTTCTTATTAATAAGCTTAATCCGTAATTAATAATTTAAAGTATGATAATCACTCCTTCCCCTAGAGATATCTTGAGAAAAGGAACAAATTATTCTATATATATATATATATATATATGTGGTAACCGAGGGTCTCTCGCTGTGGTATGGTAACCGAAAAGGGGCAAACCTGTAGTAACCGAGAGGGACAGTCAGGGCGTGGAGAGTTTTCCAATACCTCTCTGCACCTTGGCAGACCTTTAACAGTTCTCACAGAGTACAAGCAGTCGTGGTCGAGGCATAGTGGAAATCTTGGGAATGTCCACACAAAAAACGAAGATACAGTTGCACTAGGAAAGCTCCGTGAACAGATAAAAAGTTGAGCTAGAGCGAAAGATGGAGATAGAAGAGTTCTTACTGGTCTACATGGTGGATGAGGAGGACCTTGGTGACAACCGACGAGGGCTTCCGCTGATGGTGAAGTGACTATATTTTTGGCTAGGACGGAGGTCTTATATATCTTTTCCGAGAAAGGAAGTATTGCATTTCAGCAGATGCAACACGAGGGTGGATCAGGGGTGAAATTGGACACTGGCGCCGTCCTGACCGTTTCCTATCTAACTTTAGATGTTGTTGAACCTCCATCTATCTCGAATTTAGACGTTTTTGACTTCTATCTCTTGCTTCAACTCAACTCTTAATCTATTACAGAGTTTTATTTATTTATCCTCAGTTTGTACAAAGTACATTACATTTGATGATGTAATGACACATGTCAATAATGCGTATAATCATTTGCAGATGTGTTTCTATTATACAACATAATTCTTGTTATAAGTTATATACAATATGAGGTTGTTGGTTTAAATTACCATATATATATATATATAAATGAATGTGTGTCTGTCTGCCTGTACTCGATAGATTCAAAAACCATACATCCAATTGCCGTGAAACTTTGGGAAGCTGTGTTTACTATACTACCGGGAAGGTTTCTGGTTTGAATATGATTTGAAATAAATATTCGTTGCAATTTTATTTGAAAAACTTTCTACTTTCACTCGCAAGCAACGCCTCTCGCGGCATCTGGTGAAGTTACATTTATTAATTGTAAAAATGCTAAATTGTGTTCCAAGCATAATAAATTTATATTTAATTTAAGGATTTAGTAATATCATTTTCCAATGACGTTTCAATATTATTATATTTAATTAAAAAGGCATATATTTGATCAAAAAATCATTTATTTTACCATTTTATATTCCTTGGCTTTATCAAGGTATTATGACATATTAATGTGTCCTATTGTGTGAAATATTGGTAAAATAAATGATTTTTGATCCAATATATGCCTTTTTAATTAAAGATTTATTCATAAGTCACGTGTCAAGTTACGGTAAGTAAAATTTTAAAAATCATAATACAAGTATCAGAGTCATCAATTCTGCCATCGTTTTAAAAAATTTAAATATTTAAAAAAAGATGCCGAAACCCGGAATCTAAAGGGACCTTTAGATCTTCAGTCTAACGCTCTTCCAACGGAGCTATTTCGGCTTATTTTAGTTATTTCTATAGAAGCTTCTATCTTTATAATTATGTATATTTTCAAAAAGTCAATTCACACCTCTTCGCTGGAGACCATGGGAATACTGACTAATTCATTATGCTAACATAATCATATATACAAGTATCAGAGTCATCAATTCTGTCACGTGTCAAGTTACGGTAAGTGCACACTATGCAAAAAAAAAAACTTTACAAATTTAGCGTTACTGTATGTAAATAATCTCTTTCTTATTTTTTATTTTTTTTCTGGCCTTTGTTTTTTTTTTATCTCTCTTTTTTTTTAAATCGTTCAAAATGCAGACGCAGTCACTAGCAAACACATATGTCTGCCTAATTTCCATGCGCTCTTTATTTTTTACAGAAAAATATTTATATGCCAGTATTTTGGATTAATATTTTTGTATAAACCTATTTTTTCTTATTTTACTGAGAAGATGGGCATCGCAATCAAGATCCATCGTAGTCACTCACTCAACTCAGGCAATTTCAAGGGTTAGTGCGCTGGGGCGGGTACCTCGGGGGTTGGGTGGAAAAGCTGCCATCCATTTAAACTATATTGATTTTGACACAACTAAATGCATTGCAAAAAATAATTAAATCAAATACCTAAACACTAATATAATACAATTTTTGCCATCACACATATTTTTTGCCTGTGGTTTATGTGTTACTTCTGTGTTGCTATTCTATGGCACTTCTACTATTTATTATTGATTTACTTTCAGTATGAAGGAAATTGCACTCGGGGTAATTCTCAGGCGAAGCCGGGTCATTCGTCTAGAGAATTCAAGAATGACATCCACGCGGCGCCAATTTATAATTGTAACGAATAGTATTTGAATAAAGCATTTAATCGGGTAAAACCCGGGCGTTGCCCGGGTCATTCGGCTAGTATTTAATAATTACAAAATTATTGTTTGATTGAAATGCGTTTGCAATATTGTTTAATATCACAAGTGAAGAAGCATGTTTATTTTACCATCAACTATGTATATCTATGTTTTGTACATATTGTAAAATGAATGACAAGGCCAATATTTCAGAGTAAAATTGGGTGAGGGGAGGGATGGCCATGTGTTGTCGGGGGGGGGGGGGGCTCAAAAATAGCATTCCTATGTGGGGAGGACTATGTGAGGTATCAAAACTGCCTTTTTGTTCAAACACAGCAAAGTGTGAACGGGTACAGTTAGGTGGAGCAGAGTATCAAACATAAAGTTATCTTGACAAGTATAGATTCAGTAGGGATTGAATGTTTGTTAGAATCGTTTTAACAAATGTTCGTTAGACAAACTTTTACTCGGGTAAAAATGGGCGAAGCCGGGGTACATTGCTAAATACAGTTATTCACAAATGTTCATTTGTGATAAGATACTATTCCTTCAACTTCAAATTACCGAGGGGACCAATTAATATTGATTTTATTCAACACATCGAGTATTTTTCAAGGGACCGGGATAAAATTTCTAATTATCGAGAGTATAGATTAGAGTATAGATTCAGTAGGGATTGGATGTTTGCTAGAATCGTTTTAACAAATGTTCGTTAGGGAAACTTTTACTCGGATAAAACCCGGCGAAAAGCCGGGTACATTCGCTAGTGATAAAGAAATTTCGAAAGAGTTTATTGATTCCCCTTAGTTATAAGATATTTATGGGTAATAATCATACTTCAAATATATATTTTAATTTGGATTTAAAAAAATCACTAAAATATGACTATTTTGTTAAGATTTGTTATACTTTACGTAGGGGAATATTTTTTAAAATATAAAATATATGTTTATTTTGAATTATATATATAAATATAAATTATTTTATATTTTTATCTCTTTGAAATCTAATAAATTTTCTATAGTGCTTTTCATTTTTTAAAATACATATATTTAAGACAATTTTGGTAATTTTAAATATCGTTTCTTAAAAATTTATTTGAATTATTTTTTAAAATAATTTTGTTGCTTTCGTGCTATATTAAAATTAATATGAAGTGCGATTTTTTGAAATTTTCATAAACTAATTATTATATATGTCTATCTATATATATCTTTAAAAATTAAATACCTTCTTCTCTTTCGAATAGCTATCAGGAATATGTTAGAAAAAGAAACGTAAATTCATCAAGTAAATTTTGTACCACCTATGTAAAAATACAAAAATGGCTATGTAATATTTTCATTTAAAGCGACCTCTATTAAGAAAATTAAAGAGTAACGATTTTTATAGACAATTCTTTGCAGTGATAAATAGATTTTATGTACATTTTTAAAATTATATAAAATTATTATTTTTAAACATTCATATATCAAAAACGTATAATATGATAATTTAAAAAATAATTATGTTTTTTATATTAAAACTATTTTTTATTTATTTTTTAAAAGGATTTCTTAATTTTACGCGAAGTATTTTTTATATTTTGTGCAATATATATAAGGCTTAGCACATTTGAGATAACATATTAAAGTTTTATAACGAAATTTTAAGATTTTGGAACAAATAATCAAAGCAATAGCAATATATTAAATATTAAGAGAAAGCATCTGATCCCAAGACAATTTCACTTTATTCTATTTTCCATTAACAATTTAGTTTTCTTGAAAAGGGCGACAGCGGGTCGCTAAAACTTGGAAATAAAATATTTAAGAAGTAGTGAAAAGTGTGTAAATTATTTATAAATTATGTGAATCGACGTTTAAAAGCTTTAAAACACCATTATTTTAAAGTTTGAAGACGGCATTATGAAGGTAAAAATTTAGATTTTAGATTTTTTTGGAATTTACCTATTTTGAAACCTTCCTATTTTGTCACTTTTACATAATATTTTTCATTCTATTAAGAACTAATTTGAAATTAATAACGGCATTTGTATTTCAACAATTTATTTTAAAAATATTATATGGCCATTTCTAAATTTTTTGTACATATAAATTTAAAATAAAGAAGCATATCCTGACCTTGCTCACGTGAACATCTCTAGATGGCAGAGCGCCCATCTAGTGGAACAAAATAACTAAACGTTTATTTAAATTCTGTTCCGAGATATTTGGCCAACTCAATTTCTTGATAAATCAAAAAAGGTCAACCACGAATGCGTTTCGGGCTGATGGCCCTTGTCAGCTTGGTGCAGACTGTACCTCTTCGACCAAATTTGGTTCCAGAGGCTTCCTGAGAAATCAAGAATTGGGTATTTAAGGCAATTTTGCTTAAATACGCTTTTCATGTGAAAAAAAAAATGTTTTCAAAAAGTCTGCACCACGCTGACGAGGGCCAAACAGCCCGAAACGCGTTCGTGGTTGACTTTTCTTGATTCATCAAGAAATTGCGTTGGCCAAATATCCGGAGCAAGTTAAAAAGAGGTTTAGTTTATTTTTGTTCCACTAGGTGGCGCTCTGTCATCTAGAGATGCTCATATGAGCTCAGTCAGGATATGTCTCTTATTTTTAACACCTGACCTTTTTTATTTTTTATTTTCATTGTTTTTTCACAAACATATATCAGAATTTTATATTAATATTAAAAATTAATAATAACCGAGCCTAAAACCAAATGATTGCGTTGCGGATTATAGCCACAATATCGGTGTGTCAGGAATATGAAACCAGAATTTTGTGGCTGGTTTCTTCTGTTGTGTGGGCAGTTCTTTCATTGTGCTTCAGCAATGGTGACCCTTTTGTAATGTTTTGACCTTGTTGTAATATATATGTGCGTGTATAGAGAGATAGTCATAACCCTGATTCCTGGAGCGGCAGAAGGCTAACTACCCGTGGAGTCCAGCGCACTAGTATGGACTAGTGCTAAGAGCTTTTACTCGCGTCCTGTTTTGATTGCGGAGTTGAACCAGTTGACCAGGAAGTTCCATGCTGAGGTTGAGTCTGGGGACGCTGACCATAGATGTAGGATTGAGGTGGATCAGTCCAAGCAGGAAAGCTGTTTGTATTCTATGTCTCAGGAATGCTGGACAGCTGAAGAGGAGATTATCAACTGCCTGTGGCTATTCAGAACAGTAAATGCAGGTAGGGTCTGTTTCGGGATGCACACATGTAATGTCTTCCAGTACATGGCCATGGCCCGTGAGGATGGTGGTAGTGGCCTCTCCATGGCGGATTTTTGGTAGAAAATTTAAGGAGATGGCTTAGAGTGGAAGCAATTTTCCTGAGAGATCTGGTCGAGTAGTCTTGGGAATATAATATAGTTCAAGATGATAGGGCAGCCTTATTTACGTGTCAGGTTTCGAGCACGACTTCGAGGTAGGGTGGAGTATGAGTGTGGTTGGACAGAAATAGCGGCAATTTTTGCTGCACTGTCTTCTAATACATTGCCATTGATTCCAGTGTGTCCGCGAACCCAACACAGCCTGATATGAGGAGCTCTGTTAAGGAATTATATTCTTTTCGCCACTAGCGATATAAGTATTGGTCCAGAGGAGCAGATAACTGCTAAAGCGGATCTACAGTCCGAGGCAATGGTCACTGCTGTTTTGTTAGGACATATCTCCGTGAGTTGATCTGCCAGAGACTTGCTATGAATTCAGCTTGAAAGGCAGTTCAGTCTGGGGGAAGCCGTATGAGAGCTCACTGATGTTCTTGAGATAGGATGATGATCGCTGACCCAACGCCTGAATCACCTTCTGAACCATCTGTGAAAATTAGTGGCGTTATTACCTCTTATAGATTCAAAATAAAGAAAGGGGTCGTCTGAATGAGGGGTATGGCAGCGCAGTAGGTCCTGGCTTCGATTCGTAGTTCCCCTCCTTGATCTCCTTTAGGAAAGCCAGCTGGGCCTGGATGATGATGCCAAGTGAGGGGCTGCATGTCAGGGATATGGCTGGTATGGTTGGCGTACAAGAGCCCCTTCTCAATATATGCTTTGCAAACGTGTACTGGATGCTCCGGAGCTGACGGGCACACTCCTTAGAGGAAGCACGACGACCCCAGGATGACAATCCGTATAGAAGGGCCGGGATAACCACCGACTGAAGTAATTTGATGTCAGAAGCATAGGAAATACCAAATTTCCTATGGATTGAGTTAGTCAATCTTGGGAAATTTGCTCGACACCTACGAATAAGTTTGGATAAGTGAGAGACAAATACTCGTGTCTGGTCTAATTCCACCCCCAAGATGGTTATAGACTTTCTAATAGGGATGGTTTGGTCAAGAAATTTGAGTCCAGGATCGGGGTTAGGGTACTCTTCGCCACTGGAAGATCCTAGCTTGCGTCTTTCTGGGGTTCAGATCGAGTTCGTTCTCAGTGCTCCATGAAACGATTTTGATCTAGAAATGTGTTGATAGCTTTGGTCGGCAGACGGCTCCGAACCTGAGTCACAGGGTGAAGTCGTCTGCATTGGCAACTAGTGAACTTTCTCTAATGGGGGGTATGATGAAGAGGGAACCGGGCGATATGACATTCCACAGAAATGAGCTTAGTACAGAATCTTGAGAGGTGTGCCAAGCTGAGAGAATGTGAAGGAGGTTGCTGTCCACGCGGAGAAATAAACCATTCTGTCTTCTAAAAAACTTTGCACAAGACAAATTAGTGAATGGGGGGCAAGCCAGGCGTTCGAGACTTTTATGATGGCCGGTCTCCAGACAGTCTCGAATGCATTGCTAATGTCTAAGCTGATGGCCAAGTTTTGTTTTGGGATCGGAGTATTCTATCCTTCACAAGGGGACAAGTTGAAGAGGTTGCCAGATGATTGATGGAAAGCTCCTGCCATTTTGCTACAGCGACAGAAAAAGTATATGGTTTGAGTCAACCGAGAATTGATTCTCTTCATGCTCCGCGGAACCGCAGCGATAGCAGGTGGGATTAGTTGCTGAGCAGGACGAATCGTAGTGTCCGAAGTCACAGCATCGGAAACACTGCTTCAATGAGTGGCTGCGCTCGTACCTGTGCATAAATCCAGCTACGGGAATACGACCATGTTGTCCCAGGATCTCAGAAACTTTGTTGTTAACCTTTACAAACACAGTTTCTGTGTTCTGCGTTGTGTTCCTGGGAGCGATAGAGAACCTTTATTGTTTATTTGCCTGGAAGGGTTTGTAACTGAGTGGTTGGAGCCGATGCTGTTGCAAATTTCCTCATCTTGGACGCTTTTGTCAACCCTTAACAGGCAGAATCTTGGGAGGATCTTAGGACGTTCATGCCAACTTGGTATTTTAGCTGGATAGCTTGGTAGCGAGCTGTTTTGACCCCTGAGAAGTTTTGGTATGGAAGACTACCTTGCCGCTTGTTTTGATGGAAACTACATCTTTAGTAGACATCAGTGATGGTTCAGCCTTCTGACAACCTTGAGGATTTCCCTCGGGTTGGCCTTGGGGTCTATTGATTTTACATTAAGTGGGACTCAAAGGATGGGGATAGGTTAATGAAGGTGGCCTTGCCTCTTTTCTTTGATAGGACAGGCTTTGCTTCCTTCGCCGCAACTGAGGCATATGAGGTGAGAGGGTTTGTGACACTTCCCGTAGGTTGGGGTCGACTTAGGCTATCGCCTTTGAAGGCATCTTCTTGAAGGAGCTCTGCTTTCTTTGCCAAACTCGAGTAGCAAAGATTTGGTGGCTATGTTTCTTTTCTTGGGAGTGCTTAGGTTGGAATCCACAAGGATGAATTAGAAAGTACTACACGTAAAGTTGTAAAGGTTGTCCATGCTGCTGACTTTAACATGTGTGCTAGACCGTGACGGCGGGCGGCTGGCTTCGGCAACACTGGAGCTGACGTCACTTCCTGTTGATGTAACCTGCAAGCGGCGTCGCCACGCTGACTTATTCTCTTTCTCCATGTTTACTATTTAATCTATATATAATCCTTTTACCTTGAAGTTAATTAAATAATAATTAACGTTGAGCGCTGTGTCTAATCAAATTGGAATACAACAAAGATTATCAGACTGAAGAAGCGCAAGACCTAAAACGTCAGACTAAAGAAGCGCAAGGCCTAAAACGTGAGCAACCAATTTCCTTTGATTACTTGGCCCATCCTTTTTCTACTTACCAAATATTTTGTAAAATAGCAAACACGACGATTACAAAATTAAATGGTGCTAATTACTCCAGCTGGAGCTTCCAGATGAAGCTCGTTCTAATCGAAAACGACTTGTGGAGTTTGATCAATCCGGGAGAGGCTAAGCCTGACCCTAGTGACCTTGTTGCAACAAAACTTTTTTGTCGCGGGAGGGTAGGCGTTTTGCAATATTTGCCTCGGGATTAATGATGAACAACAATTACATGTTCAACATTTGAATACTCCGAAAGAGGTCTGGGAGGAACTGGAAAATTATATGTACCAAAGGATAGTAGATATCGAGCCGTACAACTAAGAAGGCAGTTATATGGCGAAAGGTTGACTCAGCACAGCAATATGGAAGGGTATATGGGGAAGATAAACCACATTGTAAAACGAACTGGCCCAAATTGGCGACAAAATTGATGGCGATTTGGCTATGGTTCTTTTGGGTGGATTACCAGAGGATTGGGACACCGCGTTGTCTCAACCATATGTAACTTGCCTGATTCAGACTTCACGACCGCCACAGTTAAAAGACGGCTGTTGGCAGAAGCAGAAAAGGCGTTCGTCAAATCTACCAAAGATGTGAGTGCCATGGTCGTTAATGCCTCTTCGAAGCCCATTGAAACAGAAAAACAATTTAAAAGCAAAGGTTGTTTGTTTCAAATATCGAGGTAAAGGCCATTATGCAAGGGAATGCAGGAAGAAAGGAAAGAATGAACAAAGACCAAAGAGGTTTGACCAAAACAAAGGCGTAAATATGTCGGCAATGTGCAACACTTTGTTTGGAGCTACCGCCGAGACCTGGATCATAGATTCTGGAGCGACGCACCATATGACTCCCAAGAGAGATTACTTCACATGTCTGAAAGAGTGCATAAGCAATATGAGTTCCATCACTGTTGCGAATGGCTCTTCTATAGAAGCATGTGGTATTGGTACTGTCAGTGACAATATTGTTGGACACAAGGGAGATTCCAGCAATTTGGTTGCCCAGAACACCTTGTACGTTCCAGATATGCGTCACAGTGTTCTGTCTATACTCCAAATGATAGAAAACGGTAGAAAAGTAGTCTTCAACAGGAGTGGTTGCCACATTATGGACATGAAAGGTAAAGTATTGATAGAAGGAAAGAAGCTGGGTAGACTTTACTACGTCCAGACTACTCCATCCTCTCCGATAGATCAGAATGATCGTGTTTCTCTTGCATCTGAATGCAAGGAAGAGCTTACACTGGAACTTTGGCACAAAAGGCTGATGCATGTAAATGCATATACGATAGCAAAGATGGCCAAGAACCAAAGCGTAAGAGGACTTGATTGCAGCCGGTAAAGCCAGAAAAGTGCGAAGACTGCTTGATCGGCAAGTCTTACCGTCTGGCATTCCTTCAGCACTCACACAAGGAGGAAAAAGAAATAATGCCGTTGGACTTGGTGCATGCGGACTTGATGGGTCCACTTGAAGTATTGAGCTGGGGAGGAGCCAAGTACGTCTTAACCATCATTGATGAATCTACTAAATATGCAAAAGTCTATTTTTCCTGAAAAACAAAGGCGGAACCCTGGGAAAAGTCAAAGAGTGGATTCAAGAATCTGAGAAACAAACCAGCCGGAAACTAAAACGAATACGTACGGATAATGGCTTGGAATTTTGTTCCAAGGAATGGGACACTTTCTGCACGAGCGTTGGAATAGTTCATGAACACACTATGACGTATACACCTCAACAGAATGGTGTGGCAGAAAGAATGAATAGTACACTCCTAGATCTTGTCAGGAGCACTATATCTGGAAGTGGTCTGCCAAAGGCTTCCTGGGCGGAGCTGACTTACACCGCAGCCTATGTCAGAAACAGAGTTCTCAACAATCACAATGGTGAAAGCACGCCATATGAACTGTGGACAGAGAACAAGCCTAGCCTTAAACACATAAGAACTATTGGCTGTCAAGCATTTGTCCATATCCCAAGACAAGTCCGTAAATCCAAACTCGAAAGGAGAGCTGTCAAAGGTTACCTTGTTGGATATGCACTCAGAGGACGTGGCTACAGAGTGTGGATTGCTGAGATGAAGAAAGTGGTGGAATCTCGGGACTGTGTCTTCAAAGAGAGTGATGTATCGAGGAACGACAGCAACCGGGAGGTGTTTCCATCAGTTGAACACTACAGCTATGGGACTCAACGGGAGATTGAAGAGTATCCAGTGTCTTTATTAGATCAAGAAGACGTGATACCTACAGAAGAGGACAGTCATAATGAAGATACTGTGAAGCCTTCTCCTACTCGATCTCATCCAATGATCCTAAGGAACCAGAAAAATGCTCAGAATTCAATTGAACTCCTCAGTACTGAAGTAAGTAAGGGAGATCCTACTTCGTATAAAGAAGCTATCCAAGGCCCTGAAGCTGAGCATTGGCTTGAAGCAATCGAAGAAGAATTGGAATCCTTGAGAAAGCACAAAGTTTGGGAACTAACAGAACTACCAAAAAACTCTGCCCCAATTGCTTGTAAGTGGGTACTACACAAGAAGACCAGCGCCGAGGGTCAAGTAGTTAGATACAAGGCCCGACTTGTGGCAAAAGGCTTCACTCAAGAAAAGGGAATCGATTATGATGAGATTTACTCACCTGTTTCTAGTTTTGAAACGACAAGACTGCTCACAGGTATAGGTGTCGAAAATAACTGGTTCATAGACCAATATGACTTGAAAAGTGCTTATCTCTACGGCAAGCTTGACCGAGTGATCTACATGGAACAACCAGAAGGCTTTGTTAAACCTGGTGAGGAACATATTTACTGCCAACTCAAAAGGTCTCTGTACGGACTGAAGCAAAGCGGCAGATGTTGGAACAAGTGCCTTGATGAGTGGTTGAGGAAAAAGGGATTTATAAGGAATCCAGTTGACCCTTGTGTCTACAAGCTCAAGCTGAACGAAGGAATGATAATCCTATCATTATACGTGGATGATATTCTTACTCTGACGGAGAATCAAGAAGTGAGAGAAAAGTGCATTGAACTGCTGAGAGGTCACTTCGAAACAAAGTACATCGGACCAGTATCCTACCTGCTCGGTGTCAACTTCACTCGATCAAAGGTTGGATGCGTAACTCTAACACAAAGAGCCTATATAAAAAGTCTACTGGAACGGTTCAATCTTCAGGAAGGAAGAGAAGTCTCAACGCCGATGGAAACCAGACCAGAACTTCTTGAGGAAGATGAAGAAAACTGCCAAGACCTTCCCTACCGTGAACTAATTGGTGGACTTCTCTACATTTCACAGCGGACAAGGCCAGACATTGCCTATGCAGTAAGTCAATTGTGGCTCGCTATTGTTCAAAGTACACTAGAAAACACTGGGTTGCTGCGAAACGAATTTTAAGATACTTAAAATCTTCAGTGCATCTAGGCATCACCTATAGACGGACTGGGGAACAACTGTGTGTCTATTCGGATGCAGATTGGGGAACCAACCTCGAAGACAGAAAGAGTACATTGGGTTACGTAGTGATGTTTGCAGGCGCTCTAATCCTATGGCGAAGTTCAAAGCAAACTGTCACCGCCCTCAGCACAATGGAGGCGGAATACATTTCCCTATCATCGTCAGTCAGGGAAGTGACATGGATCAGGGAGTTCCTGAACCATTTGGATATACCACATAATATGGTTGAGCCAACTCCGGTGTGGTGCGATAACCAAGCGGCTATATCACACGCCAAGAGCTACATCAGCCGATCCAAGACCAGAAACATCGCTATTAGATATCACTTCGTCAGAGAAAAGGTGGATGACGGTGTGATTCAACTGGACTATGTTACAAGTGGAAGAAACCTAGCGGACATTTTGACCAAGCCACTGGGGAGAAACCTACACGAACTTCATCGTTCGAGACTTATGGGCGGCGAAGTGGTCCATAACTAAGAGATCACTTCGAGGGAGGAGATTGCTAGACCGTGACGGCGGGCGGCTGGCTTCGGCAACACTGGAGCTGACGTCACTTCCTGTTGATGTAACCTGCAAGCGGCGTCGCCACGCTGACTTATTCTCTTTCTCCATGTTTACTATTTAATCTATATATATATAAATGGATGTTTGTTGGTCCGTTGGTCCGTCCGTCCGTCCGTTCGTCAGTGATAATCTTCTACATCGCTCAACCAATCGTGATGAAACTTTGGGAAGATGTTTAGTATACTACCGGGATGGTTTCTGGCTAATTACTCTTTAGAAATAACCTTTCGTTGCATTTTTATTTACAATAAAACGTAAATTCACTCGCAATCAGCGCCCCCTCGCGGTAGACGTATGGCCTGAAATAGCCTCGCATGAGCTTATTTGTAACGTCAAGCTTAGCCTATAGGTTAGGTACACAGCTTCGTACCCCCGCAACCTAGGTTCGAGGCTCGGCGTGGGTGTTTTTTTTTTATTTCTTTTATATTATTGTAGCAAATTATTAAAAATATTATTTTATTTAAAATGTAGGCATTTTAAAATAAAAATTAACATAAACAATTTTTTAATAATATTTGTAACAAATCTAGGTTCGAGGCTCAGCGTGGGTGTCTTTTTTTATTTTCATTTCTTTTATATTATTGTAGCAAGGTCTGTTTTTACAGCATTATTATATTTTAATTGGTTTATTTTAAATGTGTTTGTTATGAAGGCTCTATGTAATACTATTTAGAGCACATTTTACATTTTAAACACCTAAGCCCCCCTCTTTTTAATATTGTAGCAAAGTATTAAAAGTATTATTTTATTTTAGATGTTTGCCATGAAACTTTGGGA
This sequence comes from Cordylochernes scorpioides, assembly GCA_030710605.1. Classification (NCBI taxonomy): domain Eukaryota; kingdom Metazoa; phylum Arthropoda; class Arachnida; order Pseudoscorpiones; family Chernetidae; genus Cordylochernes; species Cordylochernes scorpioides. The sequence goes on from CP092869.1 coordinate 58,727,838, forward strand.
AGTTGTTTAGTATACTATCAGGACGATTTCTGGCGAATTATTTTAGAATAATATTTATAACAATAATTATAGCGAAATTAAGACATAGTGATTATATTCTGTGTTTGTGCATATATAAATATTTTACAGAAAATGTGAGAACGTTCTATTAGAATATCTCGAAAACAAAAAACAATACATATAAACGAGTTCACTGACATTTATTAATGCAGTGATTATAATCAATGATTACAATGAAGGGATATATTATCTATATATATAAAAATCACTTTCAAATTTTAACGTAACGTTCCATTCTCAATCCCGTAGGGCTTTAGATCGGCTAAAACATTTTTATCTTTATAAGTGAATATTAACTTTACTGTACTGAATAGTTTAGTATAATGTTAATTTAACATATTACAATTTAGCCACAGCAACGCGTGGCCGGGTTCGCTAGTATATATATAATCCTTTTGCCTTGTAGTTAATTAAATAATAATTAACGTTGAGCGCTGTGTGTAATCAAATTGGAATACAACAATGTGCTTTGAAGATGGGAGGGATTCGCCTTCCTCACAGTAGGGGCGCTTTTTGCTTGGTGGTTGACTGCAGCTGACATGATAATTTACCTCCCTATTTTTTCTTCAACTTTTGTATTTAGGTTAAGTGGTCTATATTGCGTGTATATATAAGATTATTACTCAATTAATAATATAATTTATGCCACAGAATAATACTCACTCTCTCGAGCGGCGCGGACGCAGAGTCCTGCCTCGAGTCCAATGCCCGGCGCGCCCTCTGGCTGGGTAGGCGGGTGATGGGGTCGCCGATCCCCGCAGGACGATGGTCTCCAGGGAGGCGACGGTGTTTCTGGTGGTGATGGTGCAGCCCAGGACGGTCAGCGACTCGGACTTCCAGGAGATTCCCAGAGGAGAATCCGTCCGGTGCTTCCAGGAACCGCACCAGAGCCCGCAGCTCTTCTTGAAGTTGACAACCACCCCGGAGGACATGCGGAACTCTTCAAAGATCAGGGCACGAGCTCAAACTGAGCGTCGTCCCTGATGAAGAGTACGATATCGTCCGCATAGGCGACCACGTTGCCGCGGCCCAAGGTCCTCTCGAGGCGGCGTAGCAGAGGTCCAACTCCGATGCTGAAGAGCGCGGCGCTGAGACGGCAGCCCTGCCTCACCCCGTTGAGAAGCGGGAAGGCCTTGATGTAGACATCTCCGACCCAGATGGAGGCGTCTGCTTCCCCGTAGAAGACAGCAATCCACCCTAGGAAGGTAGATGGTAGGCCCAGCTTCTCCAGCAGGGCGAACAGGCAGCTCCTACTCAGGGTGTCGAAGGCCGACTTTAAGTCCAAAGAGATGACAGCCAGCGGCGTGTCATGTCTGGATACCCCGGCGGTTTCGTCACACACTCGAGCGATGTTCCAGGAGGATGACCGTCCTGGAACGGCGTAGGTCTGACATTGGGGCACCAGGTCTGGCAGATGACGTCGCAGACGAGCCATGAGCACGCTGCTGAGGACCCTGTAGTCGGTCGTTGGCAGGCTGATTGGCCGGAATGCCTGTAGACCCGGACCACCGTGCACTTTCGGCAGCAAGATCACCTTGCTTCGCCTTGAGGATGGAGGTAAGGCCCCGCGGAGTCGAGAAGCCTCGAATACTTGCCAAAGAACTTAGACGAAGAAATCTTCAAAGGCTTTGACAAACTCGAAGGGTAGTCCGTCCCATCCCGAGGCACGGCCATTTGGCAGGCGATGGATGGCTGCCGCTATCTGGTCGCGGGAGATGTCGGCGAGAAAGAGCTGGTCCCACTCGTCGAACTCCAGGGGAGTCACTTCAGCTAAGAAGTCGGCGATGGCTTCTTCCGCGCTTGGAGCCTGAGCGAAGCGACTGCTTAAGCGCTCCAGAAGGAAACGCCTAAGCTGGCCCCCCGAGATGGCGTTGCCGTCGTCGTCGGTGAAGATGGAGGGAGAGCGGCGTCTGGCTCGGAGGGAACGCCCGAGGTCCGACAAGGAAGGATAGTCGGAGCGGGCATTTTTCCCATAACATCGGAGGTGAAAGATTTGCTAGGTCTACCCAAATTTCATCGATGAACGTTTCCATTTTATCGACAAAGAGGTCTGACCGTAGCAGCTTTCCGATGCAGGGAAGTCTTGTAGAAGCTGGATCTCCTACTTGGATCAGGACGGCACGGTGGTCCGAGTAGGCGTAGTCGATGGTTTGATATTGGGTGACGCGGTCGCAGAAGCCTGATGGAAGTAGGATTCTGTCCAGACGACGCGCGTCTACCCGACTTCCGATAGTAGCAACCCTGGTGTGCTCCAGTGCAGCATCGAAGAAGGTGGCGATGTCGACGAGGTCGGCTTGGTCCAGGAGCTCCGCGAGGGCTTCTGCTGAACCTGATGCCAAGTCCTTCGCCGACTCCTCGGAGATGTTCAAATCACCGAGGATCCACGCACCTTCTTCACGCGCCAAAGCTGCGATGATCTGGAGATGGCGGCAGCGCTCTTCAGGAGCATGAGAGACGTGGGCGTTGACACACGTCATGGAGACTCCCCGAACGGTGAGGTCGATGACAGCCATCTTGCCAGGCCATAGGATCTGCTGCCGGTGAACAACGACGCCGGCCGCGAAGACGCAGGCGAGGCCTGATCCCACGGTGGTCGTTGAAGGCATAACGACGGCGCTGTAGTCGTGGCAGAGGTCTCCTACGCCGTCCAGGGACATGACGTTCGTCTCCTGCAGAAAGCAGATGTCGATCTCATGTTCCTTGAGAAAACAGCAGAGCTGAAATCTCCGGCGAAGAGCGGCGATGCCGCGCGTGTTCAGGGTCGCAACTCGGAAGCTCATTTTGTCTGCCGGGCAGAGGTTCTGGCACGTGAAAACATTTTATACTGGGTGCTGCTTGTGCCCCCTGTAAGAGCCATCAACGTGCTGGCCAAGGTGTCAATGGCCACTCTCTGTTCGGCGTTTGATTGGGCGATGAGGCGGTCCATCTTCCCGTTGTGCGTTAAAGCCTGGAGGAGGTTTTCTCTCTCCAGGCCCAACTTTTGGGCACTATCTATGTCTGTAGACGCCTTGTCGTTCTTCAGGAGAAGGTCCATTTGGATCTCATCCAGATGGCGCCGCTCTTGGGAAGATTCGGACGCCTTAGATTTGTCATGCTTCTTGGATGGAGGAGTAGTCAGGCCGACCGCCTCTTCTGTTTTCTCTGTGTCGCTGGGAGGAAGATCTGCGACGACAGAAGCAGCCGGTGGTAGGGCTGCAACAGGAGGAGGAGGGACGTTCGATTTTGAGGGTGGCTTACTAGGGATAGTCGTGGGCACAAGGGGAGTGTTAAGTCTTTGTGTTATTTCTAAGAATGACTACCAGTCATTAGAATCCTAGAGAAAGATCACTCTCAGCCTTTCTAATAATTTTGAACTTTATTTTCTAATTTGCAAATCCGAAATCTCAAAAGCTCTATTTACATATGTACAGTTCACTTTGACTTCTCCAATTTTATCTTCGTTATCTCCAACTTCTTTGAGTTCTTGAACTTTATCTTTTTGACTTTAACTTCGCTCTTCCTTGAACTTTAACTTCGCCGACCCTATCTTCCTCTCCCGACTCCGCGATTTTCCCAACCATTCTTAACAGGGAGCATCCACGGGGAGCAACAGGTGTCTCTCCTGCAGGCCGGTCTTTCGTGGGCAGTTGGCGCGTTTGTGACCTTGCCTATTACACAGGGAGCACTTGATCCCATAAGTAACATAGACATGGGTGGCCATCCCCTTGGACTTGACGTCCAGCCGGGCAGGGATCTGGGATAGCTTGACTCCATCTTTCAGAATGATGAAAGCTTCCCGACGGGTATCAGCCCAGCTTGAGTCGCCCATATCTCCATCATCTTCTGGACAATGGATGTCACCTGTCCATAGGGTCGAAGTGCTACGACAAGGTCTGCGTCCTCTACGAAAAGGAAAATATTGCCGAGCACAATGCGTTCGGCTCTTTTCCGCAGGGGGAAGGCCCTCAAGGTGGCGTCCTCGATGTCGAGGCCTTCTTCTATCAGCTTGTCGGCCAGTTGCACGCTGGAGAGGCCGACCAGGATATGCCCCTCCATTTTTGTAAGCTGATAGACGGAGCCCTTGCCCAGCTTCGCCTCCAGCGCCAGAAAGTACTGGGCCTGGCTGAAGTCTGGGCAGAATTCAAGAAAGACGCATTGTTCTATCTTGGCCGCCGCCGACCTGGCTCTGAAAGCCGCTTGTTTTTGCCGAGTCGTCGTACATTCTTGTACTTTTGGCTTAGGCATTGGGCGTTCGGTGAGGGCTTTCTTCACCACAGCAGCCTGGACGCAGCCTCTCTTGGCTTTCCGGCCTGCCGTCTCGGAGTCCACCGGCCTCTTCCTCCTGGGCCCCACCTTGGTGAAGCCGTCGTTGTCCTCCTCCATGGGAATTTGGTTATTCCGATCGACGAGATCGGCCCAACTCGTCGAAGGCTTGCCTATACCAGGCTGTGGTTCTACGTTGTTCACCTCAGCTACCACTGGGGCCTGAGGAGTGCTGATGGCATCAGCAGGTGTAGATGACGAATGGCTCTCAGCCAATGTCATCGCGTCCTGGAGGGGTGGGGAATCCCCCATGAAATTTAAAGAAATTCCAAAGATTAAAATTTTAGGCTTAAAAAAAGAACGCCAAGGAACACGCCACGCCGGCGGGGTAAGCGGGAGCGCGCGCGAGCATGTGCGTCCGCGCCGCTCGAGAGAGAGAGATTGAAACTGAATTATTATAACGTACATATAAAGTTATGAAAAAGGCATCTCCTTATCGTGCAACTGAAAGTTGCTGATGGCTGGCGCCTTCTATCGGAATAAATATCAACTATTCTCGTTGATTTTTAATTATTCCAGAATTGGCCAAATACCCATTCTTGATTAATCAAGAAAAGCTAACCACGGACGCGTTTCGGGCTGTTGGCCCTCATCAGCGTGGTGCAAGCTGTACCTCAACGACCAAAAAATTGATCATTAAGGCATCCTGAAAAATCATGAAACGGGTAGTTAAGGCCAGAATTGCGTGAGGACGCTACACAATGTGAAAAAATAGTACAAATGTAACATTGTACTGGGATAAGGTGCATAAATTAAGAAAAAGGCATCTCCTTATCGTGCAACTGAAAGTTGCTGATGGCTGGCGCCATCTATCGGAATAAATATCAACTATTCTCGTTGATTTTTAATTATTCCAGAATTGGCCAAATACCCATTCTTGATTAATCAAGAAAAGCTAACCACGGACGCGTTTCGGGCTGTTGGCCCTCATCAGCGTGGTGCAAGCTGTACCTCAACGACCAAAAAATTGATCATTAAGGCATCCTGAAAAATCATGAAACGGGTAGTTAAGGCCAGAATTGCGTGAGGACGCTACACAATGTGAAAAAATAGTACAAATGTAACATTGTACTGGGATAAGGTGCATAAATTAAGAAAAAGGCATCTCCTTATCGTGCAACTGAAAGTTGCTGATGGCTGGCGCCATCTATCGGAATAAATATTAACTATTCTCGTTGATTTTTAATTATTCCAGAATTGGCCAAATACCCATTCTTGATTAATCAAGAAAAGCTAACCACGGACGCGTTTCGGGCTGTTGGCCCTCATCAGCGTGGTGCAAGCTGTACCTCAACGACCAAAAAATTGATCATTAAGGCATCCTGAAAAATCATGAAACGGGTTACCTTATACTTACCATATACTTACCATACTTACCATACTTACCTATACTTACCTGACAAGTCATACTTACCACTTACCTCATACTTACCATACTTACCTGACAAGTCATACTTACCACTTACCTCATACTTACCATACTTACCTTCCCCCCCGCTCTGGCCATACTTACCACTTACCATACTTATCCCTGCCATGGCTCCCTCTAGGAAGAAGAAGAAGAATGCGGAGGAGCCCCTCGTAACCCTCGCCCTATTAGAGTTGGAGAATAGCCAGTTTATGGAGGACGTCGAGATTGCATTACGCTATCCTCACCCTACCTCCCAAGAATACCTGTGCCAAATCATTACGAATATCACCAGTTCACGGACCGAGCAGATCCAGGCCCTCATTGCCGAGGTAGAGAACCTCTCTGGCACCCTCGCGTCCTTTAAGGAACTGGACGAAATCATTCCACAGACTGCCTGCCAAAACACTCAAACCAGCCCTGCTCCTTCCTGCAAGGAAACCAGCTCTCAGACTGACCCCACCAAGCCTGCCACTCCTTCTCCTGCTGACAAGCCTGCCTCCACCCTGCCTGCTCCTGTTGCAACCAAGAGGAAGCAGCCTGAGGCTCTCAACCCGCCCGCAAAAAGACCCAACCTAAAAGGTCCAACCAAACTTGCGTCATCCCGCGTATCCAAGCCTGCAGCCGCCCAAGTGGTCCTCCATGGGGAAAAATCGGCGGCCCACACAGTGGTCGTCCGCGCTGCCCACACCCTACCCCAAGGTGTTTGGGCCTCTCTGCGCACCAAGGGGAAGCTGGTCCTCCATTCCAGCAATCCCAACATCATCCCTGAGGTGACTACCTCCCTGGCCAGCAAGCTAACGGGAATGAAGGTCCGCCAGCAGAAGGAGATCCTGCCAAGAATCTGCCTCTTCAGAGTGGATGAGGAGACCTCCAATTCCACAATCGAGGAGACCTTCCTGGCAACCGCCGCTGTCAGCCAGCTCCCCGGGAACAAAGTGGTGCGCGTAGCGCACCGTTCTGCACTCAGAAACGGGACCTGCACCGCCTTCATCGAAGTGGACCTCAAGACCTTTGGAGCCCTGGGCAACCGCGGAAGAATCGTGGTTGACGGTGTGATCCTCAACTTCGAGGCGTCCATCCGCGCCCGCGTCTGCTTCCGCTGTTGTGGCTTCGGCCACAACTCAACCCACTGTTCCAGAGCTCCCAAGTGCTTCCACTGCGGTGAAGACGGCCATGAAGGCCGCTCCTGCCCAACCAGAGCAGACCAGCACACTTCAAAATGTGCCAACTGCTGCCAAAAAGGCCTCTCAGACAACCACGAGGCGAGAGCCTCAATCTGCCCCATCCTGAAGTCTAAGGCCCGCACGTTTTAGGCTTCAAAAAACCCTCCGCCTCCAACTCCTCCCGCCACCTTCTACTGGTTACTGGGCCCCTGCCTCACTTCTCCCAGGCACTGTTCCCCTGCTTTCCCAACGTTTCCACTTCCCTGCGAGTCTTCTCCTGCCGCTACATCCTCCTATTCCTTGCCTCCTCACATCGCGCATGGGCTCAAAAATCATTACTTTTGGTTAGTAGCCCGTTAAACCACATATAAACGTTGAGGTACAGTTCCCCGATTGGCGTGTTAATATCACAAAAATATATATATATGTCATAATATATGCTCTTCCAAGATTAATAAAACAAATCTACAGTCGACCAGAGAGAGAGAGAGAGAGAACGCAGCTAAGGCCGGTCACTTGATTTAGCAGTCACATTCCAAGGGGGCGAACGCAGGGCCTTTTCTTGGAATCTCAGTTCTATGTTTACTCAGTCGGGGGGGGTGGTGGACACACAAGACGTGCATTTTCGGCGGTGGCAGCCGCTAGCGCTCCCTCTCTCCCTCGGTTTGCTGGGTTCCATCTTCCAAACTTGTTGTTTCATTATTTCTCACCTCACCACATCATTACCACTATATTGCCACATTGTAAGTCGACAGGATAAGACCTGGCCGGGAAGCGAATCCCTCATATACCGGAGTATGAAGAAACAAGAAGCCAAGCCACGATGATCGACCAAACCCAACTCAACTGTAACCACTCCTCTTCGAGCCCTCAACCCCTTCCTCGCCAACCTTTGAACCGTGATCCCGAAGAAATATTCACCTACGACGGAGATGGAGCTGCCACGCACTTCTTCCAGCACTAGATCTACTCAAGAACGATCGCCGTGCCGGAGCAGGACACCTCCCGCCATCATGGACAAGACTCCGCCATCTCCCTACCGCTACTGTGATGTACAACACTGGTACGCACAGTGTCACAGACATAACTCTCCCGAAGCTCAATGAACTTACCTGCGCCCTAAACCAACATAACTCGTGAGTGTAATTGTCTTAACTCCTACCATTCATTCTTTAAATAAGTCATTCCTTGTAGATTGTCCCAATATTTCCATAATTAGCTCAATATGTGTGAATATGTAAAAATATTTAATATTTCCATTTATCTCTCCACCCCTATTAACAGTGATCTTATTATCCATATTATATCTAGCTATGTGAAACCCATTTAATTAGTTACCTTACCAGTAGATGTAACAATCGTCATTTTAATTAAATAATTTCCATTTTTAACGTAACTCTTTAAAAAAAAAAAAAACTCTTAAAAAAAAAAAAATTGGAATTCTACATATTAATGCTTTACGATTTTTACTATTAACAATAGATTTTTCATAATCAATTTATTTATAAAAATATGCCTCCAGCACCTAAACTTTTGTATATCTATTTGTATAGACCTCTCCTACTTGTAAGCACGGCTCACGAAAAATAATTTCTTTCCCTAATCGATTCAAAATTCACCCTGTAATTCAGGCGTCGAAGAATTCCAACCACCACGTGAGCCTTGCTTACAACCAACCCTTGGTGACTCTTATATATCTTCCCCTTAATGCCCCTCTCATTCTTACAACTTTGTTAACTTTATACCAGCTCTGGACCTTTATAGAGAATTATTGATTAATCAATTATCGAACTTCTATATTGTCATTTCAAAATCCTAACCTTCGCCCTTCATTTATGATAATTTATTTCGTAGTTCATCTCTAGCCTATCCACCGACCCACACCATCTAGCCAATGGTGTGTTCGTCACAGGGTGCAGATTGACTAACTGCTAGATATTTATCAACCCCTTTTTGTTCGCACTTGAACAATCTGCATCGAGCGACACAGTTCGCTTCTTCTTCTCGCGCCACACGTTCGCCACACGGACCCTGTCTTCAAATCTATGTTTGTCCATTGTCCAAACCAGCACGATATAGCCTACCTCCGATATTTCCCACGGAGGTACGCTAAACATCGTCGCTGATTTTGTCCGGTCCGTCATCATTTCGCGCAGACATGGGTCTTACTTTCAACCCACCGCGAAATCATCGCCTTGCACAAGCTCCCACGACGGTTCAAACACCTCGTGTCCGAGCAGCTTGTCACTTGTAAAGGACAACGCAGTCCTCGTCCCAATTTTTGGCACTGTGCGCGCATACCTTCCACAAATTAAATATAAGTCCGTTCGACTTCCTCACCTACACACGGGACTTTTCCCCTCGGACTCGCTACACAAGTAACTGCATAGATAAGTTAGATTGGCCCAGGGCAAGTCTCCCCTCGCCCTGTTCGCCGAGGTTCTAACATTGTATGTAGTTTTATATTTACCTCAGTCCTGAGCTCACACAATTGTCAACCTCAATCTCTCATTTCTCGTACTCTACACTTATATCATAGAAAGCCCATGACAAGTTTCCCCTTGCCATGTCCGCCTGAAAAATATCTTAAAGTGTAGAGTTCTCCAGTCTTAATGATCTTCAGAATTTCACCATATGTATGTGACTCTTCTTCTCGTTGTTCACACTCCTCCATAGCACTTCCCTTATAGTACATTAGATTTTGTTGTATATAGCCTTTTATAACCTGGATATTTTCAAGATTTCCTTAAATGTCAAACTCCCCGGTGTTGTAAAACTGCTTGTAAATAATATTTACTTGTGTACTATACAATATTTTATTTACATAAAACTATGTCACCATTACCTTAACTAATTTTAACTGTAAAATTATTTTCTCTATTCCTGGCTTCTCCAGCTTTAAATATACTTAAACCATGTTCAGCCTTCTTCAACGGGGGCCATATGTCATAATATATGCTCTTCCAAGATTAATAAAACAAATCTATAGTCGACCAGAGAGAGAGAGAGAGAGAACGCAGCTAAGGCCGGTCTCTTGATATAGCAGTCACATTCCAAGGGGGCGACCGCAGGGCCTTTTCTTGGAATCTCAGTTCTATGTTTACTCAGTCGGGGGGGGTGGTGGACACACAAGACGTGCATTTTCGGCGGTGGCAGCCGCTAGCGCTCCCTCTCTCCCTCGGTTTGCTGGGTTCCATCTTCCAAACTTGTTGTTTCATTATTTCTCACTTCATTTCTCACACATCATTACCACTATATTGCCACATATATATATATTATATATTTTTTTTTTCTTACAACGATTGACGTACCAGTCATGGCTCCCTCTAGGAAGAAGAAGAATGCCGAGAAGCCCATCGTAACCCTCGCTCAACTGGAGATGGAGAACGAAGAGGTGAAGCAGAACTTCGAGCAGAAATTTCAGAATCCTCACCCTACCTCCCGATATTACCTGCTCCAAAGCCTAATGGAATTCATCAACTTACGGTCTGAGCAGATCAAGGCCCTCATTGCCGAGGTAGAGAACCTCTCTGGCACCCTCGCGTCCTTTCAGGAACTGGACGAAATCAAGCCACAGACAGCCTGCCACAGCACTCAAACCAGCCCTTCTCCCTCCTGCAAGGAAACCAGCACTATGACTGACCCCACCAACCCCGCCACTCCCGCTCCAACCAAAAGGAAGCAGCCTGAGGCTCCCTACCCGCCCGCAAAGAGGACCAACCTCAATGGTCCCGCAAAACCTGCGCCCTCCCGCGTCCCCAAGCCTACGGCCGCCCAAGTGGTCCTCCATGGGGAAAATTCGGCGGCCCACACAGTGGTCATCTCTGATGACCCACAGGCTGACCCAAGAGCAATGCTTAAAGCTGTCCGCGCTGCCCACACTCTACCCCAAGGCGTTTGGGCCTCCCTGCGAACCAAAGGGAAGCTTGTCCTCCACTCCAGCAACCCCGATACCATCCCAGCTGTTACCACCTCCCTGGCCAACAAGCTGGATGGCATGAAGGTCCGCCAACAGAAGGTGATCCTGCCTCGCATCTGCCTCTTCAAAGTGGATGAGGAAACATCCAACTCCACCATTGAAGAGACTCTGCTGGAAACCCCTGCTGTCAGCCAACTCCCTGGGGACAAGGTGGTGCGCGTGGCGCATCGTTCTGCACCCAGAAACGGGACCTGCACCGCCTTCATCGAGGTGGACCTCACGACCTTCAGAGCTCTGGGCAATCGTGGAAGGATCGTGGTGGATGGTGTGATCCTCAACTTCGAGGAGTCCATCCGCGCACGAGTCTGCTTCCGCTGTTGTGGCTTCGGCCACAACTCTGCCCAATGCACCAGAGCTCCCACGTTCTTCCACTGCGGTGAAGGCGGCCATGAAGGCCGTGCCTGCCCCTCAGTTGCCGACCGGCACACTTCCAAGTGCGCCAACTGCTGTGCCAAGGGCCTCCCAGACAAGCACGAGGCGAGAGCCTCAAGCTGCCCCATCTTGAAGCTTAGAGCCCTCAAGTTCTAGGCTCCCAGGACCTCCTGCCTCCTCAACTGGCCTCCATCCAGGCTTCTCACCCATCAAGGCGCTGTTTCCCTGACCTCTCTAGCTTCCTCTCCCCTGCGATGACACCTCCACTGCCAGATCCTAGGATCCCTTGCCACCAGTTCGCGTTCTGCAACCATAGTAGGGCTAGAAGACCTTATTTGTAGGCCAATTAGCCCGGATTCTCAAGAAACTCTTCCCCGTTGCCCCCTCCCCCCGGTTCTCCTCTACATCCTGGCTCTCCTGGCCTCACCTGGCGATGATCCCTGGCCACCCATTCCCAGGCCCCCCAACTATGCTTTGTATATATTCCGCTTTATGCGTCCATCGGGGCTCAAAAATCATTCATTTTGGTTAGCAGCCCCGTAAAATAAAGATATTTTCTCGTTGAGGTACAGCTTGCACCACGCTGATGAGGGCCAACAGCCCGAAACGCGTCCGTGGTTAGCTTTTCTTGATTAATCAAGAATGGGTATTTGGCCAATTCTGGAATAATTAAAAATCAACGAGAATAGTTGATATTTATTCCGATAGATGGCGCCAGCCATCAGCAACTTTCAGTTGCACGATGAGGAGATGCCTTTTTCTTAATTTATGCACCTTATCCCAGTACAATGTTACATTTGTACTATTTTTTTTTTTTCATATAAAATTATATAGGGTTAATTATATAGAGAGGGAAAAATGTATAAAACAAAATAATTACAAAAACGTTCGTATCAGACGAATACCACTGGGTGTCGTCTCGTTCAATGTCGCATTCTGCACTGAAGTCGGACAGCATCTTGCCTAGGTCGTAGTCCTTGTCCCCGACATGGGCGATTGCCTTGTCAAGGAATTTCTTCAGAGCAGAGATCTGCTCGGGCGAGAGATACTCGAGAACGTCCTCCCTCTTAGTTAGGGATTCAACAGCAAAATCAATTTCGCACCTGTAATTATCCCTATATAGGGGTGTCAGGAAGGAGTCAGCGTCTAGTACCTCAAACAGATCCTTAATCTTCTCTGAAGTTGACTGAGGAGGCTGTATGTTTTGTGGTTTGGGGATGGAAGATTCCGTTGTTAGTGCAGCCGTGGCCTGATCTTTGTCAGGGTCCGCTGTTGGTGAAGTAGCGGTCGAGGAAGGCGCTAGTAGAGATGGTAACGCGCTGGTGCTCGGCGCCGGAGCAGAAGGCTTGGTGGCTGGAGTGTTCTGGGAAAGAACTGGGCAGATCTCCGCGGGCGAAGACGCGGCAGGACTGGGAGGTGTCACAGGGATTGTCTGGATGGTTCCAGAATTTCCCTCAGCCGATGTAGTCGCTGTTAAGCTGTGGAAGGGGGTGGGCTGGGAGGGTGGAGGTGTCAACACCGGTCCACTTCGGGTGCCCTGGGGGCAGGTGGCTCGCCGATGTCCCTGGCGGTGACATCTACTAGACCTAACGCCGTAGATGATGTAGGCGGGTGTAGACTCCCCTTTGGAGATGATCACCAGCTTGGCAGGGAGCTGGTAGAGTTTGCGTCCTTCATTCAAAAGGACGAAGGCCTCTCTGTTGCCGGTGGTCCAGGTGTAGCCATTACAGGACACCATTTCATAGGCCAGGGAGACAACCCGGCAGTAAGGTCGCAGGGCTTCAATGATGTCCTCCTCCCTCACTGCGATGGGCAGGTTCCCGAGGATGATCTTCTCCGCCTTCCTTCTGTACGGGAATGCCCTGAGGAAGGTGTTGTTGATGGTGAGTCCATTCTCCACCAGGCGCTCCGCCTTCTCAATGCTTGCCAGTCCGACCATAACATGGCCGGACATCTTCATCAGCTGGTAGACGGATCCCTTCCCCAGCAACTCCTCTAAGGCCTTCATGTAATGCACGGGATGGAAGTCCGCGCACCATTCGACATAGCAGCATTGGTCGAAGGTTGCTGCTGATGATCTGGCTTTGTTCAGCGCCTGCTGTTGCCTGGTGTTCGCGACGAAGGTCACGGACTCCTTCGTTGTCCTACGAAGCTGTCCAGATGGTTTTGTAGAGCTAGCGTCCGGCCTCACATTCTGGGCCCGCTGACTTTTAGGGTTGAGCCGTTTCCTTTTTTTCCGTGAAAAGATTGGAAAGGTTCGGTATCGTTATTATTTTCCGCGGCCTCAACTTGCTCCGCCCATTTTTCTCTTTTTGTCGCGGCCGGATTTACATATCCGCTGTTTTTCACGAACGAATTTGCGTCGCGCACATCTGAATTCGAACGATTCATCGTCGAATCTTTTATCGTCGTTAAATCGACTTGCATAACAGTCACCTCGATGTGAATCATATCGTGTAGATATTTGTCCTGGCTCTCCGCCAATACCGCATATGGGTTGGAAAGTACCATCATATTTTTTAATTTGAAAAATAATTAAAATTCGTTCTTTTTAGGCTTAAGAAAAGAACGCCGAAGAACACGCCACGCCGGCGGGGTAAGCGGGAGCGCGCCTCGAGGCAGGATTGTCAGGATAGGGAAGGGCGTGGAGGGCCAGCCGTAGGGCGACATCAGCGTCGTGTCCCGAGAAGCAGTTCCGACGCAGGTCGGCCCAGGGGATGAAGCGGGGCACATCCACGGTGGGGGTCCACCGGGAAGCCAGCTCTGCAGTAGGATGCGCCTAGAGCCGTGCCGAGTCCAATGCCCGGCGCGCCCTCTAGCCGGTTAGGCGGGTGATGGGGGTCGCCGATCCCCGCAGGACGATGGTCTCCGTCTCGTACTCCGCATGATAGCTGGAGTTGGCGTTTTCCCGCAGGATACGTTGGAAGAAGGCCCCTGATTGCTGCGCTTTCCAGGAGAGCGGCCCGCGTTAAGCGCGCTAATGCAGGGGCGCCATCGGAGAAGTCCCCGACAGTCGCCTGTAGCCAGCGCTCGGGAGCCAGCAGGTCTGGCGGCCGCAGGAATCTATTGTCGCCTCGAAGGCGCAGGGACATCAGTATGGCGGAATGCAGAACCCGGTGGAACAGCTCAAGGACACTTGAGGCGACCTCCCACAGACTCAACAGTCTCCTCCTCCTAGGCGAGATCCAGACGTCAGGAGCCGGCGGTGTCAGCCACGCCCGGCAGCAGACCGACCAAGAGTAGCCGTTGGCGGCGCCTCGAATAGAGGCCTGGACCCCCTTCAGGCAGGCGAGCCGAAGCTGGCACGCAATGTCAAGCAGGCCGACGCCACCATCGGAGACTGGACGAACCAGGATGCGCCCGGGGAGCCACGAGACTCGGCTCGTACCCCACACGAAGCGCGCCACCCGCCCCTGCAGACGGCCGATGGTGGTTTCAGGTGGAAGATAGCCATGGAGGTGGTGCAGGATGGAACCCAAGACCAGGCTGTTGGCCACGCGGGCACGACCCACCAGCGACCAGCCGCGGGTGAAGGGCGACCACCTCGCGATGGCTCGTTCCAGCAGCCCCATCAGGTGTGAGGCCTGGGAGGCGACGGTGTTTCTGGTGGTGATGGTGCAGCCCAGGACGGTCAGCGACTCGGACGTCCAGGATATTCCCAGAGGAGAATCCGTCCGGTGCTTCCAGGAATTGCACCAGAGCCCGCAGCTCTTCGTGAAGTTAACAGCCACCCCGGGGGACATGCGGAACTCTTCGAAAATCAGGGGCACGAGCTCAAACTGAGCTTCGTCCCTGATGAAGAGTACGATGTCGTCCGCATAGGTGACCACGTTGACGCGGCCCAAGGTCCTCTCGAGGCGGCGTAGCAGAGGTCCAACTCCGATACTGAAAAGCGCGTCGCTGAGACGGCAGCCCTGCCTCACCCCGTTGAGAAGCGGGAAGGCCTTGATGTAGACATCCCCGACCCGGATGGAGGCGTCTGCTTCCCCGTAGAGGACAGCAATCCACCCTAGGAAGGTAGATGGTAAGCCCAGCTTCTCCAGCAGGGCGAACAGGTAGCTCCTGCTCAGGGTGTCGAAGGCCGACTTCAGGTCAAAAAGGAAGACAGCCAGCGGCGTGTCATGTCTGGATGCATCGGCGGTTTCGTCGGGAACAGTAGCGGTGGGCCAGTGACAGGTCTCCGGACCCACAGGCGATGCATGACTCCCGGGCTGAGGCCGGATGTGCTGGATGGGGAAGGGCGTGCAGGGCCAGCCGCACGGCAACGTCGCCGTCATTCTCGCCGTCGCCTCGTCCCCAGCGTAGAGCAGAAGAACCCACCCCACGAAGACTGGCGGCAGACCGACGGAGAGAAAAACGGACATCAGGAAGCCTCTGTCCAGCGTGTTAAACGCTGACTCCAAGTCGGTGGCGACCACTGCCAGCGGGGTTTATTCTCTGCAGGCAGTAGCAACTTCGTCAGCTACGCGGGATATGTTCCAGGCTGGTGTTCTACCTGGAACGGCGTAGCTCTGGCATTCAGGTACGATGTCCCGGAGATGAGGTCGCAGTCGCCAGTAGAGGACCCCTCTGAGGACTCTGTAGTCCGTCGTTGGCAACGAGAAAGGTCGAAGTCCGGCTAGGCCTAGACCACCGTACGGTTTTGCTATCAGACACATTTAGCTGCGCCGCATGGAAGAGGGCAGAGCCCCTCAGAGCTGGGACGCCTCGAAGACCCGACGGACCGCACTCGCGAAGAAATCCTCGAAGCCCCGGAAGAGCTCGCAGGGCAAGTCATTCCACACGGCCGCTTTCCCAGTTGGCAGACGGACGATGGCAGTAACAATCTCTTCTTCGCCGATTCCATAGCGGCGAAGTGGATCGCTTTCCTCAATGGTGACTCTTAGGGTGAATCCACGCAGGAAACCATCGATGTCCTCTGGTGAGCACGTAGGGTTGGAAAAGCGCTCCTTTAGGTTGGCGAAAGCCAAGTCTCTCACCGCTGGTCCCGTGATCACTCGACCTGCACTGTCGTAGAATGTTGTCGACCTCGTTCCCCTGCAACAAAGAGCGCGCCCCAGGTCCGGCAGGGAGGGATAGTCCGAGTTGATGGATACATCCTCGAGCTTGATTCGGACATATTTTCTTGCCCTAGAGATGTAGTCGTCGTCGTTGTTGCGTAGGTCATGTAAGGACTTGATGGCCGAGGCCAGATGCGCCTTGATTTGTCCCCACCTCCTCCACATTTCCGCATTTTGCATATCCTCGATGTTTCCAAAGGCCTCGTTAAGAAGCGTTTCCACTGTCCCAACGACTAACCCAGATCGGAGCATGCTAGCAATGCATGGCGGACGAGGTTCTGGGGCCTCGCCGATTTGGAGGAGGACCGCACGGTGGTCAGAGTTCTTGTAGTATAGGCTCCAGTATCGGGTGACGCGGTTGGAGAGTTTTGATGGTAGGAGAACTCGATCCGATCTGCTCGCATCCCCCCGGCTTCCGCAACTGAAGATCCTTGTTGGTAAGTGCGCGGCGTCGAAGATAGCTGCGGCATCTACGAGGTTGGCCCGGTCCAGGAGCTTCCCAAGAGCTTCGACGGATCCGGACGCAATGTTGCTCGCAGACTCCTCGGAGATATTGAGGTCCCCGAGGACCCACGCGTCTTCATTGACAGCAGCAGCTGCGATGGCCTGTAGATGCTGTAGCCGCTCGTCAGGAGCATGAGAGAGGTGGCAGTTGATAAATGTCGCCTTTATTCCCCAGATGGTGACGTCGAAGGCGGCGATCTTGCCAGGGGACAGGACCCTTTTCCCGATGACCTGGACGCCGGATGAGAAGATGCAGGCGAGGCCGGATCCTCTGGCGACAGATGCTGGAACAACCTCTGCCCTGTAGCCCAAGCAGAGGTATTCGACGCTGTCCAGGGTGGTGACATTAGTCTCCTGAATGAAGGCAACGTCAACTGCATGCTGCCCCAGGAAACAGAACAATTCGATGCTCCTGTGTCGAGCGGCAATGCCTCGCACCTTAAGGCACGCAAGGCGGAAGCTCTTGCGCGCTCCTTGTCCATGTTTTGATGTCAGAGAGCCGTTTGTAAAGGGTTGACTTGGAGGATCCAAATCCCTTTATGGGTTGCTCGCTGAGTAGGTTAAGGGCCAGCTTCTGTTCTGCGCTGATTTTTTTCATTAGCAGCCTCAGGTGAGGAAGGGACACGATGGCCTCTTTCACTTCCTCTTCCTTCAAGCCTAGGAGTGTAATCTCTCCAAAGGGGGTGTTGGGAGGCGCTCGAGCAGAGTGTTAAGCTGAAATAGGGCCGTTGACCCAGCTTTTGGAGACAAGGATCTAGCTCTATCCTTGCCCTTGCGATGGCTAGATTTGCTACCTCTACTGATGTTGAGGTCTGTCTGGGTGGAGGTTTCCAGTGTCCTGGTGGTGGGCTCAGTCTCGGGAGCTTTGGCCTCTTGAGTAGGTGGCGTGGAGAATGTCTGTGCCGGGACAGCCACTGGCGCAGGGTGGTTTAATGCTGCAGGTGGCGATGCAGCTGCAGTGGTGTTAGGAGCAGGCGCCGTTTTTACACTACTCTTCTGGCTCGAGGGTTGGATGGTATTTGCCTCCCTGATGATCCGGGGGCAATTCATTCTCTTGTGGCCCATTCTGTAGCACTTGGAGCATCGGAAACCGTACTCCAAGTAGGCCAGTGCAGAGCCGCCCTTGGCAGTAAACAACAATCTTCTTAGGAAGATCTGTGATTTTTTTTCCGTTGTTCATGAAGATGAACGCCGTCTTTTTCAGGTCAAGCCAGGTATAGCCGCCGCAAGAATTCACGGCAGGGGCGATGGAGACCACTTGGCAATAGGGCCTCAGGGTCCTGATGATGTCAGCGTCTTCAATGACGTATGGAAGCCCGCTGATTGTTATTTTTTTCTGCCTTCTTTTGGTAAGGAAGGGCTTTGAGGAGTGCTCCCTTGACCATAAGTCCGTCCTCTATTATTGATTCTGCCATTTCAGGCCTCTCGAGGCCAACTAAGACCTGCCCGGATGCTTTTCCCAGCTTTACAATGCAGCTTTTCCCCAGTTTATTCTCCAGGGACTTGATGTAGTCCACCGGAGTGAACTCCAGGGAGTACTCCAGATAGACCATCTGGTCAAATGTTCCGGCAGCTGCTTTGCTCCGACATTGATCCAGCATTTGTCTGGAGACCTTTATTTGTTCTACGATGTTCCTGGGGCGCGATGGCTGGCGCGGCACAGTGTTGTCCCGGGTGGCTTCAGTCTGGCGAGATGGACCAGGTTGAGGCTGGCGTACCGTTTCTGAAGCAGGCGAACGTTTCCTCTTTTTACTTTGCTCGAAGTGAGCCGATTCGTTTTCAACGATGTCGGCCCAATTTCGGCTTGTTTGAGGTGAATTTGCATATCCGCCGCTTGTCACGGGCAATTTTGCATACTTCTCATTAGTTCCAGAATTTGAAACTTTCTTCACTGAATTGTTTTCCGCCGATATTTCGGCATTCGTTAGTGTAACACCGAAAGAAATAGCACCATCCTGTTCCCCGTCATATTGGCTATCCGCCAATACCGAAAACATATTGCTGACTTCCATTCTCTCCATGCCCGAAGAACGCGGTGCTCGCGCGCCGCGTGGCCGCACAGCCGAGAGAAAGAGAGAGAGAGACAGCAAAATACAATAATCATAATTCCTTTTTTATATATATAATAAAGTAATAGAAAAACAATTTTTTTGTTCGTCAGTTCTTTTTTATTTCTTATGTTTTAGCTATGGGATCATTAAAAATCGTTCCTATTTGTAACATACCTTTGGATATAAATCTGTATACAAATAGAACTTCAAGCTGCCTGAATGATGTTTAGCTCGTCCTGACTCTGCTTTCAACTAATCTGAGATGTTCGGTGATAAGCGTCCTGAGGCTACAATAATATTTTTTATTTTAATCAAGTATTATTCTAAGTCTTGTGGAAGTATTTTATACTTTTTTAAATACACTTCATCGATATCGTGGAAGGGGTGGGAGAAGATTTGATGCGGCATATAAAAATGTTAGACGGCTTGTTGCGGTGAGGAGCCAAGGATACCGTGAATACGCTTATGCCCAGAAATGCATCGTCCTCGGAAAGGAGTGGGTCTTGAATTTAGGTGAGGGGGGGGGGGTAAATGGTTTATGAAGACATTATAGGGAAGACATTGAAGAGTAAATGGTTTATGAAATTCATTTTCCGGCAGGCGTGTTCTAGAGGAATCGAGCAGCTTGGGAACTAGACACCAATGTAAAATTGATGGAGAAGGGTCGTAGTTTCCAGGTGGAGTAAAAGTTAAGTAGGGGCTGTAAGGCCATTTAAAATATCGAATAAATTCTTGAAGTAAGATTGTATCTGCTCATGTGTGGCAGCTGCTATATGTGAAAATTCTAATTTTTAATCAAATGCATATTTAGAGGTAAATTTGTTATTTACATGGGTAATTGGAAAAGCAATTTCTAGGTCAACTGTAGATAGTATTGTCTACTTTCAATTTCAACCTATAAATTCATAATTTGTTCTAAGTATGTTTTAAGTTGTAATTTTTTTTTTGTTTCCTCTCTAACAGCCGCAAATATTTCAATTTCGCGCCTAGTTGAAAAATAAATAAAAATAAATGAATACAAATAAATAAATATGGAAATATTTCACTACTCTCTCTGCAATAGTTTTTTTATTATATTACATATGATATATATCAAGCTTTCGAGTATTCAGAACTCTTCTACTGGCCTATTAAAATATATATATATTAATACTAGCGGATGTGTACCCGGCTTCGCCCGGGTTTTATCCGAGTGAAAGTTTGCCTAACGAATATTATATATTATGAAGTATAATAAACAATGTTAAAGATTAGTTTTAATTATTAATCAAGATTGTGTGTGAATATGTGGGAAAGATGTAATATCGTTGTTGTTTTCTTGGCCGACTGTTTTACATATGGTGTTATCTTAAAATTGCTTGTTTTGAATATTTTTTTTAGATTGAGTTGAATGAATTGCTGAATTTTTTTTTTTGTATTTATATATAAATAAAATTAACTCTGTTGATTTTTTTTGTATTTATTCGATAACAGCGAAGTTACGCATGTTAAAGTTAGGAAAAATATTTTGATGTTAAGCAAAACCTGCTCCATCTCGTTTTACATAAATGTTGAAAATTTGGTCGAAATTGATGCATTTTAACGAAAGTTTTTAGTGAACAACACTTTTGAAATTTGCATTTTATTAATATAGATATAATATAAATGAATTTTAAAAATTGTTTTAAAAAAAATGCATCGGCCGGGAATCGAACCCTGGCCGCCCGCGTGGCAGGCGAGCATTCTACCACTGAACCACCGATGCTTTAAAAAATCAAATTCATTTATCGTCGCGACCAGTGCTGCGCCCTAGCGGTAAAAGACTGGAACTAACGCTTTTTGGTTTTTTATTTTTTAAAAAAAAGCACATTAACTTTTTTAGTTTTTTGAATAGCCTTTATGTTAAACGAAATCTCCAGCTACCTACATGCGAAATTCCATAATGATTGAGTCAGTAGATTTTGCGTGATGCGATAACAAACATCGATTTCGCATTTCATTTTTATATATATAAGGATATACATCAAGCAACAATTCTTAATCAATTCTGTCACCTTTTGCTTTGTGAATGGAATAAATACCCAAATATGACCATTTCTCATAACCAGCGGTGGTTCAGTGGTAGAATGCTCGCCTGCCACGCGGGCGGCCCGGGTTCGATTCCCGGCCGATGCATTTATTTTTTTTACAATTTTTAAAACTCATTTATATATTATACAAGAATGAAATCCACGGCGGCAATTTATAATTGTAACGAATAGTATTTGAATAAAAGCATTTAATCGGGTAAAACCCGGGCGTTGCCCGGGTCATTCGGCTAGTCCTTTATTATATCTATAAAAATGAAATCCAAAATCGATGTTTGTTATCGCGTTGCGCAAAATCTACAGAATAAATCATTATGAAATTTCGCATGTAGGTAGCTGAAGATTTCGTTTAACATATAGGCTATTCAAAAAACTAAAAAGGTTAATGTGCTTTTTAAAATAATATAAAACAAAAAAGCATTAGTTCCAGCCTTTTACCGCTTGGGCGCAGCACTGGTCGCGACGATAAATGAATTTGATTGGTTAATAATTAACACGTGGTTTGTTTACATGATGAATGTTAGTTTGTTCACATGATGAATGTTTTTAAAAGGTAAGATTATCCAATCGCCGTTAAACTTAAGAAAGTTATTTACTATAGTACTGGGAAGGTTTCTGGTTTGAATTTGGTTTGAAATAAATATTCTTTGCAATTTTATTTGCAAATATTCTACTTTCACTCGCAAGCAGCGCCTCTAGCGGCATCTGGCGAAATTATATTTATAAATTGTAACAATGCTTAAAATGTTTTCCAAGTACAATAAATTTAATTTGAGAATTTAGTAATATAATATTCCAATGACGTAAAAAAAACTTGGAATTTCAATATTAATATATATTTAAAGAAAATATTGTAACGTGTTTGTGTTAAATGTTAAAATGTAATATTAAAATATATTTTTACATTGTTAATTTAATTTGTTTTGTTTTATAATAGTGAAGATGCAAATTACATTGTTGCTGTTGTTTATTATCGTTTGTTTATATAAAAAACTTACATTGTATGTGATGATGATAACAAAAATTATTTTTTAAATTAATATATATAATTCATATTGAGGAAAAAAGAAATAATTAATTATCAAATTCACAAAAGTGACAATATCTTATTTAAAATATAAATGTTTTCAAAAAATTATGTGTTTCAAAATTATATTTAAACGCGTATAACAATTATTATATTTGTATACGTTTATAAATCAATATATAGGTGGATTGGATGTTTTCTAGAATCGTTTTAACAAATGTTCGTTAGGCAAACTTTTACTCGGAGAAAAACCGGACGAAGCCGGGTACATTCGCTAAATACAGTTATTTACAAATCTTCGTTTGTGGCTAGATACTATTCCTTCAACTTCAAATTACCGAGTGGACTAATTAATACTGTTTTTTTTTCAACTTATCGAGTATTTTTTCAAGGGACCGGGAAAATTTTCAAATTATCGAGAGTATGACAAGTATAGATTCAGTAGGGATTGGATGTTTGCTAGAATCGTTTTAACAAATGTTTGTTAGGCAAACCTTTACTCGGGTAAAAATCAGGCGAAGCCGGGAAACATATATATGTATATGTTTGTCGGCTATGCACGCCCTCAATATGTAACAAATCTCGCTGAAATTTGAAAAGGACAGAGTTAAATCTGGAAGAGTGTTTTTGTCGCACTTTAACCAAGAAAAATTATAGTACTGAGCAACAATATTTTTTTTGTCAGAAATGATAATGACAATATTGCTGTATCATGCTTGATTGACATAAACAAAATTATTTAGGGGAATATTCACTAAACCAGTCCACGGGCGGAGCCAGATAATAATTTTTAGTAGGCAGGAACAAAATTCTACCGCGAAACATTCACTCGAGCAGAAGGCACACGAAGCCAGGTCATCTCTACATATAAAATATCATTTCTCGGCCTTTTGGCTAAGATCATGTAGTATATCTCTAGATATTTTCATTTATATATATCTTATTAAAATTCTATTCAGTAGAGAGAATGGATATGCTTGCTCGAAAAATATATTTTATATATTATATAAATATATAATGTAACGAATATTATTATCATTATTATCATAATATTCTGTGTGTTCCGGAATATTATTATCAATAATATTCGTTAGGCAAACTTTCACTCGGATAAAACCCGGGCGAAGCCGGGTACACATTTGCTAGTATATATACAATAGAAAAAAATAAAATATAAGTGGGTCAGGTGTTGATATTAAAAATAAAGAAGGCATCTCCTGACCACGAGCACATGTGCTTTTTTAGATGGCAGAGCGCCATCTAGTGGAGCAAAAATAAACTAAACGTAATAGCTTGCTCCGAGATATTTGGCCAACCCAATTTATATATATAGTCTTAAAACGTGAGACTAGTGAGACTATACGAGTGGGGACTATATAGATGGCGTTAAATATCTAAGAGTGCGTACTTATTTATTTTTAAATAATTCAAAATAAAAAATGGAGTTGTCAATCACTTATAGTACCTGTGAAATATGTTTCTATTAATTATTTAGAAGTGAAATTTTTTTGTATGTGCATTTTATAAGTTTTTCCTCCAGATTTAATTACTTACTAGTATACATTGTACATTAATTATGTGTGCTTATCCCTAGTACACGTGGTACAGGCCATGATAATTATGGTGGGTAGAAGTATAGTCGACTGCTTTTACTGTAAGGGCACCACATGTCTACACATGTGATAAGCAGTTCAACTTTGACATTATGAAGCGTTTATCTTGTATATCACTATAAGATTCTTCATTAAAATTCTTCAATAGTTCGACGTCGCTGGTTGCCCGCCTTACTGGAGAACTCCAGATGCGCGTGCTCCGGCCACAACGCTGAAGTATTCTATGTAAAAACTTCAACATACTTTAGAAAACAATATAATATAATGCGGCTTGTGATTGTAAAACGCCATTTTAAAATTATACCGCATGTGTTTCATTTCAACGAAAAATCCAAATTTATTTTAAGGAGAAATAATGATTATTTCTAACCTTAGAGATGAGGTATGAAAGGATGAATTGTGAAGAGTAATGATAAACGGAAAAATAAAAGTGTCCAGGGATGGGAATCGAACCCAGAGTGTTCCGCTTACCGGGCAGATGCCATGTCCACTAGGCTACCCTAGACATATTTTTCCGTTCGTAAATAATACATAAAGTAATTTATAATACAATCTATATATATAAAATTGAATGTCTGTCTGTCTGTACTCTATAGATTCAAAAACCATACATCCAATCGCCGTGAAATTTTGGGATATTATTAGGTATAGCCCCGGGAAGGTTTTTGAAAAATAATATCTTGAATATCTTGAATATCCTTAGAGTTATTTGCAGATTTGTAGATTTAACTCGCAAGCAGTGCCAACATTGCGACGATGATAACAAGTTTTTTTATCTATAGGTTTTATTATCACTAAGTTTATTATCTTAAAGATTATTTATCAAAAGTAAGATTATCTAAGGATGACACGGCAATTTATTTGAGACAAGAATAATGATACAATTCCAAGGCGAAGATACTATTCCTTTAACTTCCAATTACCGAGGGAACCAATTAATATTGATTTTATTCAACTTATCGAGTATTTTTCAAGGGAACGGGAAAATATTTTCACTAGATAAAACGATGATTTTGTAATGTAGAAAATTAGGAAAGACAAAATTCAGGATGACGCGGCACACAGGGACCGGGAAAAAATGTTTACTTTATCGAGAGATTCAAATTTACGAGTTTCAAATTATCAAAATATATCTTCGTTTTTTTTATAAGTTTATAGAGAATTGTTTTAACAAATGTTCGTTAGACAAACCTTTACTCGGGTAAAACCCCGGGCGAAGCCGGGTACATCCGCTAGTATAATATAAAATAATTTTGGATTTTTGGTTGAAAAGAAACACATGTGGTATAATTTTAAAATGTTATACTTTAAAAAAAAATAATTAGAGGGAAATCATGTTATTATTATGTGGAATTTCCCAACCTCTCTTGATTACCAATAGTATTGGCTGAAATCTAATCGCCATTTCTACCCACCAATATGATTAGCACCTTTTCAGGCTAATGCGACATCTGATTGGAAATCCAAGAATTCCAGGGCAAAAGGAAATCCGTTAAAGAGATGGGCCGAGCTTGTCGAGCAGCACAAACAAATTCCAATAGAGGAAGACAATGCCGGTTCACCGAGATCGGTGCAGACCTGAAAAGACCTTCCGAAATCTGAGGCTGAAGGCCGGAAGAACAAGAGGGGCTGTGTCCAGTCAGCGGCCCAGAGTACAAGAAGAACCAAGTCGGTGGCCGGCAAGGTAGATAAATGTGTCTTCCTGGAATTTTCCCCCCGATCTTAGTCAGGCCTAGTACTTTCTGGCGCTGGAGGCAAAACTGGGCAAAGTACGGTGTACCAGATAACGAAGATTGAGGGTAAAATCCTAGTCGGCCTGTCCAGCGTGCAGCATGCCGACAAACTGATTAAAGAGGAGCTGGATATTGATGGCGCCAGCCTCCAAGCCTTCCACTTGAGGAAAAGGACGAAGCTCCTTCTGCTCGACAACGTGCTGTTCCTTTTGACAAACGATGACCTTGTCGCTGCGCTCAAAC
This sequence comes from Cordylochernes scorpioides, assembly GCA_030710605.1. Taxonomy (NCBI): domain Eukaryota; kingdom Metazoa; phylum Arthropoda; class Arachnida; order Pseudoscorpiones; family Chernetidae; genus Cordylochernes; species Cordylochernes scorpioides. The sequence goes on from CP092869.1 coordinate 58,753,422, forward strand.
CCTATGGGTAGGTGGTCTCAATTACTTAGAAATTGATGGAGCTGAAGGACCTCATCAAATTCTTACTTGATGGGCAGATGCACGTCGTGAAGCGTTTATAAACCTTCACGGCAGTGTGAATCTTTCGCTCATTCTGGTTTGTCATGAGGTGAAGAGAATGGGTATAATCACTCCTGTCGCTCTGTCATACAGTGTACGTTGTTCCCTATGTCAAAAAAGAGTCAATTGTCCTCGAACGCCTGAAACATAGGAGGAAAAGTTGTTTATTTCAGAGAAAAGGCCTGTTGAGCTTCCGAGTGCTTGGAGTAAGCAGTCTATTTCTTTTAATCTCTACAGTCACTATGCCTCTTCTAGAGGAACAAAAAATGAGGAACCAAAAGATTCTATTTTTCCTGCATCTGAAGAGTCTATTGCGTCTCAGAAGTCCCCTCCACCCCAAGAAACGCGCAATACGTCACAGATCCAGAAGAACGTACTCAAGCAAAATGAAAAGGCGTCAAAGGCGTTTTACAAAGTAGTCTTTGGGTATGGAGAGAGATGATCTCCAGACTTTTATCAACAATGGAAAAATGATTAAGCTTCTCCCCAAATCCAATAATTAATTATAAAAATTACAATTTTTTTAAAATTATAATTTAAAAAAACATTGTAATTTTTATAATAATTTATATTAAAGTCACAGTATTTGCGGTAGAAGGGGCAATCCAAATGAGATACCATAATCACGAAACGCTTATCTTGAATTAAAATAAAATTCATTTAAATGTTACGATTTTTCGACGTGTGAGAGAGAGATTGAGATTAAACTACTTTATTAATACGTCTATATAAGGATAAATACATAAATATATGTAATATTGTTGCAAATGTGATTCTGCCGACGTATGGATGAACTGGCAGTCGTGTACGTGAGGCGAGTGTTGATGTTCTTCCCACACGCGGACAACAAGAAGCAGAGGCAGGGCTAGATGTTAGCACCGAGAGTGGTCGGGGACAGCCCACGGGACAGAGGTAGAGGCCATGACACAAACTTGGATGCTTATCACCGAGACATGGAGAGACAGACTGTGTGAGACAGAAGCCGTCTGCCGAGAGACAGCCCCTAGAACCATCTGCTGACCCTCTGCCAAAACCTGTCCTGTTTACAGGGGACGTCTATAGAAATGTCCCTCGGGACCCTACATGGGCTGGGCGTTGCCTTTTTCCCTCCCTTCTGTCCCTGCCACCAGCTGACCGAACACTCTTTGTATCTTTATTTTTGACGTAACCATTTTTAGTTTTACATACAAATAGGGGGTGAAAATACAAATAGTTTATATACAAAATATGGGGGTGGTAGCAAATAGAAACAATGTGCATTTTAATAGAAGGTAGGATATTTTAAGACATCGGCTCTAACTAATTGGGAGATATGTGACATATACTAAAAGTATCATTATTATACAGTTTTAAAATAAACGATATATATAAATAAGATTATTTAGGGGTGATGATGATATAGGGGTCATAAAAATATTTATAAATATATAAAATACTTATAATTGATAAATCAATACATATATATATAGTCTTCATTGGTGGTATACACCGCGGGAAGACTCCACCACCGGTGGACCGCTAGAGTTCTTTCCCACAGAGTGGGCAGTTCGATGATGTGGCTGGCGTTAGCCAACTCAAAACAAAGATTTTACTTGTAGATTGTAACCTTCGCCACACTTGTCTTCATTTCCTTGGGATGGAGGCCGACGACGAAGAGCCACGCCTGTAGATCCAGAGGCATGTCACAGGAGACGAATACCTCCAGGAGGAGGGGTCGCTCGGCTCGGAAACTCCAACGGCACAAGTGGCACGCCTCTAGGCAGGATGGTCAGAATAGGGAGGACGTGGAGCGCCAGTCGTAGGGCGATACCTGCGTCGTGTCCCGAGAAGCAGTTGCGACGCAGATCCGCCCAGGAGATGGAACGGGACACATCTACGGTGGTAGTCCAGCACGCCACAAGCTCTTCAATAGAATTCGCATGCAGCCATGGCGAGTCCAGTGCTCGGCACGGCCTCTGGATGGTAAGGCGGGTAATGAGCATAACTAATCTCCGCAGGACGATGTTCTCCAAATCTAGCTCCGCATGATAGCTGGAGCTGACGTTTTTGTGCAGGAGGCGCAGCCAGGGTGAGCGTGCTAGGGCAGGAGAGCCATCGGAGAAGTCTTCGACCGTCGCCCGTAGCCATCAGGTCTGGCGGCCATATGAACCTACTTTCGCCTCGAAAACGCAGGGACCCCAGGCTGGCGAAATGTAGAACTTGGTGGTCCAACTCAAGGACCCTAGAGGCGGCCTCTCAGAGGCTCAGCGGCGCACCCACGCTTAGATGCGAACCAGCCAAGAGAAGCTGTTTGAGGCACTGCGCAGTGAGGCCTGGATCCTCTTCAGGCAGGCGAGCTGAAGCTGGCCTGCGCGTGTCAAGCAGGCCAACGCCACCCTCGGAGACTGGGCTAGTCAGGATGTCCCCGGGAAACCACAAGACTCGGAATGTACCCCACACGAAGCGCACCAGTCGCGCCTGCAGCCGGCCGATTGAGGTTTCAGATGAAACGTAGCCGTGGAGGTGATACAGGGTGGAACCCAGGATCAGGCTGTTGGCTCCGCGTGCTAGACCTATCAGTGACAGAGCTACCTGTCCCCCCTGTAAGAGCCATGAGCGTACTGCCAAATTAGTCGATGGCTTTCTTTTGCTAATTACACTAGTACACAAAATGAAAAATAAATTCTCCTCCTCAAATAAACAAAACATTTTCTGGGCTAACATTTTTTTCTGATTAACGTGATATCAATTTTTTTTTTTCGATTAGCTCAATTTCTCAAGTTATGGATATAATGCCTTTTACCCATGAAATTCATCTATTGGAGTTAAAGTTATAATATTAAACTTATCACTATATAAATAAATGTGCCAAAGATAGTGCAAATGAAGAAACAATATTATACATATAAGCATGCGTATATATTTTACTTTAATAACTGCCCTTAGATATATATATATATTTATCAAACTAATTACTCTTATATATTAATTTTTATTTAAAAACCTAATTCCCTACCCTTTCATTTTCAAAATTATCAGGAGAAATGTTTTTATATATAAGAAGGAAGGTCTTAACAAAAAGCTGTGTATGCGAAAAAACATTTTATTTGGTTTTATAAACATTATTTATAAAGATGCATAAATATATATATATATATATTTAGGAAGTAATAAAAAATATTATAATCATAGATTTAAAGATTTTTTCTGTGACGTCTATTATATTTTGCTTGTTTGTCATCACTAATCAGATTCCAACAATAATCCGCCACCATATGTTGATTCCAAAAACCATTGTTTCGTTGCTCAATGATTTTAATATCTTGGGGGAAGCGTTCACCTTGTTCTCCGCTCTCTGCACCGAGATTATCAGGGAAAAAGTTTAAATGTGCATCCTTAAAATGCATTTTTAAATTCATTAAGCATCCGAGCTTATGGAATTTGTTTACGAATTTGAGATCCAATGAAAATACCTTCCGTTATCTTAGAACAACTAATCTTCGAAAATTTAGTCATTAAATATTTGACAGCATCACTATATATATTATTTTAAAGCCTTTACAAAAATTTTCATTAACCTTAATTTGATATGTAAAGGAGGAAGAAGCATTTTTAGTTTATGGACAAGTGGTTCATTTTCAACGTTTTGTTCACCTAGGCGAAACATACTTCTTTCATGCCACATTTTTTGTATATAATGATTCCCTCTGTCTCTGCTGTCCCACTTGCATAAAAATCAAGGATACTTTGTTTTTCCTTTCTGCAAGCCCTGTAAAATTCCTATAATTTTAAGATCAACGCAAACTTTCCAACAATGTTAGGTATATAATTCAACAATTATAAGATTTTCTCAAGAGTCGAATAGGTTTCTTCCATTCGGGTTGAATAGGCAACTGGTATGGAAGGTAATACACTACTATAGTGCAACAAACAAGCCTTCAAACTAGTTTAGAGGAATCACTAAAGAGTCTATGCTCGGTAGCATTGTAATTAAATTGCATAGTTTTAAAAACGCCTTCAATATCATTGCAGTACACTAATCCTTGTTCTTCAGAAAAAATGGCAAAAAACATTGTTCCCTATTAAGATAGACAGAGATTTTGGTTTGTGGTAACAAGAGGTTCCTTTGCTTTAATCTTGATCCAAGGATTTTTGCTGCTTCTTTTGATAGCCCTAGATCCCTAACTAGATCATTCAATGATGCCTGATAAAATAAATGTGGAATGCCACTTTCATTTGAAATAAATTCAGGGTCTTCTAATTGTGGACCATTTGCAAATGCTGTGTGCTGATCATCTTTTTTGATATAGGATTCTTGAACCGTTTTTGGAATCGGTATGGGATTCTCGAGGTCGTGAAGAATAGGTTGTCTAGTTGATGGTATATCAGGATAAAAGTTAGTTTGCTACTTTTTGCTATTAAGGCCTGTGATTTTGCAAACACAGAAATAACAATCGTCATGGTGATTTTTTTGGTTCTCGCCAAACCATTAGTACACCAAAGGGCATACCTTTTGATTTCCCCCATTTTCCATTGCAAAAGCCCTTGATAGCACGTTCCGCACACACTATGGGGGCACCACCACTTGTCTTGATCACCTCAGGCCACACCAAAATATTCTTTATAGCATTATTTTATCTTTGGTGTGATACGTTTCCTCTGTTTGGGAATTGTAAATTTTCCACAAATGTAGCAGAACATTTCTGGATTACCTTTGCATTTATTTATATATTTAAAAATATTTATGAAAATAAATGTATTGTTAAACATTTTCTTGATATAAAATTTCCATGGTACGCATTTCATCTAAATGATGATTAAATTTTATGCCTACAAAGTCAATATCTTCAAAATATTTTGATGACAGCGATGACATCAGCTTCTTCATAAAATTAAATATTTTCAAATATTTTTCAAAAATTTGAGCAAATTTTTAAAAATGAAGGTTATATTCATGATCTACGGGTTGGAATTTACTAGAAACAACTTTCAAATATTGAGAAGGAAAAAGTGTGTGTACTAGTGTTATTAAACGTCATTGCTTAATATTTAAAAAACGTATTGCCCGAGTCCATTTTTACCCGAATGTAATATACAAGGGGGGATCAATAAATAAGGTGAATTATCTTATTTCTTAAAAATTAAAAGAGCAAAAATAATTTAAACCACAGAATATTAAAATATAACATCGAGAGACTATTTAAGGTGTTCTGTTCTTTTTTCCCACGCGCAGAAAAAAAGATGCAGCCTATTGTAATCAAATCAACGATCGGCCCAGCTGGCGAAAAGGTCAGTATAATCGACACCAACATACTTTTGAAAATTCTTGAAAGATGTGGCATCGAGTACAAAGTAGAAGAAACTCCTTCAACAAAGAAACGAACTCGCGAATCCCCCTCAGTTTCAACACCACGTAGCCATAAGACACCGAGAATGGAAGTTGTCTCACAGCATAATGAAAACGATGTCTCCATGAACGAGGTAACTGAAGTCCCTCAAGAAACGTCCGCAGCTACCCTTTCTCAGGTTAACGAAGAAAACATTGATGAAGATGGTCCTTGGACAAAAGTCACACATGCAAAAAAGCCAAGAATACCACCTGTAATAGCAGAAAATGTAACAGACTGGAAGTTGCTCTGCCAAGAGCTGAAAGACCTGTGCACAGATAAATTCCAATGCACGATCTCAGGAAATAAGCACATTATCAAGGCCAAAAATATTTCAGACTTCAAAAAAATCAGGGAATATGTTCAAAAAAACAATGGCGGCTACTCTTATAGACTCCAAGAAGAAAAAACCGCTCAAAGTAGTATTAAAGGGCGTGACAACAGCCTACAAGACTGAAGATATAGCAATAGAACTTGCAACAATGGGCTTTACTGAGACCTCTGTGAAGAGACTTCATAGACAATCAACTAAAAGGCCAATGAATTTAGTACTGGTAGAATTACCGAAAAATGAACAAAACAAGAACATTTTTACGGAATAACTGAACTTCTCTATCAGAAAATTGCAGTAGAATCTTTCAGAACAACAAACCGTGTGACTCAATGCTTCAACTGCCAGGGTTTCGGGCACGGTCAACTTAACTGCTTCCTGAAACCAAAATGCGTCAAGTGTGCCGAGGAGCACCATTCGAAGGACTGCCCAAGAAAGTCAAGACAACTTCCCCCAAAGTGTGCAAACTGCGAAGAAGCGCACACAGCCAATTACCGCGGATGCCCTAAGTTTCCAAGAGTACATCAGCAACAACCAAGATACCCTGGTCAGTACAAACCTAACAACCCACTTCCGATTTCAAAAAGATCTGAAACACTGCCGAAAATTGTAGAACAACAAAACCAAAGCAATGCTGAGGTTGTGACAAGAAAAAATTCTCGTTCTGAAACTAAGGACCTGTGTGAAAAATTGATTGCAAGTAATCAAAACATACCTACAATGAATTGCAAATTACCTTTTAAAATTATTGCTTGGAATTGTAACGGAATCAGACCAAAGAAAGAAGAATTATTGCACTTTTTAGAAGATAACTCAATTGACATTGCTCTGCTCAGTGAAACTCACCTTAAACCCTCAATTGATCTAAAGTTCAGGAACTATCAAACCATTAGAACTGATCGAATTACAGGAAAGGGTGGGGGAACAGCCATCATTATAAAATCCTTTTTTAAATATAAAAGATATGCTGATTCATACTTTAAACTTGGAAAATACTTCAATTCTGATAAAACCAGATGGAAAAAACCCTCTTGCAAATCACAGCAATTTATAAGAAGCCTGATGAACCATTATTGGAAGAAGATTTGAGCCAACTGATAAAACACAACCACTCAATAATCGTTGCAGGAGACTGGAACTCCAAACACCCTCTTTGGGGATCAAGGACTTCAAATAACAGTGGAATCGTGCTGCACAATTTCTCTGAAAGAGAAAGCCTCGACATTGTCGCACCTTCGTCACCCACGCATTACAGTCCACTCGGCAATCCCGATTTCCTAGACTTCGCTGTACTTAAAAACATTCCCTGGACCCCAAAGGCCAGAACCACCGACGATTTATCATCTGACCATCTCCCTGTAATCTTTGAATTGAATTGCCCAAAGGATGAATTCACAACCCAGCTCAGCCGAGTAACTAATTGGGTTCATTTTCAACAAGATCTAATCTCCACCACGCCCCCCAGACTCCCCTTGAAAACTGAAGTAGACATTGATTCAGCAGTTGGAATTTTAAACGAAAAAATTAATAATAGCTACTCGAAAAACACCATAGTTTCATCTTCCAAATTAATAAAGAACCCAAAAACCAAAGCCTTAATAAGGGAGAAAAATAAAGCTAGGAAAAGATGGCAATCAACCTGGGATCCAGCTCATAGAGCTACTTACCTCGATCTTCAAGGAAAGGTAAATCAAGCCCTTGAAGCAGAGAAATCTGAAAATTGGAATAGTTTTTTAAGCAAACTTGAATCGAGCCCAACAGACTTCTGGAAAAAAACAAAACCCATTAGGGAAAAAACTGACAAAATCACTAGTTTAAACGCAAATGGAAAAACCTTGCTGACCGACAAAGAAATTGGAAATGATCTTTCAGAGCATTTTTCCAAACACTTTTCCAAGGCGGAGGATGAGGTTCCGTCGTACCTAACAGATAACACTTGCCATCATCCCCAAGAGAATATACTATCAATGACAACGCCAAATGAAGTCAAGGAAGTGATTAAAAACCTAGGTAATCACAAAGCTCCAGGCCACGACAATATTACGCCGCAAATGACTAAAAACCTCCCCATCAAATGGATAGTTTTCCTCGCTAGGATCTTCAATGCTGCATTACACCTGTGCTACTTCCCGAAGACATGGAAACATGCCATTATCATAACCATTCCAAAAAAATCACCTGTCAAATCACCTGAAGATCTCAGACCAATCAGCCTTCTCTCTACCATCGGTAAGGTATACGAGAGAATCGTTCTTCGCAGATTGCAGTCATACATGGATTCTATTAACTTTATCATTCCTCAACAATTTGGATTCAGAAAAGGACACTCCACAACCCACCAGCTAATCACAGTAATAAACTACATCCAAATAAGAAAGTCCCACAATGAGGCAGTAGGTGCTGTTTTTCTAGACTTTACCAAAGCCTTTGATAGAGTATGGCATGATGGCTTGATAGCAAAAATAACAAAAAATCATTTTCCAAGGGATTTTATCAAATTCTTGAAAAACTATCTCCAGGACAGAACCTTTTCAATTAAGCAAGGGAATTATATAACCACGGCAAAACCAACCCAGATTGGAGTCCCTCAAGGCTCTATCCTTGGACCCTACCTATTCAACATCTACATCAACGATTTCCCTCCACATCCAAAATGTCAAATAAAACTTTTCGCAGATGACGGAGCAATTTTATCAAACTCCAAATCAATAGGAATAATAACTACACATCTCCAAAATTACATAAACAGTATAACCAAATGGTGCAATGATTGGAAATTAGACATCAACCCAAAAAAGTATCAGGCAATAATTTTTCCTCCACTAGACAATAAAAAATTCAAGCCACAATCCATCCTGAAGGTAAACCAGAGCCCTATTAACTGGACTGACAGCGTTAAATATCTTGGAGTTACCTTAGACTCCAAGTTGAAATTCAACATTCATGTCAAAAATATCATAAAGAAAGCAAAAATCGCCAAAATAACATTATCAAGCCTGTTCAACTATAGAAGCAAATTGACTACAAAACAAAAGTTTACTCTATACAGAAGTTGTATCCTCCCGATAGTAACATACGCACTCCCGGTTTGGTGCAAATATATTACAGCCACAGACAAAAATAGGATAAACGCATTCATGAGAATCTGCCTTCGGACAAGTATAGGAGCTCCATTCAACCTATCAAACAAGATACTGAAGGAGGACTTGAACCAACCCGATCTAGAAGATATGTACCAAACTTCCGTTAAGAAATTATACTTTCAAATGCAAAACTCAAATATAATCCAACCATACAAGATATTCTACAAAATAAAGGAGATATCAATCCCCGATTCCGACGACCCGGCCCTGACACTTTGTCAAGAGCTCATCGCCCAACAGCTGCCCTCCTGCAAGGCCTAGAGGGACCACTTCTACTCCACCAACTCGCCATGTGTAAATAGCCAGGACAAGGTGACTCGCGAGCTGTGCTCGAATGTAACACCTGTAAATTGAGACGAAATAAATAAATAAATTTCCCACGCGCGGCGCGAGACTTATAAATAAACTAAAATGGAAGCTCCCTTGAAGAATTGCACCACGCTTGAACAACGTGCAGTTATTCGTTTCTTGAATGCAGAAGGTATTCAAACATCTCAAATATGCCAAAGAATGAGAAATATCTATGGTGAGTCTTGTTTGTCTCAAAAAACATTTATAAATGAATTAACGAGTTCAAAAATGGACGAATTACATGTACCGATATTGAGCGACCTGGACGACCAAGTGTTACAGCGACGCCAAGCACGATAAATGCGGTTGAAAACTTAATTTTGGAGGATAGAAAAATATCCATTTTTACCATAGCCGACAATTTTAATATAAGCTTTGGAACTGTGCACACCATTATTAAATAACAATTGCAATTTAGAAAAATATGCTTCAGATGGATTCCACATTTCCTTAATTTGGACCAAAAACTTAACCGTATTCGGGTTTCAAAGGCTCTGTTAAAGCGGTATGAAGAGGAAGGTGATCATTTCCTTGACCAAATTGTAACTGGATATGAGAGTTGTTGTTATCATTATGATCCTTCGACAAAACGTGCATCTATGGAATGGAAACGAGGCGACTCTCCAAGACCAAAAAAAATCAGGTCTCAACGTTCGGCCGGTAAAGTTTTGATAACAATTTTTTGGGATGTTGATGGACCAATCTGTCTCGATTTTTTATCCACAAGGCAACGTATGAACGGCGACCTTTATTGTGACATTCTTGTAAATAAGCTAAAGCCCGGTATAAGAAACAAAACAGGGTTTTGAAGTTTTAGAACATCCTGCATATAGTCCAGACCTAGCCTCCTCTGACTATTTCCTTTTTGGACTACTAAAGAAGGAGTTAAAGGGAAAGCGATTTGACTCGGATGAAGATGTCCAGAAAGTGGTGCAAGATTTTTTTCACACGCTTCCTAAGAGTGCCTATAAAGAGGGTATTTACAAGTTGCCAGAACGATGGAGACGATGTATAGAAAGCCAAGGTGATTATTTTGAATAAATCAAGTCCTAATTTTTAATATCGTTCTTATTTTTTTTAATAAATTGAAATTCACCTTATTTATTGATCCTACCTTGTAGAAAAGATAATTTTTTTCATACAATCAAATTATGTTTCATTAATTATTTAAACACCTTTCTACAAACCTTTTTGGGTCTGAGTGCGTGTATTTTTTTTATAGATTTCAATAAAGTAAAAGCATCTGAATGAATATAAATTTTAAAAATCTTTTATAAATAGCACGAGTACAGCAAATCCTTGCCCCTATGGATATTTATATGGCTATTTTCTTCATATTGAGGAACGGAATAACGTGCTATATATAGGGATTAAATTTGGTTTTATTCTGTTTTTGGACGATATTTAAAAGACTATCATAGGAATCAAAGCAGTATCTACACATACACACAAAGCTAAATATACCAGACGTATTATCACACGTTGATCAGAGCAAGGTCATGAGAAATCGGTGGTAACATTGAAAAAATACATTATGAAATCCTCTACTTACGTCACATGACAAAATATAGTCATTTTCCATAACCTACGACTGTTTTCCACACGTGCTATCAATTGATCATAGGATATTTTGAGTGATGATAATGTCATTTTTCAGGGACTTGTGCCATCTGATTTCTAGCCAATAAATTTCCATCGAGAATACCACTTGCTAACTTTTCTTTTTTTGGGGACAACAGATGGGCAATCTCTTGATTGATTATTTTGTTGGATATTCTTGCAACGTTTGTGATCACACACACACACACAAAAAGGTTTCTAAAATAAATTCTCAACAAAATGATAATCCAACCCATTATTATATTCATAAAATCATATTGCAATTTCATTCAGACGTGGGAGGATGGATTTATATTTAACACTAGCGGACGTACCCGGCTTCGCCCGGGTTTTACCCGAGTAAAAGTTTGTCTAACGAATCTCTCGATAAAGTGAATATTTTTTCCCGGTCCCTTGAAAAATACTCGATAAGTTGAATAAAATCAATATTAATTGGTTCCCTCGGTAATTGGAAGTTAAAGGAATAGTATCTTGCCTTGGAATTGTATCATTATTCTTGTCTCAAATAAATTGCCGTGTCATCCTGAATTTTGTCTTTCCTAATTTTCTACATTACAAAATCATCGTATCATCATGATAATATTTAGAGCAGATTGTTGAATTATAACAGATAAATTAGAATATTTATCTTGATTATTTCTAGGCGAAAAGTTATTTCAAAAATTTTATTTGCTAGAAACCTTCCCAGTACTATACTAAATAACTTCTCAAAGTTTCATGGCGATCCAATGAGTGGTTTGGTCAGGCATAAAGGACAAACAAACAAACAAACAGACACACATACATTCATTTTTATATATATAGATTAACACCTAAATATGAAAAACATTTCCAAATTATATCATAGGTGAAGTTAAAATTCTCTATAATAAAGTTTTTTGTCTGTGAGGTGATCCATAATTGTATTTGTTATATAGTTTCTCTGTTATAAAGAGTTTTATATGGATTTTTTTTTTTTTTTTTGTTATAAAGAATTTCGTTCTAGAGAATTTTCATTAAAGGGCAGATACAAGAATCACTCCAAAAGGTTTTGCAATCAATATTTAATAATTAAAATATTACAAAATATATTATACCATTAAAATATACATGCATTTTTTACCGAACATAAACATTTTCATAAAATAGTAACAACAATTACTCATAGAGGGCGTGACTTTGTTTACAGCGGCAGCAGTAATTTCTAAACATTGCATCAGAAACAATAGAGTTGACTAGAAAAATTTTACGCGCCATGATCTTTTATTATTATAAAAGTAATTTAACTTCTAAAGAATACCATGAAAGATTGATGAAAGTTTCAGAAGATAAAGCTCCTTCTATTAGAACAGTTTTCAATTAGTTTAATAAATTTATATTTGGAAAAACCAACCTTGAATATGTACCTCGTTCGGGTCGACCACCAACATCAGTGACCCAAGAAAAAATTGAGCTGGTAAGATTTTTACTTTAAAAAGATCGAATAATTACGTATCAGCAGCAAGAGAAATGTGTGGGCATTGGATCGGCAGCAATCAACAACATCATTAATGATCAGTTAAAATACAGAAAACTTGTTAGTAGATGGGTACCTCACAGCTTGACTGAAGACCAAAAACTTGGTCGGATTAAATGGTCTAATTTTTAGTTGAAAAAAAATGTTATGAAGGCAAATCAAAGGCTTTTAAAAAAATATTATTACAGTTGACGAAACTTGGATTTAAATTTTTGATCCAGAAACAAAACGGCAATCTACTCTTTGGTGCTCTTCAAAATTACCTCCTCCTAAGAATGTTCGCAGAACTCGAAGTTTTGGAAAACAAATGGTCGCTTGTTTTTTTTTTTAGAAAAAGGGGTTTCATTGATATTGTGAAGTTAGAAGATCGAAATACAGTTAATAGTGACTGGTATACAACAAAATTGATTCTATCAGTATTTGAAAAATCAAGCAAAGCTGACCAAGAGCTCAACTTAGAGGAGCCCTTCTTCACCATGACAATGCAAGACCGCACACCTCATCCCAAACATTAGACCTTTTAGCCAACTCTGGTGTCCAATTAGTCACTCATCCACCATATTAATCAGACCTAGCACCTTTTTACTTTTTTATTTTCAAAAGTTAAGTTATTGTTAAAATGGATAAAATATGTCACTGATGATGAAGCACTGCAAGCCTTCATCAATGCCGTGAATTCCATCCCCGAAGGTGACTGGTGTAAGTGCCTCGATAATTGGTTTTCACTGATGAAATCTTGCATAGGTGCTAAAAATCCATGTAGATATTAATGGTATAATTTATTTTTTAATGTTTTAATTATTTAATATTGTTTGCAAAAACTTTTGGAGTGACCCTTGTATTTTCATTAACGGATGTTTTCGTTATAAAATTTGTTATAAAGATTTTTATTAAGCATTTTGAGATTTCTTTCGGATATTCGGAATTTTTTAGTCATTGTGCGTGTGTGTGATAGTTTTAGTCACTATAAAAAGAATCTCGATATCCTCTCTTAAGATGTCAATAAACTGAAGCCGTCTCTGCACTGAAAATCCCAGGGGATCCAGCCATGTAATTTTCCAGAATCTGATGTCATCTATTGCAGAGAGTTCTGATATATAAACTGAAAGGTGTCTAGGGTGGAAAAGGAATATTTTTTCCAGGAACTTATCTTTGTAGATGTCAATTCCACTGCCACACAGTTCAGTTTCAAGTTAGCTATCGTCAGTGTGTAAATTGTGATGTCGAAGTAGGAGCTATTTTCCTCAATGATTTGGAGGTCAAGAGCTTTAAGTAATTCTGCCTGAGTTTCATGTTTATGGGGATTGACTGGGAGATGAGGGATTTAGGTGAGTTCATTGCGAGTTCTGTGTTGGGGTAGAAAGTCCTATATTTGTGATTAATTAGGATGGCTAAAAGATTAGAATTGTGATCCATGTTGAGGGGAGTAGGGCGTTGTAGTCTGTTCATTTTAGTCCCAAGCCCAGATGAAAAAGGAGAAGAGGGAGCAGTCACAAGCTCTCTAAAAACCTGGGCTCATCTGGCTCGGCTGATAGCCCCCTGTAAAGGCTCCTGATCCAGGGATACAGGATAAGTAGCGTTTGTACTCCATGTTAGGAGCGGCTGAACATTGCGTCTGTCCCTTATGTCAGAGACGGCCATTTCTTTTGGACCTAAGTCGGCCTGTCACTGAGTAGTGCTCCCAGGTTTAAGACTCATTCCACTTCTCTCAATCATGATGGTTGTCAATGTGTAATAAATTTGTTTTTATATATATTATATTTCATAATGCTCCTGCTTCAATGAATATTTGCTTACAACTTCAATATCCTCAAAGCTTATCTCTATTCTTTCCACATCACCAAGAGGAGAGTCCTTCAAAATGTCGTATATAAATCAGAACAGCCATTTGCAATGGGAGCCACACAATTCAATAGATCAAGTTCGTCAATAATAACTCAATAAAGATTATGGTAAATGGCTTCTAAAGTTTGGTCTAGTTACTTGAGGTGGAGTCACATGTTGATGACTTAAGCCGTCGGGTTCTGGCTTAAACTACATCTCTAGGCCATTTTTTCCCGTGGATAGAGGTCAAATGTTTTCTTAAACTGAATATATTTTTAATGAAAGTGGAACAAAATTGAGACAATTTATTCTCAATTTATTAGCCAAAAGTCAAATTATTAATAAATATGGTTAACCCAGGCTCCTGGAGAGTATCCTTAGAAGTAATTGAATTTTCAACAACCTAAAAACTAAATTTTGTGTCTGAGAATTTATAATTTTAATTTTTTAATATCTGAATATATTTTGCAACACACATACAGAATATATATCATTCAACATATTTACATAGAAAGAAATAAAAATTGCATTTGATTTTTTTTTTAATTACGAATTTCCTAAATTAGCTTTACAAGGGAAAAAAGTTTCATTGACCCTCAGTCAAAGGTCAAATTAAAATAAAATGATTAATCCCTGCCCAGTAAAAGGCATTCCATCAAAGGAGGAAAATTTTCCAAGTATTTCTTCAATTATTTTTGTTGAATCTCTAATTGATATAGATTAAATAGATAATTCATATCTAAGTTAGGTAGGAATTTGATCAGTACTCCCAGCCCTCCCCCTCGCCGTCATATAAAAAAATGATCTTCAAAACTTTCCACCCGCTATAATCGACGACTGGTTGGACTATATCGTTTTACCTTGAAAATCACGTAGGTCGTGGTAACCATGGTGGATTAAGACTGCTTGTACTGTACGTACAGTGCGTTCCTAGACATGTAGTATCAGACCATGGTAATCATGGGAGGTAGAGGGGGTTGTGACTACTTATACTGTGATTTCATAGGTATTAATAAGTCGTGATAATTATTGTGAATAGAGAGTTGTGGTTTATTGTAATGTAAGTGCATCACATGTCTACACATGTACGCTTTAAAGCTCTTTATTCAGACATTTATATTAACTACATAGCATTATTCACTTAGTATAATTTACATAGGAAAATATCAATGGCTATATACACATAGTAAAGTCAGTTTTACATGAGTCAAAGTTTCAGCTTAGCAAGTAAAGATGAATATAGAGACATTTAGAGAGTATATATTTACAGCATTTTTATACATTAGACATGAGCTTCTAAAAGTGATTCAAACTCGGTTTCGATATTGTAGTCATAGTTAAAATTGATGCTTATCCAGAATTTGTACATTACATACTTGGCGATGGTAAAAGTTTCCCTCTTAACCGTTGCTACATGATCAAAAACGAATTTCCTTCGATCAAAAACAAAACGTGAATCGCTACTCTCACATATATGTTTTAATTTTACATAAAAACGCGCTAACGACGGGCAATCGAAATAGCGGTGTTCTATTGTTGGTGGTCCCCTGCACGTCGGGCATCGCGATTTGCCAAGGAGTCTGAGATACGGCAGTGCGCATAATTTCATTCTCCAGGCTATGACTTCGAATATTTTGTTTGGTGGTTTCCATACCGGTTCGATGGCAAAATTCCATCTTAAAGATTCGTTATAAGCATTTCCGATGTTTAGATGGGATTGGAGAATCAGATTTCTAAGAGTGCTGCTCTTTGTCTTACAAAATATGCGTTTATCAGTTTTAATATTTAGGTGGAGTATATTCGTTGAGCTGTTGTTGCGGTTCGTGAAATGGCCGTTCCTTATTTTGTTGTAAAAATTTGTTAGTTTGTTATAGTCGGAGTTAATGTTCCTCGTTGTGCTCGTGAAGAAATAACCAATCGGACGCATTTCTCCTCTTTCATCGACGAAGTCTTTAAACATTTTAATCCCTCTCACGCTAAATATAAAGGGGTTGTCGAGGTGAAGGTCTTGTAAGAAACGACATTTAGTTATAATTATATGTAAGAAATCGTCGTAGGATAGCTTCTCAAAATCGATGTGGAGCGATGGTGAAATAATTTTCCAAGTAAGGAGGATTTGTTTGGTTCTAGGCGATGACAGGCTGTAAGGTCGTACTTTAAAAGATTAAAATAGGTTTGTGAATTCCTATTCTTTATAAGAAATTCGTTTTCATTTACAATTCCATTCATCATTTTCTGGATTCGCTTCATAATAAAAATGTCTCTCTGGGTGATAAGGTGTATAAGGCCTAGTCCTTCTTCTTCTTTGGGGAGGCAGTTTATTTCACTCTTTGTCCAAGTTTCATTAAGATATAAAGCGTCATCAAGGAGAGTTTGTAAGCCGTTTAGAACAGAGTCAGACGGGAGCGTACTATTAACTAGATACATAAATTTTGTAATAAAGTATTCGTTCAGATAGCGAGACTTCTTATGAAGAAGCAGCGAAACAATCTTTTCTTTAATATAATTCAGTGACGTTATGAAGTTTGTACTAAGAAATTCTATTTGAGTTTTGAAAGGCGTCACACTATTTTCTACTATAACCCCTAAAATTTTACACTTTTCGGTTTTCATTTCAATGTTGTAGGGTGTGTCTATTCTGGAACTCCAATCTTCACACCAAAGTCCTTGGCCTTTATTGAAGTTTACCTTTATTCTCGATATCTCTTCGAAATCTCTAAAGTATTTGTAGACCGTTTCAAATTCCCGGTCGTCGTTTATGATGAAGACGAAATCGTCGGCCTAGGCTAAGAATTTGGTTAATTGTCGGAGCGAACTCTTCTCAGTGTATAAATTAATGATGTCGTGGCTATTGAGAAAAGAAGCGCGGAAAGGCCGCAACCTTGTCTCACGCCTGTGGCGACTGTAAAATTAGGCCAGAGTTAATTATTGATTTCTATTCGAGCTCTGTTATCATCAAAGATTAACTCCACCCATTTCATTAAATCGGGGGGCGTTTTCAGTGTTTTAAGGGTTTCTAGAATTAACTTTCTGTCAATTGTGTCGAAGGCTTTTTCTAAGTCAAGAGTGACAAGGGCAAGAGGTATTTTGTGCATTTTTGCGTGGAAAATAGCATTTTCAATCACCGGTAAAATGTCAAATATTGTCCTTCCAGGAATTGCATACTTTTGCTCCTTCGGCACCATCAGTGGGGAAAGAGGCTTAATTCTATTCAGCAGGATTTTAAAGAGAATTCTATAGTCACTATTCATCAGGGTGATTGGTCTCCAGTCTTTAATTGTTTTCGGAATACGACTTTTGGCAAGTAGAATTATTTTGCCCCCTCTCATATATTCTGGAAGGACGTCATTTTCGTATGCTTGCGTGAAAACGTCTGCAAGGATCCGACTACTTCAAATAATAATTTTTTGTAAAACTCTGCAGGGATATTTTATTCACCAGCGGATTTTCTGTTAGGGAGTGTTTTGATTGAGTCGAGTTTTTCTTTCTTTGTTACTGGTTCATTGATGACCGGAGGAAAGTATATTTCTCTGTCTGGAATTATATTGACGTAAGCTTTAATGTGTTCGAGGTTGTTGACAACAACTGGTTTACATTTTTCTCTATAGAAGAAATAAATATGGTTTAAGATATCATTTGTATTATATAGCAATACGTCGTTGTCATTTAGAAGTGTTGTTAGTGCGGGGCGTTGGTGGAAAGTCTTTTAACATGGTACTTTTGGCAGGTGGCTGCGATGTCGCACACCAATTGTTTGTAACATTTCCACTTCGATGAGGCACTCAGGGAATTAAGGCTTTGGATGACTTCTTTATATTCGTGATTTAAAACGGTTTCGAAGTTTTGTTTTTCAAAATTTTTCCTGTCAATATAGTTTCTTTTTTCTATGTCGTGTAGAGGTGTGAAGAACATATCGGCTACAAGCATGTCGTGGTCCGAGATCGAGTATGGCACAACAGAGCAATATCTGAAGACATGAGTAAGGTTTGCCGGGGCCATAATCCTGTCAATTCGCGTCTTAAAGATCGCGTTCGCCACTGAAGATACGCATGTAAAGCCGTCGTCATTAAGGTTGAGGAGTCTATAGATGTCTATAAAATTCCTTACCCTGTTAAATTCTTTTAGAATATTTAATATCGATATATTTTTCGAATCGCTATGCCCGAACTTGTCTTTAATGTTGAAGTCGCCAAGAATTATAATTTGTACATCGCGTGAGTACTTATCAATAAATGTTTGTATAGTTGTTAGATCGGCTTCTAGATCGCAAGGTTCGCGTTTAAAGTGGACGTTTATTATAACGATTAGTTGGTTATTTAAATTGATTTCGATTGCGCATATATAACTGTCTTTAAGAACGGTGAAATTATTGCGGAGAAGAGATGTATTTATTAAGATGAGCTGACCATTCCCTCGATTGGTGCTTTTATTTATATAAGATTCAAAGTTAGCAATGCTGTTGGGAAACGTGAAGGTGTCAATATTTGTTTCTTGTATTGCATAAATGTTAATATTATTTTGTTTGATAATTTCAAAGAGTTATTCTTTGCGCTTAGCGTGTGTGATTCCACAAACGTTGATAGTTGCGCAACTTATGTTTTGCATAAAGTTCCCTCCCTACCTCTCCCAAACGATAGTCCGAAGGTGGTTAGAGAGCCCAGCGCCCAGGAATGATTTAAATGCATAAATAAAAAGAAACAATATGCAAAGGAAAGGTAGCTATGCATTAAAAATGAATCAAAAGTAGAGATAAATGCAACCAAAAATATAAGTAATAGTAAAAGGAAGAACGCAATAAAGACATAGAATATCAAGGTGTCAAACAAGGCTGAATATAGAAAGGTGAAATAGAGTTGAAGACATTTATTCTGTAAATCCATATCCTTTAGGATAGGAAAAATAAGTTTTATTGTGAAATGAGATAAATGATAAAATAAATGAAGGACATAGCTTAAAACCATGTTCGAAAATAAAATAAGCAAATATGAAAACATGGTTGGTGTCTTTGCAAAGAAAGAAAGTAAAATAGAAGACTCATACTCATTATAGTTAAGTACTGTAGATTTGGTAAAATAAGTGTGGTTATAAGAAGATATAAAAGATAAAAATAAAATAAGAACCAGGTGTAAAACAAAGTAGGAAAATGAAAGGAAGTTGAAATGAAGGCAAGGTAGGAGGTATCTATGCAAAGGATGAGAGTACTCACAGTCCATGTACTTTTTAGGTGAGGGGGTCGATGTCCGTCTCCTTGAAGATGGTGCTAATCTGCGCCAGTTTCTTTATTAAGATTCTTCTCTTGTTTTTCTTGAGGTTCTAGGTTATTTTGGCATGGAGAAGCTCCTGTCTGTATTCGCGCAGCTTCTTCAAAAGGTCGGGATGTCTGTCAGCTTGAACTGCTATTTTTTCCTTTCTGGATAATCCGGTTTTACGAAATATATCTCTCAAGACCGTCACCATGTTCTCACCTCCTTCTGCCTGGGTGTCGTCCACGATGACGTCGTTCATAACCGAAGTGTCGCTGCTGCTCACCGAGACATCGTCCTCTTCTTCCTCTCTTCACTTGATTCACACAATTGGTTCTTGTATCTTTTTACGTTAGAATCAGATTCCTGGGTGTCCTCGTTTTTTTCATTACCATCTACTTTTTTCTTTTTGAAGCAGAGATTTCTTTAGCTGGCACATCTTCCGGTACTTCTGAGTCTTGAATTACCACAGGTGTGAGTTTATCGTCTCTCAGTTCCTGCAGTGTTTCTGGGGTTGAGACTGGAGGTGTTGCCTCTTCAAGGCCGGAGGTGTCTGGATTGAGAGAACTCTTAGACGTCGGTATGATGGCTTCCTTAGGAATGGGTTCAGAGGGGCATTTTTCTTTGGAATGTCCATGTCGGTTGCAATTTGAGCAAATTACATCCTCATTGATGTAAACTCTGAAGTTATTGTCCATATATGTTATGTCCATGGTTTGTGGGATCATTGCGTTTTCCTTCTTCTTGAAGATAATTTCTCTCCTGAGTGTGGAGAGGTGTTTCAATTGAGGGCAGGTCGTTGGGAAAGGGATAGGGCGCGTACTAATTGTTTGTCCGTAGGGCAGGAGATGGTTAGCCAAGACTTCATCTGGGATAAAGCTCATTATTCGCGATACGATATATTTGCGGGGAATATTGAATAGAGGCGTTGGAAATATTTTGGTGTCCCTTAATGTGAAGCCAATTTCAATCAGAGTTTTAGCATGTTCAGGTGTTGCCAGCGATATTATCGCCTGTTTGTTCATTTTTCCAGCTGACGTAATGTTTTCCGGTTTTACAATGTCGGCAATCGCTAGGAAGTATTCTTCAGCGGGTATATCGCTGTCCGCCTTGAATTGAATGGTTGACAGGATTGTTCTACTTCTATTTTGATATGTTTTGTTTCTTTATCAAATATTAGTTTCCTTTCTGCTGATTCGTTGTTGGTTGGATAAGTATTCTTATTGTTGTCATTATTCGGTTGAGGATTCATATTTTGATGAGAAAATCGGTTCGAAGGGTGAGCTGATGTAGAAGGAAACACGGCGACACGTGAAACATGATCCGATAATGAGGGAGGGAGGGACGCCGGCGGGGCGCCCCGCTGTGCCGTCGTCATGGTGATTTTACGTAATAAATATCCCACTGATATTTAAAAATACAAATCGTGGGAGATAAACTAAGATCATCACACAAAAGTTATATCAAAAGATAGCTTATGAAATTATACACAAGTTGATATGAATTTTTAAATGAATAAATCGGATTTAGGCAATTTGGAGGTTAAAGAACGCAGGAGCTAGAAGGAACGAACCTACCCGGTCATTGTCCTCCGCGTACTACACATGTAGTGCCAGACCATGGTAACCAAGGTAGGTCGAGGGTTTTGACCGCTTTAAAAAAAAAAAAAAAAAAAGGATAAAATATAAAATCATAAAAAAAAAATATATATATATACTAACAATCTTATCTACCTTCTTTATAAAACTCTTTTTTTTTTTTTTTTCCTTATTATTAGTTTGATTAAAAGTGCATGGTTCTGTCTTTCTCTCTTTTTTCTAACTATTATATATATTCTCTCTTCGATTATTCTATATATAGGATTAGAGTATGTCTGAATGACGTGTAAAAGCCGATGTAATAGACGTTACTTTGTTACTTTTTATTGTTATTAATTATAAATATATAATTAACTTGAGGATGTAGTAGAAGTAAAGGATTTTTTTTTTTTTTCTCTCTCTATCTACAAATTAATAACATTTTACAAATTTTATAATTTGAATTTAAATGATCATAATAGTGAAGATAATCTTAATACAAAACTGGACTATAAAATTAAATAACTATTTATTATTATAATTAATTTAGATTTAGCTTGCTAATCTAATCAAATCTAACTGATATAAGTTATCATTATTATCAGTTTGCTCCTTAAGTTTTAAAATTAGAATCACTGTTATAATTTTGTTATATAGTTTCTACACTATATTAATTCATATGAGCTTGCTCTATGATATATTTTTTATATATAACATAATATACAAATTAAATTATATTAGATATTCTAATATAAATAAATCTTCATACAAATTTTAATTATCTTTCATTGTTTGATTATTAAAAATTAAATTATAAAAGTAATTCTAGAAAAAATAATTTCAGAACTTTTGTTTTTTTCAGTGTTTTGTTAGTTTAAAGATGTTTTTTTTTTATTAGTTATTCTTAAAAATATAACAGATAACAAACAGTAATATCTATATATTTATAGATTAATTATTCAATTTATTACAAATTTTATCACCACAAAAACAATTAAGTAAAATATATTTAAAAATTCATAAGAATAACAAACTAAAAAAACAAAAAAACTACAAACATATTAGTGTTAGCACCTCTTTTATGTTAATATAAACTCGCTAAGAATTGCCTAAGAAAAAATTGTCAAACTTGTCCCTCTCTTAAGAACCATGACACTTTTCAAACAACTAGTTGTAAATTAGTGAATACTATTTATAACGAATTTATACGAATAAACCTACATAGAAACCACGCTAAAAAATCAATTGGTAATATATATATGAAAGAACACAATCAATTACATACTTTTAACAACTTTAAGATAGAAATACTAGACATATGTCAAAACAAAAAACAACGACTATTATTAGAAAACAACTACATTTATAAACACAACACATTATTCCCTTATGGACTTAACGACGAATTAAACTACACATACAAACCACAAACAGAAGAAATTTCAACTTATGAAATCAGTTGCAAATACAAAAAAAATGAATTTAAAACTAAACCTAATAAAACTAGAGGTAAAACTACAAATAAATTAGGTTACATTGAATTTGAAGAATTACTGGACCCAAAACAAATGTACACTAACAACTTCGTCGATAAATTTATTAAAACATTATTTAAACTAAATAATAATAAATTTATCAAACTCATAGAATATATTAAAATTCATAATCTGACTAACAGATTTGCTGGATCATGGCGGCGAACGGTTGGCTCCTTGGCAACACTGGAGCTGACTCACTTCCAGATGATGTAACCCTGCAAGCGGCGTCTCGCCATCGCTGTCTTGTTTTCCTTCTCCCCATGTATGTTTACTTTTAATCTATATATATTCCCTTTACCTTATAGTTAATTAAAGTATAATTAACGTTGAGCGCTGTGTGTAATCAATTGGAATACAACAAAGATTATGAGACTGAAAACGCGCAAGGACTAAAACGTGAAACTGAAGAAGCACAAGGATAAAAACGTCAGACTGAAAACGCGCAAGGCCTAAAACGTCAAACTGAAGAAGCACAAGACTTAAAGCGTCAGACTGAAGAAGCGCGAAGCCTAAAACGTGAGTAACAAAATTTCCTTTGATTACTTGGAACATCCTTTTTTTTTCTACTTACCAAATATTTTGTAAAATGGCAAACACAACAATTACAAAATTAAATGGTGCTAATTACTCCAGCTGGAGCTTCCAGATGAAACTCGTTCTAATCGAAAACGATTTGTGGAGTTTGATCAATCCAGGAGAGGCTAAGCCTGATCCTAGTGACCTTGTTGCAACAAAACTTTTTTTGTCGCGGGAGGGTAAGGCGTTTGCAAAAATTTGCCTCGGGATTAATGATGAACAACAATTGCATGTTCAACATTTGAATACTCCGAAAGAGGTCTGGGAG
>CP092869.1:58776952-58799398 GCA_030710605.1 Cordylochernes scorpioides
TCAAATGTAGTAATAGGCAGAGCCGTTTCTCTTTTTCGTAATTAGCGGTTGACATTTAGCAACAAGAAGTCTCTTTAAGCATTATTGAAATTTAACTATAAATAATTGAGTATATTCCCAGCAATATATGAACATTTTTAATTACAAGAGTAAATATTTAAAAATATATAAAATTATATATAGAATATATTTGTATTAAAATGTTTGATTTTTAGGTGTGTAACTGATTTTATGTTTAATAATATTGTGTTTAATATATTTAGATATCTCTATGTTAAAATCTTTATTTAGATTTTTTTAACTCTTGATACTGATGTTTCGTAAATGATGTTTCGTAATTTTGAGACTATTTGACTATTGTCAATTTGTAAATTTAAAATTCATTTTTAAAAATTAAATCCATAACTAATTAATTGCGGAACATCTTGATAAAACCTTTTCTATAAAAATGTGCCTTAAAAAGAAAAATATTTCAGCTACAAATATTAAACAATTAATTTTTTTTTTTTTTTATGAGTAAAAATAGAAGCAACGCGGAACACAGTCTTCGTATATTGAGTGAAGAGATAAAAATTAGTGAAACATAGAAATCCATGATGATAATCCTCATCGCTTTTATTTTCACGTATGTAAATAATATTGTTAAATGGTTGTAGCTGAAATGTTTTCTTATATATTTTTTTTTCTACTGATTTTTAATCTATTTAAAATAGAATATTTTATTAAATGTTTTTATTAATTAATTATTATGACCACATATTTCAGTTTCCAAGTCTGCCATACTGGAATTGTCCTTAAAATGAAACTTTATTGTATTTCTATCGAGCAATGTCGAGACTTGGCATTTATATATACATAAGTATATATGTGGTATGAAAGGTGGGGAAAAAGCACACCACAAGTTGGAAGAGGAACCCAGGCAACCAGAGAGAGAGAGAGAGAGAGACGGGTCCGGCACAGCCGGGCGGCCGTTCGTGTCGCACACAATCCCCAACTGTCTTAATATTCCCGAAGTGTTAACTGACGGACTCCAGGGGATGCCCTTGGAATGTCGCTGGTGTCTCAAGTGACTGGAATTTACCCTCCCGTCTCTCTCTGGGTTGTCTGTAGGTTGGCTTTATTATTCCTGGAAGAGTATATATTATGACATATATATATTAACTCTCTTTCTTTTTTATCCTAACATTAAGGACAGAAGTTTGTTTGTTTTTTTAAAGATAAATTCAAGTTTATCACTCCGTGTATATAGATGACGCGCGTTATTGTCATTAATTTAATTTACATATGTGTCCAGGATAAGAAGAACAAGTACTTGTTGACATGTGAGAAGACAACGACCGAAGAGAGTCCTGAAGTGACAGCTGCACAACTGTAAACACTAAATAAACAGAAATATATACCTTATAGTACAGCCTGTACATATACTGTGTCTTATGTATTTAAACCCCATATGCAAATACATAATTAACTAAAGGCCGTCCAAATATTCAAAAATTATATCAATTCACAAGTTTATATTTTAATTTGCATATACAATGACTCCATAACTCCATGACCATAACTCTGTCATCATTTGTTTATAAAAATGAAGGTCGTCTCTCCCGTCAAAATAAACTCTAAAACTAATCGCCATCTATTGACCATCTCTCCAAACAAGCGGGCTCAGATCGATGCCAAAGCTTGTGTTGTGGCTTTGTTACCGACCTGAGTCCGTCAGAACAGAGACGGTCAATAGATGGCGATTAGTTTTAGTGTTTATTTTGATGGGAGAGGCGACCTTTATTTTTAAAGATCAATTTTCTTTCGGCAAAATTTTAACATCCATATACAAGGTATGTCCCATAAGTTCCCGGACTGGGCGCATAAAAAATAAATAAATGAAAAATGTGAATAAATTTAACTGTTTATTATAGAAAATATATCTGGCAACACGGTGGTACCAATATCGAGGAGGTACGTGCGCGCGCGCCAAGGTCATTCTAATTTATTTAAAGGTTACACCTAGCGCTGCGGCGATTTTACGATGGAACAAAAATTGATGCAGAGGATTTGCATAGAATTTTGTGTGAAACTTCAAATATCAGTAACCGAAACTTTTGAAATGCTTAATAAAGCATTCCTCAATGACGCCCCAAAGAGAACAACTGTTTTTGAATGGCATTCTAGATTTAAAGCTGGCAGAATTTCCATTGAAGATGATCCTCGTCAAGGACGCCCAAATTTCAAAGGACTGATTGAAATGTGCAAAGAATCACCGAATTTATAAAAGAAAATCCTCGAACTACTTTTCTGGAACTAGAGCAAGACACAGGCATCTCTAAAACAACGATTGGAAGGATCGTAACCGAAGCTTTGAAGCTCAAAAAGACTCCTGCAGAATTCATCCCAAGATTCCTCACTAATGAGCAAAAACTGTGTAGGCTTGCAACCTGTGAGGACATTTTGGAAATGACAAGAACGGGTCCAGAATGGAAAGACAAGATAATCACAGACGACGAGACATGGGTCTATGACTATGACCCTGAAACCAAGCGTCGCCGAGTGGAGAGGTCAAGGTGAGCCTAAACCCAGAAAATCCAGGATATTGAAATTCAGAAACAAGGTGTTGCTGGTCGCTTTTTTGGATAACAAGGGCATTGTTCATCACGAGTATCTTCCTGCAGGCCAAACAGTTATTAAGGAAATGTATTTGGGCATTCTTCGCCGTCTAAGGGAAGGGTTTCGAAAATAAAAAGCCCGAAAAATGGACTAATGGTGGCTGGATCCTACACCATGACAATGCCCGCCCTCACTCAGAACACTTGGTGACCAGATTTTGGCGAAAAACGGGACACAAATCCTACCTCAACCACCCTATTCCCCAGACATCACACCAATTTCCCAAACGCGGTGGCGCTGGTGCGTTGAAGAATAGGGGGGTTTACTTTGAAAAGTTTTAATATATATATATTTTTAAATATCTTACCTTTTTTTTATGGACCCAGTCCGGGAACTTATGGGACATACCTTGTAATCGCCATCTATGTGATTTTTCTTTCAATTTATCCACAAACAGATTATTTTAATGAAATAAACTCGCTTTTGTATTTCAATTTATTCTGATGAATATAGAGGCATAAGAGTAGAATACAGAAATCATGGAATGATGAGAATCATGACTCCCTTGGGAGTTTGCAGCTGTTAAGTGATGAGGTAAAGGACATTCAGGGAAGCAGAAATTCAATTACAAGAACCTCAGGATCGTGTAGCAAAGAGAGGGGTCTGCAATTTGAGAATCTTCAGTCGTTTCTCAAAGACATACATGGCATGGTAGCTCCGTTAGAATCATTTACATGTGTTAGCCTAAAATGTCTGGTCATTGACACTTACCTGGGAATATGGAATAAGTCTATGCCATTCTAAAAAGTTGGAAGAAGATGGTGCCAGACATTATTGTTACGACTCTTCTCAGCCGACGATTTTTGTGTGCAAGGTTTCTGAGAAATCAATGTGGGTTCGTTTTGGATACAGCTTAGTACTATGGATTTATTCTCAGAGCTTTAAAAAGGATGTTAATAACTAGACATAGTAGATGAACTTGCCTTCAATGTCCGCCCCGGGTAGGTGCCTCCTCGTCCTTCTTTGCACCGTCCTCCTCTTGTTGATCCACACGGTCCCGGACCCATTTCCGTAGCCAACTTGCCGCGTCTGTCGTCACCGCCGTTCTCCTTGCTGCAGGTCCCGTTGTCACCAGACAGACTTCTCCCCCCCAGACTGCCATGTCTTCTCGGCGCACAAACCCCCGGCAGGCCGGCCGCTAACTCGGCTGCTTGTTTCAAGACGACACCAGCTGGACTCCCTCTGCCGCCCCCTCCTCTGGAATCCCTCCATCAACACCTCTCCGTGGAGGGGCCCCAGCATACCTTCTTCTCTTGGCTTGCCCGCTTCTTCTCCTCTACTTCTTTGCTGCACCGCTGATCGGCGGCCCTTAGATCTCCCTTACGTCTCTGGCCACATGAGGGTCGTCAGCCTCCCGGAAGCGTAACGGCAGGGTTAGTACCAACCCTTGTTTGCAGAATCACATCTCAACTTGGGCTTTCTTCCCACTCTTAATCATTGCCGACGACATTGATTGGTCTCGCTGTCTAGCACAGGGCGGTGGATCTCCACGCGATGGCGGCCATATTTCAATGCCTACGATACTTTCATCTGATAATTTGAATTCTCCTCGAGAACACTCTGTAACCGCGATATACATTTCCAAAGGGTTGGGATCTATTGTATTGCGCTTTTTCCGCTTCCTTCCACGACGGGGCTGTAGATCGTCGATCTTTACAGTGGATTCGCTCACTTGATCCACGCTGTCCATATCGTGGACTTCCAGCACGCATTCGTCCATGTTAAACTCCCATAGGTGGTCGGAAACGTCCCTTTCATATTTCGGTTTCCCGTTCTCTTGCTCTATAAACTCTCTCTTTCCAAACCCTCCAGACCTGGGTCTCTTCGTGCCGACCCCGCACAGGGCTGTGAATTTCTTAATCCTTCAGGAGGTGTCGGACCCAGTGGAAGTCTCAACGTCGATAGAACCTTTCCTAGGCGGTGGCTGCTTGATATGCACCTCGTCGGGCGAAGCAACGAAGATGATAGGTACACATTCTTGGCACATCTTTTCAGCTTGCATTGCAGACCACGGCGCTGACACATTGCGCGCGACTTCCGCGTCACAGACATTGTCGTCGGACTTCCACAGAGCGTCCAATGCTCTATCCCATTCAGTCGGGTCGCCGGCTCCAACTTCGGGGTGCTTCGACCATCTTGCCTTGTCGCACTTCCACGGAGCACCCAGCTCCGTCCCGTCCAGTTGGATCGCCGCTGTAGTCCCTGACAGTCTGGCACTGTCGCAGAAGTCAGCCACGCCCGTCACATTGCAGCTCGCCAAGATCGTTGTTGTTTTCCTGGAGTATTTTAGAAATAATCCCAGGGGTGGAATTTCCGCACTGTATATCACCTGGGGGGCATTCTTCTTCCGTCCTCTTGATTTTGTACAAAACACTCGTGCCACAGCCGTTGTCGGAGGCGATCAGCTTTTCCTCCTCCGCTACACAACCAGTCTGGATCATTTCCTGCTGTCGACACTCTTCGAACTTCTTAATCACGGAAGAATCTTCTAGCATAGATTCTGGCAGTCCACTTACGACGTCTCCCGACGTGATGGTCTTTGTTGTGATGGTCTTGTCGGGATCTTCATCACCTGGAATCGTCTTTTTTCCCCACAGGCATTGAGTACGTAGGCTATTATTTGCTGTGATTGTTTTGAAAAGCCATCAGGATTTTCTGGCGGTATTACAATGACCTTAACTTCGCAAGACATTGGTGTGGCAGAACGTTTGACATTCCGATTATGTTCGAGTCGGCTCATTCGCGATTCCAATGGAGTAACCCCTTCTTTAATCGATCTAACGTCTTCTTTGAGCTCATCTACTTTCTGGTTTATCAAACTGAGCAATTTCTTGAATTTTTCAATTTCGAGGTCGGTTAGGTGTCCCATTTTTCTTTTTAAATTAGCGCAAAATAAAATCTTCAATTGAAATTAACTAAGCTGTATCCCACTTCTGACATCAAATGTTACGACTCTTCTCAGCCGTCGATGTTTGTGTGCAAGGTTTTCTGAGAAAACAATGTGGGTTTGTTTTGGATACAGCTTAGTACTATGGATTTATTCTCAGAGCTTTAAAAAGGATGTTAATAACTAGACATAGTAGATGAACTTGCCTTCAATGTCCGCCCCAGGTAGGTGCCTCATCGTCCTTCTTTGCACCGTCTTCCTCTTGTTGATCCACACGGTTCCGGAACCACTTCCCGTAGTAACTTACCGCGTCTGTCGTCACCCGCCGTTCTCCTTGCTGCAGGTCCCGTTGTCACCAGACAGACTTCTCCCCCCAGACTGCCATGTCTTCTCGGCGCACAAACCCCCGGCAGGCCGGCCGCTAACTCGGCTGCTTGTTTCAAGACGACACCAGCTGGACTCCCTCTGCCGCCCCCTCCTCTGGAATCCCTCTATCAACACCTCTCCGTGGAGGGGCCCCTGCATACCTTCTTCTCTTGGCTTGCCCGCTTCTTCTCTTCTACTTCTTTTCTGCACCGCTTCACTATGAACTGGAAAGCCTAATTAGATTAGATTTAGATCAAACTAACTACTTTTTACCATAACCGCATATATATGGTATGTTTTATATAATTCTTTTAAAACCTTACACAGATACATATGCCAATAAAGATATATAAATTGTTTACTTTGGCGAAAAAAAAACATCCTCTCATTAGAGCAATACATTTAATATAAATTCATATAGTGGAGGTTGTAAATGGAAATAATATTTGCATATATACACAAAGAGGCATAGGTTTCTTTTCTGCTAACTCCCTGCACAGTTCACAAACACACGTGTCTTACGGCTTAAGGAATTCAAAGTTTTTAATGATTAGATAATGAAATCTAATAATTTTATACAGGAACACGTGGTACAGGCCATGCTAATCATGGTGTATAGCAGTAGGCGACTGATTTTGCTCTACGTGGGCCACTATTTTGTTTATGTCAATCAAGCATGATACAGCAATATTGTCATCATCATTTCTGGCTGAAAATATTGTTGCTCAGTACTTAATTAATTTTAATTTTTCTTGGTTATAATTGCGACAAAAACTCTTCCAGATTTAACTCTCTGTCCTGTTCAAATTTCAGCGAGATTACATATTGAAGGCGTGCATAGACGTTAACATATTTATATATATATGTTCCCGGCTTCGCCCGGTTTTTACCCGAGTAAAAGTTTGCCTAAAGAATATTTGTTAAAACGATTCTAGAAAACATCCAAATCCACCTATATATAGATTTATAAACGTATATAAATATTGTTTATATGCGTTTAAATATATTTTTGAAACACATAATTTTTTTTATTTTTTTTTAAATTAAATTTTAAATAAGATATAATCTATAAATATATATTAATATTGAAATGCCAAGTTTTTTACAACGTCATTGGAATATTATATTACTAAATCTTCATTTAAATATCAAATTTATTATACTTGGAATACATTTGCCATTTTTACAATTTATAAATGGAATTTCACCAGATGCCGCGAGAAGCGCTGCTTGTGGGTGAAGTAGACAATTTAAAAATAAATTGCAACGAATATTTATTTCAAATCAAATTCAAACCAGAAACCTTCCCAGTAGTGTAGTAAATAACTTTCTAAAGTTTCACGGCGATTGGATGATCTTACCTTTTAAAAAGATTCATCGTGTAAACAAATAAACATTCATCGTGTAAACAAACTACGTGTAAAATTATTAACAAATCAAATTCATTTATCGTCGCGACCAGTGCTGCGCCAAGCGGTAAAAGGCTGGAACTAACGCTTTTTGGTTTTACATTTAAAAAAAAAGTACATTAACCTTTTTAGTTTTTGAATAGCCTATATGTTAAACGAAATATTCAGCTACTTACATGCGAAATTTCATATTGATTGATTTTGTAGATTTTGCGCAACGCGATAACAAACATCGATATTGGATTTCATTTATATATATATAAATGATATTGCTACTCGCTAAACTTCCATCAGTGCTTTTCTTTTTTTATTTCATTAGTAAGGGACTGCCCTGTAGGGCGAAGTACGGTGTCGTGAGCCCCGAGCCGCTACGGTAACCATGAAAGCCTACAGGGAACTCTGAAATGTGGCTGATTATCGGTGCAATGACACCCCCCCCTTCCACGGAGAAGGACAAGACACCACCGCCACCATCATGCATAATTTTTATTTGTCCTAAATAAATTTCTGTGTCATTCTGAAGTTTGATTTTCATAATTTTCCACGTTGCAATATTCTATATCTATTAAAACAACACCAGCTCAAATGAATCAATTCTATAAGAAGTAATTATAGCAAAACTGGATTTAAAAGATTAGAAAACTTCTAGAAACTCTCTAGGTTAACAGAGAAAACAACTGATAACTTCTAAACTCAAATCAATAAATGAATGGACATCAGGAAAAAATATATAATATTTGAGTCTCGTTCCTTTTATATTTACGATATCTTCACTCCAAAAAAATACCTTTTGGAGTTTCAAAATAAATTAAAATGACATTTTTAAACATTCCATACCCAATATCCATATCAAACCTTAATTAGAACAAAGCAATAACGTGACTCTTGTAGGGGTGTAGACAAGGTACTTGGTTACACTTAGGACAAGAGCCTTGCACTAACTAATTTATTAAAGCATAGGTTATATAAAGATTAAAAAGGGAAAGAGAGGAAACAAAGAGGTTGCATCCTCCGTAGAAAGTAAACAAACACAACAGCGTCGTTAGGCTA
Organism: Cordylochernes scorpioides; assembly: GCA_030710605.1. Taxonomy (NCBI): domain Eukaryota; kingdom Metazoa; phylum Arthropoda; class Arachnida; order Pseudoscorpiones; family Chernetidae; genus Cordylochernes; species Cordylochernes scorpioides. The sequence continues at coordinate 58,785,323 of CP092869.1, forward strand.
AACTTTACAGTCAGTAGGAGAAGGGGGGGGGGGGCGACGTCATCCTTCCGGTCACGTGTTATACTTGAGTGGCGGCGCTGGTGTCCAACATATCCCCTCCCGGAATAACTTCAGCTGGACGTTTATTCCGATAGTCCATCAGCGCTCTACAGTACTTTTCATGCTGGCTTCTAGCAAGAGGCTTGGTAAGGAAGTCAGCAGGGTTCTCAGCACTCGGAGTGTAGAAAAGTTCGATTGCTTCTTCTGAGATCTTTTCTCGAACAAAATGGTACTTTACGGCAAAATGTCTAGTTTTCGATTTGTCGATGTAATTTTTCGCATGGGAAATTGCAGCTTGGTTGTCGCAGAATACTTTTGTTTCTCCACAAATCAAACTTGACATTTTCAGCTGTTCCATCAGATTCCGTACCCATGTGATGTCCCTTCACAGCTGATGACAGTGCAATGTATTCCGATTCCATAGTACTCAAAGCGGTAACTGTTTGTTTGGTGCTTCTCCAAATTATTGGTGCTCCAGCTAAAATGATTAGATGTCCAGATACTCCTTTTCGGTCTACAATGTCTGAGGCCCAACTTGCATCCGAAAAGGCAATCAAAGGTTTGCCAGTGGATCTGTAAGTTATGCCAAAGTCCTTGGTGCTCTTCAGATAACGCAGCACGCGTTTCCCAGCTTCCCAGTGTTTTCTTGTGTAGTTATCACAGCATCTGGATAGGATCCCGACTGCGTAGGCGATGTCGGGCCTGGTTCTCTGAGAAAGGTATGACAGTCCTCCGATCAGTTCACGGTATGGAAACCGCTCATTGGAATTTCCATTTTTCCTTACACTCAGGTCAAGATTGGTTTCCATTGGAGTCGAGACACCTTTTGCATCCTGTAGTCTGAAACATTGAAGCAGTTCTTCTATGTAGTTACTTTGAGAAAGAGTCATACTTCCATATTCTGACTTCTTGAAGGATACTCCAAGCATATGAGAAATTGGTCCTAGATACTTCACTTCAAAACTGGAATTAAGAGTTCTCTGCATTTGTTTCTCGCTGCTTGATTCTCTGAAATGGCAAAGATGTCATCCACATAAATTGAGAGAATGATCCTTCCTTCTTCAAGTTCAACTTCGTCGATGCTCGGATCAATTGGGTTACGTTGGAATCCTATTTCGTGAAGTTGTTTGTTTAAGAATTTATTCCAGCATCTTCCGCTCTGTTTTAATCCATAGATTGATTTCTTAAGCTTGCAGAACAAGTTTTCTTCTCCTGGTTTCTTGAAGCATTCAGGTTGTTCCATGTAAATAGTCTCATTGAGTGTCCCATGAAGATAAGCACTCTTCACGTCGAGTTGGTCAATGAACCAGTTCTTTTCTGTTGCTATCGCCGTTAATAGCCTTATAGTTTCAAAAACTGGAGACAGGAGTATAGACTTCGTTGTAGTCAATTCCTCTACGTTGAGTGAAGCCTTTGGCGACTAGACGTGCTTTGTATCTAGTGGTACCATCCACTGCATTGATTTTCTTATTTAGTACCCATCTACATTTTAAAGGTTTGATACCTTTCGGCAATTCCTGCAGTTGCCATACATCATGTCTTTCGAGCGCTTCCCTTTCTTCTTCAATGGCTTCTATCCAATTAACTACCTGAGGGCTGTTCATGGCTTCTTCATAAGTGGGGTTATTGTCCTCTGCATTTGTGGCATTTATCTGTCCACCACTATTATCCTCTTCCGGAGATTCTGCCGTCTTTCCATGACTTCGGAGTGTCATTGGATGGCTTCTCAGGTTCTCTGGGAGAGTCTCAGATAGCTGATCTATTCCACCTGTAGTTCCAATCAGTTCTTCAGTTTCTCGGTCTACTGGTTGATCTGCATTACTTTCTTCTTGAAAGGAGGCCTCTTTCGAGGAGAAATGGACAGATGGTAGAGTATCCCTTTCTCTTTTGGGCTGTTTATAGAGGTTTTCTTCTTTGAATACACAATTTCTAGATTCCACCACTTGGCGTTTTTCAGGAATCCAGATTCTCCAACCTCGTCCCTGTAGAGAATAACCCACGAGAATTCCATTAGTGGCTCTTGGCTGAAGCTTCGAATTCCTTCTTTGTTTTGGAACATGAACAAAGGTTTCGCAGCCGATTGCTCTCAGATGTTGCAGAGCAGGTCTTTTTCCAAACCACAATTCAAAAGGGCGTTTTCTCTTCATTGTGTCTGTTTGTAACACGATTTCTCAAGTATGCTGCTGTGTTGGTGAGCTCTGCCCAAGAGGCGGTTGGCAGATTGCAACTGTTCACAGTACTCCTCACTAAGTTCAGCAAAGTCCTATTCATGCGTTCGGCGACACCATTCTGTTCAGGTGTGTAGACCATGGTGCGTTCATGTAATATACCATGGGCCTTCGTGAAAATATCCCAAGGAGATGAACAGAACTCTAGTCCGTTATCTGTACGGATCCTCTCGAGAGAAAATTCCGTCTGATTTTCAGCTTCTTTCATCCATTCCTTGATTTTTTCTAGAGTATCGCCCTTCCTTTTGAGGAAATATACCCTTGTATATCTTGATGCGTCATCAATGATGGTCAAGACAAATCTTGATCCACCCCAGCTCTCAATCTTGAACGGTCCCATTAGATCACAGTGAACAAGGGCTAGTGTCTGAGTTTTCCTTGTAGATCTCAAATTCAGGGGAAAGGTCTTTTTGTCGATTTTCCAATCATACAATCAGAGCACTTATCAGGTTTTCCAGCCTGACAGTTCAAACCAATGACAACTTCTCTTTTCATCATGTTTACTATGGTGTCATAGTTGATATGCATGAGTCTCTGATTCCATAAATTTAGTGGGAATTTACGAAAATTGTTGGTTTGAGCAATGGAATTTGAACATTCTCCTGATTCTGGAAATTTGGACGGAGCAGTCCTGACGAGATAGAGCCTTCCTCTCTTCTCTGCTCTGATCATCAAGTTATGATCATTGTCGTAGATATGACATCCCTTCTTGTCGAAGATAACCTCATGACCATTTTCCACAATTTGTAGAACAGAGAGTACACCATGTCTGATCCCAGGTACGAACATTGCATTCTGAGCAACTATGCTTCTAAGTTGTCCAGAATTGTTGATCAGATCTACTTGAGCATTACCTCTTCCTATGTTTGAATGTGATGTACCATCAATGGTGGTCACTTGTCCTACATTGTCGTCATTCAAGTGGAAAAATGCCTTCTGTTCGGAGTCATATGATGCGTGGCACCTGAGTCAATTACCCACGTATCCTCTTCTGATACAACTGCTGCATTATACATCACATTCAAGTTCTTTGCTTCGTGATGTTGATGTATCGCACCCTTTTCCTGTTGTTTACCGTTATTCTTTTTCAGTTGAAACAGTCCCGTGCAATATGCCCTGTTTCCTACATCCGAAACATTTTCTAACAGTTTTAGAACCTTGATGTTCATGAGGGAATTGGTTTCTTGTTAGAGTTCCTGACTGACAGTGCACCCATCCCTTCATTTGTTGTAGCATACCGGCGCTCTGCCTCAGCTAACAATTTACGTCTGATGTTGGCACTGGTGAACTCTGACTCTGGTAAGTTACACATTGTTGATATAACATTATCCCAGTCCTCGGGCATTCCACAAATAATTAGCATGCTTAGATCACCGTCTTCAATTTTATTCCCTACACCTGTGAGTTCACTCACTATTAGATTTATGCTTCCCAAATAGGCATTCATGTTCGCATGCTGACCGAATTTCTGGGAGTACAACTTTCGACGCAGTTGGAGAATTCTGTGTTTGCTATCCCTGGGTGCATAAAGTCTTTGTAATTCATCACAAACTTCTTTGGGGGAATTTAGATGTCTGAAACGGTTCTGCTGCTCCTCACCAATAGAGAGACATATCTTTGCTAAAGCCTTATTCTGCCTCGTATTAAATTTGTTGATTAGACCAACATCCCCTCCCTCGGGTTTGACTTCGCCTGGGTCAACAACTGACCATAAGTCATTGTCCATCAGAATGAGCTTAATTTGGAAGCTCCATGAGGAATAGTTTAATCCATTTAGCTTGGTAATTTTCGTTAAACTTTCGTTAGCTTCCATTATAAGATGGCGTCCACTGAAGGGGGGGAGAGAGAGAACAAAAAAATAGGCTTACCGTTCAATGCTTCAGGCAGCTCCAATCAGTCTCATAATCTTTTCTTGTAGGGGTGTAGACAAGGTACTTGGTTACACTTAGGACAAGAGCCTTGCACTAACTAATTTATTAAAGCATAGGTTATATAAAGATTAAAAAGGGAAAGAGAGGAAACAAAGTGGTTACATCCTCCGTAGAAGGTAAACAAACACAACAGCGTCGTTAGGCTAAACTTTACAGTCAGTAGGAGAAGGGGGGGGGGGCGACGTCATCCTTCCGGTCACGTGTTATACTTGAGTGGCCGCGCTGGTGTCCAACAGTGACATCTATACATATAAAATGAAAAGATTTAAAAGCACTAATGTTTCTTTTATACATAATACAAATTTCTACTGCCCTTCCCGCGATGGGGACTGGATGCCCCACTGGGAGAGTTCACAACTAATGAGCCAAGCGTTCCCAATATATTTTTTCATCGCAGTAAGGGCAGCAGAAGTTTGTATTATGTATAAAAGAAACATTCGTGCCTTTAAATCCTTTCATTTTATAACAAACAATAATAACCGCAGGAAATTGCAAGACTTTCGAAAAGCAGACAATTCACAACTACAAATTTAAGATTGTACCATTTTTCATGATAGATACTGTGATATTGTGCGCGAAAGACTAATTGGAAGAAATATTCACAAATTGGTTAAATTTCCCCTCCCCCTTTCCGAAGTAGTATGGGAAAACAACATAAAATAATGGAGTTTTTTTTTTAAATTTGCAATTGAAGGTGTGAAGACTATTAAGACTTTCACATACCTATAGCCTTGAAAAAGATAAAATGTCATAGTTATTTATTATCTGTCGATTCGAACAGCCCTTCCACTTTAAAATCTAAAAATAAGTTTTAATCCTTAGGAATCAACTAATAGTATTGTGGGGAAGATATAATTTATATTTTATTACATAATTTTATTATTCAATGAAAATATTTAAAACAGATTACTCTATATTTGTAAAATCATCTTACGTGTTCATTAGCTTGCATGTTCAATATTCTCTAACTGTAGCTAGTTTTGTTCATAATTGTCGACTAGTCGTACTGACGTCATCAATGAATACATCTTAAGATATTCCAAGACTTGATTTCCACGATACAGAATCAACATGGAAATTTTCTCAAAATCAACATACTGCACAACCATATTGCTCAAATTGAGCCATGTAAAATCCAGAGCTCTTCTCCCCAATGCAATAAATGCCTAAGAATTGTATATGTGATGAAATGATGGTGTAATGAACCATGTTATCACAAAGTTATGGATGACCATTTCAACTTCAGTTGTAATAAAAATTAAAAATGGAATGTGGCGACAAAATATTTATTTGTGGTGATATTTGTCCTGTCTGAGGCTCTTCATTGGACACCACAACAACATCAAAATTAACATGGACACAGTACAGCAGCTCTACACACCCAAGATAGAGAACATTGCGACTGCTGTGGTAGAGATGCATGGAGACATCTGAGGCTCTTCATGGGACACAACAACAATACAGTATACACACCCAAGATAGTGGACATTGCGACTGCTATGATAGAGAGAGAGAGATGCATGGGGACATCTGAGGCTCTTCATTGGACACGAGAACAACAACAATATAGTATACACACCCAAGATAGAGAATATTGCGACTGCTATGATAGAGGTGCATGGAGACATCTGAGGCTCTTCATTGGACACGACAACAACAACAACAATATAATATACACACCCAAGATAGAAAATATTGCGACTGCTATGATAAAGATGCATGGGGACATCTGAGGCTCTTCATTGGAAACGACAACATCAACAACAACAAATTCAGCCTCACACAACCGTCAAATACTTTGAATAAATACGTATATGTTATTTATTACTATTTTAATCTCCATCATCGTTAACCTTACACAAGATCAGAATTCCACTCGATTTTATTTTAATATTGGAAAACGAATACTAGAACGCGGCTGATTCCACACTAGCCTGTTTAGTGATTCGCTAACCATGACGTAGGCACGAAGGAACGTGTGGCCACTGGACATACGTCGGACCTGGAGGTTGTTGTTGGGTGCTGCGCTGCCTGGAGTATAGGAGCTCTATCTATGGTTCCTTTCTTCCTGTGGTGAATCTGTATAAGACCGGTGGTCTTAATAAAGCTGTGTGTGTGATATTCTTTTATTATTTTCAAAGACGATTTTGAGAAATGAAAAAAAAAAAGCTCGAATTCTAAATATACTCCTAATTGATGGGGTTTGTATTAAATGGTCTGGTAGATTAAACTGGCGATCCCGCTGAAAGGGTTTTACTGTTTCTTATCAACATATTTCTTATTTTACATCGCAGTGTAGACATTAAAATGGCTGTTATATCCGATATAATTCACACTAAATACTTTCCTCTCTTATATTTTGAAACATACGATGAAAAATTATGGTTCGTTAAATATTTTAGTTGTTTTAAAATCGCTCATTATATGACGCTAAAACGTATTAAAATCATAACTAAGTTATATTTTTGAGATTAACATTATATTAAAACTTATATTTAATATTTGAACATAATAAATAGGTACACACTCGTGAGTGAAAACAATACTTGCATTATAAAACAAATGTTAAAAATGATATAAATAGTTTCAAATTTCGTCAATAGATGGCGGTAAATGTCCCAATCCCACAATCTTCAAGATCTTTAACTGATATTGCGTCAGTATACAATAGATGATTTTGAATATTTTTAATCTCTTTAAAACTTACTAACTTATAACATATTGCTTGGTAGTATTTTAAATACATCAAAAATCTTTCTCTAGCGTACATTAATATACAAAAATCAATGTTACATTTTAAGAAATTTATCTTCATTTTTATTTTTTTTCAAGCTACCAAAATAAAATTAGGGTTTAGGCTTAATGTTTAAGATATATTAAAATTTGTCTAGGCACACACATACACCATCTAGCCTAGTTTGTAAAGTAGAACCTGATATAATCTTAATGTATTAATGTTTCGACCATCTTTTAGATTTTTTTAAATCAATTTTTCTTTTCACATTTTCGAATTTTATTTATTCAAGTCTGTATTGAGTTGGATAAAGACTCGAGATCCTTGAAAGCTCTCACCGCTTTATATCAATATAAATATCAGCGGCTTATCATTTTGTTTCATATCCTAGCTACCGATTCAATAAATTTTATTGAACACTTGATATATGTTTGAAAATTCCCATTTGTTTTAATTATCATATATAAACACATCTTACCCCATATAAGATATTGTTACGTCCTACCCAGACGTTGTTTGTGTTCTTTGTCTACTCAGGATGCCACAAAGATACACACGTGAGTTCGAAGAGATTTCAGCTCTAGTTAGCTTTATTTCATCTCACTTAACAGAAGGAATACAACAGTAGGACTTGCCTTCAACCTCCCCGTCAGAAGAATCCTTGGCTCCGTGGATGTCCTCTTGTGAATCGTTCCGCTCCACACTATACACATGCAGTCTGGACTACACCGCCTTGCAGGATCATCCACACGCCCCGGAGGTAACTCGCCGCCGTCTTCTCTGCCGCAGATCTCGATGTCACCAGACGACTTCTCACGACACTGTTATGTCCTCCGGGCTCACAAACCTCCTTCAAGCCGACCGCTCTTTCAGCTCTTTCTTTCCTGATCGCATCAGCTGGACTGTCTCTCTGCCGCCCCCTCCTCTGGAAATCTGTCGATCAACACTTCCTTGTGGAGGGGGGCTCCTGCAAACCTTCTTTACCGGCTTTGCCCACATCTTCTCTTCATCTTCTTTGCTGCACAGCTTCAATATAATGGTCGCAAAAAGGCGTCAACTATTGCCTTTCTAGAATACTATAAAATTATATTCTATAGACAATGGTCTATCTCTCTATTTTGTTCTCCACAGTGTAGAGTTGTTTCCTTTTACAATATGAACGATCATTCAATACGTCCTCCTTCATTTTACTTCTACTGCAGAATACACAATCTATGAAATATAATGTAGCAAACAGTTCTGTAGACATATGTTATATTACATATTATATCCAATACAGTATTAGAGCTCTAAAGAAGTGGTCTGGTAGATTAGATTGGCGAAACCACTGGAGGGTTCACCACTGATGAGCCTAAACCTCCCAATATATTTTTCATCGCAGTAAGAACAGTAGAAGTAGAATTTATTTGTGAAACCCTCGCGTCTTAATGTTTTCATTTGTTATATTATTTTATAAAGATAAAGGGTTGACTCTCCCGTCAAAATAGACGTTAAAACTAGACGCCATCTAATGACCGTCGACGTTAACTAGTGGCCTCGGGTCGGTTACAAAGCCACAACACCAGCTTTGCCAAACTGAGAAGCGTCCACCTAGAGACCATGGTTTCGGGCTAAAGGCCCTCCTCAGCCTAGGGCAGAATTTATTCCATGTGATCTACAAGGGATCCAATAGAATCCTCACAATCTACTAAAGAGGTGTTTAGCTGGCAAAGTGGCTAGGTCAAATCTATGGATAAAATATAGATGGAAATATTGCCGAGAGGATATTCATGAAGTTAAAGGTCGCCTCTTCCTTCAAAATATTTGACAGGAGAGGCGACCTTTATCGCTTAATATCCACCCGGCAAAATTTCCATTTGTATTATTTTGACAGAAGTTTTTGCTTATTGAATATATATGAATATTGGCTATATTGTTGCGCTGTAGTCACCCTTACAAGAAATTTAAACCATTTTCAAACATATGTTTCTTTGAAAAAGTAAAAATTGAATCAGGTAAAAAGTTTCTTTTTATTTATATTTGCTAGCTTTCGAGCAAATTAACTGCTCTTCAACGGGCTGATATTCTTTGTACAACTCAAATAATATTTATACACAGTAAAATTGAAAATATTTTGTTATTAGCATGTGCTCTCGCGGGCGTGCATCAGATTGTTTCCAGCTAAAGTAATACATATTATATTGGGATTAAATATATTTACATTCTAATAATTATTAATATTTAGATTATTTGTCAGGGATATTGTTATATTGGGTTGGGAGGTCAATTTTTCTATTGATGCTATTTATTTTTGATGATACCAGTGCTTCTAGGAATAATCGTTGTTGTTTTCTTTCTATGTCTTGATAATGGGCTATTGCTTGTTTGAGATTGAATGTGTGTCCAGTGGTGCTGGTGTGTTGATATATTAAGGATCTATTGTCTTTGTATCTTATGTTTCTCTCGTGTTCTTTTAGTCTGGTGTCTATTGTCCTACTGGTTTCTCCTACATATGTGGCATTACATTGGTTACATTAACAAAGTATATTGCATTAGATTTAGATAGGGGATCGGAACGAATATTTTTGGTAATTGGGTTTCTCAGCAAAGAGAACCGAGATTGGCTTGGGTGCTAAAATAAGTGGCTATACCATATTTATTTAATTTATGAGCTATTGTAGTATTGACTTTAGAATAAGGAATGGTACAATGTGTTCGGTATGTTTTGGGTTGGCGGGAGAAGTTTGGATTGAAGGAATGTCTATGGATGAATGAAATCGGGTAACCTAACGCTGTTAAATGGTTGGTGATGTTGGTCTGTTCTATCGTTTTAAAACATGGTAGTGAGCAATGGGTGAAAATACGTTTGGTGAGTGTTTTTACTACAGTGATTTTATGGCTAATGGGGCAAAATGAGGTATAGTGGGTATAGGAGGGGTTCATGTGCTTTTTGTATAAAACTGTCGTATGAAACTTGGTTGGTGTTCTGATGATTAGAATATCTAGGAAGGGTAAGACATTATTGTTTTCACTTTCTAAGGTAAAAGAGATTTCAGGGTTGTAACTATTGAGCGTGTCGAGAATGCTTTTAACCTTATCCTTCGAGCAAATGCAAAATATATCGTCAATGTACCTCCTCCAAAATATTGTCTGACGCATGTTGTGAATTAATCCAGCGGTCAAGACGGGACATGACTAATTCTGCTACTACCGTGGATAAGGGACTACCCATGGGGAACCTCTAATTTGTTGGAACCATTGCCCATTAAACGAGAAAACGTTCATATCCAAACACAGTCTGCACAGTTTTTCTATCTTGTTGATTATGGTTATGTCGGTGTTGAGTTCTATAAGAAATTCTGTAACACTTTCTATGATGAGTTGGTGGGGTAAGCTGAGGTATAGCGATACAACGTCAAAAGAGCACATGATCAGTTCCTGAGCGGAGTTGAGGTGGGATAATTCTTCTAGGAAACTTGGTATTCCAGTGATGGAGTAGCTGTTTTCTTTTCTTTTGATTAGAGGAGTGAAGAAGGAAGTTAAAAATCTTGAGAGAGCTGAAGCCGGAGATAGGTGATAGGCTATGATTGGCCTGAGAGGGATCGAGGGTTTATGGGTTTTGGGGAGACCGTATATGTATGGACTGGAGGGTAAGTTTGTGGAATATTTCTTGTGTTCATCTCCACTTAATAGGCGATTTCTTTTAAATGCATTGAGAGATTTTTTGAATTTGGAATATATTTGGTTTTTGCTGATTTCTGTGATTGGAGAAAAGGTTTCAACGTCATCTAAAATATCTTTGATTTTTGATTGATACTCCGAACGGTTCATAATAACTATGTGGGATCCTTTATCAGATCGAGTAATTACAAGATCTTCTCTCCTTTTCAAACGTTTAATACCTGCCGATTCATTATGATTATATTGTTGGGTTGTTGATTTCTGTAGGATGTAGGAAACATGGTTTCTAATTTGATTTTTGTTTTGGTAACTAAATTTGCTTATGGCTGATTCTATGCCACTGATGGTTATAAATGGATCTGGTTTTCCAGGAATCCTGTATTTCAAGCCTTTGGATAGTATAGTAGCCTCTGACTGTGAGAGAGCGGTATTTGATAGGTTAATAATGTTGCTATGTTTGGTTTCTTGGTTCAGTGTCGGAAAACCATATTTACAAGACCAGTGCCTGAGTTTCTGTTCATGTCTTTTCTCTATAACAGCGTTTTGTAGTTTAACTTCTTTGGTAATATGAGTTATCAGATTAACAAACTCTGCAGGAGGGATATGAGCCGATGTAAGAGCTATTAAACCTTTTATGGTTTTTGAAATGAATCTTATCATGGAATGACATCCTTGTATCCTGGATTGAAGTAACTGCTTCTGTGTTCTCTGTACTATTCGGTTATAGAAAGGGTTCTTAACAGGATCTTTGAGGCGCAAAGAGGGAGGAATGAAGTTTGCCTTTTTACATTGGAGGTTGAAATTGAGATGACACCGCCACCTAGCAAGTTGTAATGATTTCTTGCGGATTTGCAATTTGTAGCGTTCTAATTGGTAAGCATCAAGGGCCATTTTTATGTGAGCAATAGTTACCGAGAAATTATTTGAAAAAGTAAAAATTGAATCAGGTAAAAAGTTTCTTTATATTTGATAGCTTTCGAGCAAATTAACTGCTCTTCAACGGGCTGATATTCTTTGTACAACTCAAAATAATATTTATACACAGTAAAATTGAAAAATATTTTGTTATTAGCATGTGCTCTTGCGGGCGTGCATCAGATTGTTTCCAGCTAAAGTAATACATATTATAAAACGAAAATTGCAATTATACCGCGAATGTTTCTTTTATAAAAATCGAAATTTATTTTCAAAGAGAAATAGCGACATTTCTAACTTTAAGGATGAAGTATGGAAAGGTGAAACATGAAGAGTAATGGCGAACGGAAAAATAAAAAGTGTCCAGGGGCGGGAATCGAACCCACACCCTTCTGCTTACCGGGCAGGTGCCTTTGTCCACTCGTCTACCCTGGACGTATTTTTCCGTTCGTAACTAATACTTAAAGTAACATTTTAAAATACAATATAACGCGGCTGATGATTGTAAATATTATATTGGGATTAAATATATTTACATTCTAATAATTATTAATATTTAGATTATTTGTCAGGGATATTTTTATATTGGGTTGGGAGGTCAATTTTTCTATTGATGCTATTTATTTTTGATGATACCAGTGCTTCTAGGAATATGTTTCTTTAAAACAAAAATAAAACAATAGTCTACTGCCATTACTGCAATGATAATTTACTGCATCATAAGCCTTGAACTCTCCAAGAGCCAGTTTAATCTACCGCAGTAATACTGCATTAGACTGTTATGCATTTATACTATTTCTTGAGCTGTAAATTCGGTAGAAACTACGTGTCAAATATTGCTTACATTTCTGATAACAAATGGCGCGCTAAGATATCGTTTTAATTAATAGTTTCTTTATGGAAAGAAAATTGGAGTAAAAATAACTATAGATCACTATTTTATTGTTTTATTTACACTGATAGCAATTTATATGACACAAATATGCTGCGATCTGGTGGCTTAAATTAACGAAATCATACGAAAGATATCAGTTGTGCCTATTCTCTTTCCAATTTTATTTTTCCTAATCAATCTATTAATTGTATACATTTTTCAATTATCTAAATTTCAAAGAGCTTTGAATATCTCTTAGAAGATACATAGTACTTTATATAAAATGAAAGGATTCAAAAGCACGAATGTTTATTTTATGCACAATACAAACTTCTACTATCCTTACTGCGATGAAAAAATATATTGGGAGGGATTAGCTCATCAGTGTTGAACCCTACCAGCGGTTTAGCCAATTTAATCCACCAGACTGTTTCTCAGAGCTCTAATACTGTATTGGACGATTCTTTTTATATATATAATAAATTAAATATTAAAGGGTTTATTTAATTTTAAATCTTATTTTATTGGCCTTTTAATAATGTAAAATATTTTCTCCCGTAGAAGGGCTTTCTTGTCCGAAAGCTTGAGAGATTTTTAAATTGAAAATAGTTTTAAAAGAAACTTTCATTGAGGCTTAATGTTCTTGTTTTAAAACTTCAATAAATACATATTTCTGTAGACAGATGGCGTTGCTATGGTCAATCCTCATTATTACCATACGATAGCATTCTTTAAACGGGCACGCGCCACATTTTTCACTGAAAGATTGGATTATTTTTATATTTGGAACCATAAAATACTATATATCAAAATACTGGTTATCCGAGAAATAAAAAAAAATTATAAACACCAATACGCGTTATAAAAAGGTTCGAAGACAATAATAAGGAGAAAATAAAGATCTCTTAAATATATAATTGAATATATAAAATGGGAAATAAAATTTAGACAAGTTTAGGTTGATACTCAAAAAGTTGCATACGATTTACATTATGTAAATGAACAATATGAGGTATAATAACATAAGACTGATATGCAGTTAACATTATGTAGGTAGGGGTTAAACAGGAGGATTTTTTGCTTATCCACGTATACGTGGTACAGGCCATGATAATCATGGTGGGTTGGGGTAGGCGACTGCTTTTACTGTAAGTGCACCACATGTCTACACATGTAAAAAGCAGTTCGACTTTGCAGCTAGAAATGTGCCATAACCCCGTTTGGTTACTTACACTCGCTGGTGGGGTTGGACTTTTACAAGAATCGGTGACCATTGGAGCTTTTTTTTTTTTTAATCATAAAAAAATGTACTCAATGAGGGAATCAAACCTGGGTCGTAGCGATCGAAAACTAACGGTTTAGACCATTCTTAAATCGACCAACCTAGGAAGAAAATGATTAGTTGCAGATCTAGATTAGTCTAGATTATTCTTAGCTAACCCGCTTTGACACAACGTGACGTAATTGCGTCGGTTGCAGAGACCATTGTTGGCATCATTCCAACACCATGACTTATCACTCCATTCGTGGTAATCTCTATGACTGAAGGGAAGAGGAAGCTGGAAAAATATTTAGGATTTAAATATTAAATGAAAGTTTTAGAATTGTATATAGGATGGTCGAGGGCGAAGATTGAGGTGTACACTAGCCGAATATGATAGGTACGCGGTTAAGTGGTTTAAGAATCCAGAGGTT
>CP092869.1:58803547-58971330 GCA_030710605.1 Cordylochernes scorpioides
GACATCAAAACCTTTCAAATTTTTGAAAACATAATTAAAAACATAATCAATAAATATTATGAAGAAAACAATCTAATGAGTCCAAGGCAACACGGATTTACTAAACATAAATCAACGAACAATGCAATGGAAGATATACTGGAAACCATATTGAAACACAGGCAAGGTGAACTGACTTCTTTTACAGTGGATATAGCAGGCGTTTTTCCACAACGCATGGTCCAGCAATTATTAGAAAACACGATTTGGATAATGTTCAGGGAACATTATGTATTCCCACGTGCCGCGGCGGAGCGTGACCGTGCCTGCACGTGATAGTTGTTGTTTTGAACTCTGTATGGATGGACATTAAAACATGGTGGAAGTGATAACTGGATAAAATACGAACCCGTATATTGCAAAATATCGATTTTTGCGTACCTAGGAAGATAATTTAACATGGCTCGAATTCAACCTCCAGAAACATTCGACTTCTCGACCCCGAATGGCCCAAATGGAGGATGAGATTCGAACGATAACTCGTGGTCAGTGGAATGAAGAAGAGTAGGCGGACAAGATCGATTTGTTCATGTACTGATGGGTGACCGCGCGGATGATATATTCAGGACCTTCAAGTTCGAAAAGGAGGAAGAGGCAACGAAAATTGATTCCGTCCTCGAGGCGTTCGACAGCCACTTTTGTGTCAGAAAGAATATTATCTACGAACGTGCGAAATTTAATTCAAGAACCAAGAGGATCGGGAGCCAGTGGACGAATTCATCACGTCATTGTACAAATTGGCTGATAGTTGCGAATTTGAGGTCTTCATGAGCAGTTGATCCGTGAACGAATAGTGGTTGGAGTGAGAGACAAAGCTTTATCTGAAAGAATGCAGTTGGACAGCGAACTGACTTTGGAAAAGGCGGTGAAAATGGTTCGACAGCAGGAAGCCGTTCGACAGCAGCAAGTCGACCTGCAGCGTCCCTCAACAAGCCAAAAGGTCAATCAGGTGAAGTTAAACTCGAAGAAACAATCACCGAAACAACAACAGCAGCCTTCGAGGAAGAAGAAGAAGTCAGCCAAAACAAGATCAAGATGTCCAAAATGCGGAGGTTTCACCCACAGGGAAGGACAGGCTTGCCGTGCTGAAGGACAAAGATGTAACCTATGTTCAAAAACTGGCCATTTTGCAAATTGCTGCCCAGATTTTTTTTTTTTTCATGGTTAACTTCAGTATGAGGGACAAAATGACAATAATACATATTTTTGAAACATAAATAATTACAAATAATATTTTATTCTGATTGAAGAATATAGCAGTTGAATGAAAATAAATATGGAAAATAAAAAGAAAATTTAAAAATAATATATTTAAAAATATTCATGAAGATCTTTTAAAAAATTCCTTTAAAGATGTCTGTTTTTGAACTGAAATCCTATTCAGGATGTATTCCAGATGGTCTATTTAAAAAAAAAACATGCATGTCTTTCTTCCTCTGGAATGTGTTTTAAATGACAAAGTTTTTTTTTGTATGAAGACATCCACTGCTGCCGCAGGTGTTATTGATTTTGTGTTTAAATCTTTTATATTAACAAAAATGGAATATTGAAATAAAATGTTATCATAATCATTGTGGCTACATATTTTATTAAGATTATTTATTTAAAAGGAAATTATTTGTAAATTTTAAAATTTCAAAAAATAAAACTACAACCTTTCGCAATGAGTTTCTTTTATTATAATAAAAGAAACTCATTGCGAAAGGTTGTAGTTTTATTTTTGAAATTGTAACGCAATTTTTCGTTTACTTCAAATTTTAAAAAACTAAAATATTTCAATGCTGAAAATTAAAAAGAAAATATTATTAATTAGCGCGCGATTCCTGAATTCCCGCGTAAAAAATAAACAACATTCGCGACATTGCGCAACGGCACTGCAAAGTGAAACTTAAACTAACAGAAACCCAAAGTGCGCAGGCGCGATCCTATCGGCGCCCACCGTCGTCGCCGCTTGCCACCGCCGTAATACCTTTTTAGTGGTAAAGTTGTATGTAAAAAAAACATTCAACTTTCGAAATTGGAATTTTAAAATGGTCGAACTATCAGAACTGTCGTATTATCGATACTATCGAACTACGGTTTGTTATTTGATAGGCCGGGACATCAGAATATAGTCGAATTAAGGTAGGGTGTCGAATTTGCCTGTGTCGAATTAACGAGGTTATACTTTATATCAATTTGTAAATAGCAGAGAGAATTATCATAAGTTTAACTAATTTTGTAAATATATTTATGATTTTCTTTCAAACCTGAAAGGTTCAGGTTCCTAATATATATTATTGTTTCTCTTTTAATTTCGATTACTTTTTTTATATATGTTTATAAATGTTTCTGTTTAAAAAAAAAATGTAAATCGACGCAATTATCCTTAGCCGGGATATCGCGTTTTGTGTGTTGAAATAAATAAATAAAAATGACCTATCTTTTGGCCAACTTTATATTTCAGATAATTTACAACATTGTGGGAAGATTCTTGTACCAGAAGGAGGCTCCCTTTATACTTGTGTTGCGTGATGTGATAAATAAAGTTGTTTTTATGTACTTTTAAAGGGGAGGTGCCTCTTTCTGGTACACGTTTAATTCAATATAGATAATCTAATAGATCATTAATTATATGTGTATAATAGAATTTATGTTAATACAGAAGAAAAAATGGACATTAAATAAAGCATAGAAGAATATTAAGTTCATTACATAGAGAATCAATTAGAAAATTATTCTAATTATTTTCTCTTGGTATTTTTTATATTAACCCTTAACTGGACAGGTAATATTTTCTTACGTAACTGGACGGGTTGGGTAGATTCAACCCACTTATGTAACTTTATTATATAAGCGCTAAATAATGATTGAAATCAATATTCAAAATAATATTTAATTATTATAGAGTCAATATAAAGATTTTGATTTTTGAAGATTCTGAATATAATCTATTTACAGTTTTCACAAATTTTCAAAAATGTTTTTGCAAACGCTTAGTTGACATACAGAGCAAAGGGTTCTATCGTAGTTTCACTTGGTACTTGAACCATCATTCTTCTTGAAGAGACTCATCTTTGAGAAATTGACTTCTATAAAAAGATGCTCGAATAGAGAAATTATTAGTTTGAAACAGAGACCAAGTTCTATCTATTTAGGACCTCTGAGCTATCTGATCGAGGAGATTACTGGTCAACAAAATATTTGCGCCCTTGACCTTGACTTTAGATATAAGTTTAGAGGTCAAAGGTGAATATCATTTAGTGAACAGTTTAGTTTCACTTTAGCAGCTCTTACAAAAAAATTCCTATTAATGTTTACTAATACTAATATTTTGTGATTCTAATTACATGTTTTATATACTTTGAAAAGTTATAGGTATTGGATTTTAAATATACAGTAAACCTCCCTTAAGCGGACATCCTGTTAGCGGATATCTCTCCACAAAGGACAGTTTTCATTTGGGAAATTACCATTTTTACAATTTAACAACTCTCTGGTAAGAGGACACTTCTCCCTAAAGGACAGTTTGGCTCTGCAATTAGATGTCATTTACAGGGGGTTCAATTGTTATTAATTGAAACTTACTATGCACAGAACCCATGCTTACCCAGATTGAAGAATGCTATAACAACTATCATCTATTGGTTGGTTTTGTAAGTATTTGACACCTTTGCAGCTTTGATCCTCTAGAGGAAAAAATTCAGTAAACCACATTTTTATTTTCATTAATATTTCAAAATTAATAATTTTTATTGTCAATATATTTTAAGTGCTTACATATATATTATTGGATATTATTTTAAGGTTTTTAATCGAAGGAATAGGCATCAATAAAAATCATACATTTATTAATGTTACCTTTAGAGCGCGAATTCTTATTTGACATTAAAACATTACTGTGAGGAAAAATATATTGGGAAGGGATTGGCTCATCAGTGGTGAACCGTCCTAGCGGTTTCGCCAATATATTCTACAAGCCCACTTCTCTTAGAGCTTTAATACTGTATTGGACGCTTCTGCTTATATAGGCTACACTGAAGGGTGGAATATTAGAAATGCTTTTCAAGCAAAATATGGATATAAGCTTTTAGGACAGTAGGATTACATATAATTATTTGCACCGACCTATCTGCAAACAGTAAGGACAAGGCCGATTAGGCATAAATCAATTATAAGGCAATTACACATAATCTAGATATAAATATGAAATTAAACCATTAAAGCACAAATGTTTCTTTAACGCATAAAATAAACTTCTACTATCCTTACAGAGATGGAAAATATATTGGGGGGGGGGGGGCTTGACTCATCATAGTAAGGACAGTAGAAATTTGTTTATGTTTAAAAAGAAACATTCTTGATTTAATTTTTTCATTTATTATATGTAGATATATATAAATAGTTATTAAAGGTAACAATAACATTAAAACATAAAAAAAAAAAAAACATTTTGATTTTTAACATAAGGAAGTCTCAAAGAATGACAAAGAGTTCCTATGATAATGCAATTTTATGCTAAGATTGTAAACATAACAATAGTTCTTCATTCTCAAAGTGAATTTAGCCATCTTGAGAGAAGAGAACTCTATACACTCTTTGGAGTGCAGGAGCTTTGTGTTCGTCTTTCATGATGCACCACATTGACAAGAGTCAACTGCACGGAACAAAAAAGAACACATGTTTTCTATTATTTTAATAATTTAAATGTTTATTAACACATCACCTTTTATATTTAATAATTCAAATTATTTTCAGAATATCATTATATTGAATAGGATGGTTTAAGATTAATGAGAAATATTAAAACATCAACTTTCAAATTCTATCACATGACTGATAAATCACAAATTGAATTATAGATTGTAGCTACACAAAAAATAAGACCTAATCCAAATAAATAAATAACATTTCAGTAACAACGTTCTTATCATCACCAAGCACAAGAATGTTGTCTGATTCTTTTGTCTGATGATGGCAACAACGCTGTTACCGAAACGTCACACTATTAACTTATTTGGGTTAGGTCTTATCTCCTTGACCTTTATTCTTTTGTCTGATGATGGCAACAACGCTGTTACCGAAATGTCACACTATTAATTTATTTGAGTTGGGTCTTATCTCCTTGGCCTTTATTCTTTTGTCTGATGATGGCAACAACGCTGTTACCGAAACGTCACACTATTAATTTATTTGGGTTAGGTCTTATTTTCTTGACCTTTATTCTTTTGTCTGATGATGGCAACAACGCTGTTACCGAAACGTCACACTATTAATTTATTTGGGTTAGGTCTTATTTTCTTGACCTTTATTCTTTTGTCTGATGATGGCAACAACGCTGTTACCTAAACGTCACACTATTAATTTATTTGGGTTAGGTCTTATTTTCTTGACCTTTATTCTTTTGTCTGATGATGGCAACAACTCTGTTACCGAAACGTCACACACTATTAATTTATTTGGGTTAGGTCTTATTTTCTTGACCTTTATTCTTTTGTCTGCTGATGGCAACAACTCTGTTACCGAAACGTCACACACTAATAAATTATTTGGGTTAGGTCTTATTTTCTTGACCTTTATTCTTTTGTCTGATGATGGCAACAACGCTGTTACCGAAACGTCACACTATTAATTTATTTGGGTTAGGTCTTATTTTCTTGACCTTTATTCTTTTGTCTGATGATGGCAACAACTCTGTTACCGAAACGTCACACTATTAAATTATTTGGGTTAGGTATTATCCCTTGGCCTTTATTCTTTTGTCTGATGATGGCAACAACGCTGTTACCGAAACGTCACACTATTAATTTATTTGGATTAGGTCTTATTTCTTGTATTTATCACATGACGTTTTGGTAATTTATTATTGTCTTTGTCAAAAAAGAAGCTATAAACCAATTTCGTGTTAAGTTTCTATCTTACTAAGGTTGAAAAAAATGAGGTAAATATTTTGAAGTCTTAAGTTCTTTCATCTCTAATATTAAATATTTTAAATTGATATTTCAGTTGATGAATGGCAGATTATGTCAGCTTGAACATATCTATTCAATGGCCATGATATAAAGTGGTCAACCAGTTGGAAAGTTGTCGCGAGAAACCTCACTCTTATAGAATGTAATGTTAGACTGATGCAGCCTAATTATAAAGACAAATACTCTGACATAATTTATTATTTTATTTGTATTCAATTTCAAATATGGGGAATCTCTTACATCAATTCTTATAACTAAACGCAAAAAGATATATATGATTAAAGATAAAATACTGAAAATATTTTTGTATTTTTTTTTTAAATACATATATATTTTGAAAATAGAGCAATCCATAGATAAATATTTAATTAAAAAGGCATATATTGGATCAAAAAATAATTTATTTTACCAATATTTCAGCTGGCTGAACGCCAACCTTTATCAAGGTGTTATAACATTTTAAAGTGTGTCAACAACAAACTCAGCGCCACATAACGTCAACAGCATTAAGTTTTTTAAAAAATATTTTGTTATATTCAATAGGGAGAAAATTTAA
The DNA here is from genome assembly GCA_030710605.1 of Cordylochernes scorpioides. NCBI lineage: Eukaryota > Metazoa > Arthropoda > Arachnida > Pseudoscorpiones > Chernetidae > Cordylochernes > Cordylochernes scorpioides. The sequence goes on from CP092869.1 coordinate 58,810,094, forward strand.
TAAAATATATTTATATTATGAACAAAATAAATTTTGTAAAAAATGGGTGTGAATATTTTGAAAATTAACAATAACGTCTATCTTATATTTTAAAATTATTTGTACTATGTGTAAAAAGATTTTTCGTATAAAAATAAATAAAAATAACAAAATATATAAAGGAAATGTTAAACTAAATTTTTTTACTGAAAACACAAAGCGTAAAATTTTTTAAAAAATTTAAATGTAAAATTGTGAAATTCGAAATATCCAGCATCCAGCACGAGCATTCTAGACTCAATATTCGGCGCGGCACGAGCTGATTTTCAGAATTTCCGTTTAATATTTTAGCAGTACGCCTATTTCTACTGTATCAATGCCTCACCGAAAGATTCGTGCTCATTACGAACATATTATACGGAATATTAAACATATATATATAGCTGGTCAAAACTTCATATTTATATATATTTTTAAAAATAGAGCAATCCATAAATAAATCTTTAATTAAAAAGGCATATATTGGATCAAAATATCATTTTTTACCAATATTTCAGTTGGTTGAACGCCAACCTTTATCAAGATATTATAATATACACTATAACAAAAATATCGACGCACCAAGAAGCAGTTGTCCGATTTATATGAAAATACGTATACAAAGAGGTTTCGACCAAACATGCAAATAATTGAAATTTGGTGGCCGAGTTATGCAGAGCAAGAGCTCCAGCGCATCTGAAATGCGCATCCAGCACGAGCATTCTAGACTCATTATTCGGCGCGGAACGACCTGATTTTCAGAATTTCCGTTTAATATTTTAGCAGTACGCCTATTTATACTGTATCAATGCCTCGCCGAAAGATTCGTGCTCATTACGAACATATGTCAGAGTTTGAAACTGGTCGTGCCATTGGATTGAAAGAGGCTGGTTAGTCTAATCGACTAATCGCGGGACATCTGTGTCGAAGTGATGCGGCTATTAGGCGATGTTGGCAAAAGTGGGTCAACAACGGAAGATTGCAACGTCAGGACGGCAGCGGTCGATCAAGGGCAACAACAAAACGGGAGGACATAGCAATTGTCAGAATGGCTGTCGCAGCACCGGAATCCACGTTATCTACCATCCAACGTGTGACTGGCACACAAGTGTCCAAAGTGACCATCAACGGGCGACTGAAAGAGTGGAATCTAAGAGCTCGCCGACCGTGTGTTACGTTGCCTACCCTCACACCCGTGCACCGACAAGTCCGACTACAGTGGTGTCGGGAACGATCAACTTGGAACTGCGCTGACTGGGGACGTATAGTCTTTAGTGACGAGTCCCGTTTCTTACTGTGTCCTGACGACCGTCGCAAACATGTCTGGAGACGTCCTGGGCAGCGTGTGGATCCTAGCCTTACTGTCGAACACCACACAGGTCCACAACAGGGTGGTATGGTCTGGGGTGCCATTTCATTTGAAAGCAGGAACCCATTGGTAGTCATTCCTGGCACCCTGACAACACAACGGTACGTAGATGACATTCTACGGCCTGTTTTGTTGCCATTCCTCTAACATCACCCCGGGCTTACTTTTCAACAAGATAATGCCCGGCCACACACGGCACGTGTTACTATGGATTGTCTTCAATCTTGCCGAACTCTTCCGTGGCCAGCAAGGTCGCCTGATCTCTCGCCAATAGAGCACATCAGGGACGTAATGGGAAGGCGATTGCAACCATCCCCGAATGTTGACTATTTAGCCCGACAGTTGGAGACAAGTTGGCAAGAAATCCCGCAGCACACCATCCGGAATCTTTATCAGTCCATGACACGCCGGGTGGCAGCCTGCATCCAGGCCAGTGGGGGTCCAACGACATATTGACATTCTCAATTTGTGATGATCAAACTCTGAAATAAAACAATTAATTGTTCTGAAATTTTATTTCGTTTTTCCCCTATACATGCTCTTTATCTTATACGAATAAAAGATTACACGAGGAGCTTCTTTTCCGTTTAATTGCTAGCTTTCGAACCTTGCGGTTCTTCAACAGGCGTGGCTAGTACAACAATACTAACGAGTGTACTAACTTAGTATTGTTGTACTAGCCACGCCTGTTGAAGAACCGCAAGGTTCGAAAGCTAGCAATTAAACGGAAAAGAAGCTCCTCGTGTAATCTTTTATTCGTATAAGTTTAACCAAATATACTGAGTTCATTTATTCGTAAAACATGCTCTTTATATACACCAATATTTGTCCTAATCTGACAATTCCTTCTTGGTGCGTCGATTTTATTTGTTATAGAGAATATTTTATAGAATGTTCAGCCAACTGAAATATTGGTAAAATAAATAATATTTTTAGCAAATATATGCCGTTTTAATTAACTTATATATATATATATCATATATTCATTATCTTTCTGTTTATTGATATAGATTTAGTGGGGGTAAGCAAGCATATTTACATAGTAAAAGATTGTTGTTTTAAAAATAGATATATGAATATTATATTCAAAATGCTGAGTTAATGTTTGTAGAGATTAACAGTGAATTTAATATCAGGGTTCTCATTATGAACAGATTCCCACTTGGCTTTATCAATCAGATAATCACAGGTATAGTCTTTGCCCAAAAAGGAATTTATGCAAATTCGAGCATTTATTTTATTGCCAATTATAAAAGTTGCATATTCAAAGTCTTTCAGATAATCATCTTCCTCTTCTTTCTTTCTGAAAGATAGTTTCACATGAAAATGATCCCTAGTTTTTTGGCATGTTGTTACCACAATGTATTTAGTTTTGTTCAATGTAACATTTGTAAATATATTTGGAAATTTGGATTGATTTTTAGCTGAAGGTATTTCGAACCAAAATGAAACTTCCCTTTCTTCGATTTGATCATATAGATGATTGTAAATGCAATTGTCTAAAGAGAGTATGAGATTTCAGGAAGCAAATTTAAGATACCTGGTTTCATGTCCAATTGTATATCTGTCATTTTTCTATTGTTTTTTAGCTCTTTCTTCAGTGCAATTGGTCTATCTTCAAGGAGTTTTACCTCGGTATTAGGTGCACGCTGTTGAATTTCCACCTTGCACTTTAATTATCGGAGTATGCGGTTCGCCATTAACACATTCATTATTTTTGTTCGGGGTAGAACTGTGTTTATCCCTTTCTGTGCCTTGTGAATTTAACTCATGTTTAATATCTTGTAATTCTGTCTTCAAAGCGCGAACTTCTTCTTTGACGGCCTGCACTTCAGTATTAAGGGCACTTAGTTCCCCAACTGCAAACTGCAGCAATGTAACGATTCATCAACTTTTGAAGACATTGAAACTTCAAATGATTCAGCCATAATTCTCTGGACACAAACAAAATATAATATTTTAGTAGTTTTTTTTTTTTCCTAGTCAAGAATAAAGGTGAAAGTCAAGAATACAAAGTAGGTCTCAATTATAACAATTAATCTGTAGAAAAATCAGAAAAAACTAGACTAAATAATTAGTCATAAATTAGTTTTTCACTGGTATCCAAAATTAAGGTAACAAACCCATGTTAGTTTCTAAAAAAAATAAATTATATTGAACGAAAATGTGTATGTAGATTGACAAAACTATAACAAATAAAGTTCACAAAATAAATTATTGTTGAATTTTTTTACAGAGTTATGCAAATTTATGTTCATTAGTTCAAAAGTCAGGTAGATGTTGACCAATATTTGATGACTTAATAGGGTGTGTTGTCACCTCTAACAGCTAAACAGCTGTCACAAGACATTTCATGTTGTTTATTAGAAATTAAAGAGCTCTTAGGCATCAAATTCCACTCTTCAACCAAATAAGTTTTCAGTTGTTGGGTGGTCCTAGATGGGGGTGAACGATATCCTATTGGTCTCCTCAAGGCTTCCCAAACATTTTCTATAGGATTGAGTATAGGGATCTGAGGCCACTCCATCCTTTGAACCCTCACTTTCAAGATATTCGTCTACTATCAGGGCTCTATGAAGACGACATTATCATCCATAAAGATAAACAAGGGTCCGACTCACCCCTAAAAAAAACCTTGCATAAAGCTCCAGTATCTCTCCTTTGTACCGCTGAGAAGTCAGGGTGCCGCCATCAAACACATGTAGTGGCGTGCGTGTGTCTAACATGATACCACACCAGACCTTGGCCACCGTAACTTCCCTTTCTCTGATGTTTGAGCGATGGTTTCAGGATCTGGTTTCTCTCCAGATCAGTATAAGTCTAGAATACGTGTTAAGACTAAACCTTGACTCATCACTAAAAAAACAGGAGCCCATGATTTTGGGTCCAAGACTGATGTCTGCACCAATTTAGACGAGCACCTTTTTGGATGGCAGTGATGGCAGGAATACAAACCTTCGGCCTCCTTGCATACATCCCTCTCTCATTGAATCTTCTGTAAACTGTCTGCCTTGATATCATGGTTCCTATGGCCGTAGAGAGCTAAATTGTTAGCTGTCTGGAACTATATATTTTGTTAGTTTGGCCGTTAACTTCAGATAACGTTCTTCTGATAAGATTGGGATTCGCGGGCGACCTTTTCTTTTTCTTTTGGAGATGTCTCCTGTTCCTTAAAATTGTTTCCATATATTCGAAACCACTTTTCTTGACATTTCGAGCCAACTTGCAACTTCTGCTTGGGACTGGCCTGCCTCTATTCTACCAATGGCCCTCCACCTCAATGAGTCTTCTAAACACTTCGTTCCATGGATAGAGAAAACGGAAGAAATGATGTTTAAATAAAATTGTAAAGCTGGATAAAAAAGCTCGTAAAAGCAGACACTTTAAAGAATGACCCAAATTAGCATATTAGGTGAAGCATTAAAATTATTTTTATTGGCTAGCTACACCATGTGGTGTAATTTGCATATTATAAATGATTTTTATTGTTTTAGTTTTTTTTTTTATCAAAGATTTAGTGTTTGTTACCTTAATTTTGGACACTAGTGTATATTTAAAATTCTATGAAATAAAATATAAAAGTAGCAATGCGTTTCTTTTTTCTTGCAAAGTGCAAGCTTTCGGTCTTTATAATCCTTCCACAGTCATTCCACATTCCACTATGCCTGTGGAAGGATTATAAAGATCCGAAAACTTGCACTTTGCACAAATAAAGTAACGCATTGCTACTGTTTATATTTTTATTTTATACTTTATAGCAATTTTCTCTTTTAATTAAATTATATGTCAATTGCAAATATTTGAAGTGAAAAAAATAGAAAAAAGTATTTCAAAGTAGAATAAAACTAGTGAACATGCCTAGTTCAAGTTTATCAAAAACTGTTCATAGCAATAAAATGGTTTTAAAGTTCAGGAAATGGTTATTATAGATAAAAGATGGCATGCATCAACATATAAAGTGAACATTTACATTTTTATTGGTCGAACTTTGTTCGCACATGTGTGCTACTATTTTTAAAAATCAGAGAAGAAATTCTGAGAATATTTCAAGTAGCTCTGCAACCCCGGCCACAGGAAGCTCCATGGAACATGTGTCAAGCATCCTGGACTCCGGGGGACGACCACAGGTGTGAGGGGTTCTCAGAATCTTATCGGCAAATAAGGAACACGAGACGCCTCGGTGCTGAACACTTTTGTTATTATTATTTTTACCTTGGGAAAAGTTGTTTTATTATCTGATTCTCTCTCTCCCTATAAATACCTCTTGTATGTAATTTTATTGGAGAACTAAAAGGTAAATACCCCTTATAATAAATAAATTATTTCCAAATTTGAGCTTGCTTTATTTATCTCTACGACATATTTTCGCGGAGACGCTGGGTAACGTGACGGAGCTCCGAAGAGGTCGACGTCTACAGGGACGTGAACCAATTCTTGAACCTTTGCCACAACGAATAAAAATGGATAACAACCACAGACCTACTGTTAGCGGATCCTACCTCCCTTGTCAGCGCCAACCAGATCCATCTACCTTTTCTGGAGATGGAAATATAAACCCTGGACAGTGGTTGAAAGAGTACGAGAGAGTGTCGAAGTACAACAGATGGGAAGAGACCATGAAGCTTGCCAACGCCGTCTTTTACTTGAAAGGAACTGATGGAAGGTGGTTTGAAAATAACGAAGAATCAGTCAACTCGTGGAGAAGCTTTAAAGACGCATTCCGCTGTGTGTTCAGATAATATCACAATCTGCATTATGTAAGTAATAAAGTATGACGTCATCCCAGTCGTGTCAGCATGACGCCTGTTTACAACCGGACCGCAGGGAGAGGAGGATGACCCACATAAGTCACTGACGAATCAGAATCAATCCCCGGGGATCCGGGCAAGACAAAAAGGATGGTTTGCCGGATAAATAAAATTTAGTTTACACTTAACATTTCTGAAAGGCACGCTCAGTATTAGGTTCGTTGTCCTCTCACGGGTGCCATCTTGCCGCCCCCTGCCATTGCGGCTCCAGGCCTGATGCCGGGCCTTCCTCTGGTAGTCCTCGACTTCCCCCCGGTCCTGTTGCCACTTGAGACGTCCTGGGAGAACGCCTTCTGATCTCAAACTTTGTCCTTACTGTCCCGTGCGGACTTCCCACTCTGCACGACTTGCCACTCAACCCCGACTGCTTCCAACTCACTTGTCGGCTTACCCGGGTTTACCACAGTAGAACAGCATAGGCCGACAGGATTATAATGGCAGACAGTGGACAGAGGGCTATGGACATTACCAAGGACGTATCGAAGGTACCTGTGGTCAACCAACGCATGCATGTGGATGCCCCGCCTACATTCTAACCACCCTGACGATCCAGCGGACCACTTAAAAAACACCATGCTAGGTATAGCCGTACCTTGTACCAAGCAGGTCATCATTGCCCCCATCGACAGCTCCTGCGCCACGAGCATCTTTCTCCATCAGCTCGAACAAGCAGACAAGATCGCAACGCCCCACTAATCAGCACCGACGCCGTGTCACCGCAACCACACAAAAAGTGACCATCTAGCCTCGTTGCAAGCGACACACAAGACCCATCTAAGAAATCCATCTGGTAGGAGACTTTTATCTACAGAACTCTTCCAATATAAAACTATCTCCGTTTTTTATTTTCCGCATTATATTGACCCTTCAATCGATACCTTATTTATGGCCATAGTATTAGTAATTAAATTTATTACGCTCTTTATTTTACTTGAACCATGACTATTCCAATTGATATCTCTCAATATTTAAAAGTTTTAAAAACTAGTCCTAGATTTGTATTTTTATAAATATCAATTTTAAATCATCTCATCTCAAAATGTGCCTCCCATTTTTCCTACAATTACAAATACAACTATAAATGCAATGTGCGAAAACTAATATCATACCATAAAATTTCCATACCCCATTGCATTTCATTCCTGCCTGTGTTAAATTGTTATTGACGAAACTCTGCCGAATTGTGTACCCATGCCAAAACCTTTTCTCTTAGCAAAATTTCATAAATTAATTATTTTATAATTTTTCTAAACCTAATCACCGCTAATAATCCCCAATCTAACGATTTGTCTGAACATCTTAACGCAAAACTTACTGGGAAACTGAGGTTATTTCACCTAGAGAATCCCAGAACCTCGTGGACGAAATTAATTAAGATAGTTACTAATAAATTTAAAGATACGCCCTATACTGTAACAGGTTACCCACCTATCTTTCTTATGTATAATATTACCCCCCTCCCGAGTTTATAATCATATATAAATTCTTATCCCAGTATAGTAGAAAGTAGATAAATATCTGTACAGCATACAAATGATAGGCTTGCCAAAAAAAAAGTTAGGTATGATAGTAAACACAAAGCCCCACAATTCGATGTAGAAGATATAGTCAAGGCGTACCATCATCCAGATAGCGGTAAAATAATACCCTACTTTACAGGTCCTTATAAAATAATAGAAACAATTTATGATAATGTAGTACGTATAAATAGGCCCAATAGAAGTACACGTAGTAATAGCGATACTGTACACGTAAATAAGTTCCAATATTATAATGAGGAGGTTCTCTATATTTCGACACCCCAACTAGAAAAATAGAGTTAAAGAGATAGACCCATTTAAGTTATGACTTTTTAGTATAACTGAGATGACCCTAGTTCCCATATATTCAGAACCTTTAATCATTTGTCCCCTAACCTTTTTTCATAAACCGCAAACGTTTTGAAACCCGAAATCTTTTAAATGAAATACAAATAACAAATTAAGTAACCTAAAACGTCCTGTACTTAACTCGGGACGGCCGAGGGAAGAAAAAACCAATATGGCTGCAATGTACACATCTCCGATTTCAGTTCACCACCACCGATAATCTCAGTACTCTTGTACCTGAAACACGTGGCCCAGCTCGCAGGATGGAGAGATTACAGCACCTGAAACTATAAGATATTGGCACACCAGTATGTTAGACTTTCGTGTCCACCAAATAACCTGTCAATTATAAACTAATTGACTCACCAATCATTACCCAATTTCTTATTCATTTGAATTTTATAATATTGAAATATCATATCACTTTATATCTTTAATTATCATTATGTGTTTTACAACTTTTACATTATTTTCATCTCCAGTGTGGAATATCTTTTTCTAAATTTGAATGCCATCTTTTAATGATAAACTTTTTATTGTCATTTATCACAATCATCTTCGTCAATGCCATCCGTTTTTAAAAATCAATCAAGCTATAATTTATATTTATATTTGTATGCTATATGTCTTTGTTTTTCTATATCCCAGCACACTCAGCCATTATAAACAATCCAAGCCAAAATTATTTTATATTTTTTATTATTATTATCATTATATCTTATAATATTCAACCATCATATCAATCATTTATATTATTATTATTCGAGTATTTTTTATCTGTCATCATATGTGGATTAAAAAAACTTTACAACTTCAACTTTTTAAACATAATTTGATTTTTTTTTTGAACATTTAAATATTTTTCAAACCTTAAGATCGTCTATTTTCAGATATAATTATTTCAATTAGATTATGATTCTTATTTCATATTGACGCCTCTCTTTCCCAAATCTATCTTTCAATCCTATTTCCCTTGCTCATACCTTCTTAACCCATTTCCTCCCGACCTCATACAGTCTCCCATAGGGTTCCTATTGCCGACTATTTTTATTATTTCTTCTATTGGATCATCCTTCCTCGGTATACATTTTTAGATAACGAGTTCAGGAAATCCATAGATTTTTTTTATCCATCACCCGGCAACATCATTCATTACATTCAACCATGTCGGGTTGTTCAATCATCAATGGCAACAGTAACCTTTACCTTCCTCACTCTTCCTATTTCCCACAGTCAAGAGTCTCCTGCTGGCCAACCAAACTTTTATTTTGATGCCACCAGCTGGCTCAACCTTCCTCGCTGTACATTTCCCAACAGTGAGCTCAGGCGACCAGTTTGAGTTTTTTTTTCTCAACGCTCGGATCATCAATACAACCATCATTTTGACCATTTTATATTTTTTTTTATTTCCATCCAAGCTCAATCATCATTGGCAACAGAGTAACTCTTGATTCCATCTTTCTCATTCCTCCACTCACAGCTTATCTACCTCCACCGTCTGATCTAATGCTCTATTGCAGAAATCAACTCAGTCTTCCCTCCTTTTCACCACTGCGTCAGTCTATAGCCTCAGATAGCCATTTTAAGTTCTTTAATAGGTCAAAGCTTAATAGAAACAGGCCATACATTTAACTTATCTCAACCCATAGTGTATTATGACAATATCCATAGTAAATACCAAAGACTTCTAATAGAATCTATGATAACCAAACGGCAAAAAAAAGCATAAACAGATGCATTGAAATATCAGAAATATACGAAACAATATGGACAAATACTACCCCATAGATATAGGCAGTCTTCTATATATACCACAATAGTTCACGATTTTATTAAATTCAATTTGAAATCTCGAGATATCGTTCAACCAGCACGCATCATCCACCATGCACGTACATTTTCAAAAATATGTTATTAACACATAGAGAAAGTAATATATGTTTTCTCTTCCTTTCAATATCATAAATATTTAAAATATGCAAATAATAATTTGTATGTAAAAATAGCATTTATCATCAATTTATTAACGTTATATTCCTGTTGAAGGACTGACAATTCCGAAAGCTTGAAAATATAGTGGACGAGTAGTTTTAAACCCTCGATTCCCGGCAGCCATGAACCGGGATCAAATCCCGCATTAGACACTTTGTTTTAATATGTGAATAACCTTCACATATTATTAATTGTTGTAAATATCATAGATATCACATAAATTGTTTATATGTAAAAATATTTATAATAATATGCGTCTATAATAGTTTCTAATTTTGATAACAGATGGCGGGCTAATGCATCAAAATATAATAAGCTAAGTTGCTCTTTTTGAGTGACACCTAGTAAAGTTATTATGTAACCAGGTTCAAGAAGGATAAGATTGAGTAGTATTTTGTCAGGTAAACAAATCAATCATAGCGCGTGAAATTAATGGTGAAATTGATTCAATCACCATTATCAAGCGGCGCCCTGACCTGCAGAGCTGGGTCTTCGGGCATTAGCCAAGTCTGCCAAGACACGTATCTACAACCACTTCCTGGGCTTGGAGATGCGGAGTATCCAAGAAGACCCCTCCTGGTCTGGAGAAGGACCCTATCAAGATGGTGGAGCCTCCCTAGCTCATAAATTCATTGTATATTCTTATTATTTATTCATTATTATCATTGTTTTTTTTTTTAAATAAAAACTGACTAATCATCAATAAAATTATTTCAAATGTTAATGTCTTTCTTTCTCTCTCTGTATATATTCTCTCGTTTTTTTTTTTTTTGCTTATCCCTAGTACACGTGGTACAGGCCATGATAATCATGGTGGGTAGTTAGCGACTACTTTTTTCTGTAAGCGCACCACATCTCTACACATGTGAAAAGCAGTTCGACTTTGCACTTACGAATGTGCCAGAGCCCGTTTGGTTACTTGCACTCGCTGGTGGGGTTGGACTTTTGCAAGAATCGGGGCCATTGGAGCATTTATTTTTTTAACAGAAAAAAGTGTCCAATGCGGGAATCGAACCCGGGTCGTAGTGGTCGAAAACCAAACGGTTTAACTAGCCTTCCACCGACCCCCCCTCTCTCTCGGAAATTTCGTTAATACCATTAATTAACTTTAAACAAAACATTGCTGATTACTGGTATTATTACTGTTATTCATGCATCTATCCTACATTTCTACTAGGAGAATAGGGCCAAAAGATTCTTGTTGTTGTCTTTGTATTTTAAATATGAATATATAAACGATAGGCGCAAAGTGTTAACTTCAAATATTATACAATAAAAAAAAAAAAACGTGTATAAATAATAAGGTAAAAACATCAAGTTTCCATGGAGAGGTTTCTTAAAAAATTTTTTTTTTTTATATCAAATCATAAGCTTTCGGGCATGATAGACCTTCTACAGGAGAAACACAATATTATAAATCGCTGATAGGAGTTGATGAGGAAGTGACCTTTCATCAACTTAAACATTTCTTTGACAAAATTTCACCCATTTCATAACTCTTCTCGTAGGATGTTGTGAAATCGAATCCGCCTTTGTACTGATGAAGGCCATGTTATACAGGTTGTTGGCTTTTTGTCTGAATTTTTTAAAACTGGTGTTTTGGTTCATTCTTTATCACCTTTAGTAACGAGTTTTTTTACTAGGGCAGGGATCAGCAAACTGCGGCTCGCAAGTCACTCTTTATATGCGGCTCTTTAATTCCATACGCAAATAGTATTTATTAAACATTGAGAGTCCCTCGGCTGACCATCTATATCTCGTAATATTATAATCTTCCCGTTTGGTTTTTTTCTCATTGAAGTTTTGGCCTTTCATCGTTAAAACCAAAAAAAAAAAATAAAATAAACAATTTTGCGTCTCTTTAAAAACTTTAAAATTTTGTAAATTGAAAATATTGATTTTTTCAACTCAAAAAGTTGCCTACCCCTCAACTAGGGTGATAAAAGTTGTTATGTACTATTCTACCTAATATTCAATAATCTTAGGTAGTGTAGTTTTTCATTAAAATATATTGTATGCTACTGAAAAGTTATATATTTGCATAATATTTTATTATTACAGATATATAATAAGAACTAAAAACATGAATATTTAACGCTATATATTGATTACATCACACAACAACAACCAAGTCCTTGGTTAAAACCATATATACATATTATATATTACAAAATTAATGCATTGTTCTGATGCATATTCAGGTTGTGTTACATTTGGTACATAAACTTGACTAGTTGTTTAGATATCAACAAAATCCCTCAGCAAGTCATCAATATACTAGGAGGTCTGCGGGAGTTGGTTTAAGAAATCAACTGATGGATTAGGAACGAAACTAGCTCTTTAGATTGATGATAAAACCGAGGTTTGATATATAGGACACCTACCGCCATCTATTATCCGATTTAGAAACTATTTTAAAACTTAGTGCCAATATTTTCTTCAAGGCATATTAATACAGGGTGATCCAAAAGTCCCGCACAACTTTAAAAATTAATAACTCCGCGAATATTTGCGCTAGAGCAATGCGGTAAACACCATTGTGTTCAGGATGCAATGGAATTTTTATGGCAAATAATGAAAAATTCGAAATTGATTTTAGTTACAACTTTATTCGCTAGAGATGGCGCTCTACCAGAATCAGCTATTCAGCGGCCAAATTGTTTGATAAATTGAAAAATATAACTGAACGACACGTATTTTTCCTTTTTGAATACCAGGAAAGAACCCAAATGATATCAAATGATAAATTAATAAAACACCATTTCGCCAAAAGTTAGAAGAAATGGTTAACGATTTTTAAATACAATCTGAGATATGTAAAATAGGTATATGCAAATTAAAACATGTAGCAAAAAATATTTATATTTTAGATGGAGTTTTGTGAAATAGATTGAATGTTTGAAAATAACTACTGATATCAATACACGATTTTTGAAATGTTAATATAGTACCAAAAATTATGATGGCACTACTAATAGGATTTCGTGCTATAAGGAATGTATAGTTTCTTGACTAATTGGCGACACTTGACTATTTAACTGGATATTTGTCATGATCCAAAGATGAACTATAGAGGGGAGTGACAAAATATATTTGTCGTACTTTATTCCAAATATCCTATGGGTTTGTCAAATGTTATCATTGTTTATTATACTGTACATAATTTTGAAAATGTATCCCCCCTCAAAAAAAAAATCATTTTTAAATCGACCTTTTGCGTTGAAAAACGTGGTAGCAAAATCATTTTGTATTATTTTTTGCGCAAATTTTCTAAAGTTTGGGGGGGATACAGAGAATATTCCTTATGCTATTTCTTCTAATGAGCGAAAAGCGATAAACTAAACATAAGGGTTAAAATTGTGTGTACCAGTGTTATTCGAGAAGTTATAACACTTTGGCCTGCACGACATAATATAAGATGTGGGAAAATGACAAACAAAAATATTACTGTTCACAGAAAAAAAAAAGAGTCAAGATGTGAGGACAGCATTTATTATTCCCATAACCCAAAACAAAGAGCTGCAAAATATAACACATGAGGTAACTGCCTTCTCTCTTGTATTAGGTCACAATCCTGGCTCAATGTGGCGCCCATCATTCTCAAACACCGCCTGCAGACGATAGATGACAGAATGGTCACAATTAAATAGTTGAAATTTATAAAATGTGCCATCTGATAGAAGCCTTCAACATGGCCAATGTGGTAGGCCGGCATCGATAAAAACGCGACTTAATGTACCCCCATAACCGAAATTGTGAGGCGTCAAGTCTGGTGATATTGGTGGCCACTGGTATATAAAGTGGCGACTTATCAACGAATTTCACCGAACGTATCCTTCAGCAATTGTTTGGCACCGCGGGGAGATATGAAGAGGTCCTCCATCTTGCATGAATGTTATTTCGCTTAGTGCTTGTCTGTCCTGCAATATGGGAATAACCTTTTCTCTCAAAAGTTGAACATAACGTTTACCAGTTACAAAACGATTTTAAAAGTTCTTCCATTGAATTTTTCAAAGAAAATTGGCCCAAAAATAAAAGAAGAAGTGAACCCACACAAAACTGTAACTCTGTGCTGATGAAGTGTTATTTCTGTAAAAATCCTAGGGTTTTCTGTCGCCAAAATGAGGCAGTTTTGAATGTTAAATTCTCCCTTTAGATAAAAGTTAGCATCATCTGTTCTTAGAACATTTGACAGCCAGTTTTCATCATATCAATTTGCCTGAAAACCCATGCAGCGAATTCTTGACGCTTCTCAAAATCGCTGACTTTCAACTCGTGAAAACTTTGAATTTTGTTAGGGTATTTTTATAGAAAAATTCTAAATGTGTGTTCTCTCCAAACTGTTCCATAGGAAATCCCCGTTTGTCGAGAAACTTGTCTAGCACTTACTTCTCCATACGTGGATAACGTTTCAATAGCTTCAGTATTCTGCAAAACCGTAACAGCCACTGACTTGCATGTCGATGATCTTCCACTCCGAGGTTTTGTTTCCAGAGATCCAGCTTCCTCAAAACCTTTAATCAATCGCTTCAGAGAGTAGCAACTCATTGGTCCTTTATCGCTTCGAATACCTTTAAAAGAACGAAATGCTCGTAAAGCTTCAGTGGCAGATTCTGAATCACAATTAAAAGAATTCACCAAGAGTGCTTTATCCTGTAGTGACGGCATTCCAGGGGGAAGGGGAGAAGTCCGACCACACCCTTCTTGCGGTCCCCCCTGGACCCTTGGAATATTTGACCAAATTCTGGTTCTCTTCCAAGATGACTAACGTTGCAACGGCACCCATTTTCAAATGAAGAGCAAAACTGATATCTCCAGTAATTCTACCGCGTCCGGGTAACCGCCGCATCAGGAGCTGCAGCTCGAGCTCATGATGAGAAATCTACTACGAGGACACAATTCAATCTACTACAACTTAATATAAATGGTACCCAGAGGAAAAAAAAGAGCTGACTTGTTTTCTCTGTGATATCAATGTACATATTACTTGTCCTCAGGAGACAGAATTGTATCAGAATCTGAGATTCAATATCAAAGATTATACAACACTACGAAAGGACAGACCGGGAAAATTCGGAGGAGGACTTGCCGTTTTGATTAAAACTCTAGAAATCAAATTTAATGAAATCGCCTATAATCAGAGTAAGCCTAGAGAAAGCACGACAGAAGCTCAGGCAATAGAAATCTATCTTACAGATAAAACAATTCCAAACATAAATGTTTATGACCACGATAATACTAGCATCAATACAGGCCTGATCGAGAAATTAAGTGGGGCGTCTTCGGATATCGCAATCGTACTTGGTGATTTTAACGCCGAAAGACCAACTTGGGGATCACCTTTCTAGGATAACAAAGGTCAGCAGGTTGAGGACATGCTAACCGACCTCGACCTTACACCGTTAAATAACGAAAAGAACACCTATCTATCCAAGTCCACAGGCACAGAATCCGCAATAGACATCACAGCGATAAATTACAACATCGCACCCACAACACATTGGAAAATTGTGAAAAGTGCAATCAGTGACCACAGACCAATTTTAACAACCATAAAATTCAAAATTGAGAACTTCCAACAGAATAAAAGAACTGGGAAAAAATCACAGAAAAGCTTGAAGAACTGTGCAACGAAGAATTAAATCACAAAACGATTGACAAAAAATTGGAAAAATTCTCTTCGAACATATCCAAAGCTGCAAAGGTATCGATACCTAGAGGTAGACGTAAAGACCTGTGAATACTTTACTGAAGGACCACAATATCGAGGCAATGATTGCAGAGAGAGACAATATCAATCAACTTCTTAAAACAAATAAAACAGAAGAAATCATAAAGGAACTCATTGAAATTAGTCACAAAATAGAACAAGAAATTTGGATATTCAAACAAGAGAGAGAGAAAAATGGGCAGAATTCTGCGAAAAAAAATGGATCCAAAAAAGGAAAGCCATCACTGGAATTTAATTAGTGTTAAAAAAACAATCAAAACCAACACTAATACTCCAATACTCTAACCGATATGAATAGCGAGAACGAACAAACAGATGGCTGAAATAATTGCTGAATATCTTTCAAGCACTTCCAGACTCAGCTATACGAATGAAGGCAGGACTCTAAAAAATAATGTGAACAGGTTAGTTAAACAAGCAAGAAATTACCATCAACAAGATATTTACTCGAGAGACTTCACACTGAATGAGCTAAACTCATCAATAGGAAAATAAAATCCAAGATGTCACCTGGATATGCTCTAATCTTTGGTCAAATGATTAAACACTTTGGAGACAAAGCTAAAAATCAACTCCTACGAATACTGAACATTTCATGGCAAACTGGTAAACTACCAAAGATTTGGAAGATATCAATTATAGTACCAATACTGAAACCAAACAAAGATGCCAAGGTAGGCAAGAACTATCGGCCAATTGCTCTTACCAGCATACTTTGTAAAATAACAGAATGAATTATCCACTCTAGGCGCATAGTCTGGCTCACTAACAATAATAAATAAACTTCTACCAAACTGCCTAAAGATCCAGACACTGTACAACTGATAAACTGTTCTACTTCTGTCAATCAATAATAGATTTCTAGGTAAAACCGCCAAAGAAGACATCGGCCGTATTCCTGGATATGACCTCAGCTTTTGATCGAGTGTAGAAATTATTTGAAAGGCTGAACAACATCGGAGTAAGAGGAAAAACCTTAATCTGGATTTCAGACTTCTTAAGGGGAAGAAGGATAAAGGTTCGGGTCAATGGAACATTTTCCAAGGACCGAAGAACATGGGCTGGTGTACCTCAGGGATCTGTGCTCAGTCCTCTACTCTTCTCGCTATATATTAACTGTTGTTTATGTAAATAGATTAATATTATTTGTATTATTTAAAGCCTCATTATGTAAAAATATATGTATATATAAATTGGACATTTGTTGTTGGCCATGGTCAAGTTTGAGCTCTTGTACGTCTAATTACGACACAACAAATGTGGCGACGAGGATGCGCGATCTACAGAGCCAGTAAAAAGCCGAGGAAAACGGCGTCTATGCAGGTATAACAACTACATCTTTTAAACTATCTGGATCAAGAAAACAAAGGAGTAGAAAAGATCAGCATGACAAGTTCAAAGTTAATAGTACCTTTTAGATGCTATGGCCCAGTGGAGGACACCTCGATGTTTTTGTACAAAAATTTGAGGCTCTCTTTTTGGCATCTGAAGGAGGAGATTAAAGTGCTGATTTTTACCTCGCTCCTAGATTCTGAAACTTTGAGGCAGGGAAACGACATTTTCTTCCTGGTCTAATGAAAGATCAACCCTATGATACTATCATTCAAAGAATTAAGCTGCATTTGGATCCAAAGAAGAAAGTGATACCACAGTGATGCAGATTTTTAAAGAGAATTCAACAGGAAGGAGAATCAATTTCGTAATATCTTAGAGAATTGAAACATTTAGCAATAAATTGTAATTTCGGCGATATGCTGGGAACCATGATGCGAGAACGTTTTGTGACTGGAATCAAGTTGGAAAGCCTGCAAAAGAAGCTACTACAAGAAAACGACGATGTCACCCAGGATAAAGTTTTGCAGTGGCGATCTCGTTCGAACTGGCGGAGATAAATACAAGAGAATTACAAGATAAATTAGTGGTCAAAATATCCCCTGTGAATGGAAAAGATAAAAGGGTGAGTACAATAATAGTATGGTGCAGCATAGGCCTTTCAGGCAAAGGGGAGAAATAATGTGTTATAGATGTGGTGAAAGACATTCACACGTGGCCTCTGTTTGCCCTCATAGAACAAAGACTTGTTTTAAAATGTAAAAAACTGGGTCATTTGTGTAGGGTTTGGAAAGCTAGTAAAAAAATGTGGGGATCTAAATTTGTACAAGAGGACTCTATATATTCTGTACAGGGCGAAACTGATGCCACAATAAATTTAACAGTAGATGATAATTCTTTGTGCTTTACAATAGATACAGGAAGTCCAGTTACGTTAATACCTAAAGATATTTATAAGAATTATTGGCAAGGTAAAAAATTATTTCCAACAAATTTAAGATTAAAATCCTTTTGTGGTAAATCAATAGAGATTATAGGTCAAAAATGTTTTTGTAATAGAAGCCAACCAATATTTACGATTAATAGTTGTGAATGAAAAATCCAGGTGATTTTGTTAGAAAGAGAATGGCTTAAACAGTTAAAACTTGATTATTCTAGATTGTTTAGCATTAAAAATTTAAATAATGAATATAATAGAAATAGTTTGATTGATAGACATGCAGTTTGTTTAACAAAGATTTGGGCTGTCTCTAAAGATGTTAAATAAATTTTAATTTAAAAAAGGATGTGACTCCTGTGTTTTGTAAGGCCAGAAGTTTACCTTTATCTATAAAAAACAAAGTAGAGAATGAAATTGATCGTTTAGTGAATTCTTGCAATTTATAACCTATAGTTCATGCATATTGGGCCGCTCCAATAGTACCAGTATTAAAAAAGGATGGTAGTGTAAGGATATGTGGTGATTTTAGATGTACAGCTAATAAAGCAATAGAATTAGATAGGTATCCCCTTCCATCGATCGATGAGATCTTTTCAAAATTATCTACAAGCACCGTAATTTCGACTCTAGATCTATCACAGGCTTACTTACAAGTAATGTTAGCGTAAGAAGCCAAAGCTGTTATTGATATAAACACAACAAAGAGGTTGATTTCTTATAAAAGACTACCATATGACGTAGTGGTAGCACCAAATAAATTTCAGAGGATTATGGAAGGTCTATTTGCTGATTTGCCAGGTGTGGCCTGCTACATAGATGATACTTTGGTTGCAGGAAAAGACTTTGAAGATCATGAACAAAAGTTGGATCTAGTGTTTAGATGATTGCTAGAAAAAGGTTTAAAGTTAAACAGATATAAATGTAAATTTAAAAAGAAATCGGTGGAATATTTAGGGTTTAAAATGGATAAATATGGACTGCATCCCTTAGAAAATAAAATTAAAGCAGTGATAGAGACGCCTGAACCTAAAGAATGTTTCGCGATTGAGATCTTTCATAGGACTCTTAATTTATTATTATAGATTCATAAAGAATATAGCAAACATTTTAGCGCTATTCTATCAACCTTTGAATAAAAATTGTAGATGGAATTTTGGACGAAAAATATCGAATGTTATTTTTAAAATGTAAATCATTATTAATGGACTATGGACTAGGCGTATTTCTGAGTCATGGAAATGATAGAAAGGAAGAATACCCTATAGCTTTTGCTTCTAGAACATTAACTGAAGCGGAAAAACGTTTCTCTCAACTAGAAAAGAAAGCGTTGAGCATAACTTTTGGCGTTGAGAAATTCAGACAATACTTACTGGGACGAAAATTTGAATTGGTCACAGACAACCGACCCTTAATTCATATATTTTCACCTCATAAACCAATTCCCATATGTGCATCATCCAGAATTAAAAGATGGTCCTTAAAATTAGCTGCATTTAATTATACTGTGGAATTTCGAAAAACTAGTGATAATTCCAATGTTGACGCATTGTCACGTGTTCCTTTAGAATCGAGTGTCAGGGAGTCTCTTGATGAAGACCAGGTACTTCTTTTCAGGAGGTTGAATGAGGTACCGTTCTCTTTTATGGAGGTGGCATATGAGACGCCCCAAGATAAAATACTGTCTATAGTATTAAGGAATGTTAGAGAAGGCAACTGTGTGTGTGTGGAAATTCACAAGGGTACCGAGAGAAAACCCACTAGCTCCTCATTATAAGATCAATGAGGAATTAAGTTTGGAGTTTGTTGTCTTCAATGGCGTGAAAGAGTGGTAATTCCCCAAAAATTAAGATCTTTAATTTTAAATGACTTGCATGAAATACACATGGGGATTGTTAAAATGAAGCTGATTGCCAGACGGTATTTTCTGGTGGCCAGGCATAGACAGTAACATCGAGGAGTTACCTAGAGAATGTAGAGTATGCCAAGAATCGGCAAGCATGCCCCCGGCTACCATCTCGGAATGGACTTGGCCCGAAAAACCGTGGCATCGACTTCATCTTGATCTAGCGGGTCCGTTCATGGGAAAATGTTTTTGGTTCTCGTGGACGCATACTCAAAGTGAATAGAAATTTTTATCATCAAAGATATTACCAGCAAAACAATTATAAATCATCTTTGAGAATTTTTTGCCAGATTTGGATTGCCCTAATTTTTGGTTACAGATACGGAAGACAGTTTGTCTCCGGTGAATTCGAGCAATTTACGAAAATGAATGGTATACGGCACACTAAGACCAGTCCGTAAAATCCTAGTACAAATGGTTTAGCTGAGAGATATGTAAGATAGTTTAAAAACCTTTTGAGAAAGAATAATGAGAAGGATGATTTAGAGACGAATCTACAAAGATTCCTATTTGCTCATAGAGCATTCCCCCAAACTGTAATAAAGGAATTCTCCCGCGGAACTGCTAATGAAGAGAAGTTTAAGATCAAGATTCTCGAATTTAATACCAAGATCGTAAATCCGCGAGAGGTATTTCATGAGGCCGTAAGAAGGCAGGAGCAGTTTACTACAGTTTGCGAGGTTTATTTCCGCAACTATGCAACTGGACCTAAACGGTAAAAAGGTACCATTTTGAAATGATTGAGCTACCGTCACTACCTTATAAGTTGCGAGAGCGTCGTGTATAAGAGGCATATCAATCAATTGCGATCTGTGAGAAAGAAACAAGTGGAGACAAGAAATTTGATACTTCCTCGAACATCAGGAGAGAAGCCTGTAGGTGGAAGTCAGAAATAAAGTGAAGAGGAGGTTCCAAGGTTACATCAGGAAACAAGGAGGAGACTGCTTCTGTGCACGTACCCTCTTGCACTCCTAGACAAGGCCTGTTGCTGTGCACGTGCCCTCTTGCACTCCTAAACCGGAGCCTGCCGCTGTGCAAGTGCCCGTCCGCAGTCCTAGACCTCAGAGAGCCAGGAAACCCGCAGACCGACTGAATATTATTAAGGGGGGAGATGTGTTGTGTATGTAAATAGATGAAGATTATTTGCATTCTTTAAAGTCTCATTATGTAAGAATATATGTGTATATAAATTGGACATTTTTTGTTGGCCAAACGAAAAGAATAAGAGCTAAGAGTCATGGTCAAGTTTGAGTTTTTGTACATCTAATTACCAACCAACCTTAACAACATCCATCCTTACCTCACTGAAGACACAAAGGTTGCCTGTTATGCAGATTATATAGCCATATGGCACACAGTAGCAGTATAGAAATATCAGAAAAATACTGAACACATCAATGAGAAGTGGGCAATGAAACTCAAAATGACAAAAAAAAACAATAAACACAAACCTATAGGTCTCCTTCACTGACAGGAAAAAGGGCATGGATTTAACTCCAAAATAAGCATAAACAACCATATAATTGATGAAATTTGTTCTCCAAATTACCTAGGTGTGATACTTGATGAGGAATTGCGATTTACAGAACACATAATTAGCACCTCAAATAGAGCTACCAGAAACCTAAACATTCTGAGAAGGCTATGTGGAACAAATTGGGGAGCAAAACCCAAAATTATCAAAACAAATATCACCTTAATAAGGCCAATAATGGAATATGCAACACCCGTCTGGGCTCCCTCAAGTTCATCACTAAAAAGAAGACTAGACAGTGTTCAAGCAAAAGCGGCCAAATTAATCACTGGTTCTGTTTCAAATACCAACAATTATAAAATTCAGAGAGAATGTGGTCTAGACCTAATTGAAAGCAGAAGACAATTAAAAACAATAAAATTCACCAATAGCTTAAAAACTAAAGAAAAACCGAACACATATCCCATAGAACCTATTTAAACTGGACACAAAAAGATAGGCTCAAAAGATCTTCAACACTTCAGTACGACAACAATATTAGAAAGAGCATCAATATGAAACATAATGAATTTCAAATTCGAGAATAACCAATATTTCCTACCCCATTGCCATCAAATGTAATCATCAATCATAACCTGAATGAACCCTGCAATAAAAAAAAGAGAACAAAAACATTCTTAAAAAGAAAAGACTTGACACAATTGGTTTATGCGATCAGATAAATTATTTAACAACATATACAGATGGATCATCAGACCTTACCATAAGTAATGGAGGGGCTAGAATTAACACAATACTGCAAGATGGAACATACATCAAAATCAAAGAAGGAGCAAGAAAGATTTTGTCAAACTTCACTTGTGAACTGACAGCTATCTGGAAAGCTCTTGATGTATGCCTTAATCAACCATCCCTGCATCAAGCAGAAGAATTATAATATACCGTACAACGACTTCATATCCGATCTAGAAGCAATTCAGAAGGTCAATACTATAATCACACAGAAAATACATTCGTTACTTACTCAATTGATATCATTGGAGAATAACTGCATTCTACAATGGATTCCTGCCAGTGTTTGGATCGGGGGTAATGAAATGGCAGTTGAATTTGCAAATGAAGCCAGAAAGTTGAGCAAAGGAAAGAACAAATGTCATTATTTGACGCTAATGCTTTTGCAAAATACAAGATAATTAAACAAAAAATAAGGAAAGATCAAAATGTGAAATAAACTCCGCGAGAAAAATGACAAAACTATAACAAGATTTATAACAAAACATTATAAAGGATGACAATACATCCAGATGGCACAAGAACCTATAGAACATGCAACAACTGTCCTGGTGTGGAACTAACACCTACCCACATATTCTCATGCCCGCAGCCTTGCAGAAAATTGACATAGACCCAGAGCAGCTGCTTTACACACCCAAGATAGTGGACAATGCTGCTGCTGCTGTGATAGAGATGCATGCAGACATCTTAGGCTCTTTATTGGACACGACAAAAACAACAACGGCATTCCAGAGTAAAATAAATCATCAGAGATAGATAAATATTTTTCAAATGAATTAAAATAAATGTAATCGATACTGAGAGAGAGTTGAATTTAAAAAATTAGAAAATTATTATTTTAGAAATTTGAATCGCAGAGAGGATTCCAGCAAACAGTATCTAGAATATCAGTTTTTTTTTGCTACATGTTTTAATTTGCATATACCTATTTTACATATCTCAGATTGTATTTAAAAATCGTTAACCATTTCTTCTAACTTTTGGCGAAATGGTGTTTTATTAATTTATCATTTGATATTATTTGGGTTCTTTCCTGGTATTCAAAAAGGAAAAATACGTGTCGTTCAGTTATATTTTTCAATTTATCAAACAATTTGGCCGCTGAATAGCTGATTCTGGTAGAGCGCCATCTAGCGAATAAAGTTGTAACTGAAATCAATTTCGAATTTTTCATTATTTGCCATAAAAAATCCCATTGCATCCTGAACACAATGGTGTTTACCGCATTGCTCTAGCGCAAATATTCGCGGAGTTATTAATTTTTAAAGTTGTGCGGGACTTTTGGATCACCCTGTATATAGAGTTATAATTTAAATATATCCATAGATATTTTATGTTTCATAGATGAATATAAAATATTTGCATCAATACATTAGGATCAAATTTGAAATTATTGCTTTCAAAATTTCAGAAAATATATTTATTAAAATTTAATTTTGATAATTACTTCAAAGAAATTCTGATTATTTTCAAATTATATCTTTTTAACAATTATCGAATTATAGCTTTCAAAATTTCAGAAAATATATTTAATAAAATTTAGTTTTGATAAATACTTGGCATAAATTCTGATATTATATCAGATGAACATTTACGCCACACCTAAACCTAGAAGACGTTTTAATTTCGTTTTATTTTCCAAATAAAAACCAAGGAATTGCTTACTTAAATAAAATCTATTATACATATTTACATAGTAGTACCATTATAGACTCATATAAGACGGCATATATACCAAATAACACAATTATATAAGTATTAATGGTGAATATAAAGAAATAAGAAAAATCAACTTACTTGTTTGGTATCTTATCTTCGTTGACTGGTTGAGAACTGAGGATTGTGGGATTGGTCACCTACGCCATCTATTGATCTCTTGTGAAACTATGTTCAATATAATTTTTTTTTTGTAATTATTGTTAACTATTATGCTTGACTACCAATATATTCTCACTATATTTATAGAAAGAAAAAATAATTTTGAGTTTTGGAAAGTTTTAAAAGGCCTTTTCTAAAACGACACGTATTTTTCCTTTTTGAATATCAGATAAGAACCCTTATAATATCAAATGATAAATTAATAAAATACCATTTCGCCAAAAGTAGAAGAATTGGATGACGATTTTCAAATGAAATCCAAGATATGTAAAATAGGTAAATGCAAATTAAAACAAGTAGCAAAATAATTTATTTTAGATGCGGTTTTGTGAAATAGATTGAATGTTTGAAAACACTGCTGAAATCAATACATGATTTGTTGAAATGTTAATATAGTACCAAAAATTATTATGGCACTAATAATAGGATTTCTTGCTATAAGAAATGTATATTTTCTTGACAAATTGGCAACACTTGACTATTTAACTCGAAATTTGTCATGATCCAAAAATGAAATATAGAGGGGAGTGACAAAATTTATTTGTCGTACTTTATTCCAAATATCCTATGGGCTTGTCAAATGTTAGAATTGCTTATTATACTGTTCAAATTTTAAAAATGTCTCCTTAAATAAAAATCATTTTTAGATCAACCTTTTGCGTTGAATAACGTTGTAGTAAAATATATATATTTTTTTTTCGCGCAAATTTTCTAAAGTAAGGGGGTACAGAGAATAATCCTTATACTATTTCTTATAATGAGCGAAAAGCGATAAACTAAACATAAGGAGTAAAATTGTGTGTACCAGTCTTATTCGAGAAGTTATAACACTTTGACCTGCATGACATAATATAATATATGAGCAAATGACAAACAAAAAACTACTGTTTACAAAAAAAGGTCAAGTTGTGAGGACAGCATTTATTATCCCCATAACCCAACACAAAGAGCTGCAAAATATTGGTTGATAATATAATACATGGCAGCTTATATAACACATGAGGTAACTGCCTTTTCTCTTGTATTAGGTCACAATCCTTGCTCAATGTGGCGTCCTTCATTCTCAAACACCGACTGCAGACGATAGATGAAAGTTTGGACAACATTAAATATCATATCTGTTGAAATTGATGATATTAATGATAAATTGTCTAATAGAAGCCTTCAACATGGCCAATGTGGTAGGCCGGCATCGATAAACACGCGACCTAATGTACCCCCATAGCCAAAAATCGCAGGGTGTCAAGTCCGGTGATCTTGGAGGCTACTGGTGTATAAAGTAGCGACTTATCACACGATCTTCACTGAACGTATCCTTCAGCAATTGTTTGGCACCGCGGGAGATATGAGGAGGTCCTCCATCTTGCATGAATGTTATTTCGCTTAGTGCAATTTGGGAATAACCTTTTCTCTTATAAGTTGAACATAACGTTCACCAGTCACAGAAACGGTTTTTAAAGTTATTCATTTTATTTTTTAAAGAAAAAATGGTATAATAATAAAAGAATATGTGAACACAAGCCAAACTGTAACTCTGGGGCTGATAAAGTGGCATTTCTGTAAAATTCCTAGGGTTTTCTGTTGTCCAAATGCGGCTGTTTTGAGGGTTAACTTCTCCGTTTAGAGAAAGTTAGCTTCATCTGTCACAGAACATTCGACAGCCAGATTTCACCAATATCAATTTTCCGGAAAACCCATGCAGCGAATTCTTGACGCTTATCAAAACCAATGACTTTTAGCTCGTGAAATATTTGAATTTTGTACGCCAATTTTTAAGAAAAATCTTAGTGCTCTACAAACTCTTCCATACGAAATCCCCGTTTGTTGAGAAACTTGTCGAGCACTTACTTCTCCATACGTGGATAACGTTTCAATAGCTTCAACATTCTGCGAAACCGTAACAGCCACTGACTTGCATGTCGATGGTCTTCCACTCCTAAGTTTTGCTTCCAGAGATCCAGTCTTCTCAATAAATTTTATCATTCGCCTCAAGAGTAGCAACACATGGGACTTTTACCGCTTCGAATACCTTTAAAGGTACGAAACGCTCGTAAAGCTTCAGTGGCAGATTCTGAATTGCAATAAAAAAGTTTCACCAAGAGTGATTTATCCTGTAGTGACGGCATTCCAAAGAAAAAAAATTATCGGAGATAGATATATTATTTACAAATGAATTAAAATGAATATAATCGATACTGAGAGAGAGTTGAATTAAAAATTAGAAATTTATTATCTTCGAAATTTAAATCGCTTAGAGGATTCCAGCAAACCGAATCTAAAAAATTAAAATATTTTTTGCTACATGTTTTAATTTGCATTCACATATTTTACATATCTCGGAAGAGAAATAAGGATAACCCAGGCACATGGAGCAAAACATTTTTTGCTACATGTTTTAATTTGCATTCACATATTTTACATATCTCGGAAGAGAAATAAGGATAACCCAGGCACATGGAGCGCAAGAAACGCCAACTGCCCGGAAATATCTCCGATTGCATTTAAAAATATTCATCTATTTCTACTACTTTTGGCGAAATGGTGTTTTAATAATTTATAATTTGATATCATTAGGGTTCTTTCCTGGTATTCAAAAAGAAAAAATACGTGTCGATCAGTTATATTTTTCAATTTATAAAACTATTTGGACGCTGAATATCTGATTCTGGTAGAGCGCCATATAGCGAATAAATTATAACTAAAATCAATTCCTATTGTGCAAAACTTAAACACAATGGTGTTTACCGCATTGCTCTGGCGAAAATATTTGCTGAGTTATTAATTTTTGAATTTGTGCAAGACTATTGAATAACCCTGTATAATAAAATGCACATGTTTATATTTTTGGTTGAAGAATATTTCATGAAAAATAATCCCTTTTTTTGGGCAATTTTGTTAATATTTGTCTAGAAAGACATTGTCAACAGGACACATCAGAACTGAATTGAGTAAACATCATCAAGAGAACACTGCAGATCAAAATGGAGTACACATTATCAACAGAACACGGCAGAACAGAATGGAGTACACATTATCAACAGGACACGCAGAACAGAATGGAGTACACATTATCAACAGGACACGCAGAACTGAATGGAGTACACATTATCAACAGGAACACGGCAGAACAGAATGGAGTACCCATTATCAACAGGTAACAGTAGAACTGAATAGAGTACACATTATTAACAGAACACGGCAGAACAGAATGGAGTACACATCAACAACAGAATACAGCAGAACTGAATAGAGTACATTTTATCAATAGAACACAGCAGAATGGAATGGAGTACAAATTATTAACAGAACACAGCCGAACTGATTGGAGTAAACATTATCAACAAGACACAGCAGAACTGATTGGAGTACACATTATCACCAGGACCCAGTAGAACTGAATGGAGCACACATTATCAACAGGACAGAGTAGAAATGAATGGAGTACAAATTATCAATAGGACCCAGCAGAACTGAATGGAGTACACATTATCAACAGGACAGAGCAGCAACTGAATGGAGTAAACATTATCAACAGGAAACATCAGAACACAATTTAATTTGAGAAAAGAAACAAAGAGAAAGCAAGAATAAATGAATGACGAGAGAAAAAAAGGTAAAGGCAGATATACATTATCAACAGAACCAGCAGATACTGAATTATTACACAATTATCACCATAGAGCACAAAGAATTGAATGGAGTAAACATTATCACAACCCAGCCCGAACTGAATAGATACACATTATCACCAGGGCAACAGCAGAACTGAATGGAGTAAACATTATCAACAGGACCCAGCTGAACTGAAAGAGTACACATTATCACAAGCACAGCAGAACTGAATGGAGTACACATTATAACAGTGCAAGAATGGAGTACATATTATCAACAGAAAACATCATAACAGAATGGAGTAAACATTATGAACAGGACCCAGCCGAACTGAATAGAGTACACATTATCAACAGAGCACATCAGATTGTAATGTAGTACACATTATCAACAGAACACAGCAGAACTAAATGGAGAACACATTATCAACAGAACAAATCAGAAATAAATGGAGTGCACATTATCAACGAAGCACATCAGATTTTATTGTAGTACACAATATCAACAGAACACAGCAGAACTAAATAGAGCACATATATCAACAGGACAGAGTAGAACAGAATAAGGTACATATTATCTACAGGTAAGAAAAGAACAGAAATTAGTACATGTGATGTTATTTTTTTCGATTAAATAAATAAATATGCTTTATTAAATTAAAAAAACAAATTTTAATTATATATCTTTCTAATGTCAAACATACACTTTTTATTAGATTCATAACAACAACAATAATCGCAGTGCTGCCAAATCCAAACAATCAAAAATAAATAATTAAACAGAGTAGATTATAATATTATTATAAGGTATATTACAACTTTCCCGACTTCAAGCGACTTCATCCCTCCTGGGATGTCGATGCAGATAAGGTTGGATATTGGAGATGTGAGACCGTTTTGGAGTTTTATCATCAGATTCATATTCAACATATTTGGGTGGCCATCCATTTTGGTTACCCTTGTCACTCTATGCGAACCAGATAGCTTCCATTCCTTTCAACCTTCTGATGTCTTACCAAAATATAATCGTCGATATTTATCTCTGGTGGCAGGGCCTTCTTACGACTGTTAAAATAAAAATTTGTTCTTTGTCGGTAGAGGTTCTGCTCAATTTGACTTTTTTCTGTTTCATAAAAGGGACAGTGAAGATTAAACTCTTTTTCGGCAGGTAAAACAGGGAAGTTTTTGTAAGTTTGAATAAAGGGGAGCAACCCAGGTAGGAGTTGTAGGATCTATTATGGTAGCGAACTGCCGCTTCTAAGGAATTTTTCCATCCACCCTTGAAGTGAGGATAGCACGAGAGAAAGGTCTTTATATCTCGTATATCGTTCCGCTAAACCATTTCCTGCAGGGTGAAAGGAGAAGTAGTTATTAATCGATGTCTTTGGAGGTTGCCCACCTAGGGAATTCTACATACACAAATGATCTCCCTTGATCGGAGACTATAGTTCTCACTGATTTCAGATCCTCATGTTCGTTGAAATATTTTATTAGAGCACGGCCATGTTGTTTCATTGCCTTTGCTTGAACCACCCTAGTAGCCTCGTCAATAATTAGTAAAAATGTTGAATTCTTATCCTTGATGTTAGAAGTAACCTCGGCGAAATCTACATGTACAGTATGGAAAGGTACCCTTGATTGATGGGGCAAACTCATCTTTGAAGGACGGCTCTTATACTGAACTTGTCCCTTTGACAGATAGGACAAGAAGATACACATATTTCCTTATGTCATTCTTCATACCAGGCCAAACAAGGCGTTGCTTCATTCTATAATATGTCCCCAAAACCCCGAATGTCCTCCTGATAAGAGATAATCATTGTACATAGATAAAATTGAAGTTCGATGTTCGAGGGACAAAATATTTCCCGTGATCTTCAAATTTTAAAGGAATACTCTGATGTTTAACAAACAGTACGGTTTGATCGCTGAAATTAGGTGTTTCTACAGCCAATCTATACAGCGCGTCTGCATCGCTGAGCTCCCTGCCAGAATGGTGGTTCACTCTCATTTCGAATAAGCTCAGAAACAGCTGCCACCTCGCAAGTCGATCCCGGAGATGACCACAGGAAAGTAGCTGTGTCAATGCGCGATGATCCGTGTGGACAACAAAAGACTTGCCTTCCAAATACCATCTGAAGTGTTTGACAGCCTTCTACACAGCAAGGCATTCTTTTTCAGTGATAGAATAATTTTGTTTTGCCTTGGAAAATGTATAGGAATAATAACTAATCACTCTGAGTTGAAGTGACCTCCTTTTATTCACGTCTCTCTGGTATAGAATAGCCCCTGTTCCATAATATTAAGCATCTGTTGACATTCATAAGGCAATGACTCATCCGGGATTGCCAGTATTGGTTTTGACGTGATGATAACAATAAGTTTTAAATAGGCCTCTTCACATTTTTTCTTCAGGTTGTCCAACGGTCGAACTATCGTGGCATAGTTTGGTATATAGGCCCGAAAATGACCTGTAAATCCAGTAAAACATTGTAGTGACATAAGATTATATGGGCGTTTCATGAGTTTAGCCTTTTCGATTACTTCCTCTTTCATTTGCTTCGAGTTATCGTGGAAAATTCTACCTAAAAGTTCCACCTCAATACACAAATTTGGCACTTGCCCAAGTTCACTGTCATATTATATTAATTCAGTCTATTGAGAACTTTGTAGGTGAGGGAAGCACATTCTTCAAGGGTTGGGGCGCCACAACAAAAGTAGTCAATGTAAACAACCATCTGAGTTCCAATAAATCAGCCAACATCTCGCTCATAACCCTTTGAAATCTAGGAGGTGAATTTTTCCACCCGAACGGTAGTCTCTTAAACTCATAAAGTCCATCAGGTGTTACAAAAGCAGAAATTTTATCGTGGTTTTAGTAAGACCGACTTGCCAAAACCCATCCTTCAATCAATTTTTGTAAAGTATCGACAACCCCCAAATTTATTAATGATTAGTCGATTCTAGGAAAAGGAAAAGGGTCCAAAAGGGTCTCTTTATTAAACTCTCAATAGTCAATACAGAGTCGGTAGGACGAGTCCGTTTTAGGAACTAGAATACAAGGTGATGCGTACTCAAAAGTAGAAGGAGTAATAATATCCCCATCTAGCATCTCCTTGATTTCCAGCAGTCCATGCTCTCTTGTGATCTGACATAGGGTAAGGTTTACACGCCACGATGTTATTATTGGGCTCAATAGAAAGTCGATCTCGTGAAATTGTAATTCCTTTTTGGAGACATTGCAAAGCTTGGGGAATATAGTGATCAGGTCCTCACTGGTAAAAATAATTTATTTTGACCGCAAAGACAAGCACTTAATCTCATCAGTCCCAAAGTTCAATTGAATTCGGAGATCCCTATGGTGGGCTTTCCTATTAACAGTTCGAATGGCATCTCCCTCAATATTGTCGCCGTTATCATTCTCTGTTGATCGTCAACCTGAAGTTCCACCTCAATATTCTCAGTAGCTCGGACATGACTTTCGTCAATCGTTGTTATCGTGGTCTCTGATGGATAACTTTTCCATTTATATTTGGCCAAAAGGTCTCTTCTCATTAGATTGATAGAAGAACCTGGATCCAAGAAAGCAACAATTTTACACCATTTATAATAACGGCAACATGGAATCGGGACTTTTGCAAGACAAAAATAGGATCGATTTGTCATCGGGATCGGACAACCCTCTAAATTTAGTTTTTATGAAGAGAAGACATAGAATTATTTTGATTGTTCATTGTCTGTGATGCCTCCTCAATTTGATCAAGTTGGGCAAAATAGGCTGGCTTCTTGACCACTGTGTTGCCAGTTGTCTGGTAGAGCTTGGGTTCAAAAGGTTTTTTCTCCAAACTGGGACGGATATTTTTCAGCAGCTGAAGAAGAGTCTCTTTGTTTTCGATTTTCACAGTGGACAACAACTGATTCTGCATATCTGGGGGTAGCCCGTGAATCACTCCAATTATCAATAGCTTTTCACTTAAGCCGGGCATCCTAATTGCATTTTCCTTTGTTTTTGGTGGAGGTAATCGATCAGAGAGCCGCCTCGATATCTCCACTTGAACGCCCTATCATATTTATCTATGGGGTTATCCCCAAATCAGGATACAAAATCTTCTTTCCATGTTTCCAGCTGAATTGCATTCATCAGCAAGTCTGCTATCGAACCACAATTATGCAGTTCCCCCTAGGTAGTTTCTCATAATATATTTTGGATTTATCTTTTACCCAACCATTATTTGCACAGACATTTTCATATTGGGTTTATCCAAGTGGCTGGATCTAAGTTATTACCGGAGAATTCAGGTGCTTTCATTTCGACATGTCTTGGTGTATATTCATGCTGGTTTAAACTTAAATTTTGAACTAAAGAATTAAATATTTTTTGTTGTTCTACTACACTAGTTATCAATTAGCTAAAAGTGTATTCTGTTAATAGAGATTTTGCATCTAAATCCTCTTCATCCATTATGCGAATTTGTAAATCTTCAAATGATCGATTTTTGTATATTTCAATTATTTTTGATGGAACTTTAACAAATATATTAGAATCCCCCCCCCCCCCCTTTTCTAAATAGTAAGAAGTTAAATTCTTTCCACATTTACACACGAGCTCGTGATAATGGGCAATTGATATTCTTCAGGGATAGATAGAACATTAGCATCAGGGTTAAGCTATAGCCAATTACCTTTTTATTCTTAAAATGCAGGATGATCGATCCTGCCGTGCGCCATTTTTGTGATGTTCATATTCGATTAAATAAATAAATATGCTTTATTAAATTAATAAACAAATTTTAATTATATATCTTTCTTATGTCAAACATACACTTTTTTGATAGATTCATAATAACAACAATAATTACAATGCTGCCAAATCCAAACATTCAAAAATAAATTAATTAAACATAGTAGATTATATATTTATAAGGTATATTACAGTACACATTTTCAACAGAGCACATCAGAATTGAATGGAGTACACATTATCAGAAGAACACAGCAGAACTGAAGGGAGTACCATTTTCAACAGAACACATGCAGAACTGAAAGTAGAACACATTATCAACAGAACACAGCAGAACTGATAGAGAGTACACATTATAACAGAACATAGCAGAACTGAATGCAGTACACTTTATAAACAAAACAGGAACAGAACTGAATGGAGTAACATATTATCAACAGAGCACAGCAAACTGAATGGATACACATTATCATCAAGACCCACAGAACTGAATGGAGTACACATTATCAACAGGACAGAGCAGAAATAAATGGAGTACGCATAATCAATAGGAACCCAGCAGAACTGAATGGAGTATACATTATCAACAGAAAACATCAGAACAGAATGGAGTACACATTATCAACAGAAAACAGCAGAAATGAATGTATTACACATTATTAACAGAGCACATTAGAATTGAATGAGGTAAACATTATCAACAGGACCCAGCCGAACTGAATAGAGTACACATTATCACCAGCACAGCAGAACTGAATAGAGTACACATTATCACCAGGGCACAGCAGAATTGAATGGAGTACACATTTCAAGAGAACACAGCATAACTTAGAATTGAGTACATATAATCAACAGGACCCAGCCGAACTGATAGATACGCATTATCACCAGGCACAGCAGAACTTAATAGAGTACACATTATCAACAGGACACAGCAGAACTGATTGAGTACACATTATCAACAGGACAGAGCAAAAATGAATATATTACACATTATTAACAGAGCACATTATAAATTGAATGAGTACACAATTATCACCAGCACAGCAGAACTGAATGAAGTACACATTATAATCAGGGCAGAGAAGAACAGAATGAAGTACTTTATCAACAGAAAACATTAGAACAGAATGGAGTAAACAACATTATGAACAGGACCCAGCCGAACTGAATAGAGTACACATTATCAACAGAGCACATAAGATTGTAATGTAGTACACATTATCAACAGAACACAGTAGAACTAAATGGAGTACAAATTATCAACAGAACAAAGCAGAAATAAATAGAGTGCACATTATCAACAGAACACATCAGATTGTAATGTGATACACAATATCAACAGAACACAGCAGAACGAAATAGAGCACACATTATCAACAGGATACAGTAGAACAGAATGGGGGTACATATTATCTACAGGGTAGAAAAGAACAGAAATTAGTACATATTATCAACAGAGCATATCAGCATTGAATGGAGTACACATTATCAACAGAACACAGAAGAACTGAATGGAGTAACACATTATCAAAAGAACACAGCAGAACTGAATAGAGTACACATTATCAACAGGACAGAGCAGAAATGAAAGGAGAACACATTATCAATAAGACCCAGCAGAACTGAATGGAGTACACACTATCGACAGGACAGAGCAGAACTGAATGTAGTACACATTATCAACAGGAAACATCAGAACAGAATGGAATACACATTATCCACAGAATACAGCAGAATTAATGTAATACACATTATTAACAGAGCACATACACACATTAGAATTGAATGGAGTAAACTTTACAACAGGACCCAGCCGAACTGAATAGAGTACACATTATTACCAGGGCATAGCAGAACTGAATGGAGTACACATTATCAAGAGAACACAGCAGAAATGAAATGGAGTACACATTATCAACATGACCCAGCCGAACTGAATAGCGTACACATTATCATCAGGCACAGCAGAACTGAAGAGAGTACACTTTATAAACAGAACATAGCAGAACTGATTGCAGTACACTTTATAAACAAAACAGAACAGAACTGAATGGAGTACATATTATCAACAGAGCACAGCAGAACTGAATGGAGTTACACATTATCATCAAGACCCAGCAGAACTGAATGGAGTACACATTATCAACAGGACAGAGCAGAAATAAATGGAGTATGCATAATCAATAGGACCCAGCAGAACTGAATGGAGTATACATTATCAACAGAAAACATCAGAACAGAATGGAGTACACATTATCAACAGAAAACAGCAGAAATGAATGTATTACACATTATTAACAGAGCACATTAGAATTGAATGAGGTAAACATTATCAACAGGACCCAGCCGAACTGAATAGAGTACACATTATCACCAGGCACAGCAGAACTGAATAGAGTACACATTATCACCAGGGCACAGCAGAATTGAATGGAGTACACATTATCAATGAGAACACAGCATAACTGAATTGAGTACATATTATCAACAGGACCCAGCCGAACTGAATAGAGTACGCATTATCACCAGGCACAGCAGAACTGAATAGAGTACACATTATCAACAGACACAGCAGAACTGATTGGAGTACACATTATCAACAGGACAGAGCAAAAATGAATATATTACACATTATTAACAGAGCACATTAGAATTGAATAGAGTACACATTATCACCAAGCACCAGCAGAACTGAATGAAGTACACATTATAATCAGGGCAGAGAAGAACAGAATGAAGTACTTTATCAACAGAAAACATTAGAACAGAATGGAGTAAACAACATTATGAACAGGACCAGCCGAACTGAATAGAGTACACATTATCAACAGAGCACATAAGATTGTAATGTAGTACACATTATCAACAGAACACAGTAGAACTAAATGGAGTACAAATTATCAACAGAACAAAGCAGAAATAAATAGAGTGCACATTATCAACAGAACACATCAGATTGTAATGTGATACACAATATCAACAGAACACAGCAGAACGAAATAGAGCCCACATTATCAACAGGATACAGTAGAACAGAATGGGGTACATATTATCTACAGGGTAGAAAAGAACAGAAATTAGTACATATTATCAACAGAGCATATCAGCATTGAATGGAGTACACATTATCAACAGAACACAGAAGAACTGAATGGAGTACACATTATCAAAAGAACACAGCAGAACTGAATAGAGTACACATTATCAACAGGACAGAGCAGAAATGAAAGGAGAACACATTATCAATAAGACCCAGCAGAACTGAATGGAGTACACACTATCGACAGGACAGAGCAGAACTGAATGTAGTACACATTATCAACAGGAAACATCAGAACAGAATGGAATACACATTATCCACAGAATACAGCAGAAATGAATGTAATACACATTATTAACAGAGCACATACACACATTAGAATTGAATGGAGTAAACTTTATCCACAGGACCCAGCCGAACTGGAATAGAGTACACATTATTACCAGGGCATAGCAGAACTGAATGGAGTACACTTATTCAAGAGAACACAGCAGAAATGAATGGAGTACACATTATCAACATGACCCAGCCGAACTGAATAGCGTACACATTATCATCAGGGCACAGCAGAACTGAATGGAGTACACTTTATCAACAGAGCACAGCAGAAATGAATGGAGTACACATTATCAACAAGACACAGCAGAACTGAATGGAGTACACATTATCAACAGAGCACATCAGATTTGAATAGAGAACACATTATCAACAGAACACAGCAGATCTAAATGGAGTACACATTATCAAGAGAACGCAGCAGAAATGAATGGAGTACACATTATCAACAGACACAGCCGAACTGAATTAGCGTACACATTATCATCAGGGCACAGCAGAACTGAATGGAGCACACATTTTCAACAGCTCAGAACAGAACTGAATGGAGTAAATATTATCAACAGGAAACATCAGAACAGAATAGTGTAAACATCATCATCAGGAAACATCAGGAACAGAATATGTAGTACACATTATCAACAGAGCACATCAGAATTGAATGGAGTGCACATTAATTAACAAAACATAGCAGAACTGAATAGAATACACATTATCAACAGAACACAGCTGAATTGAATGGAGTACACATTATCAACAGGACACAGTAGGACAGAATGGAGTACACATTATCAACAGAGCACATCAGAATTGAATGGAGTGCACATTATTAACAGAACATTGCAGAACTGAATAGAATACACATTATCAACAGAACACAGCTGAATTGAATGGAGTACACATTATCAAAAGGACATAGAAGAACATAATAGAATACACATTATCAACAGGACACAGTAGGATAGAATGGAGTACACAATATCAACAGGACACAGTGGACACAATGGAGTACACATTATCAACAGGACACAGTAGGACAGAATGGAATACACATTATCAACTGAACACAGCAGAACAGAATGGAGTACACCTTATCAACAGGACAGAAAGGAACATTATGGAGTACACATTTTCAACAGGACAGAGAAGAAAAGAATGGAGTACACATTATCACTAATTCAATATACAATACTATCTTATAAGGCACTACTATTCGTGGGCTGTGCTTATATACTCGATTTGAATTCTTCTTTCTAATCTCGACTCATTCATATTAGGATATCAAGCCTGTATAGTTTAAATGGAGAGTTAATGGAGTCTGCTGGGATTGAGTAGAGCTCATCAATGGATTAGCCAATTCAGTCATTGATATGCTTTGGGGTTGCAGGTTGAGGAATTCACTTAGTACATAGTGGGAAATCCTTGCAACCATTCTAGAGGGTCATTGCCCTTAGATTACCAGACTTAAGTCTCTAATTCAAGGACTGTTGTTTACTTGGAAGGACATAATGGTACTTGTACCTCCTTCTCAGCACCAGTCATGTGCAGCACTATCGGCGTAGGTGTAATGGTATTAAAACTAATAATAAAAGTAAAATAAATCAAATTGCAACGTATTTCTTCATTAAAAATTTGACAACCTTTAGAGCGTTAACTTTTACCCCTGGGCCTTTGACAAACTATGAACGTAAGCTTTGAAGACAGTAGAATTTTCACTACATTGTGGTATAAATAATCATAATTGTCTAATACAATAGTATATCTCTAAGAAGTGATATGATATATTAAACTAATGAAACCGCTGGGAGGGTTCACAACTGATGAGCCAAGTTTTTTCACAATATTTTTCATCCCAATAAGAATAATTGCACGCTTGTTTTATTTGGAAAACCAATCGTTCTTTTACTAGTTTCACTTCTTCTACCAGAGTTTATTTTAAGAATGTAGCTCCAAACATAATAGCTTTCTGTCTCTCTAACAACTTCCCGTCTTTCTATCAGGTTTCCGATTTCCTATCAACTTCCCAGATTTCCTAAAAAATTCGCCTATCTTACAAACCGCTGCACAGAACACGTAGCCCTCATGTTTCCTCATTTAACAGCTTACTACCCTACAAATAAGATACAGATTCCGCTAAACAAGTAAATAAAAGTATAATAATTGATTACTTTTTCAATTATAACTATCACGAATGGTACTAACATGGAATATTTTACACTTTTATTCGTCAACACTCCCTAAATCATGTCATACTTATCTTTAATCTATTTACATATATACAAGAAAATAAGACATAATCCGTGTGACGTTTCGGTAACAGCATTATTACCATCATCAGACAAAATAATTAAAATAAAATTATATTTACATATCTTTTCACCAATTCCTTTTGTCTTGAATTGCTTATTTAGTAATTATCTTTCCCATATATTACTAATTTCATTAAAAAATTCATATATTGGTTCAAAAAATATTTATTTACCTATATTTTAGTTGCCCTTAACGACGACATTTTATTCAAGGTACAACAGCGTATTTATATCGACAACAAACTCTACCTTAACTACATAGATATGTTGTTGTATCTTGAAAAAGGTTGGCGTTCAGTCAAGTGAAATATTGGTAAAAATATTATTTTTTGATCCAATATATGCCTTTTTAAATGATGATCTTAAAGGAAGTTCGAAAAATGCAATATACAGCGGTATGGTAGATTAAACTGACGAAACCGCTGGAAGGGTTCACCAGTGATGAGCCAGGCCCTCCCATTAATTTTTACATCACAGTAAGGACAGTAGACATTGTTTATTATCGAAAAGAATCATAGGCGTCTATAATAGTTTCGAAATTTAATAACAGATGGCACTCTAATGCATCATAAAATGATGATATATTATGGGCATTGGTCTTTCTACAAAATAGGGTAAAAGGGTCCACCCCAGGTTCCAGTAAAATAATACGCAAATCGCTGCCATCCTCCGACTAAACGAAACTACATTTGTATGTAAGCGTACACCCGTCACTCCACCAGCCAAGGTCAGTCACGTGATGATTACACAAGCTGCTCGGGCTCTAATTTATCCCCGCCACTTGACTAGAGGATATTTTATTACGTCGCTTTCAGACACAGCTCTTGCTAACGACATATCTGAACTACTAACCATCAAATATATTTGGTTTTTAAACAAGGCTCTTCTATCTTAAATATATAAATATCGTTTTTCTTTTGTTTCATGTGTATAACTATTTAAATAGATTAATACCCTCTAAATTGTGTTTCTTTAAAAGGTTTTAAACCTTTAAGCGCCGAGGTAACGATCTATCGTTACTTCCTTGTAGGGCCCCTCGTGGGGGAGGGGGTGGTGGCTGGCTATTTTTATCACCTCCCTTCTCACTTCTGGGCTTGTCTCTACACGTTAGCTGTGTTTTTATCTCCTTTGTCTTGCGATTTCCTTTTTTTTATTTTTAATTTTTTTAAAAATGGCTTCCAGTTCAGAATGCTCTGCATTTTCTGAGGACACTGAAGTTTATTCTTGTCTTCTGAGTTTGAAGAAAGTGTTGAAGACACTTTTGAAGATGAATTTTCTGATGAAGAAGTGGATGAAAACCAGCCAAGTCCTTGG
This sequence comes from Cordylochernes scorpioides, assembly GCA_030710605.1. NCBI lineage: Eukaryota > Metazoa > Arthropoda > Arachnida > Pseudoscorpiones > Chernetidae > Cordylochernes > Cordylochernes scorpioides. The sequence goes on from CP092869.1 coordinate 58,849,556, forward strand.
GTAAGAGTTTATACTCCATTTTCCACATCCAAAACATTGACTTTTGGAGAAGTTTGTGGCCCACAGCACCTTCCCCCCCTCTATTATCCGGCCTATCGAATACTTTTTGTTATTCATAACAATGAATTTAATGAAGGAAATTGTGGCTTTTACAATAAATGTGCCCAAACTTTATTGGCAAGCAATAAGGACAAATTGCCTCCATTTTCTAGGAAGCTGGCCTGGAAGGACACTACCTTGGATGAGATGATGGCCTTTATTGGAGTCATCTTCAATATGGGCAATGTGAATAAGAACCAAATCAGGGACGATTGGAGCAAGAATGAACTTTTAGAAACGCCCTGGTTTGGTAAAGTTATGTCTAGAGGGAGATTTGAGGTGCTCTACAGCTGCTTTTCTCTGATTGATGACTCCAACCTGTTCCAAGTTCTCATCCTGATTACACCCAACTGCAAGATTTGAGAAGCTCATATAAACATGAGAACAACAAGTTTATATATTATTATAAGCCTACTCAAAATCTTACAGTTGATGAGAGCTTGGTGTGCCTAAAAAACCGAACTCGTCTTAGACAATATATGCCCCAAAAGTACCATGGTCGATTTGGAGTCAAACTGTGGAGGCTTTGTGAATCCAAAACTGGCTATTGTCTGAGAATGAAGCCATATAAAGGGAAATTATCTCCAATTATCAAGTCCCTTTCCTATGATGTTCCAATGAATCTGCTCCAGGAATCCAGTCTACTTGGAAAGGTTATCATTTGATAACTGATAACTTTTTCACCAGCATCAACCTAGCCAAGGACTTACTGGACAGTTATACTTATTTGACTGGTACTATATATATAACAAGTGCAAAATTAGGTGTTGATGAATCCCTTTATATGGTAAATAATAATCTACTGGCCCTGGCTTACAAAGAAAAGAAGAGCAAACCTCCAGTGAAGTTTCTCTCAACATTTTGTGATGCTTCTTCTGGCAAAAAGAAGGTGTCAGACCAAAGAGACTACCCACAGATGTGTGAAAAAATCTGCTTTGATAGCTACATGGGAGGGGTAGATCTCAATGATCAAATGTTGTATACATATATGGATGAAAGAAAAGGAAGATAATTTTATAGAAAGGTGAACCTCAACATCTTCCACAGGGCTCTCCTAAACTCCTTCATCCTATATGAACAGCATACCAAAGACAACCCCAAGCTTTCTAGAAGGGCTTTTAACTATTCAGTAATAATGAATTAGTTAAAAATCACTTGAATACTTCCAGTTCTGCCTTCAACAAGCCAGGAAGTACTCGAAAACTTCCAGAAAAGAGAGAGAGAGTAGATGTGTGGAGTGTACAAAAGAAGGCCTGAAGCGGAGGTCTAGAACCATATGTTCAAAGTGCAAGAGAGGCTTGCATCCAGTCTGCGACGAGTTAGGCCCTCCCATTATTTTTATCAATGCAGTAAGAACAGTATAAATTTTGTTTTTTTTATTTAAAGAACCATAACGTTTTATAAATAGTTTAAATTTACAAAAACAGATGGCGCACTAGTTCATCATGTTAATATATTAGAGTTGTACACAATACTTAGGAACTTGGGTTCCAGTTCAATAAATCTGACCAGAGAATAATTATATATAAAATTTAATCTTTTTAATGTGATATATTCACAGGTCAATTTCAATATTTCAATCCTTATAACGAGGGGATCGGTGAAAGGATGGTCTAAACCGTTGGTTTTCGACCCGCTACGACCCGAGGTAGATTCCCGCATAGGACACTTTTTTTCTGATTAAAAAATGCTCCAATGACCCCCGATTCTTGCAAAAGTCCAACCCCACCAACAAAAGCAAGTAACAAAACATGGCTCTAGCACATTTGTAAGTGCAAAGTCGAACATGCTTTCACATGTGTAGACATGTGGTGCACTTACAGTGAGAGCAGTCGCCTACCTCTACCCACCATGATTTTCATGGCCTGTACCACGTGTACGAGGGATAATAATAAAAAAACTCCCTATAACTTCATTAGATTTCATTATATAATTTGTGAAAACCTTGAATTCCATCAGCCCGTAAGAGATGTGTTTACAAACTGTGCGGGGAGACAACAGTAAAAGATCCTATGCCCCTTGTGTAAATATGTAAATGCTAAGTACATTCACAATCTCTGCTATATTGTTGCAAAGTATTTATTATTTTATTAACAGACTATCATTTTTGCTGTTTATATGTTGCTACTCTGTAAGCTTCCCTCATATTTCTTATCTTTTTTTTATAATTCATAGTTTGTTCTTGCCTCAAAGTAATTGCTGTGTCATCCTGAAGTTTGTCTTAATTTTCCACGTGGCATTTTGGTGGAGATGCTGAGTAATTTAAGGAAGACAAACTGAAGATCGCCGAGAAGACCTTGAGGCCATGGGTGCTGTGATCTACATTTTCAGAAACTGGATTCAGGATTCCACCGCCGTGTCAAAGCCAAGACTCCCACCAAAATGAAGATGTTCTTATAGATGACGACAAAGCCGCTCTTCACACCGCAAGAAAAAGGATGCAAAGGTACTAGGGACAAAGTTCAAAGACATCGATGGTATCCTTGGCAGAATCACGTCAAACCACGTCAGTATCTACAATAATTGCAAGCTGTGTGTCACAGCTCCCATAGGTAAGGAGCTATGTAGCGAAGTATAATTTTTAATGTTTTTATTTTGCTACTCTGTAAACTTCTCTCATTGCTTATCTTTTTTATCATTGATAATTTGTTCTTACCTTAAATCAATTGCTGTGTCATTTTGAAGTTTGTCTTTCCTAATTTTCCACGTGGCAATATGTATTTTTATTAAATGTGTTGCTCTAGTGAGAGGATGTTTATGCGCCAAGTAAACAATTAATATATCTTTATTGTCATATGTATCTGTGTAAGGTTTTAAAATAATTATATAAAACATACCAAATGGTGTGTGTTACGGTAAAAAAGAGTTGGTTTGATCTAAATCTAATATACAGTATAACCTCGTTGATTAGACACACGCAAATTCGACACTCTACCTTAATTCGACCATATTCTGATGTCCCGACCTCTGGCCTATCAAATAACAAACCGTAATTTGACAGTATCGATAATACGACAGTTCCGATAGTTCGACCATTTTAAAATTCGAATTTTGACAGTTGAATGTTTATTTACATACAACTTTACAGCTAAAAAGGTATTACGGCGGCGGCAAGCGGCGACGACGGCGGGCGCCGATTGAATCGCGCCTGCGCACTTTTGGTTTCTGTTAGTTTAAGTTTCACTTTGCAGTGCCGTTGCGCAATGTCGCGAGTGTTATTGTTTTTTTTTTTTCACGCGGGAATTTAGGAATCGCACGCTAATTAATAATATTATTTTCTTTTTAAATTTTCACCATTGAAATATTAGAGTTATTTAAAAATTTACAAATAATTTCCTTTCAAATAAATAAATCTTCATAAAATGTAGCCACAATGAATATGATAACATTTTATTTCAATATTCCATTTCCATATTATTATAAAGATTTATAAACACAAAATCAATAACACCTGCAGCAGCAGTGGATGTCTTTAATGCAATAGTTATTTAAAACACATTCCAGAGGAATAAAGACATGCATTTTTTTTAAATAGACCATCTGGAATACATCCTGAATAGGATTTCAGTGCAAAAAACAGACATCTATAAAGGAAATTTTAAAAGGATCTTCATGATTATTTTTAAATATTATTTTTAAATTTTCTTTTTATTTTCCATATTTATTTCCTTTCAACTGCTATATTCTTCAATGGTTTCAATTATTATTGAAACGGAAAAAGATATTTATATATATATATATATGCTGTAAAACATCTCAAAATTAGTATTCTCATATTTAATTTTCCATAGAACTTTATTTCCAATAATCATCATCACTTCATATATCTCCTGTGTTAACAAAATTGTTCAATGCTTGTATTGGACTTAATTATTATCCGGAGGCCTGGAGAAAGTCAGCAGTAAGGATTATAAAAAAAACCTAATAAAGAAAATTATAAAGATCCGAAAGCCTACCGCCCTATAAGCTTGTCTTCTAATTTAGGTAAAATTTTTGAAAGTCTAATTCATATTGAACTTTTAAGTCATATTAATAGTAATAATGTTATGCATCCTGCTCAACATGGATTTACATAAGAAAATCAACAATCTCTGCTTTACAAGAAATAACTAAATTAAGTCTTCTGAAAAGAGAAATAGAAAATACGGCAATAGTAACAGTGGACATCAGCGGAGCTTTCGACAACGCATGGCATCCGGCAATTCTCCAACAATTGGACAAGGCAAATTTTCCAGCGGGACTTATAAAAATATTTAATTCTTACTTTGAAGACCGGAGTGTAGAGTTTAAATATACTAATGTAAAGTGTATAAAAAAGATAAATAAGGGATGTCCCCAGGGTGGTATTATTTCTCCTATTCTTTGGAATATATTACTTAATGATTTCAACTTATCTTTTAACGAAAGTTTTGCTAGAGTAATTGCTTTCGCGGACGATGTGACATTGTGGTATGGAGTTCAAACATCTATGATCTTCAGTATAATATTACCAAATGTTTAATAAAAATCAAAGCCTGGTGTGAAAAGGTAAAACTTTCACTAAGTCCAAACAAAACAGGAATACTCTATCTACATAACTATGAAAAATTGCCCATTAATTTTGATGGAAAAATAATTCAACCATCAGAAACTGTTAAAATTTTGGGAGTTATTTTTAAAAATCATAGACAAAGGAATAAGATTAATTTTGGAACACATGTTGACAATATAATTATGAAAGCTACGAAACTTAAGAATATATTATTCTCATTATGTGCACGTACTTGGGGCATTGATACTCGGCGTAGATTGATCTTATATAAAGCTTTGATACGCTCTACAATAAGCTATGCATCAAATATTTGGTTTCCTTTTATCACTGCAGCAAAAAGATCCAAGTTGAATTCTATACAATATCAAATTCTTATTAGATGCATTCATGCTTATAGGACTTCATCTTCTTACATCACACATATACTAGCGAAAACCCCTTTACTGTCCGATTATCTTGAATTATTACAAAGTATAATATGACAAATTCTCTCACAGATCGAACACTCAAAAAAACCCCTTCGAAAAGAATTAAACAAACTATATCTGTATCTAAAATTTAAGTTTTATCTTACTCAATCTAATGAACTGTTCAAGAAATTATTTTCCAATTGCTGTCCCAAATTTCATTTCTTCTGATAAATTCACTACTTTATTCTTAACTGGCAAGGACCCTTCTTAAGTTTCTTATTCAAACTGAATGCTATCAATGATCCAACATGTGAATGCCGCTTATATGTTGAATCACCAGAGCATCTTCTTTTGACTTGCCCTCTAACTAATCAAATTGTATGTAGATACTTTGAAACATTACCAAATTCTCTTTGTGTATATACTCTATCTTATGAGAACTTTGTTAAGTTTAGAACTATTTGTACAATAATTTACAAAACAATACTAATCCATGTGCAAATCAATAAGCTTGAGGGATAGGTCTCTTTCATATACATTTATTTCAAGCTTTCGGGCATAACCGCCCTTCGACAGGAAAATTATATTAGCTACTACAGTTTTCGGATCTAATCTATATTTACATTTGTGAGACGCCCGTGTCTCAAGTGTAATGCGAGGCTTGCCGCGAGAGGGGATGAGATCTTTGAAAAAGATGGCCGTTTAGCCCATTGAAATATCTACTTATATATTTGCTTATTCTGTCTGTCTGTCTGTCTGTCTGAAGCTCACGGATAGAATGCGCGCCCATTGGCCGCCAGCAAACACGTGACCTCCCTGCCCGCCCCCCTCTAGACAACCCTGTTATCAGCTGTGTGTTACATCCACCTGTCTATACAGACCACCCTGTCTATAGCGGTCACCCTAGGCAACCCTTTTATCAGCTGTGTGATGCATACACCTGTCTAAACAGACCACCCTGTCTATAGCGACCACTCTATACAACCCAGTTATCAGCTGTGTGATACATCCACCTGTCTATACAGACCACCCTGTCTATAGCGACCATCCTAGACAACCCTGTTATCATCTGTGTGATGCATACACCTGTCTATACAGACCACCCTGTCTATAGCGACCACTCTAGACAACCCTGTTATCAGCTGTGCGATACATCCACCTGTCTATACAGACCACCCTGTCTATAGCGACCACCCTAGACGACCCTGTTATCAGCTGTGTGATACATCCACCTGTCTATACAGACCACCCTGTCTATAGCGACCACCCTAGACAACCCTGTTATCAGCTGTGTGATACATCCACCTGTCTATACAGACCACCCTGTCTATAGCGACCACTCTAGACAACCCTGTTATCAGCTGTGTGATACATCCACCTGTCTATACAGACCACCCTGTCTATAGCGACCACCCTAGACAACCCTGTTATCAGCTGTGTGATGCATACACCTGTCTATACAGACCACCCTGTCTATAGCGACCACTCTAGACAACCCTGTTATCAGCTGTGTGATGCATACACCTGTCTATACAGACCACCCTGTCTATAGCGACCACCCTAGACAACCCTGTTATCAGCTGTGTGATACATCCACCTATCTATACAGACACCCTGTCTATAGCGACCACCCTAAACAACCCTGTTATCAGCTGTGTGATGCATACACCTGTCTATACAGACCACCCTGTCTATAGCGACCACCCTAGACAACCCTGTTATCAGCTGTGTGATACATCCACCTGTCTATACAGACCACCCTGTCTATAGCGACCACCCTAGACAACCCTGTTATCAGCTGTGTGATGCATACACCTGTCTATACAGACCACCCTGTCTATAGGGACCACCCTAGACAACCCTGTATCAGCTGTGTGATACATCCACCTGTCTATACAGACCACCCTGTCTATAGCGACCACCCTAGACAACCCTGTTATCAGCTGTGTGATGCATACACCTGTCTATACAGACCACCCTGTCTATAGCGACCACCCTAGACAACTCTGTTATCAGCTGTGTGATACATCCACCTGTCTATACAGACCACCCTGTCTATAGCGACCACCCTAGACAAACCCTGTTATCAGCTGTGTGATACATCCACCTGTCTATACAGACCACCCCTGTCTATAGCGACCACCCTAGACAACCCTGTTATCAGCTGTGTGATACATCCACCTGTCTATACAGACCACCCTGTCTATAGCGACCACCCTAGACAACCCTGTTATCAGCTGTGTGATACATCCACCTGTCTATACAGACCACCCTGTCTATAGCGACCACCCTAGACAACCCTGTTATCAGCTGTGTGTTACATCCACGTGTCTATACAGACCACCCTGTCTATAGCGGTCACCCTAGACAACCCTGTTATCAGCTGTGTGATACATCCACCTGTCTATACAGACCACCCTGTCTATAGCGGTCACCCTAGAAAACCCTGTTATCAGCTGTGTGATACATACACCTGTCTATACAGACAACCCTGTCTATAGCGACCACCCTAGACAACCCTGTTATCAGCTGTGTGATACATCCACGTGTCTATACAGACCACCCTGTCTATAGCGGTCACCCTAGACAACCCTGTTATCAGCTGTGTGATACATCCACCTGCCTATACAGACCACCCCTGTCTATAGCGGTCACCCTAGAAAACCCTGTTATCAGCTGTGAGATACATCCACCTGTCTATACAGACCACCCTGTCTATAGCGCCCACTCTAGACAACCCTGTTATCAGCTGTGTGATACATCCACCTGTCTATACAGACCCCTCTGTCAATAGCGACCACCACCCTGTCTATAGCGACCACTCTAGACAACCCTGTTATCAGCTGTGTGATGAATCCACCTGTCTATACAGACCACCCTGTCTATAGCGACCACTCTAGACAACCCTGTTATCAGCTGTGTGATACATCCACCTGTCTAAACAGACCACCCTGTCTATAGCGACCACTCTTGACCACCCTGTTATCAGCTGTGTGATACATCCACCTGTCTATACAGACCACCCTGTCAATAGCGACCACTCTAGACAACCCTGTTATCAGCTGTGTGATACATCCACCTGTTCTATACAGACCACCCTGTCTATAGCGGTCACCCTAGACAACCCTGTTATCAGCTGTGTGATACATACGCCTGTCTATACAGACCCACCCTGTCTATAGCGACCACCCAAGACAACGTTTTTGAAATATATTCGCACCCGGGTGAACCCCGGGCGTTGCCCGGGCCTTTCTTATAGTCGGAAATAAAGGATTATTCATTGAATCGCAGAGTTCATGATACAGACTGGGGTTTGGTGGCTGCAGGGATATTACATTGTAAATTTCAGGTAAATCGATTTTTCTATTGAGGCTCTGAATTTGCTTGACAGGATGGATTCAATGATTAGTCTTTGGTTGTTAATCCATCGTGTAAATAATTAATCATATATATGTAAATAATACTAGCACAGCACAATAGTCCTTTGGACTTCGTGTTTTTGTAACAATAAATAAATAAATCACTGGGGATTGTTTACAAAAAAAAAACTTTGTAAAAACGAGACGTTGGTTAAAAAATAAAAAACTAACGAGACATACATTCTTGATCTTTTATTTCCCTTACATTAAAAATAGCTATAAAAGAAAAACTTACATACATCCGCTACATACTTGGCGCAGTCGAATGGATACGAAAGAAAATTAAAAATGTAAATTTTAAATCAAAAGATTATATATTTCAAATTTAAATAACTCATTTAGAAACATCTTTATTGCTATAATGGCAAATATACATAGATTTGAAAAATATTCTGGCATTAAGAATAATATAAAAATTGAAAGTTGGATAAAGTTGCATGAAGTAGAAAATTTAAAAGCAGACGATGAAGAAAAAATACACAATCTTATCTACTATTTAGCAGATGAAGCCTTAGAATTTTTTGCTGATGAAATTCTTACAAATGCACATATAAAAAAAAATGGGAAACTGTAAAAGATAAACTCAATGCCAGATTTAAGCCTTGCACATATAGTCCCATTGTATTAGCATCTAGCAGAAAGCTCCTTGCAAGTGAAACTGTGGAGTCTTATTTTAAAGAAAAAATGGACTTACTGAATCAAACATCCTTGAAAAAGGAAGAGAAAATACAGCTACTAACAGATGGGCTACCTTTGAATTGGAGGGATGTGTTTGCAGCAGCACAACCTGCAGATCCAACCAAATGGATACAAGTTGCACTTTCTGTAGAGCATAACAGGCAACAAAGTAAGCTAAGAAATTTGTTTAAACCCAAAGTATGCACTCTATCTCAACAGGAAAGACCAGCTTCAAATTGCCCATTTTTCTGCCCAATTTGCATGAAGAAAAGAATTAAAGTGAAACATTGGTTGAATGAATGTCCTGATTATGACCCAAATTATAAAACAGAGAGATCATCTAAAATACACAACCAAAACAATTCACTACAACAATCTCGAATCAACCACAAGTAATGAAACAAACAAAGTAGCTTGCTTATCAACTAACAATCCTCCTTATAAATTGATAGACTTTAAAATTTGTGTCAACAAACATCCGTTACAAGCCTTCATGGACACAGGTGCTACCATATCTTTAATAAGTCAAAATTTAATAAAAGGTTTGAATTTACATCCTTTAATAGATTCTCCCATGCAAATTCAACAAGCTAATTCATTAACCAAAACTTTGGGATATGTTCATGTAAATTTGCAAATTCATAATAAAACTAGAAAGGTCAAACTTCATGTAATACCTAATTTAAATTCCAGCTACTCATTGGCTTGGATATTGCAGAAGACTTATTGTTGACACTAAAGATAAAACAGTGTACACTAAGCAATCAGCAGAAATCGCACTTGTTTGCACAACCTTTAATCATTTGCAAAAACCTAACCAGGATGAGTTGAATAAATTATTACAGGAAAATGAGCAAATTTTCAGTCAACATCAAACAGATATAGGAATAATCTCCATTCAGCACAATATTGTCACCAAAGAACATTTGCCTATAAGTTTAAGACCATATAGAAGACCCATCTCTGAATATGAGAAAATTTCCGAACAACATCAAAGACAGGCAGATCTCAGCTTCATTGAAGACCCTCAAGATCATCAAAACACAGTGATGGTCAAGAAGAGAGGACTACTCAGGGCTGTGGTGCCTGCCTTCTTTTAAAGAACATATTCTGAAGGAATATCATGATAACATGAGTCACCCATCCATGAACAAGACAGTCAAATTAATAGTTCCTTTATTTTGGTTGTCAGACATGGTACAGGAAATTAAATCTTATGTGAGATCATGCAAGACAAGTCAACTGACCAAATCATCTAACCAACCAACTCTAGGACAACTACTAATTCCAGACACAGAATTACAACCAGCTCAAGTAATAAGTGCAGATACAATAGTTATGGGAACATCAGCTGAAAAGACAAAGCACAAGTACATCCAGGTGTTCATTGATCATCTTACAAGATATGTTTGGGCATTTCCCACTATCAAAAACACAGCTCAAGCAACGCTACAATGTTTCAACAGAATCCTTCAAGTCTCGCTACCCATAAAACATATTATCACTGACAACGGAAAGAACTTTAATTCCAAGGAATTCAAAAGGTGTTTGAAAGTTCATAACATCAAACAAACTTTCACCACACCATACCACCCCCAGAGTAATGGAATGTGCGAAAAGGTTAACGGAACAATCATGACCAAGTTAAGAGCGGCCTTGCTTGATAAACGAAGGTGAAATGGAGCACACTTTTGCTCAAGGTCATTACTGACTACAAACAACACCCCTCATGTGCAGCAACAATTTTGCCGATAACCCCTCAACCTCGGTAGAAGATGCTAGAAAACTGGCTATAAAAAGAACTCAACATAATCGTGATATTTCCAAAAGAAGACATGATTCAAGGCATCCCGACATTGAATTTAAAGTTGGAGATCTTGTACTTAAAAGAATTCCCTACAATGATCCGAGGCTAATTAAAACAGCTCCCAAATACGAAGGACCATTCCAAGTTAGAGAAGATTGTCTAAAGTGACTTACGAACTCTCTACAACGGATCAAGACAACCCACCAAGAAATCCCACAGGAGATCCTATAAAGGCTCACATCTCCCAATTAAAGTCATTTATTCTCCGTGAATAAATGCATCAAAGCGGGGGTAAATGATACGGAAAAAAAATATATATATATATGCTGTAAACATCTCAAAATTATTATTCTCATATTTAATTTTTCATAGAACTTTATTTCCAATAATCATCATCACTGGGGATTGTTTACAAAAAAAAAAAACTTTGTAAAAACGAGACGTTGGTTAAAAAATAAAAAAACTAACGAGACATACATTCTTGATCTTTTATTTCCCTTACATTAAAATAGCTATAAAAGAAAAACTTACATACATCCGCTACAATATGATCAATTTATATTACAAAGCTATTTAAAAAAAATATTATAGCGAGTTAGATGATTAGCTAATCATCTGAATAACTTTAATTCAACACTTCCTTTAATTCAACCGAAAGCTCTGATCCCTTGGGGTGTTGAATTAAAGAGGTCGACTGTATGTTGCTCTTTTTGAATGGTACCTGATAAAGTTACTTTTGAACTGCATCCAAGTTAATTCTTGTGTATTTTAGGTGAAAGAGGAAGTTACCAAAATGAATGCTTCTTTGCTGGAGGCTGAGGTAGATTCGATTGTAATCCCCATTATCTACCCCTGTTTGCCACGTTTGTACAGGGATAGGATGGAGATGGATCTAGCAGCTATAACTTGTGATTCAAGCTATGTAACCTCTGATTCTGATATAACTTCGGATGATGAAAATCCAAACACCCCTTCTGTCAATGCTTAGTTTCCTTTGTGTGTTCCTTGTGACCTTTTAGATGGCCATTTATTTTAATGACCTCTTGTTCCACACAATAAATTAAGTTGTTTTCTTTGGATTTTTATTTTTATTTTAACTACACAATGTTGTTAATAGTTCATACTAACAAGTTAAACTTTAAGCTAAAACTTTATTTGTTGTTTCAGCCATTTTATGGGTTGTTTTGTTTACATAATACTTGACATTATTTAGTTTATTGTTCCATCTATATTTAAGAAGTTACGTTATTAAATACCAATGTTTCTTTTTTTTCAATAATAAAACTTACTACTGCCCTTACTACGATTTAAAATATATTAGGAGGGTTATCAGTGGTGAACCCTCAAAGTGGTCTCTAATATGATCCACCAACCAATTTTTCGAGGTCTAATATAGTAGGAAGAGAGAGATATTTATAACCAGGAGCCCAGAACACCAACTACCTGAGCTGCCCATAAAGTAATGTAATGGACTAGAGCTAAGTGATTTTAATCGTGTCCTGAGCTGAACTAGTTGACCAGGAAGTTCCATTGCTGAGTCTGGCCATAGATGTAGGGTTGAGGTGGGTCAGTCCAAGCAGCTGTTTACATCTTATGTCGTACTGTATTGGATGATTCTACTTATATATGTGATACTGAAGGGTTGTGGTATTTACGTAAGTATGGAGATAAGGATGGACAGTTTATATAGAATACATTAAATTTATCACTTGGGGATTGATAGAGGAATGGTACAAACTATTGACATCCGAGATCGCATTAAAAAAAAGGATACTTTTTCTTGAGAATATTAAAATCAGATTTACAATTGAAGGCAACACGTGGAGGTAACACACTTTGGTAAACAACTAAAAGAAAACAAAGAAGGTATTGGCACGCTGCTCCGCCTAGAGGGAGTTGTGGGTTATCTTCCAGCCTTCCTTTGAAGGCTACACAGAATAATGTACGAGAACCAAAATTAACTTGCATTATCATGAACAGAGAGAAATTACTTTATTACAACGTCCATTTTGTTACACCAGGTTGCAGTTCTGCAAAGTCATGGACCTTGGAGTAGTTGGTGGTCTTGAGTCTTCCCGTCCGAGGCTATCTCTCAAAATACACAAACAAGCTATAGAAGTATTAGAGCGCTAAGTAGCGGTCTGGTGGATTGAATTGGTGAAACATCTGGGAGTGTTCACCATGATGAACCTAAACCTTCCAATTATTTTTCATCGCAGTAAGGACATTAGAAGTTTGTTTTATGTGTAATAGAAACATTCGTCCTTCAATGCTTTCATTTCCTATATATAGATGGCGCCTTATTGACTTATATTAGATAAATATTTGTTGATGGAAAACTTGTTGAACAACCAAAAATATGTGCGTTGCCCAGACTCCAAATCTAACAGTGTGTAAACTGGACTTCTGAGAGCAACCTACATACACTATCCGGGTTATTTTTCTGACTTGTTGTTGCAGTAGAGATCTAGCTCTTCAGATGTCGCCAGAAGTTGCCAGGATTTGCTTTTAAGAAAAATATCTATCTACAAATAATAACCATTAACAGATACATGAAGTTGAAATGGATCTAATTCACTGATATATACTCATGGACAAAACTTAAGGAAGTTGTACCTTTTAGAAAGGGATTCAGACAATAACTCTGAAAGATATTACAGTGACCTTTATTGAAGATACACGAGATAATGTGGGATGCCCTTCAGTTCCCCCGTCACGCTTTTATTGAATGAATTACAGGTCTTGGTGGTGATGCCGTTTAAAGGGAATTTTCAGCTTTATAAACAAAGCAATAACAGTAGGAGTTAATTCAGGTGAATAGGGAGATGATTATAAATAATGTTTTTCTGGATAAAACGTGAACAATTTTGAGTTGATGTGGGGCCGAACATTGTCATGAAACAAGAACCATACGCAATATGTTTCTTCATTACGAAAACACCACGAGCCCTTCAACAGACAAAAATTATAATCTAAGAGTGAGAAAGGATGTAAATACCCATCTCACCTCCCTTGCTCACTTTTAGATTATAATTTTTGTCTGTTGAAGGGTGAGAGATCAAAAGCTAATGGTGTTTTCATAATGAAGAAACATATTGCGTAAGGTTTTTCGAATTGAATGTAACATTTCGGTAACAGTGTTGTTACTATTATCGGATAAAAGTACTGAATGTGACATTTCGGTAACAGTGTTGTTACTATTATCGGACAAAAGTACTGAATGTGACATTTCGGTAACAGTGTTGTTACTATTATCGGATAAAAGTACTGAATGTGACATTTCGGTAACAGTGTTGTTACTATTATCGGACAAAAGTACTGAATGTGACATTACGGTAACAGTGTTGTTACTATTATCGGACAAAAGTACTGAATGTGACATTTCGGTAACAGTGTTGTTACTATTATCGGACAAAAGTACTGAATGTGACATTTCGGTAACAGTGTTGTTACCATCATCGGACAAAAGTACTGAATGTGACATTTCGGTAACAGTGTTGTTACCATCATCGGACAAAAGTACTGAATGTGACATTTCGGTAACAGTGTTGTTACCATCATCAGACAAAAGTACTGAATGTGATATTTCGGTAACAGTGTTGTTACCATCATCGGACAAAAGTATCGAATGTAACATTTCGGTAACAGTGTTGTTACCATCATTGGACAAAAGTAGTGAATGTGCCATTTCGGTAACAGTGTTGTTACCATCACCAGACAAAAGTACTGAATGTGACATTTCGGTAACAGTGTTTTTACCATCATCTGACGAAATACTGAATGTGATATTTCGGTAACAGTGTTGTTACTATCATAGGACAAAAGTACTGAATGTGACATTTCGGTAACATTGTTATTACTATCATTGTACAAAATACTGAATGTGACATATTGGTAACAGTGTTGTTACCATCAACGGACAAAAGTACTGAATGTGACATATCGGTAACAGTGTTGTTACCATCATCGAACAAAGTACTGAATGTGACATATCGGTAACAGTGTTGTTACCATCATAAGACTAAAGTACTGAATGTGACATTTCGGTAACAGTGTTGTTACCATCAATGGACAAAAGTATCGAAAGTGACATTTCGGTAACAGCGTTGTTACCATCATCAGATAAAAGTACTGAATGTGACATTTCGGTAACAGTGCTGTTACCATCAACGGACAAAAGTATCGATAGTGACATTTTGGTAACAGCGTTGTTACCATCATCAGATAAAAGTACTTTTTTTAAAATTATCACTAGTACACGTGGTACAGGCCATGATAATCATGGTGGGTAGTTAGCGACTGCTTTTACTCTAAGCGCCACACATGTCTACACATGTGAAAAGCAGTTTGACTTTGCACTTACAAATGTGCCAGAGCCCCGTTTGGTTACTTGCACTCGCTGGTGGGGTTGGACTTTAGATAAGTACCTGAATGTGACATATCGGTAACAGTGTTGTTACCATCATAAGACTAAAGTACTGAATGTGACATTTCGGTAACAGCGTTGTTACTATCATTGGACAAAAGTACTGAATGTGACATTTTCTGTAACTGCGGGGCTTCCATCATTGGACAAAAGTACTGAATGTGACATTTCGGTAAAAGTGTTGTTACATCAACGGACCAAAAGTATCGAAAGTGACATTTCGGTAATAGCGTTGTAACCATCATCGAACAAAGTACTGAATGTGACATTATCGGTAACAGTGTTTTTACCATCATAAGACTAAAGTACTGAAAGTGACATTTCGGTAACAGTGTTGTTACCATCATCGGACAAAAGTACTAAATGTGACATTTCTGTAACTGCGGGGCTTCCATCATTGGACAAAAGTACTGAATGTGACATTTCGGTAACAGTGTTGTTACCATCATCGGACAAAAGTATCGAATGTAACATTTCGGTAACAGTGTTGTTACCATCATTGGACAAAAGTAGTGAATGTGCCATTTCGGTAACAGTGTTGTTACCATCACCAGACAAAAGTACTGAATGTGACATTTCGGTAACAGTGTTTTTACCATCATCTGACGAAATACTGAATGTGATATTTCGGTAACAGTGTTGTTACTATCATAGGACAAAAGTACTGAATGTGACATTTCGGTAACATTGTTATTACTATCATTGGACAAAATACTGAATGTGACATTTCGGTAACAGTGTTGTTACCATCAACGGACAAAAGTACTGAATGTGACATATCGGTAACAGTGTTGTTACCATCATAAGACTAAAGTACTGAATGTGACATTTCGGTAACAGTGTTGTTACCATCAATGGACAAAAGTATCGAAAGTGACATTTCGGTAACAGCGTTGTTACCATCATCAGATAAAAGTACTGAATGTGACATTTCGGTAACAGTGCTGTTACCATCAACGGACAAAAGTATCGAAAGTGACATTTCGGTAACAGTGTTGTTACTATTATCGGATAAAAGTACTGAATGTGACATTTCGGTAACAGTGTTGTTACTATTATCGGACAAAAGTACTGAATGTGACATTTCGGTAACAGTGTTGTTACCATCATCGGACAAAAGTACTGAATGTGACATTTCGGTAACAGTGTTGTTACCATCATCAGACAAAAGTACTGAATGTGATATTTCGGTAACAGTGTTGTTACCATCATCGGACAAAAGTATCGAATGTAACATTTCGGTAACAGTGTTGTTACCATCATTGGACAAAAGTAGTGAATGTGCCATTTCGGTAACAGTGTTGTTACCATCACCAGACAAAAGTACTGAATGTGACATTTCGGTAACAGTGTTTTTACCATCATCTGACGAAATACTGAATGTGATATTTCGGTAACAGTGTTGTTACTATCATAGGACAAAAGTACTGAATGTGACATATCGGTAACATTGTTATTACTATCATTGTACAAAATACTGAATGTGACATATTGGTAACAGTGTTGTTACCATCAACGGACAAAGTACTGAATGTGACATATCGGTAACAGTGTTGTTACCATCATCGAACAAAGTACTGAATGTGACATATCGGTAACAGTGTTGTTACCATCATAAGACTAAAGTACTGAATGTGACATTTCGGTGACAGTGTTGTTACCATCAATGGACAAAAGTATCGAAAGTGACATTTCGGTAACAGCGTTGTTACCATCATCAGATAAAGTACTGAATGTGACATTTCGGTAACAGTGCTGTTACCATCAACGGACAAAAGTATCGATAGTGACTTTTTGGTAACAGCGTTGTTACCATCATCAGATAAAAGTACTTTTTTTAAAATTATCACTAGTACACGTGGTACAGGCCATGATAATCATGGTGGGTAGTTAGCGACTGCTTTTACTCTAAGCGCACCACATGTCTACACATGTGAAAAGCAGTTTGACTTTGCACTTACAAATGTGCCAGAGCCCCGTTTGGTTACTTGCACTCGCTGGTGGGGTTGGACTTTAGATAAGTACTGAATGTGACATATCGGTAACAGTGTTGTTACCATCATAAGACTAAAGTACTGAATGTGACATTTCGGTAACAGCGTTGTTACTATCATTGGACAAAAGTACTGAATGTGACATTTCTGTAACTGCGGGGCTTCCATCATTGGACAAAACTACTGAATGTGACATTTCGGTAAAAGTGTTGTTACCATCAACGGACAAAAGTATCGAAAGTGACATTTCGGTAATAGCGTTGTAACCATCATCGAACAAAGTACTGAATGTGACATATCGGTAACAGTGTTTTTACCATCATAAGACCTAAAGTACTGAATGTGACATTTCGGTAACAGTGTTGTTACCATCATCGGACAAAAGTACTAAATGTGACATTTCTGTAACTGCGGGGCTTCCATCATTGGACAAAAGTACTGAATGTGACATTTCGGTAACAGTGTTTTTACATCATCTGACGAAATACTGAATGTGATATTTCGGTAACAGTGTTGTTACTATCATAGGACAAAAGTACTGAATGTGACATTTCGGTAACATTGTTATTACTATCATTGGACAAATACTGAATGTGACATTTCGGTAACAGTGTTGTTACCATCAACGGACAAAAGTACCTGAATGTGACATATCGGTAATAGTGTTGTTACCATCATCGAACAAAGTACTGAATGTGACATATCGGTAACAGTGTTGTTACCATCATAAGACTAAAGTACTGAATGTGACATTTCGGTAACAGTGTTGTTACCATCATCGGACAAAAGTACTAAATATGACATTTCTGTAACTGCGGGCTTCCATCATTGGACAAAAGTACTGAATGTGACATTTCGGTAACAGGGTTGTTACCATCAATGGACAAAAGTATCGAAAGTGACATTTCGGTAACAGCGTTGTTACCATCATCAGATAAAAGTACTGAATGTGACATTTCGGTAACAGTGCTGTTACCATCAACGGACAAAAGTATCGAAAGTGACATTTTGGTAACAGCGTTGTTACCATCATCAGATAAAAGTACTTTTTTTTAAATTATCACTAGTACACGTGGTACAGGCCATGATAATCATGGTGGGTAGTTAGCGACTGCTTTTACTCTAAGCGCACCACATGTCTACACATGTGAAAAGCAGTTTGACTTTGCACTTACAAATCTGCCAGAGCCCCCGTTTGGTTACTTGCACTCGCTGGTGGAGTTGGACTTTAGATAAGTACTGAATGTGACATATCGGTAACAGTGTTGTTACCATCATAAGACTAAAGTACTGAATGTGACATTTCGGTAACAGCGTTGTTACTATCATTGGACAAAAGTACTGAATGTGACATTTCTGTAACTGCGGGGCTTCCATCATTGGACAAAAGTACTGAATGTGACATTTCGGTAAAAGTGTTGTTACCATCAACGGACAAAAGTATCGAAAGTGACATTTCGGTAATAGCGTTGTAACCATCATCGAACAAAGTACTGAATGTGACATATCGGTAACAGTGTTGTTACCATCATAAGACTAAAGTACTGAATGTGACATTTCGGTAACAGTGTTGTTACCATCATCGGACAAAAGTACTAAATATGACATTTCTGTAACTGCGGGGCTTCCATCATTGGACAAAAGTACTGAATGTGACATTTCGGTAACAGGGTTGTTACCATCATAGGACAATAAAACTTAATGTACTCATTCAGTACTTTTGTCTGAAGATGGTAACAACCCTGTTACCGAAACGTCACACACTATTTATTTATTTGGATTTTGTCTTATTACCTTTTCTTTACAGGTCTATTAGTATGAAACGCGAAAATGGGCGCCAGAGGCCGCTGTGCAACTTTATTTGAGCCGACGGTGGCGCTGTTGTAGGCGTTTTGTTCTTTGACTCACGTGGCATCAGCACGTATGCAGTTTTATAAAAATTCAAATCGTGAAAAATTCCTGGAGCCCGTGGAAAATGGCGATTTCCGAGCCAAAAAGTACCCATTTGCGGGAAGTTTTGTTGTTCGCCTTCAACTGGAAGAAAAGTGCCACTGAAGCCCACCGAATGCTCGAGGAAGTTTACAGCTATCACGCTCTGAGCAAATCGCAGTGTTACAGGTGGTTTAAAAAATTCCAAAGTGGCGATTTTGAACTTGATAATAAACCACATGGAAAACCGCCCCAAAAGTTCGAGGACGCTGAACTGCAAGCTTTGTTGGATGAGGACAGAACCCAAATGCAGGAGAAACTCGCAAAACAGCTCCAGGTGTCTCAAGGTGCTGTTTTTCTACGTTTAAACAGCCTCGGAATGACCCAAAAGCTTTCCAGATGGGTCCCCCACGAGTTTAGCGAAAGGCAGCAATAACGGCGTCTGGTAACCTGCGAAGGGCTGCTCGCCTGGCATGAAAAGAAGTCATTTTTGCACCGAATCGTAACTTCTGATGAGAAATGGATCCACTTCAGCAATCCTACGCGCCAAAAGTCGTGGGGCCTGCCCGGCCAATTTCCAAAACAGACGCCTAGGCCCAATCGCTTCGGAAAAAAGGCAATGCTTTGCATATGGTGGGACCAGACCGGCGTAGTATATTTCGAGCTCCTGAAACCTGGCAAAATGGTCAATACTAGTCGCTACGAACAACAAATGAACAGTTTGAGAGAGGCGTTGAATGAAAAAAGACCGGAATGGCGTGAAAAGCACAACAACATGACAACGCAGTTACCATCATAGGACAATAAAACTTAATGTACTCATTCAGTACTTTTGTCTGAAGATGGTAACAACCCTGTTACCGAAACGTCACACACTATTTATTTATTTGGATTTTGTCTTATTACCTTGTGTTTACAGGTCTATTAGTATGAAACGCGAAAATGGGCGCCAGAGGCCGCTGTGCAACTTTATTTGAGCCGAACCAGTCAACAAGTCATTTTCGGAGTATGTCTGAGTTCGAAAATTCCTGGTTTTTAGGGCGTGTCCTAAAGATGTAAAAAGGTGGTAGTCCGACGGTGCTAAGTCTGGTGAGTACAGCGGGTGAGGTTAGAGTCCCTTCGCAGGTTACCAGACGCCGTTATTGCTGCCGTTCGCTAAACCCGTGGGGGACCCATCTGGAAAGCTTTTGGGTCATTCCGAGGCTGTTTAAAACGTAGAGAAACAGCACATTGAGACACCTGGAGCTGTTTTGCGAGTTTCTCCTGCATTTGGGTACTGCAGCATGACAACGCTCCAGCCTACAACGCTACGGTGGTCAAAAACACTATAAAAAACTTGGGCTGGGGACTCTAACCCCACCCGCTGTACTCACCAGACTTAGCACCGTCG
The DNA here is from genome assembly GCA_030710605.1 of Cordylochernes scorpioides. NCBI lineage: Eukaryota > Metazoa > Arthropoda > Arachnida > Pseudoscorpiones > Chernetidae > Cordylochernes > Cordylochernes scorpioides. Next base: position 58,870,239 of record CP092869.1, read on the forward strand.
GACTACCACCTTTTTACATCTTTAGGACACGCCCTAAAAAACCAGGAATTTTCGAACTCAGACATACTCCGAAAATGACTTGTTGACTGGTTCGACTCAAAAGGATTAGAAATTTTCAGACAAGGAATTCGAAAATTGCCTGAAAAGTTGTCCGAGTGTATAGCTAATCAGGGCAGTTACTTTGAATAAAAAATCTTTTGTTGTATGGAATTGGTGAACTTTTGAATTCACTGAAATTTTTCGCGTTTCATACTAATAGACCTGGTAACTCAAGTTAGGAAGGATAGGTTACTTTCAGTATTTGGCTATTGGGATTAGATGAGTAAATTAAGTAACCAGCTTATATAATTGTCTATATTTAAAATTTTACACAAATAAATTTACTGGCAATGCGTTTCTTTTTTAAATCTCTACAGACCTTACTGCAATGATATGATTTAATGAATGAGAGGGCTTGGCTCATCAGTAGTGAACCCTCTCATTCATCAAATCATATCATTGCAGTAAGGTCTGTAGAGATTTAAAAAAGAAACGCATTGCCAGTAAATTTATTTGTGTAAAATTTTAACGATGGAGGGCAATAAAATTTAATTTACTAATATATAATTGTCTATATGGATATTTTTTACTTCTAAGTAAACATGTTACAGGCCATGATATTCATGGTGTGTAGTTAACTTCAAGTTAGTTACCTACACTAAAGAGAGTCCATGTAGCACAACCATATTTTATTCAAACAAACATACAAGTGATTAATTCAGTACTGATACTGGTCTAGAACAATAGGATATTTTATAATGCCATGATGGTAGTTTTATATAAAAGTGGATTATTTATAAACATGATGGAAATGGGTAAGATAATATTTAACATAAAGAGATACCTAATTTCTATATTTTGCTACAACATATCTCTTTGCCTCTCGGTTCTTTGATGTAAAGAGGCTTTAATTGTGGGGATACAAATGAATTACTTCCTGACCTTTCTATGTCAGACAATATAATTTATTGTTATAAGGAATAAATTTAACAATTAGAAATGTTGTGTTTGTTACAATGTATGTTGGGAGAATAAGGTCAGTTGATATGGTAAATTATATGTGGAGATATAAAATGACTGTTTTTAAAACTCTATTGTTGACATAGTGATCCTATTTGTGGTAATTGATGGTAATAATCTCTTTGTAGAAAATAAATCACTGTGGTTTACACAAAGCTATACTTCCATAAATATCATCATTGTATTTACTAGAATATTTTTCCAACTTCTCTGTGTCTATCAGGTAGCGGCAGGTTTGACCAACCAACACAGAGTTGATATTTACTCCACCAGTGTCAAAAGAACTCCACACAACAAAAATAAGATATTTATATTGGGCCAGGGTGTTGACACCTCCAGCTCTCTGATGGAATGACACCTCAACTTCAGTCTTCTCTCCTTCAACTCTCCACTTGGTCCTAGCATCGTACTTAGTCCCATCTATATTCACCTTTATCTCCCCTGATCTATCTTGGGAGACTCCAGTCCAATTAAATAACGCGAAGTATTTCAATTTATCTCGATGATCCCCATCTCCATACAGATATTTCTGAAGGTCATCCTCCAAGTCATCATATGTCACACCAGGAGGAAGCCAGTTCTGGACACCAAGTGTAAGGTCAAGCCTCACATCTGCCATTTTCACAGGATTCTCCAACTCTTGACATTTGACATCACAGCAGCTGGTGGAAGGAGTTTGGAGCTCTGTTCTCACAGTGGCCAGTTCTTCCTTAGTACCTTGTAGTTCTGTTTTTATACTTTCTAGTTCTTCCTTAGTACCTTGTTGTTCTGTTTTCACACTTTCTAGTTCTTCCTTAGTATCTTGTTCTGTTTTTACACTTTCTAGTTTTTCCTTTATATTTTGTAGATCTTTCTTCAAAGAATCATTTTTTTTGTCTTTAGAATTTACTTCTTTTTTAACAATTTCTATTTCTTCCTTTTTTTGAATTAATTCTATTTGCATAGCTTCCAGTTCTTTTTTATCAACTTGTTGTTTTGTTAGCATAGTTTCTAGTTCTTTTTTGTTAACATGTAATTCAGACTTCACAGCATTCAGTTCTCCTTTAGTGTTTTGTAATTCTGTCTTCATCGTGCTCAGTTCATTTATAGCAACTTGATATCCTGCCTTCACAGTTTCCAGTTCTTCCTTTGTGTTTTTCAAATCTCTCTCCAATCCTTGTAGATGATCTTCACCAAGTGAGGTTGTAGTTGGGCCAGTGGACAATTCTGACCTCACACCCTCTAGTTTAGTCCTGATGTATCCGAGGTCAACAAGATGTTGGTTTGATATATCCTCAATCTTATTGGACAACATGGCAGTCAAGTTCTGGACTCCTGCTAGAGATGACCCAGTGGACCTCTGGTTGACCAATATTTGGCTGAGGGAAGCCTGAGAAGTTTCTAGCTGCCGGGTCATAACTGCCAGAAGGCCCTGATATCTCTCTGTGCCAGGCTTTAAGTTCTTCCTTCTCTCCAGATTGAGCCTTTTCTTTTAAACAAACATCTGGTCTCATTTCTACATCCCTGGTCCAGCAGACTACATGACTGAGGATTCTTACTGTCAGAGTGGACACTCTCCCCAGGGCTGACACCAATTTGTCCACACAGAGCCTCATGTTGCTGGAGAGAATCCCGAGTTAGGCCTGCCCCACAAAAACTGACAACATCCAAATAGACGTTTGCAGACTACGGTCATGTGAGATGCCAGATCCTTTCTCAATATTTTTGTTCCGCAGGACTGTGGGCAATCCACCAAACAAAATTGGCACAAAGTACTGTGCAACATGGCTTCCAGCAAATTGCTGAAGGTCTGGGAACATCCCTGGAATGGGCAGGTGTTCTCCATGTTCTGGAACATGATCCATACAGTTGGAAACATTTCTAAGTTAAAAGTTGAACAAGTATAAACAGAAAATGTGTAGCAAAGTATTTTATTATTTTTGTGAGAGAAAAAAGAAAGAGTCCAAATGTGGTGACATTACTAAAGTAGAATCTGCATGAAAGGTCAGTCTCACTAGAAGACTCCTCTCTACAAATGACAGTTTTTATTAAACAATTACCATTTTTACTAATTACCAACCTTCCAATAAGAGGAGCCTTTTTCTAATGGTTACTCTGGTTCTGAATGGACGAGAGAAAAATTTCCTTTCAAACTAATAAAAATAGACACAGTCTTTGGCAAATTGAGTGGCTGGAGTCCATTAAATATGGTCTGGGTTGTTGTGAATGGACCAATTTCAGTTGTAATTATTTGTACTAAATATCAGACTTCTAATGGCAGCTATGGTCTGGAATAGAATTGAGAGTAGAAAATAGCCACAATCATTTGTGCTGAAATGAGCGGCTGGCTTCCATACAAATATATCAGTAGTAGGAACCAAGTTATAAATAATGGTAAGAATATTGTTAGAAATACAGTATAACCTTGTTGATTCAACACATGATAATTTGACACTTGCATTTATTCGACCATATTCTCATGTCCACAACTAAGGCCTGCCAAAAGTAATCAACACAAATGTACTAAATATCAGACTTCTAGGTGGCAGCTATGGTCTGGAAAAACATTTATAGAACAGAATTTAAAGTAGAAAATAACCACAATCATTTGTGGTGTAATGAGCCTTCCATACAAATAAATCAGTAATAGGAACCAAGTTATAAATAATGGTAAGAACATTGTTAGAAATACAGTATAACCTTGTTGATTCAACACATGATAATTTGACACTTGCATTTATTCGACCATATTCTCATGTCCACAACTAAAGCCTGACAAATAATAAATGTTAATTTTACCGACCAAAATTTGACATTATCGATAAGTTGACAGATTTTTAGCTAAAATTTCAAAAACATGGACAATTCTTGTTTGAAAAATAATTTATTTCTAGAAACACAACAGCTTGACTCTCAATGCACCGTGTTATATAATGTGTTCTATGAATAAGGATCTTTGGCAGAAAGAGCTCATCCCTTATATTCATTGCTGAGCCAAAAAAAAATGATTGGTTCTGGGGAGACAATCAAGTGGAAGCTTTTGAAAGCTTGAAGAAGGCTCATTCATCATTCTCTACTATGGCTATTTACAATCCCAGCTACAAAACATTCATTACGGCTGATGCGTCTTCCTTTGGTTTAGGAGCATACCTCAGTCAAATAAATGAAAGGCAGATAATTGCATATGCATCTAAATCATGTCGGAAAAAGAGCGTAAATATGCTCAAATTGAAAAAGAGGCCTTAGCTCTTACTTGGGCCATGGATAAATTTAAAAATTATATCATAGGCCTAGAAGTTGAGCTAGAAACAGATCATAAGCCACTTATTTCTATATTTTCAACCAAAGCAGTGGAACATTTGTCTCCAAGAATACAAAGAATGAAGTTACGCATGATGCTACGGTACTCCTTCAAAATCAAAAATATTCCTGGAAAGAAGAACATTCTGGCAGATGTTCTTTCCCAGTGCCCCTAGGAGTAAGATTGGCAAGGAAGAACTACAGGGAGAAATCTTGGCATTCATCAATAATATATAACTTCATTCAGATGTTTCTTATAAGTGGATTAAAGAAATTGCTGTTCATCAGAGTAAAGATCCTACAATCCAAAGAGTAAAAAGTTATGTTCAAGATCACTGGCAGGATAAGAGTAAATTTTCCCAAAAGGAAATAGAATTTTGGCATGTACGGAATGACCTCATAATTATAAATAACCTTCTGATGAAAGGAAGGAGATATGTGGTCCCAGGATCTTTAAGATCCGAGATACTTAACCGCATACATGAGGGTCATCGAGGAGTTACTAAATGCAGAAGAAGAATGCGAGAAAGTGTTTATTGGCCAAAGTCCTACAAAGACGTTGAAAAGATGGTTCTAAACTGTAATGAATGCATCAAAGAATGCAGTTCAAGGATTTAGTAGATCGAATAATTTATCATCAGAAACTGTGATCTTGTATACCAAGTCTATTTTCACACATGGAATACCAGAACTTGTAAGGAAGGATAGTGGTCCACAATTTAAAAAATATTTGTTCCAGAATTTTGAAAAAGGTACGGATTTAGAAACATCACGAGCAACCCTAAATACTCCCAAAGTAATCGAATGGCAGAAAGTGCTGTGAAGATGATCAAGGAAAGATTGAATAAATCACAGGATGCTTATCTAGGTCTTCTAGCTTACAGAACTACCCCTTTGAAAAATGGATTCAGTACATCTGAATTACTGATGGGAAGAAAATTAAGAACTCATCTTCCTACTCATCCTGACCTTAAGCCTATTCTGGTCAACCAAGGACTTCTTAATCAAAAGGAACATAAATACAGGAGGGAAAGAAGAAGTTACAACAATCATTGGAAAGTTCGAAATCAGAAAGTTTGATGTCGGAGATCAAGTGTGGGTCAGAGATCTGAAAGTTCCTGGAACTATCATAGGCAGAGCAGACCAGCCAAGATCCTACTTAGTAAAGTCTCCAAAAGGACAATTGAGAAGAAACAAAATTCATTTGGCTCCGAATTATAAACATAAGGTTTCCAGAGAATGTGAAGAAAATATCCCGGAGGTAACCAAAGTGGATTTACCTGAGTCTTCAGAACGAGACCCTTCTTCATGTGAGGTGGAACAACAAGACCCTTCTTCATGTGAGGTGGAACTCCAACAAGATTCTCAAGGACTGCAGGTGGAACTTCAAGGCCCTACATTACAAGGACTGGCAGAGTGGTGAAACCGCCCGTGAGATTAACCCTTTAGCTTAAGGGGGAAGTGTTATATAATGTGTTATATGAATAAGTATTGAGATCATCATCAATTGGTATGTGATTGTGTGCTTTGTTGTAAAAAGTAAACAATGTGCCCTGTAAGTTATGTAATAAATATAACTAATATAATTATATTTTGGCTCATTTATTAATAAAAGATTGATAACAAAAGGAAGACCAAAAATGATACACGCCGTGGCTGTAATTAGTGTATGTGCACCATTCTTAAAAGTGTTACAATGAGACGAAAATTTGGGCACCAACCTTTTTCAATTTTTGTCCATCCTGGACCCAATTTAAACCTAACTGGTGCCTGCTAGTTACTGGAATAAACAAAGAGTTGTTTATAAAAAACATTTTGTTATTTGAAATAAAATACAGTAAAGACATGAATGTCTAAGAAGATTGAGAAGCTAGAATGTTAACTAAATAGGGTGCTAGCTGAAAGGTAAACAAACACTAAATTTTACCTTTAAAAGGTGATATTTTGAATAAAATGTTCTGCCTTTTTTTTTTAATTCTAAAACTTTGTTCACTTTCTCCCTTTTTAATTTATTCACCTATATCAGAATAGTATTTGTAATTTTTCCTTTGTTCCAAAATTTACTAAGGCACTTTTATCCACTATGTTAAATGGCAAAATAAAAGGACATTGTAAGAAAACAACCCAAAGTAAGTCACACTCTCAAAGAGGTTTAAATTAATTTATGTTAATTAAATGTTTCTATAATTAAGTACAAAGATATAATGTTAACACATTTAATTAGTTTATTTTATATTGTTTAAAATAATTTATTACTTATTTTATTTATAATTGGCTAAATATCACAAAACTCTGTTACCGAAGCGTCACACACTATTAATAAATTTGGGTTAGGTCTTATCTCCTTGACCTTTATTCTTTTGTCTGATGATGGCAACAACGCTGTTACCGAAACGTCACACTATTAATTTATTTGGGTTAGGTCTTATCTCCTTGACCTTTATTCTTTTGTCTGATGATGGCAACAACGCTGTTACCGAAACGTCACATTATTAATTTATTTGGATTAGGTCTTATTTTCTTGTATTTATCACATGACGTTTTGGTAATTTATTATTGTCTTCGTCAAAAAAGAAGCTATAAACCAATTTCGTGTTAAGCTTCTATCTTACTAAGGTTGAAAAAAATGAGGTAAATATTTTTAAGTCTTAAGTTCTTTCATCTCTAATTTAAATATTTTAAATTGATATTTCAGTTGATGAATGGCAGATTATGTCAGCTTGAACATATCTAATCAATGGCCATGATATCAAGTGGTCAACCAGTTGGAAAGTTGTCGCGAGAAACCTCACTCTTATAGAATGTAAAGTTAGACTGATGCAGCCTAATTATAAAGACAAATACTCTGACATCATTTATTATTACATATTATTTTATTTGTATTCAATTTCAAATATGGAATCTCTTACATCAATTCTTATAACTAAACGCAAAAATATATATATGATTAAAGATAAAATACTGAAAATATTTTTTGTATTTAAAAAAAATATACATATATATATATTTTGAAAATAGAGCAATCCATAGATAAATCTTTAATTAAAAAGGCATATATTGGATCAAAAAATAATTTATTTTACCAATATTTCAGCTGGCTGAACGCCAACCTTTATCAAGGTGTTATAACATTTTAAAGTGTGTCAACAACAAACTCAGCGCCACATAACGTCAACAGCATTAAGTTTTTAAAAAATATATTTTGTTATATTAAATGGGGAGAAAATTTAATAAAATATATTTATATTATGAACAAAATAAATTTTGTAAAAAATGGGTGTGAATATTTTGAAAATTAACAATAACGTCTATTTTATATTTTAAAATTATTTGTACTATGTGTAAAAAGATTTTTCGTATAAAAATAAATAAAAATAACAAAATATATATAAAGGAAATGTTAAACTAAATTTTTTTACTGAAAACACAAAGCGTAAAATTTTTTTAAAAAAATTTAAATGTAAAATTGTGAAATTCGAAATATCCAGCATCCAGCACGAGCATTCTAGACTCAATATTCGGCGCGGCACGAGTTGATTTTCAGAATTTCCGTTTAATATTTTGCAGTACGCCTATTTCTACTGTATCAATGCCTCGCCGAAAGATTCGTGCTAATTACGAACATATTATACGGAATATTGAACATATATATATAGCTGGTCAAAACTTCATATTTATATATATTTTTGAAAATAGAGCAATCCATAAATAAATCTTTAATTAAAAAGGAATATATTGGATCAAAATATCATTTTTTCCAATATTTCAGTTGGTTGAACGCCAACCTTTATCAAGGTATTATAATATACTCTATAACAAAAATATCGACGCACCAAGAAGCAGTTGTCCGATTTATATGAAAATACGTATACAAAGAGGTTTCGACCAAACATGCAAATGATTGAAATTTGGTGGCCGAATTATGCAAAGCAAGAGCTCTAGCGCATCTGAAATGCGCATCCAGCACGAGCTGATTTTCAGAATTTCCGTTTAATATTTTAGCAGTACGCCTATTTATACTGTATCAATGCCTTGCCGAAAGATTCGTGCTCATTACGAACATATGTCAGAGTTTGAAACTGGTCGTGCCATTGGATTGAAAGAGGCTGGTTGGTCTAATCGACTAATCGCGGGACATCTGTGAGGAAGTGATGCGGCTATTAGGCGATGTTGGCAAAAGTGGGTCAACAACGGAAGATTGCAACGTCAGGACGGCAGCGGTCGATCAAGGGCAACAACAAAACGGGAGGACAGAGCAATTGTCAGAATGGCTGTCGCAGCACCGGAATCCACGTTATCTACCATCCAACGTGTGACTGGCACACAAGTGTCTAAAGTGACCATCAACAGGCGACTGAGAGAGTGGAATCTAAGAGCTCGCCGACCGTTACGTTGCCTACCCCTCACACCCGTGCACCGACAAGTCCGACTACAGTGGTGTCGGGAACGATCAACTTGAACTGCGCTGACTGGGGACGTATAGTCTTTAGTGACGAGTCCCGTTTCTTGCTGTGTCCTGACGACCGTCGCAAACATGTCTGGAGACGTCCTGGGCAGCGTGTGGATCCTAGCCTTACTGTCGAACACCACACAGGTCCACAACAGGGTGGTATGGTCTGGGGTGCCATTTCATTTGAAAGCAGGAACCCATTGGTAGTCATTCCTGGCACCCTGACAACACAACGGTACGTAGATGACATTCTACGGCCTGTTTTGTTGCCATTCCTCTAACATCACCCCGGGATTACTTTTCAACAAGATAATGCCGGGCCACACACGGCACGTGTTACTATGGATTGTCTTCAATCTTGCCGAACTCTTCCGTGGCCAGCAAGGTCGCCTGATCTCTCGCCCATAGAGCACATCAGGGACGTAATGGGAAGGCGATTGCAACCATCCCCGAATGTTGACTATTTAGCCCGACAGTTGGAGACAAGTTGGGAAGAAATCCCGCAGCACACCATCCGGAATCTTTATCAGTCCATGACACGCCGGGTGGCAGCCTGCATCCAGGCCAGTGGGGGTCCAACGACATATTGACATTCTCAATTTGTGATGATCAAACTCTGAAATAAAACAATTAATTGTTCCGAAATTTTAATCGTTTTTCCCCTATACATGCTCTTTATATACACCAATTTTTGTCCTAATCTGACAACTCCTTCTTGGTGCGTCGATTTTATTTGTTATAGAGTGTATTTTATAGAATGTTCAGCCAACTGAAATATTGGTAAAATAAATAATATTTTTAGCAAATATATGCCGTTTTAATTAAATTATATATATCCATATATTCTTTCTTATGTTTATTGATATAGATTTAGTGGGGGTAAGCAAGCATATTTACATAGTAAAAGATTGTTGTTTTAAAAATAGATATATAAATGTTATATTCAAAATGCTGAGTTAATGTTTGTAGAGATTAACAGTGAATTTAATATCAGGGTTCTCATTATGAACAGATTCCCACTTGGCTTTATCAATCAGATAATCACAGGTATAGTCTTTGCCCAAAAAGGAATTTATGCAAATTCGAGCATTTATTTTATTGCCAATTATAAAAGTTGCATATTCAAAGTCTTTCAGATAATCATCTTCCTCTTCTTTCTTTCTGAAAGATAGTTTCACATGAAAATGATCCCTAGTTTTTTGGCATGTTGTTACCACAATGTATTTAGTTTTGTTCAATGTAACATTTGTAAATATATTTGGAAATTTGGATTGATTTTTAGCTGAAGGTATTTCGAACCAAAATGAAACTTCCCTTTCTTCGATTTGATCATATAGATGATTGTAAATGCAATTGTCTAAAGAAGAGTATGAGATTTCAGGAAGCAAATTTAAGATACCTGGTTTCATGTCCAATTGTATATCTGTCATTTTTCTATTGTTTTTTAGCTCTTTCTTCAGTGCAATTGGTCTATCTTCAAGGAGTTTTACCTCGGTATTAGGTGCACGCTGTTGAATTTCCACCTCTTGCACTTTAATTATCGGAGTATGCGGTTCGCCATTAACACATTCATTATTTTTGTTCGGGGTAGAACTGTGTTTATCCCTTTCTGTGCCTTGTGAATTTAACTCATGTTTAATATCTTGTAATTCTGTCTTCAAAGCGCGAACTTCTTCTTTGACGGCCTGCACTTCAGTATTAAGGGCACTTAGTTCCCCAACTGCAAACTGCAGCAATGTAACGATCTCATCAACTTTTGAAGACATTGAAACTTCAAATGATTCAGCCATAATTCTCTGGACACAAACAAAATATAATTGATTTTAGTAGTTTTTTTTTAATTTTCCTAGTCAAGAATGAAAGTGCATAATATAAAGTAGGTCTCAATTATAACAATTAATCTGTAGAAAAATCTGAAAAAACTTAGACTGAATAATTAGTCATAAATTAGTTTTTCACTGGTGTTCAAAATTAAGGTAACAAACACTTAATGTTAGTTTTCTAAAAAATAATAAAAATTAATTTGAATGAAAATGTGTATGTAGATTGACAAAACTATAACAAATAAAGTTGACACAATAAATGTATTGTTGAATTTTTTTACAGAGTTATGCAAATTTATGTTAATTAGTTCAAAAGTCAGGTAGATGTTGACTAATATTGATGAGTTAATAGGGTGTGTTGTCACCTCTAACAGCTAAACAGCGGTAACAACGACATTTCATGTTGTTTATTAGAATATTAAAGAGCTCTTGAGGCATCAAATTCCACTCTTCAACCAAAGAGGTTTTCAGTTGTTGGGTGGTCTTAGATGGGGGTGAACGAGATCCTATTGGTCTCCTCAAGGCTTCCCAAACATGTTCTATAGGATTGACGTCTAGGGATCTGGCAGGCCACTCCATTCTTTGATTACCCTCACTTTCAAGATATTCGTCTACCATCAGGGCTCTATGAAGACGGACATTATCATCCATAAAGATAAATAAGGGTCCGACTCCACCCCTAAAAAAACCTTACATAGGTCTCCAGTATCTCGTCTCTGTACCGCTGAGAAGTCAGGGTGCCGCCATCAAACACATGTAGTGGCGTGCGTGTGTCTAACATGATACCACCCCAAACCATGACACCTTGGCCACCGTAACTTTCCCTTTCTCTGATGTTTGGGCGATGGTTTCAGGATCTGGTTTCTCTCCAGCTCAGTACAAGTCTAGAATACGTGTTAAGACTAAACCTTGACTCATCACTAAAAAGAACAGGAGCCCATTGATTTTGGGTCCAAGACTGATGTTGTCTGCACCAATTTAGACGAGCACCTTTTTGGATGGCAGTGATGGCAGGAATACAAACCTTCGGCCTCCTTGCATACATCCCTCTCTCATTGAATCTTCTGTAAACTGTCTGCCTTGATATCATGGTTCCTATGGCCGTAGAGATCTCAATTGTTACTGTCTGGCACTATATATTTTGTTACGTTTGGCCGTTAACTTCAGATAACGTTCTTCTGATAAGATTGGGATTCTCGGGCGACCTTTTCTTTTTCTTCTGGAGATGTCTCCTGTTCCTTAAAATTGTTTCCTTAGATTCATTCGAAACCACTTTTCTTGACATTTCGAGCCAACTTGCAACTTCTGCTTGGGACTGGCCTGCCTCTATTCTACCAATGGCCCTCCACCTCAATGAGTCTTCTAAACATCTTTCCATGGATAGAGAAAACGGAAGAAATTATGTTTAAATAAAATTGTAAAGCTGTATAAAAAAGCTCGTAAAAGCAGACACTTTAAAGAATGACCCAAATTAGCATATTAGGTGAAGCATTAAAATTATTTTTATTGGCTAGCTACACCATGTGGTGTAATTTGCATATTATATAATGATTTTTATTGTTTTTAGTTTTTTTTATCAAAGATTTAGTGTTTGTTACCTTAATTTTGGACACTAGTGTATATTTAAAATTCTATGAAATAAAATATAAAGAGTAGCAATGCGTTTCTTTTTTCTTGCAAAGTGCAAGCTTTTGGATCTTTATAATCCTTCCACAGTCATTCCACATTCCACTATGCCTGTGGAAGGATTATAAAGATCCGAAAACTTGCACTTTGCACAAATAAAGTAACGCATTGCTACTGTTTATATTTTTATTTTATACTTTATAGCAATTTTCTCTTTTAATTAATATTATATGTCAATGCCAAATATTTGAAGTGAAAAAATAGAAAAAAGTATTTCAAAGTAGAATAAAACTAGTGAACATGCCTAGTTCAAGTTTATCAAAAACTGTTTATAGCAATAAAATGGTTTTAAAGGTCAGGAAATGGTTATTATAGATAAAAGATGGCATCACCATATAAAGTGAGACATTTACATTTTTATTGGTCGAACTTTGTTCGCACATGTGTGCTACTATTTTTAATAATCAGAGAAGAAATTCTGAGAATATTATCAAGTAGCTCTGCAAACCCGGCCACAGGAAGCTCCATGGAACATGTGTCAAGCATCCCTGGACTCCGGGGGACGACCACAGGTGTGAGGGGTTCTCAGAATCTTATCAGCAAATAAGGAACACGAGACGCCTTGGTGCTGAACACTCGTATTATTATTTTTACCTTGGGAAAAGTTGTTATACAAGGTATGTCCCATAAGTTCCCGGACTGGGTCCATAAAAAAAATAAATAAATGAAAAATGTAAATGAATTTAACTGTTTATTATAGAAAGAATATCTGGCTACACGGTGGTACCAATATCGAGGCGGTACATGCACGCGCCCCAAAGTTATTCTAATTTATTTAAAGGTTACACATAGCGCTGCGGCGATTTTACGATGGAACAAAAAATTGAAGCAGAGGATTTGCATAGAATTTTGTGTGAAACTTCAAATATCAGCAACCGAAACTTTTTAAATGCTTAATAAAGCATTCCCCAAAGAGAACAATTGTTTTTGAATGGAATTCTAGATTTAAAGCTGGCAGAATTTCCATTGAAGATGATCTTCGTCAAGGACGCCCAAAAATTTCAATGGACTGATGAAAATGTGCAAAAAATCACCGATTTGATAAAAGAAAATCCTCGAACCACTTTGCTGGAGCTAGAGCAAGACACAGGCATCTCTAAAACAACGATTGGAAGGATCGTAACCAAATCAAAAATACTCCTGCAAAATTCATCCCAAGATTCCTCACTAATGAGCAAAAACTGTGTCGGCTTGCAACCTGTGAGGACATGTTGGAAATGACAAGAACGGATCCGGAATGGAAAGACAAGATAATCACAGGCTACGAGACATGGGTCTATGGCTATGATCCTGAAACCAAGCATCAATCTGCCGAGTGGAGATGTCAGTCAGGGTGAGCTTAGACCCAAAAAATCAAGATTATTGAAATCCAGAAACAAGGTGCTGCTGGTCGCTTTTTTGGATAAAAAGGGCATTTTTCATCACGAGTATCTTCCTGCAGGCCAAACAGTTATCAAGGATATGTATTTGGGCATTCTTCGCCGTCTAAGGGAAGCGATTCGAAAAGAAAGGCCAGAAAAGTGGACTAATGGTGGCTGGATCCTACACCATGACAATGCTCGCCCTCACACAGCGCACTTGATGACTAGCTTTTTGGCGAAAAACGGGACACAAATCCTACTTCAACCACCCTATTTCCCAGACATCGCACCAAATGACTTTTTCTTGTTCCCCAAACTTAAAGCAGTTCTAAAAGGAAGACATTTTGACACCAGGGATGACATAATAGAAAAATCGCCGTTAGCATTGAAGAGCATTCCAAAAGAGGCTTATAAAACTGTTTCGACAATTGGGAGAAACGATGGCACTGGTGCGTTGAAGCAAGGGGGGATTACTTTGAAAAGTTTTAATAAAAAAAAATTTTAAAAATCTTACCTTTTTTTTTATGGACCCAGTCCGGGAACTTATGGGACATACCTTGTATTATCTGATTCTCTCTCTCCCTATAAATACCTCTTGTATATAATTTTATTGGAGAACCAAAAGGTAAATACCCCTAATAATAAATTAATTATTTCCAAATTTCCGCTTGCCTTATTTATCTCTGCGATATATTTTGGCTGAGACGCTAGGTAACGTGACGGAGCTCCGAAGAAGTCGACGTCTACAGGGACGTGAACCAATTCTTGAACCTTTGCCACAATGAATAAAAATTGAAGACGACCACAGATGCACTGTTTGAGGATCCTATCTCCCTTGTCAGCGCCAACCAGATCCATCTACTTTTTCTGGAGATGGAAATATAAACCCTGGACAGTGGTTGAAGGAGTACGAGGAAGTGTCGAAGTACAACAGATGGGACGAGACCATGAAGCTTGCCAACGTCGTCTTTTACTTGAAAGGAACTGATGGAAGGTGGTTTGATAATAACGAAGAATCACTCAACTCGTGGAGAAGCTTTGAAGACGCATTCCGCGGTGTGTTCGAACTGCAGGAGGATTCTTCTCGACGCGCCGAGGAAGTTCCGAAGTTAAGAGCACAGAAGGCCGAGGAATCCAGCGAGTCATACATCCAGGAGATCCTTAGTCTCAGGTGAACCCGCGCATGGAAGAAGGTGAGATAGTTGCTCACATTATAAAGGGAATTTCTGAGGACACATACCAGGTATTGGTGGCGAAAGACATACAGACGGTAGATGAGATCTTGAAATTTTGCCGTCATCTGGCAAAACATCAAGCAGCGCAGGATCGGCCATAAGAAATTTTCCAGGTTGTTAAACGTAATGCCCATTTCATGTGTTGGCGATTCAGACGACTATAAAATATCAAATGCTATTATGGTACACGCAATCATATAAACCAACGAGTTATAATTGTGTACATAGCATAGCCAAGATACCTTTGCTAAACGATTTTATTGTCAAAGATGAAATATGAATTAAATAAATTAACTTTAGAAGAAAAACAAAAATACAAATTAGATGTCCCAAGCATAATAACGGATTTTATTGAATTTAAAATAGATACTTTGAAGAACAAAACAAATTAAACTTTTCAAAGCTTCTTCCCTAAAAACATACCAAAATATTTCCGGCCAAACTTTCATAATTCTCAATTCATTTCTAATCGTGGAAATTCCAGAAGCTTTTAAAAAAGAATTAAAGGAATGGAAGGATCGAGTTGTTTTTGTGGAAATGAAGCACAAAACTCAATACATCTTTTCCTGAATTGTCCTGTTTTTCAGGACTATATAATCAACAATAATTTAATAGTAACAGGTTCAAGTATATTGTAACGTAAAATTCAAGTATTTGTATGTCTTAAGATGTAAGCGTATTTATTGATGACGTCAGCACGACTAGTCGACAATTATCAACAACTCAACAAAACTATCTACAGCTAGCAAATCTTGAACAAGCAAACAAAGGAATATTTTAAAGATGATTTTACAAAAATACAGAGTAATATTTAGTTTTATAATCTGTTTAATCTTTTCATTGAATAATATTAAATTAAATTAAATAATAGAATATTTCTTCGCCACAATATTTTCATTTCCAGTAAAGACATATATTAAATTTGATACCTTTTCCCCCCGCATTTATATATATCGTAATTTAAACATAGCTAAGTGGGTAATCCTTATCTAAGCTTGCGCCATATCAATCTGCTATAACCATATACTTCATGTAATTGATTATAACTTTATTAATATAATTAAATCATTATTATTTTTGTACCATAAAAAAGACCTCAGTTAAATTAGTATAAACCAATATAAATTCTAACATTATATTAATTATATTTATCCACTCTATTGCTATAAAATATCACAATCTGTATAATGTAAGTGATAAAGTATAACGTCATCCCAGTCGTGTCAGCATGACGCCAGTTTACAACCGGACCGCAGGGGAGGGGAAGAACTCTTCCAATCTAAAACTATCTTCGTTTTTATTTTCCGCACTAATTTAACCCTTCAATCTATACCTTATTTATGGCCATAGTATTAATAATTAAATTTATTACGCTCTTTATTTTACTTGACCTATTACTATTTCAATTGATATTTCTCAATATTTAAAAGTTTTAAAAACTAGTCCTAGATTTGTATTTTTATAAATATCAATTTTAAATCATCTCATCTCAAAATGTGCCTCCCATTTTTCCCATAATTACAAATACAACTATAAATGCAATATGCGAAAATTAATATCATACCATAAAATTTTCATACCCCATTGAATTTCATTCCTGCCTGTGTTAAATTGTTATTTACGAAACTCTACCGAATTTTGTACCCATGCCATAACCTTTTCTCTTAGCAAAATTTCGAAAATTCATTATTTTATAATTTTTCTAAACCTAATCACCGCTAATAATCTCCAATCTAACGATTTGTCTGAACATCTTAACGCAAAACCTACTGGGAAACCGAGGTTATTTCACCTAGAGAATCCCAGAACCTCGTGGACGAAGTTAATTAAGATAGTTACTAATAAATATAAAGACACGCCCCATATTATAACATCCCTATCTTTCTTATGTATAATATAACCCCCCCCTCCGAGTTATATAATCATATATAAATTCTTATCCTAGTATCGTAGGAAGTAGAGAAATAGCTGTACAAAACGAACAAATGATAGCCCCCCCCACGCCAAAGAAAAAGTTAGGTATGATAGTAAACACAAAGCCCCACAATTTGACGTAGGAGATATAGTTTTAGTCAAGGCGTACCATCATCCAGATAGCGGTAAATTAATACCCTACTTTACAGGTCCTTATAAAATAATAGAAACAATTTATGATAATGTAGTATGTATAAATATGCCCAATAGGAGCACACGTAGTAATAGCGATACTGTACACGTAAATAAGTTACAATATTATAATGAGGAGGTCCTCTATATTTCGCCACCCCAACTAGAAAAATAGAGTTAAAGAGATAGACCCATTTCACCATTTAAGTTACGACCTTTTTATTATAACTGAGATGACCCTAGTTCCCATATATTCAGAACCTTTAATCATTTGTCCCTTAACCTTATTTTCACAAACTGCAAAAGTTTTGAAACTCCGGAATTTTTAAAAATTAAAATACAAATAACCAATTAAATAACCTAAAACGTCCTATG
Organism: Cordylochernes scorpioides; assembly: GCA_030710605.1. NCBI lineage: Eukaryota > Metazoa > Arthropoda > Arachnida > Pseudoscorpiones > Chernetidae > Cordylochernes > Cordylochernes scorpioides. The sequence continues at coordinate 58,887,613 of CP092869.1, forward strand.
TTACTTTTAGTAAGCGCCAAATCATAAAACACAACCCAACCCGGGACGGCCGAAGGAAGAAATACAAATACGGCGGCCATGTTGGCATCTCCGATTTCAGTTTACCACCGCCGATAATCCCAGTACTTCTGTACCTGAAACACGTGGTCCAAATCGCAGGACGGAGAGATTACAGCACCTATAACTATAAGATATTGGCACACCGGTATGCTAGACTATCGTGTCCACCAAATAACCTGACAATTATAAACTAATTGACTCACCAATCATTACCAAATTTACTTATTAATTTGAATTTTAATATTGAAATATCATAACACTTTATATATTTAATTATTATTGTGTGTTTTACAACTTTTACATTATTTTCACACCCAGTGTGGAATATTTTTTCTAAATTAGAACGCCATCTTTTATATAATGTTTACCCTTTATTGTCATTTATTACAATCATCTTCGTCAATGCCATCCATTTTTAAAAATCAATCAAGCTATCATTCATTTTATATTTGTATGCTATATGTCTTTGTTTTTCTATACCCCAGCACACTCTGCCATTATATATCTATCTTCCCATCCTATTTCCCTTGCTCATACCTCCTTAACCCATTTCCTCCCAACCTCATACAGGCTCCCTTAGGGTTCCTATTGCCGACTATTTTTATTATTTCATCTATTGGACAATCCTTCCTCGGTATACATTTCTAGATAACGAGTTCAGGAAATCCAAAGATTTTTTTATCCATCACCCGGCAACATCATTCATTACATTCAACCATGTCGGGTTGTTCAATCATCAATGGCAACAGTACCCTTTACCTTCCTCATTCTTCCTATTTTCCACAGTCAAGAGTCTCCTGCTCGCCAACCACACTTTTATTTATTTTATTTTGAATCAACCAGCTGGCTCAACCTTCCTCGCTGTACATTTCCCAACAGTGAGCTCAGGCGACCAGTTTGAGTTTTTTTTTTCTCAACGCCCGGATCATCAATACAACCATCATTTTCACCATTTTATATTTTTTCAATTTCCATCCAAGCTCAATCATCATTGGCAACAGAGCAACTCTTGATTCCGTCTTTCCCATTCCTCCACTCACAGCTTATCTACTTCCACCGTCTGATCTAATGCTCTATTGCCGAAATCAACTCAGTCTTCCCTCCTTTTCACCACTGCGTCACTCTATAGCCTTAAATATCCATTTTAAGTTTTTTTTAATAGTTCAAAGCTTAATAGAAACAGGTCATACATTTAACTTATCTCAACCCATAGTGTATTATGACAATATCCATAGTAAATACCAAAGACTTTCAATAGAATCTATGATAACCAAAAGACAAAACAGCATAAACAGATGCATTGAAATATCAGAAACATATGAAACAATATGGACAAATACTACCCCATATATATAGGCAGTCTTCTATATATACCACAATAGTTCACGATTTTATTAAATTCAATTTTAAATCTCGAGATATCGTTCAACCAGCACGCATCATCCACCATGCACGTATATTTCCAAAAATTTGTTATTAACACACAGAGAATGTAATATATATTTTTCTCTTCCTTTCAATATCATAAATATTTAAAATATGCAAATAATAATTTGTATGTAAAAATAGCATTTATCATCAATTTATTAACGTTATATTCCTGTTGAAGGACTGACAAGTCCGAAAGCTTGAAAATATAGTGGACGAGTAGTTTTAAACCCTCGATTCCCGACAACCATGAACCGGGATCAAATCCCGCATTAGACACTTTGTTTTAATATTTGAATAACCTTCACACATATTATAAATTGTTGTAAATATCATAATATATCATAGAAATTGTTTATTAAAAAAAAAAAGAATCATACGCGTCTATAATAGTTTCTAATTTCAATTAACAGATGGCGCGCTAATGCATACAAATATAATAAGCTAGGTTGCTCTTTTTGAGTGACACCTAGTAAAGTTATTATGTAACCAGGCTCAAGAAGGATAAGATTGAGTAGTATTTTGTCAGCTGAACAAATCAATATAAATCATAGCGCGTGAAATTAATGGTGAAATTGATTCAATCACCATTATCAAGCGGCGCCCTGTCCTGCAGAGCTGGATCTTCGGGCATTAGATAGAGTCTGCCAAGACACGTATCTACAACCACTTCCTGGGCTTGGAGTTGCGGAGTATCCAAGAAGACCCCTCCTTGTCTGGAGAAGGACCCTATCAAGATGGTGGAGCCTCCCTAGCTCATAAATTCATTGTATATTCTTATTATTTATTCATTATTATCATTGTTTTTTTTTTCAAATAAAAACTGACTAATCGTCAATAAAATTATTTCAAATGTTAATGTCTTTCTTTCTATCTCTGTATATATTCTCTCTCTCGTAAATTTCATTAATACCATTAATTAGCTTTAAACAAAACATTGCTGATTACTGGTACTATTACTGTGATTCATGCATCTACCCTACATTTCTACTAGAAGAATAAGGCCAAAATGTCTTAATAAAGATTTTCGTTGTTGTATTTGTATTTTAAATATGAATACGAATATATAAACGATAGGCGCAAAGTGTTAACTTCAAATATTATTCAATAAAAAAATCCCTTGTATAAATAATAAGGTAAACACATCAAGTTTCCATGGAGAGGTTTCTTTTAAAAATTTTTTTTTTTAATATCAAATCTTAAGCTTTCGGGCATGATAGACCTTCTACAGGAGAAACACAATATAATAAATCGCTGATAGGAGTTGATGAGGAAGTGACCTTTCATCAACTATAAACATTTCTTTGACAAAATTTCACCCATTTCATAACTCTTCTCGTAGAATGTTGTGAAATAGAATCCGCCTTTGTACTGATGAAGGCCATGGTTAACAGGTTGTTGGCTTTTTGTCTGAATTTTCCAAAACTGATGTTGTGGCTCATTCTTTATCACCTTTAGTAACGAGTTTTTTTACTAGGGCAGGGATCGGCAAACTGCGGCTCTCAAGTCACTCTTTATATGCGGCTCTTTAATTCCATTCGCAAATATTATTTATTAAAAAAAAAAGAAAAAACAATTTTGTGTCTCTTTAAAATCTTTAAAATTTTGTAAATTGAAAATTTTGATTCTTTCGACTCAAAAGGTTGCCTACCCCTCAACTAGGGTGATAAAAGTTGTTATATACTTTTCTACCTAATATTCAATAATCTTAGGTTGTGTAGTTTTTCATTAAAGAATATTGTATGCTACTGAAAAGTTATATATTTGCATAATATTTTATTATTACAGGTTTATCATAAGAACTAAAAACATGAATATCTAACGCTATATATTGATTACATCACACAACAAAAATCATGTCCTTGGTTAAAACCATATATACATATTATATATTACAGAAGTAATGCATTGTTCTAATGCATATTCAAAGGGGGAGGTTGTGTTACATTTGGTACATAAACTTGACTATTTGTTTAGATATGCGGGGGTTGGTTTAAGAAATCAACTGATGGATTAGGAACAAAACTAGCTGTTTAGATTGATGATAAAACCGAGGTTTGATATAGGACACCTAACGCCATATATTAACCTATTTAGAAACTATTTCAAAACCTAGTGCCAATATTTTCTTCAAGGCGAATTAATATATACACAGTTATAATTTAAATATATCCATAGCCATTTTATATTTCATTGAAGAAAATTTTCATCAATATGTTAGGAACAAATTTAAAATTATAGCTTTCAAAATTTCAGAAAATATATTTATTAAAATTTAATTTTGATAATTACTTCGAAGAAATTCTGATATTATTTTCAAATTATATCTTTTTAAAAATTATCGAATCATAGCTTTCAAAATTTCAGAAAATATATTTAGAAAATTCGATTTTAATAAATACTTTGTAGAAATTCTGATATTATTTTCAAATTAAATATTTTTAACAATTTTGAAATTATATCTTTCAAAATTTCAGAAAATATATTTAATAAAATTTAATTTTGATAAATACTTTGCAGAAATTCTGATATTATATATCAGATGAACATTTACGCCACACCTAAACCTAGAAGACGTTTTAATTTCGTTTTATTTTCCAAATAAAAATCAAGGAATTGCTTACTTAAATAAAATCTATTATACATATTTACATAGTAGTACCATTATAGACTCATATAAGACGGCATATATACCAAATAACACATTTATATAAGTATTAATGGTGAATTTAAAGAAATCAGAAAAATCAACTTACTCGTTTGGTATCTTATCTTCGTTGACTGGTTGAGAACTGAGGATTGTGGGATTGGTCACCTAACGCCATCTATTGATCTCTTGTGAAACTATGTTCAATATAAAAAAAAAATTGTTGAAATTGTTGATTTGTTGAAATGTTAATATAGTACCAAAAATTATTATGGCACTAATAATAGGATTTATTGCTATAAGAAATGTATATTTTCTTGACAAATTGGCAACACTTGACTATTTAACTCGAAATTTGTCATGATCCAAAAATGAAATATAGAGGGGAGTGACAAAATTTATTTGTCGTACTTTATTCCAAATATCCTATGGGCTTGTCAAATGTTAGAATTGCTTATTATACTGTTCAAATTTTAAAAATGTCTCCCTTAAATAAAAATTATTTTTAGATCGACCTTTTGCGTTGAATAACGTTGTAGTAAAATATATATATTTTTTTTTTTGCGCAAATTTTCTAAAGTTAGGGGGTACAGAGAATAATCCTTATACTATTTCTTATAATGAGCGAAAAGCGATAAACTAAACATAAGGAGTAAAATTGTGTGTACCAGTCTTATTCGAGAAGTTATAGCACTTTGACCTGCATGACATAATATAAGATATGAGCAAATGACAAACAAAAAACTACTGTTTACAAAAAAAAAGTCAAGTTGTGAGGACAGCATTTATTATCCCCATAACCCAACACAAAGAGCTGCAAATATTGGTTGATAATATAATACATGGCAGCTTATATAACACATGAGATAACTGCCTTTTCTCTTGTATTAGGTCACAATCCTTGCTCAATGTGGCGTCCTTCATTCTCAAACACCGACTGCAGACGATAGATGAAAGTTTGGACAGCATTAAATACCATATCTGTTGAAATTGCTGATATTAATGATAAATTGTCTAATAGAAGCCTTCAACATGGCCAATGTGGTAGGCCGGCATCGATAAACACGCGACCTAATGTACCCCCATATCCAAAAATCGCAGGGTGTCAAGTCCGGTGATCTTGGAGGCTACTGGTGTATAAAGTAGCGACACATCACACGATCTTCACTGAACGTATCCTTCAGCAATTGTTTGGCACCGCGGGAGATATGAGGAGGTCCTCCATCTTGCATGAATGTTATTTCGCTTAGTGCAATTTGGGAATAACCTTTTCTCTCATAAGTTGAACATAACGTTCACCAGTCAAAGAAACGGTTTTTAAAGTTATTCCATTTATTTTTTAAAGAAAAAATTGTATAATAATAAAAGAATATGTGAACCCAAACCAAACTGTAACTCTGGGCTGATAAAGTGGCATTTCTGTAAAATTCCTAGGGTTTTCTGTTGTCCAAATGCGGCTGTTTTGAGGGTTAACTTCTCTGTTTAGAGAAAAGTTAGCTTCATCTGTCCACAGAACATTCGACAGCCAGATTTCACCAATATCAATTTTCCGGAAAACACATGCAGCGAATTCTTGACGCTTATCAAAACCACTGACTTTTAGCTCGTGAAATATTTGAATTTTGTACGCTATTTTTTAAGAAAAAATCTTAGTGCTCTACAAACTCTTCCATACGAAATCCCCGTTTGTTGAGAAACTTGTCGAGCACTTACTTCTCCATACGTGGATAACGTTTCAATAGCTTCAACATTCTGCGAAACCGTAACAGCCACTGACTTGCATGTCGATGGTCTTCCACTCCTAAGTTTTGCTTCCAGAGATCCAGTCTTCTCAATAAATTTTATCATTCGCCTCAGAGAGTAGCAACACATGGGACTTTTACCGCTTCGAATACCTTTAAAGGTACGAAATGCTCGTAAAGCTTCAGTGGCAGATTCTGAATTGCAATAAAAAAGTTTCACCAAGAGTGATTTATCCTGTAGTGACGGCATTCCAAAGAAAAAAAAATTATCGGAGATAGATATATTATTTACAAATGAATTAAAATGAATATAATCGATACTGAGAGAGAGTTGAATTAAAAATTAGAAATTTATTATCTTCGAAATTTAAATCGCTTAGAGGATTCCAGCAAACCGAATCTAAAAAATTAAAATATTTTTTGCTACATGTTTTAATTTGCATTCACATATTTTACATATCTCGGAGAGAGAAATAAGGATAACCCAGGCACATGGAGCGCTAGAAACGCCAACTGCCCAGAAATATCTCCGATTGCATTTAAAAATCTTCATCTATTTCTACTACTTTTGGCGAAATTGTGTTTTAATAATTTATAATTTGATATCATTAGGGTTCTTTCCTGGTATTCAAAAAGAAAAAATACGTGTCGAACAGTTATATTTTTCAATTTATAAAACTATTTGGACGCTGAATATCTGATTCTGGTAGAGCGCCATATAGCGAATAAAATTATAACTAAAATCAATTGCTATTGTGCAAAACTTAAACACAATGGTGTTTACCGCATTGCTCTGGCGAAAATATTTGCTGAGTTATTAATTTTTGAATTTGTGCAAGACTATTGGATAACCCTGTATAATAAAATGCACATATTTATATTTTTGGTTGAAGAATATTTCATGAAAAATAATCCCTTTTTTTGGGCAATTTTGTTAATCTTTGTCTAGAAAGACATTGTCAACAGGACACATCAGAACTGAATTGAGTAAACATCATCAAGAGAACACGGCAGATCAAAATGGAGTACACATTATCAACAGAACACGGCAGAACAGAATGGAGTACACATTATCAACAGGACACGGCAGAACAGAATGGAGTACACATTATCAACAGGACACGGCAGAACAGAATGGATTACACATTATCAACAGGACACAGCAGAACTGAATGGAGTACACATTATCAACAGAACACGGCAGAACAGAATGGAGTACCCATTATCAGCAGATAACAGTAGAACTGGATAGAGTACACATTAAATAAAAACAAACGATAGCAATGCGTCTCTTTATACATAAAATTTTAATATGCTAGCTTTCGGATCTTATCGATCCTTCAACAGGCCAAGCTGTAAATTGAGAGAAAGAATATATATATAAATGTAAAATATTATTTATATACACCAACGAAGATAGAGAATAAAATATAAAATAAAATAAATATAAACACATTTCAGGAGTTCACGTTTTCTCGTGGCCAGGCTGCTGTTGTTTCATCTCTGTCCAAAGCTCAGTTTGTTTTCTTTTATAGTCAATTGGTCCTTTTATTCTAATGGCTGGGCTGTTTTTTGAATGAGTGGTACTGAGATGGTAGTTCTATACGCCTGTTGATACTGTTTAATTCTTGAGAGACGAAGGATTCTATTAATAATCTTTGATATTTGGATTTGATGTTGTGGTAATGACAGGTTGGGTCGGAAAGGTTAAAGGCATGGCCGGTTTTAGAGGTATGCTGAAAGATCAAAGATTTGGGATCTTTGTTTATTATATTTCTGTTGTGCTCGGAAATTCTGTTGTAAATGAAACGGCCAGTCTCACCCACATATTTAGCGTTGCAATCTTGGCAACCTATGGATTATTAATAGAATCCTTCGTCTCTCAAGAATTAAACAGTATCAACAGGCGTATAGAACTACCATCTCAGTACCACTCATTCAAAAAACAGCCCAGCCATTAGAATAAAAGGACCAATTGACTATAAAAGAAAACAAACTGAGCTTTGGACAGAGATGAAACAACAGCAGCCTGGCCACGAGAAAACGTGAACTCGTGAAATGTGTTTATATTTATTTTATTTTATATTTTATTCTCTATCTTCGTTGGTGTATATAAATAATATTTTACATTTATATATATATACTTTCTCTCAATTTACAGCTTGGCCTGTTGAAGGATCGATAAGATCCGAAAGCTAGCATATTAAAATTTTATGTATAAAGAGACGCATTGCTATCGTTTGTTTTTATTTAATAATTTATAGCAATTCTTTTGTCTATTTACAATGGAGAGTACACATTATTAGCAGAACACGGCAGAATAGAATGGAGTACACATTATCAACAGAACACAGCAGAACTGAATAGAGTACATTTTATCAATAGAACACAGCAGAATGGAATGGAGTACACATTATCAACAGGACAGAGTAGAAATGAATGGAGTACAAATTATCAATAAGACCCAGCAGAACTGAATGAACTACACATTATCAACAGGACAGAGCAGAACTGAATGGAGTACACATTATCAACAGGAAATATCAGAACACAATGGAGTACACATTATCAACAGAACACAGCAGATATTAATGTATTACACATTATTAATAGAGCACATTAGAAGTGAATGGAGTAAACATTATCAACAGGACCCAGCCGAACTGAATAGAGTACACATTATTACCAGGGCACAGCAGAACTGAATGGAGTACACATTATCAACAGGGCAGAGAAGAACAGAATGGAGTACATATTATCAACAGAAAACATCATAAGAGAATGGAGTAAACATCATGAACAGGACCCAGACGAACTGAATTGAGTACACATTATCAACAGAACACAGTAGAACTAAATGGAGAACACATTATCAGCTGAACAAAGCAGAAATAAATGGAATGCACATTATCAACGGAGCACATCAGATTGTAATGTAGCACACAATATCAACAGAACACAGCAGAACTAAATAGAGCACACATTATCAACAAGACACAGTAGAACAGAATGCGGTACATATTATCTACAGGGTAGAAAAGAACAGAAATTAGTACATGTGATGTTCTTTCGATTAAATAAATAAATATGCTTTATTAAATTAATAAACAAATTTTAATTATATATCTTTCTAATGTCAAACATACACTTTTTGACGTGACAACGTCTTAAATTAGGTTGCGGCTGGGAGTCACTTATGAAAAAGTGTAACGCCCGGTAACGTTACGATGAGTCATCGAACGAGAGTGCTGCGCGCGCAGCGCTAGAGAATTAGGCGCATTGAATCGGCGCATGCTTGTCTCTGTCTTTGTCTTTCTCGAACATTCTTGGCGTTGGAAAAACAAGAAAGCGTCATAATACAAGTTCACACGTGTGGTTAAAGTATCGTCAGCTGTGCCTGTAGTGAAAATGTGGAGTGCTTAGATTCGTCATTTACAACAACTACAACAATAAAGGTAAATAATTGTACACTGATATTTCATTATCGTAAACTATGATTGATTGATTGATTAATTGTTAGATTGACACAAAAGTTGAGAAACTGAGTTTATAGGTTATGTCATACTATTGATAAATGTTGATAGTGTTAAGTAAATTATTAGTTTAAAATTAATTAATTAATTAATTATTATTTTACAAATTTTAAATAGTTTCAAATTTATTTAGCAAAAATTTGAACCTTCGATCTGAATAAATGTTTTGATTTTCGAATTGATTCTTTAAAATTACAAATATTAAGAAAAAGTGGCAGATATAAGAAAGCTTTATTTAAACTGTGTTGAGCAAGAATTTTAACATTTAATTTAAGTAAATGTTTTAATTTTCAACTTCATCATTTACAATTACAAATTTTATTTAATTTCAAATTTATTTAGCAAAAATTTGAACCTTCGATCTGAATAAGTGTTTTGATTTTCAAATACCAACGCGGCTGGTGGAGTGGCGATCTATCGTAAATTATCATCGACATCTACAGCGGAAGTGTTCCAAGTTGCGATTACAGACGTAACTCGTGTCATTAAAACCAAGGGTGACATGTGCATGACTGAAGTTACTTGCTTCGCCGCTAATACTAGCTTCAAGTTTATACTCGGTGCTGTATATATTCATCCAGGAGCTAGTATGCAGGATATTGGAATGTTACTATGGCAAGGACTCGGTCCGTACATTCACAACAGCCAGTACGTGCCACCGTTCGTGCAAGTTGATTCTAGTATACCGATTCTTCTGTGTGGTGATTTTAACAAAAACGTAAAGCCTGACAACTCGTTTCTTAATATCATGAAAAATACGTATAATCTTGATTGCGTATCAAACGTTTCTAAGTCAACTACGTTAAAAGGAACAACTATCGACTTGACTTTCGCAAGACACATTACAGCAGAAACACTTCCTTTCATTTCATATTTCTCCTATCATCGTCCTATCCTCAACAAAATCACTCAAATAGGAATTAGTTGAGTTTTAGTTTACATGTACAATGTTTTAGTAAACAAAATATATTTCTATAGTTAAAATTTGTGCAATTCTTATTTTCATTCAATTCCTTGTTCCTATTGTGCAATTTAATTATATTCATATCAATAAATATTCTACCGTTGTCACGTAAAATCTTCGCCCGTAAAACCGACTTTACAGGCAACCATTGTTTATTAGATTCATAACAACAACAATAATCACAGTGCTGCCAAATCCAAACAATCAAAAATAAATTAATTAAACAGAGTAGATTGTAATATTATTATAAGGTATATTACAACTTCCCCGACTTCAAGCGACTCATCCCTCCTGGGATGTCGATGCAGATAAGGTTGGATATTGGAGATGTGAGCCGTTCTTGGAGTTTTATCATCAGATTCATATTCAACATATTTGGGGTGGCCATCCATTTTGGTTACCCTTGTCACTCGATGCGGACCAGATAGCTTCCATTCCTTTCCAACCTTCTGAAGTCTTACCAAAATATAATCGTCGATATTCATCTCTGGTGGCAGGGCCTTCTTGCGACTGTTAAAATAAAACTTTGTTCTTTGTCGGTAGAGGTTTTGCTCAATTTGACTTTTTTTCTGTTTCATAAAAGGGACAGTGAAGATTAAGCTCTTTTTCGGCAGGTAAAACAGGGGAAGTTTTTGTAAGTTTGAATAAAGGGGAGCAACCCAGGTAGGAGTTGTAGGATCTATTATGGTAGCGAACTGCCGCTTCTAAGGAATTTTTCCATCCACCCTTGAAGTGAGGATAGCACGAGAGAAAGGTCTTTATATCTCGTATAGCTCGTTCCGCTAAACCATTTCCTGCAGGGTGATAAGGAGAAGTAGTTATTAATCGGATGTCTTTGGAGGTTGCCCACCTAGGGAATTCTCTATAGACAAATGATCTCCCTTGATCGGAGACTATAGTTCTCACTAATTTCAGATCCTCATGTTCGTTGAAATATTTTATTAGAGCACGGCCATGTTGTTTCATTGCCTTTGCTTGAACAACCCTAGTTGCCTCGTCAATAATTAGTAAAAATGTTGAATTCTTATCCTTAATGTTAGAAGTAACCTCGGCGAAATCTACATGTACAGTATGGAAAAGTACCCTTGATTGATGGGGCAAACTCATCTTTGAAGGACGGCTCTTATACTTGAACTTGTCCCTTTGACAGATAGGACAAGAATATACATATTTTCTTATGTCATTATTCATACCAGGCCAAACAAAGCGTTGCTTCATTCTATAATATGTCCTCCAAAACCCCGAATGTCCTCCTGATAAGAGATCATCATGGTACATAGATAAAATTGAAGTTCGATGTTCGTGAGGGACAAAATATTTTCCGTGATCTTCTAATTTTGAAGGAATACTCTGATGTTTAACAAACAGTACGGTTTGATCGCTGGAAATAGGTGTTTCTACAGCCAATCTAGACAGCGCGTCTGCATCGCTGAGCTCCCTGCCAGAACGGTGGTTCACTCTCATTTCGAATAAGCTCAGAAACAGCTGCCACCTCGCAAGTCGATCCCGGAGATGGCCACAGGAAAGTAGCTGTGTCAATGCGCGATTATCCGTGTGGACAACAAAAGACTTGCCTTCCAAATACCATCTGAAGTGTTTGACAGCCTTCTACACAGCAAGGCATTCTTTTTCAGTGATGGAATAATTTTGTTTAGCCTTGGAAAATGTATAGGAATAATAACTAATCACTCTGAGTTGAAGTGACCTCCTTTTATTCACGGCTCTCTGGTATAGAATAGCCCCTGTTCCATAATATGAAGCATCTGTTGACATTTCATAAGGCAATGACTCATCCGGGATTGCCAGTATTGGTTTTGACGTGATGATATCAATACGTTTTAAATAGGCCTCTTCACATTTATCAGACCACATAAACTAGAATATTTTTTCTTCAGGTTGTCCAACGGTCGAACTATCGTGGCATAGTTTGGTATATAGGCCCGAAAATGACCTGTAAATCCAGTAAAACATTGTAGTGACTTAAGATTATAGCCTTTTCGATTACTTCCTCTTTCATTTGCTTCGAGTTATCGTTGAAAATTCTACCTAAAAGTTCCTCCTCAGATACACAAATTTGGCACTTGCCCAAGTTCACTGTCATATTATATTAATTCAGTCTATTGAGAACTTTGTAGGAGAGGGAAGCACATTCTTCAAGGGTTGGGGCGCCACAACAAAAGTAGTCAATGTAAACAACCACTCTGAGTTCCAATAAATCAGCCAACATCTCGCTCATAACCCTTTGAAATCTAGGAGGTGAATTTTTTCACCCGAACGGTAGTCTCTTAAACTCATAAAGTCCATCAGGTGTTACAAAAGCAGAAAATTTTCTCGTGGCTTTAGTTAGACCGACTTGCCAAAACCCATCCTTCAAATCAATTTTTGTAAAGTATCGACAACCCCCAAATTTATTAATGATTGAGTCGATTCTAGGAAAAGGAAAAGGATCCAAAAGGGTCTCTTTATTCAACTGTCAATAGTCAATACAGAGTCGGTAGGACGAGTCCGTTTTAGGAACTAGAATACAAGGTGATGCGTACTCAAAAGTAGAAGGAGTAATAATATCCCCATCTAGCATCTCCTTGATTTTCCAGCAGTCCATGCTCTCTTGTGATCTGACATAGGGTAAGGTTTACACGCCACGATGTTATTATTGGGCTTCAATAGAAAGTCGATCTCGTGAAATGGTAATTCCTTTTTGGAGACATTGCAAAGCTTGGGGAATATAGTGATCAGGTCCTCACTGGAAAAAATAACTTCTTTTGACCGCAAAGACAAGCACTTAATCTCATCAGTCCCAAAGTTCCATTGAATTCGGAGATCCCTAATCGTGGGCTTTTCTATTAACAGTTCGAATGGCATTTCCCTCAATATTGTCGCCGTTATCATTCTCTGTTGATCGTCAACCTGAAGTTCCACCTCAATATTCTCAGTAGCTCGGACATGACTTTCGTCACTCGTTGTTATCGTGGTCTCTGATGGATAACTTTTCCATTTATATTTGGCCAAAAGGTCTCTTCTCATTAGATTGATAGAAGAACCTGGATCCAAGAAAGCAACAAGTTTTACACCATTTATAATAACGGGCAACGTGGAATCGGGACTTTTGCAAGACAAAAATAGGATCGATTTGTCATCGGGATCGGACAACCCTCTAAATTTAGTTTTTATGAAGAGAAGACATAGAATTATTTTGAATGTTCATTGTCTGTGAGGCCTCCTCAATTTGATCAAGTTGGGCAAAATAGGCTGGCTTCTTGACCACTGTGTTGCCAGTTGTCTGGTAGAGCTTGGGTTCAAAAGGTTTTTTCTCCAAACTGGGACGGATATTTTTCAGCAGCTGAAGAAGAGTCTCTTTGTTTTCGATTTTCACAGTGGACAACTGATTCTGCATATCTGGGGGTAGCCCGTGAATCACTCCAATTATCAATAGCTTTTCACTTAAGCCGGGCATCCCTAATCGCATTTTCCTTTGTTTTTGGTGGAGGTAATCGATCAGAGAGCCGCCTCGATATCTCCACTTGAACGCCCTATCATATTTATCTATGGGGTTATCCCCAAATGAGGATACAAAATCTTCTTTCCATGTTTCCCAGCTGAAGTTGCATTCATCAGCAAGTCTGCTATCGAACCACAATTATGCAGCTCCCCCTAGGTAGTTTCTCATACCATATATTTTGGATTTATCTTTCACCCAACCATTATTTGCACAGACATTTTCATATAGGGTTATACAAGTGGCTGGATCTAAGTTATTACCGGAGAATTCAGGTGCTTTCATTTCGACATGTCTTGGTGTATATTCATGCTGGTTTAAACTTAAATTTTGAACTAAAGAATTAAATAATTTTTGTTGTTCTGCTACAGTAGTTATCAATTAGCTAAAAGTGTATTCTGTTAATAGAGATTTTGCATCTAATTCCTCTTCATCCATTATGCAAATTTGTAAATCTTCAAATGATCGATTTTTGTATATTTCAATTATTTTTGATGGAACTTTAACAAATATATTAGAATCCCCCCCCCCTTTTCTAAATAGTAAGAAGTTAAATTCTTTCCACATTTACACACGAACTCGTGATAAATGGGCAATTGATATTCTTAAGGGATAGATAGAACATTAGCATCAGGGTTAAAGCTATAGACAATTACCTTTTTATTCTTAAAATGCAGGATGATAGATCCTGCCGGCTGCGCCATTTTTGTGATGTTCATTCGATTAAATAAATAAATATGCTTTATTAATTTTTAATAATCAAATTTTAATTATATATCTTTCTTATGTCAAACATACACTTTTTAATATATTCATAATAACAACAATAATTACAATGCTGCCAAATCCAAACAATCAAAAATAAATTAATTAAACATAGTAGATTATAATATTATTATAAGGTATATTACAGTACACATTATCAACAGAGTACATCAGAATTGAATGGAGTACACATTATAATCAGGGCAGAGAAGAACAGAATGAAGTACTTTATCAACAGAAAACATTAGAACAGAATGGAGTAAACAACATTATGAACAGGACCCAGCCGAACTGAATAGAGTACACATTATCAACAGAGCACATGAGATTGTAATGTAGTACACATTATCAACAGAACACAGTAGAACTAAATGGAGAACAAATTATCAACAGAACAAAGCAGAAATAAATGGAGTGCACATTATCAACAGAACACATCAGATTGTAATGTGATACACAATATCAACAGAACACAGCAGAACGAAATGGAGAACAAATTTTCAAAAGAACAAAGCAGAAATAAATGGAGTGCACATTATCAACAGAACACATCAGATTGTAATGTGATACACAATATCAACAGAACACAGCAGAACGAAATAGAGCACACATTATCAACAGGGTACAGTAGAACAGAATGGGGTACATATTATCTACAGAACACAGAAGAATTGAATGGAGTACACATTATCAAAAGAACACAGCAGAACTGTATGGAGTACATATTATCAAAGGAACACAGCAAAACTGAATAGAGTACACATTATCAACAGGACAGAGCAGAAATGAATGGAGAACACATTATCAATAAGACTCAGCAGAACTGAATGGAGTACATATTATCAAGAGAACACAGCAGAAATGAATGGAGTACACATTATCAACAGAGCACAGCAGAACTGAATGGAGTACACATTATCAACAGGACACAGCAGAACTGAATGTAGTACACATTATCAACAGAGCACATCAGATTTGAATGGAGAACACATTATCAACAGAACACAGCAGATCTAAATGGAGTACACATTATCAAGAGAACGCAGCAGAAATGAATGGAGTACACATTATCAACAGGACACAGCCGAACTGAATTAGCGTACACATTATCATCAGGGCACAGCAGAACTGAATAGAGCACACATTTTCAACAGATCAGAACAGAACTGAAAGGGGTACATATTATCAACAGGAAACATCAGAACAGAATAGTGTAAACATCATCATCAGGAAACATCAGAACAGAATATATAGTACACATTATCAACAGAGCACATCAGAATTGAATGGAGTGCACATTATTAACAGAACCTAGCATAACTGAATAGAATACACATTATCAACAGAACACAGCTGAATTGAATGGATTACACATTATCAACAGGACATAGAAGAACATAATGGAATACACATTATCAACAGGACACAGTAGGACAGAATGGAGTACACATTATCAAAAGGACATAGAAGAACATAATGGAATACACATTATCAACAGGACACAAGTAGGACAGAATGGGGTACACATTATCAACAGGACACAGTGGACACAATGGAGTACACATTATCAACAGGACATAGAAGAACATAATGGAATACACATTTTCAACAGGACACAGTAGGACAGAATGGAGTACACATTATCAATAGGACACAGTAGGACAGAATGGAGTACACATTATAAACAGGATAGAAAAGAACATAATGGGGTACACATTATCAAAAAGACACAGTAGGAAAGAATGGAGTACACATTATAAACAGGACAGAAAATAACATTATGGAGTACACATTATCAACAGGACACAGTAGGACAGAATGGAATACACATTATCAACAGAACACAGCAGAACAGAATGGAGTACACCTTATCAACAGGACAGAAAAGAACATTATGGAGTACACATTTTTAACAGGACAGAGAGGAAAAGAATGGAGTACACATTATCACTAATTCAATATACATTACTATCTTATAAGGCACTACTATTCGTGGGCTGTGCTTATATACTCGATTTGAATTCTTCTTTCTAATCTCGACTCAATCATATTAGGATATCAAGCCTGTAAAGTTTGAATGGAGAGTTAATGGAGTCTGCTGGGATTGAGTAGAGCTCATCAATGGATTAGCCAATTCAGTCATTGATATGGTTTGGGGTTGCAGGTTGAGGAATTCACTTAGTACATAGTGGGAAATCCTTGCAACCATTCTAGAGGGTCATTGCCCGTAGATTACCAGACTTAAGTCTGTAATTCAAGGACTGTTGTTTACTTGGAAGGACAGAATGGGTACTTGTACCTCCTTCTCAGCACCAGTCATGTGCAGCGCTATAGGCGTAGGTGTGATGGTATTAAAACTATTAATAAAAGTAAAATAAAACAAATTGCAACCTATTTCTTCATTAAAAATTTGACAACCTTTAGAGCGTTAACTTTTACCCCCTGGGCCTTTGACAAACTATGAACCTAAGCTTTGAAGACAGTATAATTTTCCCTAAAATGTGGTATAAATAATCATAATCGTCTAATACAATAGTATATCTCTAAGAAGTAATATGATATATAAAACAAATGAAACCGCTGGGAGGGTTCACAACTGATGAGCCAAGGTTTTTCACAATATTTTTCATCCCAATAATAATAGTCGAACGCTTGTTTTATTTGGAAAACCAATCGTTCTTTTACTAGTTTCACTTCATCTACCAGAGTTTATTTTAAGAATGTAGCTCCAAACATAATAGCTTTCTGTCTCTCTAACAACTTCCCGTCTTTCTATCAGGTTTCCGATTTCCTATCAACTTCCAGATTTCCTAAAATGTTCGCCTATCTTACAAACCGCTGTCAGAACAGGTAGCCTCATGTTACCTCATTTAACAGCTTACTACCCTACAAATAAGATATATATTCCACTAAACAAGTGAATAAAAATATAATAAGTGATTACCATTTTCAATTATAACTATCAAGAATGGTACTAACATGGATTATTTTACACTTTTATTCGTCAACACTCCCTAAATCATGTCATACTTATCTTTAATCTATTCAAATATATACAAGAAAATAAGACATAATCCGTGTGACGTTTCGGTAACAGCATTATTACCATCATCAGACAAAAGAATTAAAATAAAATGATATTTACATATCTTTTCACCAATTCCTTTTGTCTTGAATTGCTTATTTAGTAATTATCTTTCCCATATATATACTAATTTCATTAAAAAAATCATATATTGGTTAAAAAATATTTATTTACCAATATTTTAGTTGCCTTAACGACGACATTTTATTCAAGGTACAACAGCGTATTTATATCGGCAACAAACTCTACCTTAACTACATAGATATGTTGTTGTATCTTGAAAAAGGTTGGCGTTCAGTCAAGTGAAATATTGGTAAAAATATTATTTTTTGATCCAATATATGCCTTTTTAAAT
Source organism: Cordylochernes scorpioides (assembly GCA_030710605.1). NCBI lineage: Eukaryota > Metazoa > Arthropoda > Arachnida > Pseudoscorpiones > Chernetidae > Cordylochernes > Cordylochernes scorpioides. Next base: position 58,905,688 of record CP092869.1, read on the forward strand.
GATGATCTTAAAGGAAGTTCGAAAAATGCAATATAACAGCGGTATGGTAGATTAAACTGGCGAAACCGCTGGAAGGGTTCACCAGTGATGAGTCAGGCCTTCCCATTAATTTTTACATTGCAGTAAGGACAGTAGACATTGTTTATTATCGAAAAGAATCATAGGCGTCTATAATAGTTTCGAAATTTAATAACAGATGGCACTCTAATGCATCATAAAATGATGATATATTTATAGGGATTGGTCTTTTTACAAAATAGGGTAAAAGGTACACCCCAGGTTCCAGTAAAATAATACATAAATGGCTGCCATCCTCCGACTAAACGAAACTACATTTGTATGTAAGCGTACACCGTCACTCCACCAGCCAAGGTCAGTCACGTGATGATTACACAAGCTGCTCGGGCTCTAATTTATCCCCGCCACTTGACTAGAGGATATTTTATTACGTCGCTTTCAGACACAGCTCTTGCTAACGACATATCTGAACTACTAACCATCAAATATATTTGGTTTTTAAACAAGGCTCTTTCTATCTTAAATATATAAATATCGTTTTTCTTTTGTTTCATGTGTATAACTATTTAAATAGATTAATACCCTCTAAATTGTGTTTCTTTAAAAGGTTTAAACCTTTAAGCGCCGAGGTAACGATCTATCGTTACTTCCTTGTAGGGCCCCTCGTGGGGGAGGGGTGGCTGGCTATTTTTATCACCTCCCTTCTCACTTCTGGGCTTGTCTCTACACGTTAGCTGTGTTTTTATCTCCTTTGTCTTGCGATTTCCTTTTTTTATTTTTAATTTTTTAAAAATGGCTTCCAGTTCAGAATGCTCTGCATTTTCTGAGGACACTGAAGTTTATTCTTTGTCTTCTGAGTTTGAAGAAAGTGTTGAAGACACTTTTGGAGATGAATTTTCTGATGAAGAAGTGGATGAAAACCAGCCAAGTCCTTGGGTAAGAGTTTATACTCCATTTTCCACATCCAAAACATTGACTTTTGGAGAAGTTTGTGGCCCACAGCACCTTCCCCCCTCTATTATCCGGCCTATTGAATACTTTTTGTTATTCATAACAATGAATTTAATGAAGGAAATTGTGGCTTTTACCAATAAATGTGCCCAAACTTTATTGGCAAGCAATAAGGACAAATTGCCTCCATTTTCTAGGAAGCTGGCCTGGAAGGACACTACCTTGGATGAGATGATGGCCTTTATTGGAGTCATCTTCAATATGGGCAATGTGAATAAGAACCAAATCAGGGACTATTGGAGCAAGAATGAACTTTTAGAAACGCCCTGGTTTGGTAAAGTTATGTCTAAAGGGAGATTTGAGTTGCTCTACAGCTGCTTTTCTCTGATTGATGACTCCAACCTGGTTCCAAGTTCTCATCCTGATTACAACCCAACTGCAAGATTTGAGAAGCTCATAGAACATGTGAACAACAAGTTTATATATTATTATAAGCCTACTCAAAATCTTACAGTTGATGAGAGCTTGGTGTGCCTAAAAAACCGAACTCGTCTTAGACAATATATGCCCCAAAAGTACCATGGTCGATTTGGAGTCAAACTGTGGAGGCTTTGTGAATCCAAAACTGGCTATTGTCTGAGAATGAAGCCATATAAAGGGAAACTATCTCCAATTATCAAGTCCCTTTCCTATGATGTTCCAATGAATCTGCTCCAGGAATCCAGTCTACTTGGAAAAGGTTATCATTTGATAACTGATAACTTTTTCACCAGCATCAACCTAGCCAAGGACTTACTGGACAGTTATACTTATTTGACTGGTACTATAAGAACTAATAGGAAGGGACTTCCTAAAACCTTAACAAGTGCAAAATTAGGTGTTGATGAATCCCTTTATATGGTAAATAATAATCTACTGGCCCTGGCTTACAAAGAAAAGAAGAGCAAACCTCCAGTGAAGTTTCTCTCAACATTTTGTGATGCTTCTTCTGGCAAAAAGAAGGTGTCAGACCAAAGAGACTACCCACAGATGTGTGAAAAAATCTGCTATGATAGCTACATGGGAGGGGTAGATCTCAATGATCAAATGTTGTATACATATATGGATGGAAGAAAAGGAAGATAATTTTATAGAAAGGTGAACCTCAACATCTTCCACAGGGCTCTCCTAAACTCCTTCATCCTATATGAACAGCATACCAAAGACAACCCCAAGCTTTCTAGAAGGGCTTTTAACTATTCAGTAATAAATGAATTAGTTAAAAATCACTTGAAACTTCCAGTTCTGCCTTCAACAAGCCAGGAAGTACTCGAAAAACTTCCAGAAAAGAGAGAGAGAGTAGATGTGTGGAGTGTACAAAAGAAGGCCTGAAGCGGAGGTCTAGAACCATATGTTCAAAGTGCAAGAGAGGCTTGCATCCAGTCTGCGACGAGTTAGGCCCTCCCATTATTTTTATCAATGCAGTAAGAACAGTATAAATTTTGTTTTTTTTTATTTAAAGAACCATACGTTTTATAAATAGTTTAAATTTACAAAAACAGATGGCGCACTAGTTCATCATGTTAATATATTAGAGTTGTACACAATACTTAGGAACTTGGGTTCCAGTTCAATAAATCTGGCCAGAGAATAATTATATATAAAATTTAATCTTTTTAATGTGATATATTCACATGTCATTTTCAATATTTCAATCCTTATAACGAGGGGATCGGTGAAAGGATGGTCTAAACCGTTGGTTTTCGACCGCTACGACCCGAGGTAGATTCCCGCATAGGACACTTTTTTTCTGATTAAAAAAATGCTCCAATGACCACTGATTCTTGCAAAAGTCCAACCCCACCAACAAAAGCAAGTAACCAAACATGGCTCTAGCACATTTGTAAGTGCAAAGTCGAACATGCTTTTCACATGTGTAGACATGTGGTGCACATACAGTGAGAGCAGTCGCCTACCTCTACCCACCATGATTTTCATGGCCTGTACCACGTGTACGAGGGATAATAATAAAAAAACTCCCTATAACTTTATTAGATTTCATTATATAATTTGTGAAAACCTTGAATTCCATCAGCCGTAAGAGATGTGTTTACAAACCGTGCGGGGAGACAACAGTAAAAGATCCTATGCCCCTTGTGTAAATATGTAAATGCTAAGTACATTCACAATCTCTGCTATATTGTTGCAAAGTATTTATTATTTTATTAACAGACTATCATTTTTGCTGTTTATATGTTGCTACTCTGTAAGCTTCCCTCATATTTCTTACCTTTTTTTTATCATTCATAGTTTGTTCTTGCCTCAAAGTAATTGCTGTGTCATCCTGAAGTTTGTCTTAATTTTCCACGTGGCATTTTGGTGGAGATGCTGAGTAATTTAAGGAAGACAAACTGAAGATCGCCGAGAAGACCTTGAGGCCATGGGTGCTGTGATCTACATTTTCAGAAACTGGATTCAGGATTCCACCGCCGTGTCAAAGCCAAGACTCCCACCAAAATGAAGATGTTCTTATAGATGACGACAAAGCCGCTCTTCACACCGCAAGATAAAGGATGCAAAGGTACTAGGGACAAAGTTCCAAGACATCGATGGTATCCTTGGCAGAATCACGTCAAACCACGTCAGTATCTACAATAATTGCAAGCTGTGTGTCACAGCTCCCATAGGTAAGGAGCTATGTAGCGAAGTATAATTTTTAATGTTTTTATTTTGCTACTCTGTAAACTTCTCTCATTGCTTATCTTTTTTATCATTGATAATTTGTTCTTACCTTAAATCAATTGCTGTGTCATTTTGAAGTTTGTCTTTCCTAATTTTCCACGTGGCAATATGTATTTTTATTAAATGTGTTGCTCTAGTGAGAGGATGTTTATGCGCCAAGTAAACAATTAATATATCTTTATTGTCATATGTATCTGTGTAAGGTTTTAAAATAATTATATAAAACATACCAAATGGTGTATGTTACGGTAAAAAAGAGTTGGTTTGATCTAAATCTAATATACAGTATAACCTCGTTGATTAGACACACGCAAATTCGACACTCTACCTTAATTCGACTATATTCTGATGTCCCGACCTCTGGCCTATCAAATAACAAACCGTAATTTGACAGTATCGATAATACGACAGTTCCGATAGTTCGACCATTTTAAAATTCGAATTTTGACAGTTGAATGTTTATTTACATACAACTTTACAGCTAAAAAGGTATTACGGCGGCGGCAAGCGGCGACGACGGCGGGCGCCGATTGAATCGCGCCTGCGCACTTTTGGTTTCTGTTAGTTTAAGTTTCACTTTGCAGTGCCGTTGCGCAATGTCGCGAGTGTTATTGTTTTTTTTTTCACGCGGGAATTTAGGAATCGCACGCTAATTAATTGTTTTAATGTCCATTACGTAGATGTTCTCGTCCATGTTCTCAGCACATTAATAATATTATTTTCTTTTTAAATTTCACCATTGAAATATTTAAGTTATTTAAAAATTTACAAATAATTTCCTTTCAAATAAATAAATCTTCATAAAATGTAGCCACAATGAATATGATAACATTTTATTTCAATATTCCATTTCCATATTATTATAAAAGATTTATAAACACAAAATCAATAACACCTGCAGCAGCAGTGGATGTCTTTAATGCAATAGTTATTTAAAACACATTCCAGAGGAAGAAAGACATGCATTTTTTTTTAAATAGACCATCTGGAATACATCCTGAATAGGATTTCAGTGCAAAAACAGACATCTATAAAGGAAATTTTAAAAGGATCTTCATGATTATTTTTAAATATTATTTTTAAATTTTCTTTTTATTTTCCATATTTATTTCCTTTCAACTGCTATATTCTTCAATGGTTTCAATTATTATTGATACGGAAAAAAAAATATATATATATATGCTGTAAACATCTCAAAATTAGTATTCTCATATTTAATTTTCCATAGAACTTTATTTCCAATAATCATCATCACTTCATATATCTCCTGTGTTAACAAAATTGTTCAATGCTTGTATTGGACTTAATTATTATCCGGAGGCCTGGAGAAAGTCAGCAGTAAGGATTATAAAAAAACCTAATAAAGAAAATTATAAAGATCCGAAAGCCTACCGCCCTATAAGCTTGTCTTCTAATTTAGGTAAAATTTTTGAAAGTCTAATTCATATTGAACTTTTAAGTCATATTAATAGTAATAATGTTATGCATCCTGCTCAACATGGATTTACACAAGAAAATCAACAATCTCTGCTTTACAAGAAATAACTAAATTAAGTCTTCTGAAAAGAGAAATAGAAAATACGGCAATAGTAACAGTGGACATCAGCGGAGCTTTCGACAACGCATGGCATCCGGCAATTCTCCAACAATTGGACAAGGCAAATTTTCCAGCGGGACTTATAAAAATAATTAATTCTTACTTTGAAGACCGGAGTGTAGAGTTTAAATATACTAATGTAAAGTGTATAAAAAAGATAAATAAGGGATGTCCCCAGGGTGGTATTATTTCTCCTATTCTTTGGAATATATTACTTAATGATTTCAACTTATCTTTTAACGAAAGTTTTGCTAGAGTAATTGCTTTCGCGGACGATGTGACATTTGTGGTATGGAGTTCAAACATCTATGATCTTCAGTATAATATTACCAAATGTTTAATAAAAATCAAAGCCTGGTGTGAAAAGGTAAAACTTTCACTAAGTCCAAACAAAACAGGAATACTCTATCTACATAACTATGAAAAATTGCCCATTAATTTTGATGGAAAAATAATTCAACCATCAGAAACTGTTAAAATTTTGGGAGTTATTTTTAAAAATCATAGACAAAGGAATAAGATTAATTTTGGAACACATGTTGACAATATAATTATGAAAGCTACGAAACTTAAAAATATATTATTCTCATTATGTGCACGTACTTGGGGCATTGATACTCGGCGTAGATTGATCTTATATAAAGCTATGATACGCTCTACAATAAGCTATGCATCAAATATTTGGTTTCCTTTTATCACTGCAGCAAAAAGATCCAAGTTGAATTCTATACAATATCAAATTCTTATTAGATGCATTCATGCTTATAGGACTTCATCTTCTTACATCACACATATACTAGCGAAAACCCCTTTACTGTCCGATTATCTTGAATTATTACAAAGTTTAATATGACAAATTCTCTCACAGATCGAAAACTCAAAAAACCCCTTCAAAAAGAATTAAACAAACTATATCTGTATCTAAAATTTAAGTTTTATCTTACTCAATCTAATGAACTGTTCAAGAAATTCTTTCCAATTGCTGTCCCAAATTTCATTTCTTCTGATAAATTCACTACTTTATTCTTAACTGGCAAAGGACCCTTCTTAAGTTTCCTATTCAAACTGAATGCTATCAATGATCCAACATGTGAATGCCGCTTAGATGTTGAATCACCAGAGCATCTTCTTTTGACTTGCCCTCTAACTAATCAAATTGTATGTAGATATTTTGAAACTTTACCAAATTCTCTTTGTGTATATACTCTATCTTATGAGAACTTTGTTAAGTTTAGAACTATTTGTACAATAATTTACAAAACAATACTAATCCATGTGCAAATCAATAAGCTTGAGGGATAGGTCTCTTTCATATACATTTATTTCAAGCTTTCGGGCATAACCGCCCTTCGACAGGAAAAATTATATTAGCTACTACAGTTTTCGGATCTAATCTATATTTACATTTGTGAGACGCCCGTGTCTCAAGTGTAATGCGAGGCTTGCCGCGAGAGGGGATGAGATCTTTGAAAAAGATGGCCGTTTAGCCCATTGAAATATCTACTTATATATTTGCCTTATTCTGTCTGTCTGTCTGTCTGAAGCTCACGGATAGAATGCGCGCCCATTGGCCGCCAGCAAACACGTGACCTCCCTGCCCGCCCCCCTCTAGACAACCCTGTTATCAGCTGTGTGTTACATCCACCTGTCTATACAGACCACCCTGTCTATAGCGGTCACCCTAGGCAACCCTGTTATCAGCTGTGTGATGCATACACCTGTCTAAACAGACCACCCTGTCTATAGCGACCACTCTATACAACCCAGTTATCAGCTGTGTGATACATCCACCTGTCTATACAGACCACCCTGTCTATAGCGACCATCCTAGACAACCCTGTTATCATCTGTGTGATGCATACACCTGTCTATACAGACCACCCTGTCTATAGCGACCACTCTAGACAACCCTGTTATCAGCTGTGTGATACATCCACCTGTCTATACAGACCACCCTGTCTATAGCGACCACCCTAGTCGACCCTGTTATCAGCTGTGTGATACATCCACCTGTCTATACAGACCACCCTGTCTATAGCGACCACCCTAGACAACCCTGTTATCAGCTGTGTGATACATCCACCTGTCTATACAGACCACCCTGTCTATAGCGACCACTCTAGACAACCCTGTTATCAGCTGTGTGATACATCCACCTGTCTATACAGACCACCCTGTCTATAGCGACCACCCTAGATAACCCTGTTATCAGCTGTGTGATGCATACACCTGTCTATACAGACCACCCTGTCTATAGCGACCACCCTAGACAACCCTGTTATCAGCTGTGTGATACATCCACCTGTCTATACAGACCACCCTGTCTATAGCGACCACCCTAGACAACCCTGTTATCAGCTGTGTGATGCATACACCTGTCTATACAGACCACCCTGTCTATAGGGACCACCTTAGACAACCCTGTTATCAGCTGTGTGATACATCCACCTGTCTATACAGACCACCCTGTCTATAGCGACCACCCTAGACAACCCTGTTATCAGCTGTGTGATGCATACACCTGTCTATACAGACCACCCTGTCTATAGCGACCACCCTAGACAACTCTGTTATCAGCTGTGTGATACATACACCTGTCTATACAGACCACCCTGTCTATAGCGACCACCCTAGACAACCCTGTTATCAGCTGTGTGATACATCCACCTGTCTATACAGACCACCCTGTCTATAGCGACCACCCTAGACAACCCTGTTATCAGCTGTGTGATACATCCACCTGTCTATACAGACCACCCTGTCTATAGCGACCACCCTAGACAACCCTGTTATCAGCTGTGTGATACATCCACCTGTCTATACAGACCACCCTGTCTATAGCGACCACCCTAGACAACCCTGTTATCAGCTGTGTGATACATCCACGTGTCTATACAGACCACCCTGTCTATAGCGGTCACCCTAGACAACCCTGTTATCAGCTGTGTGATACATCCACCTGTCTATACAGACCACCCTGTCTATAGCGGTCACCCTAGAAAACCCTGTTATCAGCTGTGTGATACATACACCTGTCTATACAGACCACCCTGTCTATAGCGACCACCCTAGACAACCCTGTTATCAGCTGTGTGATACATCCACGTGTCTATACAGACCACCCTGTCTATAGCGGTCACCCTAGACAACCCTGTTATCAGCTGTGTGATACATCCACCTGCCTATACAGACCACCCTGTCTATAGCGGTCACCCTAGAAAACCCTGTTATCAGCTGTGAGATACATCCACCTGTCTATACAGACCACCCTGTCTATAGCGCCCACTCTAGACAACCCTGTTATCAGCTGTGTGATACATCCACCTGTCTATACAGACCCCTCTGTCAATAGCGACCACCACCCTGTCTATAGCGACCACTCTAGACAACCCTGTTATCAGCTGTGTGATGAATCCACCTGTCTATACAGACCACCCTGTCTATAGCGACCACTCTAGACAACCCTGTTATCAGCTGTGTGATACATCCACCTGTCTATACAGACCACCCTGTCTATAGCGACCACTCTTGGCCACCCTGTTATCAGCTGTGTGATACATCCACCTGTCTATACAGACCACCCTGTCAATAGCGACCACTCTAGACAACCCTGTTATCAGCTGTGTGATACATCCACCTGTCTATACAGACCACCCTGTCTATAGCGGTCACCCTAGACAACCCTGTTATCAGCTGTGTGATACATACGCCTGTCTATACAGACCACCCTGTCTATAGCGACCACCCAAGACAACGTTTTTAAAATATATTCGCACCCGGGTAAACCCCGGGCGTTGCCCGGGCCTTTCTTCTAGTCGGAAATAAAGGATTATTCATTGAATCGCAGAGTTCATGATACAGACTGGGGTTTGGTGGCTGCAGGGAATATTACATTGTAAATTTCAGGTAAATCGATTTTTCTATTGAGGCTCTGAATTTGCTTGACAGGATGGATTCAATCATTAGTCTTTGGTGTTAATCCATCGTGTAAATAATTAATCATATATATGTAAATAATACTAGCACAGCACAATAGTCCTTTGGACTTCGTGTTTTTGTAACAATAAATAAATAAATCACTGGGGATTGTTTACAAAAAAAAACTTTGTAAAAACGAGACGTTGGTTAAAAAATAAAAAACTAACGAGACATACATTCTTGATCTTTTATTTCCCTTACATTAAAAATAGCTATAAAAGAAAAACTTACATACATCCGCTACATACTTGGCGCAGTCGAATGGATACGAAAGAAAATTAAAAATGTAAATTTTAAATCAAAAGATTATATATTTCAAATTTAAATAACTCATTTAGAAACATCTTTATTTGTATAATGGCAAATATACATAGATTTGAAAAATATTCTGGCAGTAAGAATAATATAAAAATTGAAAGTTGGATTAAGTTGCATGAAGTAGAAAATTTAAAAGCAGATGATGAAGAAAAAATACACAATCTTATCTACTATTTAGCAGATGAAGCCTTAGAATTTTTTGCTGATGAAATTCTTACAAATGCACATATAAAAAAAAATGGGAAACTGTAAAAGATAAACTCAATGCCAGATTTAAGCCTTGCACATATAGTCCCATTGTATTAGCATCTAGCAGAAAGCTCCTTGCAAGTGAAACTGTGGCGTCTTATTTTAAAGAAAAAATGGACTTACTGAATCAAACATCCTTGAAAAAGGAAGAGAAAATACAGCTACTAACAGATGGGCTACCTTTGAATTGGAGGGATGTGTTTGCAGCAGCACAACCTGCAGATCCAACCAAATGGATACAAGTTGTACTTTCTGTAGAGCATAACAGGCAACAAAGTAAGCTAAGAAATTTGTTTAAACCCAAAGTATGCACTCTATCTCAACAGGAAAGACCAGCTTCAAATTGCCCATTTTTCTGCCCAATTTGCGTGAAGAAAAGAATTAAAGTGTAACATTGGTTGAATGAATGTCCTGATTATGACCCAAATTATAAAACAGAGAGATCATCTAAAATACACAACCAAAACAATTCACTACAACAATCACCGAATCAAACACAAGTAATGAAACAAACAAAGTAGCTTGCTTATCAACTAACAATCCTCCTTATAAATTGATAGACTTTAAAATTTGTGTCAACAAACATCCGTTACAAGCCTTCATGACACAGGTGCTACCATATCTTTAATAAGTCAAAATTTAATAAAAGGTTTGAATTTACATCCTTTAATAGATTCTCCCATGCAAATTCAACAAGCTAATTCATTAACCAAAACTTTGGGATATGTTCATGTAAATTTGCAAATTCATAATAAAACTAGAAAGGTCAAACTTCATGTAATACCTAATTTAAAATTCCAGCTACTCATTGGCTTGGATATTGCAGAAGACTTATTGTTGACACTAAAGATAAAACAGTGTACACTAAGCAATCAGCAGAAATCGCACTTGTTTGCACAACCTTTAATCATTTGCAAAAACCTAACCAGGATGAGTTGAATAAATTATTACATGAAAATGAGCAAATTTTCAGTCAACATCAAACAGATATAGGAATAATCTCCATTCAGCACAATATTGTCACCAAAGAACATTTGCCTATAAGTTTAAGACCATATAGAAGACCCATCTCTGAATATGAGAAAATTTCCGAACAACATCAAAGACAGGCAGATCTCAGCTTCATTGAAGACCCTCAAGATCATCAAAACACAGTGATGGTCAAGAAGAGAGGACTACTCAGGGCTGTGGTGCCTGCTTCTTTTAAAGAACATATTCTGAAGGAATATCATGATAACATGAGTCACCCATCCATGAACAAGACAGTCAAATTAATAGTTCCTTTATTATGGTTGTCAGACATGGTACAGGAAATTAAATCTTATGTGAGATCATGCAAGACATGTCAACTGACCAAATCATCTAACCAACCAACTCTAGGACAACTACTAATTCCAGACACAGAATTACAACCAGCTCAAGTAATAAGTGCAGATACAATAGTTATGGGAACATCAGCTGAAAAGACAAAGCACAAGTACATCCAGGTGTTCATTGATCATCTTACAAGATATGTTTGGGCATTTCCCACTATCAAAAACACAGCTCAAGCAACGCTACAATGTTTCAACAGAATCCTTCAAGTCTCGCTACCCATAAAACATATTATCACTGACAACGGAAAGAACTTTAATTCCAAGGAATTCAAAAGGTGTTTGAAAGTTCATAACATCAAACAAACTTTCACCACACCATACCACCCTCAGAGTAATGGAATGTGCGAAAAGGTTAACGGAACAATCATGACCAAGTTAAGAGCGGCCTTGCTTGATAAACCGAAGGTGAAATGGAGCACACTTTTGCTCAAGATCATTACTGACTACAACAACACCCCTCATGTGCAGCCACAATTTGCCGATAACCCCTCAACCTCGGTAGAAGATGCTAGAAAACTGGCTATAAAAAGAACTCAACATAATCGTGATATTTCCAAAAGAAGACATGATTCAAGGCATCCCGACATTGAATTTAAAGTTGGAGATCTTGTACTTAAAAGAATTCCCTACAATGATCCGAGGCTAATTAAAACAGCTCCCAAATACGAAGGACCATTCCAAGTTTTGAGAAGATTGTCTAAAGTGACTTACGAACTCTCTACAACGGATCAAGACAACCCACCAAGAAATCCCACAGGAGATCCTATAAAGGCTCACATCTCCCAATTAAAGTCATTTATTCTCCGTGAATAAATGCATCAAAGCGGGGGTAAATGATACGGAAAAAAAATATATATATATGCTGTAAACATCTCAAAATTATTATTCTCATATTTAATTTTTCATAGAACTTTATTTCCAATAATCATCATCACTGGGGATTGTTTACAAAAAAAAAAACTTTGTAAAAACGAGACGTTGGTTAAAAAATAAAAAAACTAACGAGACATACATTCTTGATCTTTTATTTCCCTTACATTAAAAATAGCTATAAAAGAAAAACTTACATACATCCGCTACAATATGATCAATTTATATTACAAAGCTATTTAAAAAAATATTATAGCGAGTTAGATGATTAGCTAATCATCTGAATAACTTTAATTCAACACTTCCTTTAATTCAACCGAAAGCTCTGATCCCTTGGGGTGTTGAATTAAAGAGGTTCGACTGTATGTTGCTCTTTTTGAATGGTACCTGATAAAGTTACTTTTGAACTGCATCCAAGTTAATTCTTGTGTATTTTAGGTGAAAGAGGAAGTTACCAAAATGAATGCTTCTTTGCTGGAGGCTGAGGTAGATTCGATTGTAATCCCCATTATCTACCCCTGTTTGCCACGTTTGTACAGGGATAGGATGGAGATGGATCTAGCAGCTATAACTTGTGATTCAAGCTATGTAACCTCTGATTCTGATATAACTTCGGATGATGAAAATCCAAACACCCCTTCTGTCAATGCTTAGTTTCCTTTGTGTGTTCCTTGTGACCTTTTAGATGGCCATTTATTTTAATGACCTCTTGTTCCACACAATAAATTAAGTTGTTTTCTTTTGGATTTTTATTTTTATTTTAACTACACAATGTTGTTAATAGCTAAAACTTTATTTTGTTGTTTCAGCCATTTTATGGGTTGTTTTGTTTACATAATACTTGACATTATTTAGTTTATCGTTCCATCTATATTTAAGAAGTAACATTATTAAATACCAATGTTTCTTTTTTTTCAATAATAAAACTTACTACTGCCCTTACTACGATTTAAAATATATTAGGAGGGTTATCAGTGGTGAACCCTCAAAGTGGTCTCTAATATGATCCACCAACCAATTTTTCGAGGTCTAATATAGTAGGAAGAGAGAGATATTTATAACCAGGAGCCCAGAACACCAACTACCTGAGCTGCCCATAAAGTAATGTAATGGACTAGAGCTAAGTGATTTTAATCGTGTCCTGAGCTGAACTAGTTGACCAGGATATTCCATGCTGAATCTGGCCATAGATGTAGGGTTGAGGTGGGTCAGTCCAAGCAGCTGTTTACATCTTATGTCGTACTGTATTGGATGATTCTACTTATATATGTGATACTGAAGGGTTGTGGTATTTAAGTAAAGTATGGAGATAAGGATGGACAGTTTATATAGAATACATTAAATTTATCACTTGGGGATTGATAGAGGAATGGTACAAACTATTGACATCCGAGATCGCATTAAAAAAAAAGGATACTTTTTCTTGAGAATATTAAAATCAGATTTACAATTGAAGGCAACACGTGGAGGTAACACACTTTGGTAAACAACTAAAAGAAAACAAAGAAGGTATTGGCACGCTGCTCCGCTAGAGGGAGTTGTGGGTTATCTTCCAGCCTTCCTTTGAAGGCTACACAGAATAATGTACGAGAACCAAAATTAACTTGCATTATCATGAACAGAGAGAAATTACTTTATTACAACGTCCATTTTGTTACACCAGGTTGCAGTTCTGCAAAGTCATGGACCTTGGAGTAGTTGGTGGTCTTGAGTCTTCCCGTCCGAGGCTATCTCTCAAAATACACAAACAAGCTATAGAAGTATTAGAGCGCTAAGTAGCGGTCTGGTGGATTGAATTGGTGAAACATCTGGGAGTGTTCACCATTGATGAACCTAAACCTTCCAAATTATTTTTCATCGCAGTAAGGACATTAGAAGTTTGTTTTATGTGTAATAGAAACATTCGTCCTTCAATGCTTTCATTTCCTATATATAGATGGCGCCTTATTGACTTATATTAGATAAATATTTGTTGATGGAAAACTTGTTGAACAACCAAAAATATGTGCGTTACCCAGACTCCAAATCTAACAGTGTGTAAACTGGACTTCTGAGAGCAACCTACATACACTATCCGGGATATTCTTCTGACTTGTTGTTGCAGTAGAGATCTAGCTCTTCAGATGTCGCCAGAAGTTGCCAGGACGATTTGCTTCTAAGGAAAATATCTATCTACAAATAATAACCATTAACAGATACATGAAGTTGAAATGGATCTAATTCACTGATATATACTCATGGAAAAACTAAAGGAAGTTGTACCTTTTAGAAAGGGATTCAGACAATAACTCTGAAAGATATTACAGTGACCTTTATTGAAGATACACGAGATAATGTGGGATGCCCTTCAGTTCCCCCGTCACGCTTTTATTGAATGAATTACAGGTCTTGGTGGTGATGCCGTTTAAAGGGAATTTTCAGCTTTATAAACAAAGCAATAACAGTAGGAGTTAATTCAGGTGAATAGGGAGATGATTATAAATAATGTTTTTCTTGGATAAAACGTGAGCAATTTTGAGTTGATGTGGGGCCGAACATTGTCATGAAACAAGAACCATACGCAATATGTTTCTTCATTACGAAAACACCACGAGCCCTTCAACAGACAAAAATTATAATCTAAGAGTGAGAAAGGATGTAAATACCCATCTCACCTCCCTTGCTCACTTTTAGATTATAATTTTTGTCTGTTGAAGGGTGAGAGATCAAAAGCTAATGGTGTTTTCATAATGAAGAAACATATTGCGTAAGGTTTTTCGAATTGAATGTAACATTTCGGTAACAGTGTTGTTACTATTATCGGATAAAAGTACTGAATGTGACATTTCGGTAACAGTGTTGTTACTATTATCGGACAAAAGTACTGAATGTGACATTTCGGTAACAGTGTTGTTACTATTATCGGACAAAAGTACTGAATGTGACATTTCGGTAACAGTGTTGTTACCATCATCGGACAAAAGTACTGAATGTGACATTTCGGTAACAGTGTTGTTACCATCATCGGACAAAAGTACTGAATGTGACATTTCGGTAACAGTGTTGTTACCATCATCAGACAAAAGTACTGAATGTGATATTTCGGTAACAGTGTTGTTACCATCATCGGACAAAAGTATCGAATGTGACATTTCGGTAACAGTGTTGTTACCATCATTGGACAAAAGTAGTGAATGTGCCATTTCGGTAACAGTGTTGTTACCATCACCAGACAAAAGTACTGAATGTGACATTTCGGTAACAGTGTTTTTACCATCATCTGACGAAATACTGAATGTGATATTTCGGTAACAGTGTTGTTACTATAATAGGACAAAAGTACTGAATGTGACATTTCGGTAACATTGTTATTACTATCATTGGACAAAATACTGAATGTGACATTTCGGTAACAGTGTTGTTACCATCAACGGACAAAAGTACTGAATGTGACATATCGGTAACAGTGTTGTTACCATCATCGAACAAAGTACTGAATGTGACATATCGGTAACAGTGTTGTTAACATCATAAGACTAAAGTACTGAATGTGACATTTCGGTAACAGTGTTGTTACCATCAATGGACAAAAGTATCGAAAGTGACATTTCGGTAACAGCGTTGTTACCATCATCAGATAAAAGTACTGAATGTGACATTTCGGTAACAGTGCTGTTACCATCAACGGACAAAAGTATCGAAAGTGACATTTTGGTAACAGCGTTGTTACCATCATCAGATAAAAGTACTTTTTTTTTAAATTATCACTAGTACACGTGGTACAGGCCATGATAATCATGGTGGGTAGTTAGCGACTGCTTTTACTCTAAGCGCACCACATGTCTACACATGTGAAAAGCAGTTTGACTTTGCACTTACAAATGTGCCAGAGCCCCGTTTGGTTACTTGCACTCGCTGGTGGGGTTGGACTTTAGATAAGTACTGAATGTGACATATCGGTAACAGTGTTGTTACCATCATAAGACTAAAGTACTGAATGTGACATTTCGGTAACAGCGCTGTTACTATCATTGGACAAAAGTACTGAATGTGACATTTCTGTAACTGCGGGGCTTCCATCATTGGACAAATGTACTGAATGTGACATTTCGGTAAAAGTGTTGTTACCATCAACGGACAAAAGTATCGAAAGTGACATTTCGGTAATAGCGTTGTAACCATCATCGAACAAAGTACTGAATGTGACATATCGGTAACAGTGTTGTTACCATCATAAGACTAAAGTACTGAATGTGACATTTCGGTAACAGTGTTGTTACCATCATCGGACAAAAGTACTAAATGTGACATTTCTGTAACTGCGGGGCTTCCATCATTGGACAAAAGTACTGAATGTGACATTTCGGTAACAGGGTTGTTACCATCATAGGACAATAAAACTTAATGTACTCATTCAGTACTTTTGTCTGAAGATGGTAACAACCCTGTTACCGAAACGTCACACACTATTTATTTATTTGGATTTTGTCTTATTACCTTGCCTTTACAGGTCTATTAGTATGAAACGCGAAAATGGGCGCCAGAGGCCGCTGTGCAACTTTATTTGAGCCGACGGTGGCGCTGTTGTAGGCGTTTTGTTCTTTGACTCACGTGGCATCAGCACGTATGCAGTTTTATAAAAATTCAAATCGTGAAAAATTCCTGGAGCCCGTGGAAAATGGCGATTTCCGAGCCAAAAAGTACCCATTTGCGGGAAGTTTTGTTGTTCGCCTTCAACTGGAAGAAAAGTGCCACTGAAGCCCACCGAATGCTCGAGGAAGTTTACAGCTATCACGCTCTGAGCAAATCGCAGTGTTACAGGTGGTTTAAAAAATTCCAAAGTGGCGATTTTGAACTTGATAATAAACCACATGGAAAACCGCCCCAAAAGTTCGAGGACGCTGAACTGCAAGCTTTGTTGGATGAGGACAGAACCCAAATGCAGGAAAACTCGCAAAACAGCTCCAGGTGTCTCAAGGTGCTGTTTTTCTACGTTTAAACAGCCTCGGAATGACCCAAAAGCTTTCCAGATGGGTCCCCCACGAGTTTAGCGAAAGCCAGCAATAACGGCGTCTGGTAACCTGCGAAGGGCTGCTCGCCAGGCATGAAAAGAAGTCATTTTTGCACCGAATCGTAACTTCTGATGAGAAATGGATCCACTTCAGCAATCCTACGCGCCAAAAGTCGTGGGGCCTGCCCGGCCAATTTCCAAAACAGACGCCTAGGCCCAATCGCTTCGGAAAAAAGGCAATGCTTTGCATATGGTGGGACCAGACCGGCGTAGTATATTTCGAGCTCCTGAAACCTGGCAAAATGGTCAATACTAGTCGCTACGAACAACAAATGAACAGTTTGAGAGAGGCGTTGAATGAAAAAAGACCGGAATGGCGTGAAAAGCACAACAACATGACAACGCAGTTACCATCATAGGACAATAAAACTTAATGTACTCATTCAGTACTTTTGTCTGAAGATGGTAACAACCCTGTTACCGAAACGTCACACACTATTTATTTATTTGGAATTTGTCTTATTACCTTGTGTTTACAGGTCTATTAGTATGAAACGCGAAAATGGGCGCCAGAGGCCGCTGTGCAACTTTATTTGAGCCGAACCAGTCAACAAGTCATTTTCGGAGTATGTCTGAGTTCGAAAATTCCTGGTTTTTAGGGCGTGTCCTAAAGATGTAAAAAGGTGGTAGTCCGACGGTGCTAAGTCTGGTGAGTACAGCGGGTGGGGTTAGAGTCCCTTCGCAGGTTACCAGACGCCGTTATTGCTGCCGTTCGCTAAACTCGTGGGGGACCCATCTGGAAAGCTTTTGGGTCATTCCGAGGCTGTTTAAACGTAGAGAAACAGCACATTGAGACACCTGGAGCTGTTTTGCGAGTTTCTCCTGCATTTGGGTACTGCAGCATGACAACGCTCCAGCCTACAACGCTACGGTGGTCAAAAACACTATAAAAAACTTGGGCTGGGGACTCTAACCCCACCCGCTGTACTCACCAGACTTAGCACCGTCGGACTACCACCTTTTTACATCTTTAGGACACGCCCTAAAAAACCAGGAATTTTCGAACTCAGACATACTCCGAAAATGACTTGTTGACTGGTTCGACTCAAAAGGATTAGAAATTTTCAGACAAGGAATTCAAAAATTGTCTGAAAAGTTGTCCGAGTGTATAGCTAATCAGGGCAGTTACTTTGAATAAAAAATCTTTTGTTGTATGGAATTGGTGAACTTTTGAATTCACTGAAATTTTTCGCGTTTCATACTAATAGACCTGGTAACTCAAGTTAGGAAGGATAGGTTACTTTCAGTATTTGGCTATTGGGATTAGATGAGTAAATTAAGTAACCAGTTTATATAATTGTCTATATTTAAAATTTTACACAAATAAATTTACTGGCAATGCGTTTCTTTTTTAAATCTCTACAGACCTTACTGCAATGATATGATTTAATGAATGAGAGGGCTTGGCTCATCAGTAGTGAACCCTCTCATTCATTAAATCATATCATTGCAGTAAGGTCTGTAGAGATTTAAAAAAGAAACGCATTGCCAGTAAATTTATTTGTGTAAAATTTTAACGTAGAGGGCAATAAAATTTAATTTACTAATATATAATTGTCTATATGGATATTTTTTACTTCTAAGTAAACATGTCACAGGCCATGATATTCATGGTGTGTCGTTAACTTCAAGTTAGTTACCTACACTAAAGAGAGTCCATGTAGCACAACCATATTTTATTCAAACAAACATACAAGTGATTAATTCAGTACTGATACTGGTCTAGAACAATAGGATATTTTATAATGCCATGATGGTAGTTTTATATAAAAGTGGATTATTTATAAACATGATGGAAATGGGTAAGATAATATTTAACATAAAGAGATACCTAATTTCTATATTTTGCTACAACATATCTCTTTGCCTCTCGGTTCTTTGATGTAAAGAGGCTTTAATTGTGGGGATACAAATGAATTACTTCCTGACCTTTCTATGTCAGACAATATAATTTATTGTTATAAGGAATAAATTTAACAATTAGAAATGTTGTGTTTGTTACAATGTATGTTGGGAGAATAAGGTCAGTTGATATGGTAAATTATATGTGGAGATATAAAATGACTGTTTTTAAAACTCTATTGTTGACATAGTGATCCTATTTGTGGTAATTGATGGTAATAATCTCTTTGTAGAAAATAAATCACTGTGGTTTACACAAAGCTATACTTCCATAAATATCATCATTGTATTTACTAGAATATTTTTCCAACTTCTCTGTGTCTATCAGGTAGCGGCAGGTTTGACCAACCAACACAGAGTTGATATTTACTCCACCAGTGTCAAAAGAACTCCACACAACAAAAATAAGATATTTATATTGGGCCAGGGTGTTGACACCTCCAACTCTCTGATGGAATGACACCTCAACTTCAGTCTTCTCTCCTTCAACTCTCCACTTGGTCCTAGCATCGTACTTAGTCCCATCTATATTCACCTTTATCTCCCCTGATCTATCTTGCGAGACTCCAGTCCAATTAAATAACGCGAAGTATTTCAATTTATCTCGATGATCCCCATCTCCATACAGATATTTCTGAAGGTCATCCTCCAAGTCATCATATGTCACACCAGGAGGAAGCCAGTTCTGGACACCAAGTGTAAGGTCAAGCCCCACATCTGCCATTTTCACAGGATTCTCCAACTCTTGACATTTGACATCACAGCAGCTGGTGGAAGGAGTTTGGAGCTCTGTTCTCACAGTGGCCAGTTCTTCCTTAGTACCTTGTAGTTCTGTTTTTATACTTTCTAGTTCTTCCTTAGTACCTTGTTGTTCTGTTTTCACACTTTCTAGTTCTTCCTTAGTATCTTGTTCTGTTTTTACACTTTCTAGTTTTTCCTTTATATTTTGTAGATCTTTCTTCAAAGAATCATTTTTTTTGTCTTTAGAATTTACTCCTTTTTTAACAATTTCTATTTCTTCCTTTTTATGAATTAATTCTATTTGCATAGCTTCCAGTTCTTTTTTATCAACTTGTTGTTTTGTTAGCATAGTTTCTAGTTCTTTTTTGTTAACATGTAATTCAGACTTCACAGCATTCAGTTCTCCTTTAGTGTTTTGTAATTCTGTCTTCATCGTGCTCAGTTCATTTATGGTAACTTGAAATCCTGCCTTCACAGTTTCCAATTCTTCCTTTGTGTTTTTCAAATCTCTCTCCAATCCTTGTAGATGATCTTCACCAAGTGAGGTTGTAGTTGGGCCAGTGAGCAATTCTGATCTCATACCCTCTAGTTCAGTCCTGATGTATTCGAGGTCAACAAGATGTTGGTTTGATATATCCTCAATCTTATTGGACAACATGGCAGTCAAGTTCTGGACTCCTGCTAGAGATGACCCAGTGGACCTCTGGTTGACCAATATTTGGCTGAGGGAAGCCTGAGAAGTTTCTAGCTGCCGGGTCATAACTGCCAGAAGGCCTGATATCTCCCTGTGCCAGGCTTTAAGTTCTTCCTTCTCTCCAGATTGAGCCTTTTCTTTTAAACAAACATCTGTCTCATTTCTACATCCCTGGTCCAGCAGACTACATGACTGAGGATTCTTACTGTCAGAGTGGACACTCTCCCCAGGGCTGACACCAATTTGTCCACACAGAGCCTCATGTTGCTGGAGAGAATCCCGAGTTAGGCCTGCCCCACAAAACTGACAACATCCAAATAGACGTTTGCAGACTACGGTCATGTGAGATGCCAGATCCTTTCTCAATATTTTTGTTCCGCAGGACTGTGGGCAATCCACCAAACAAAATTGGCACAAGGTACTGTGCAACATGGCTTCCAGCAAATTGCTGAAGGTCTGGGAACATCCCTGGAATGGGCAGGTGTTCTCCATGTTCTGGAACATGATCCATACAGTTGGAAAACATTTCTAAGTTAAAAGTTGAACAAGTATAAACAGAAAATGTGTAGCAAAGTATTTTATTATTTTTGTGAGAGAAAAAAGAAAGAGTCCAAATGTGGTGACATTACTAAAGTAGAATCTGCATGAAAGGTCAGTCTCACTAGAAGACTCCTCTCTACAAATGACAGTTTTTATTAAACAATTACCATTTTTACTAATTACCAACCTTCCAATAAGAGGAGCCTTTTTCTAATGGTTACTCTGGTTCTGAATGGACGAGAGAAAAATTTCCTTTCAAACTAATAAAAATAGACACAGTCTTTGGCAAATTGAGTGGCTGGAGTCCATTAAATATGGTCTGGGTTGTTGTGAATGGACAAATTTCAGTTGTAATTATTTGTACTAAATATCAGACTTCTATATGGCAGCTATGGTCTGGAATAGAATTGAGAGTAGAAAATAGCCACAATCATTTGTGGTGAAATGAGCGGCTGGCCTTCCATACAAATAAATCAGTAGTAGGAACCAAGTTATAAATAATGGTAAGAATATTGTTAGAAATACAGTATAACCTTGTTGATTCAACACATGATAATTTGACACTTGCATTTATTCGACCATATTCTCATGTCCACAACTAAGGCCTGCCAAAAGTAATCAACACAAATGTACAAAATATCAGACTTCTAGGTGGCAGCTATGGTCTGGAAAACATTATAGAACAGAATTTAAAGTAGAAAATAACCACAATCATTTGTGGTGTAATGAGCCTTCCATACAAATAAATCAGTAGTAGGAACCAAGTTATAAATAATGGTAAGAACATTGTTAGAAATACAGTATAACCTTGTTGATTCAACACATGATAATTTGACACTTGCATCCATCGACCATATTCTCATGTCCACAACTAAAGCCTGACAAATAATAAATGTTAATTTTACCGAACAAAATTTGACATTATCGATAAGTTGACAGATTTTTAGCTAAAATTTCAAAAACATGGACAATTCTTGTTTGAAAAATAATTTATTTCTAGAAACACAACAGCTTGACTCTCAATGCACCGTGTTATATAATGTGTTTTAGAAATGAGGATCTTTGGCAGAAAGAGCTCATCCCTTATATTCATTGCTGAGCCAAAAAAAATGATTGGTTCTGGGGAGACAATCAAGTGGAAGCTTTTGAAAGCTTGAAGAAGGCTCTTTCATCATTCTCTACTATGGCTATTTACAATCCCAGCTACAAAACATTCATTACGGCTGATGCGTCTTCCTTTGGTTTAGGAGCATACCTCAGTCAAATAAATGGAAAGGCAGATAATTGCATATGCATCTAGATCATTGTCGGAAAAAGAGCGTAAATATGCTCAAATTGAAAAAGAGGCCTTAGCTCTTACTTGGGCCATGGATAAATTTAAAAATTATATCATAGGCCTAGAAGTTGAGCTAGAAACAGATCATAAGCCACTTATTTCTATATTTTCAACCAAAGCAGTGGAACATTTGTCTCCAAGAATACAAAGAATGAAGTTACGCATGATGCTACGGTACTCCTTCAAAATCAAATATATTCCTGGAAAGAAGAACATTCTGGCAGATGTTCTTTCCCGTGCCCCTAGGAGTAAGATTGGCAAGGAAGAACTACTGGGAGAAATCTTGGCATTCATCAATAATATATAACTTCATTCAGATGTTTCTTATAAGTGGATTAAAGAAATTGCTGTTCATCAGAGTAAAGATCCTACAATCCAAAGAGTAAAAAGTTATGTTCAAGATCACTGGCAGGATAAGAGTAAATTTTCCCAAAAGGAAATAGAATTTTGGCATGTACGGAATGACCTCATAATTATAAATAACCTTCTGATGAAAGGAAGGAGATATGTGGTCCCAGGATCTTTAAGATCCGAGATACTTAACCGCATACATGAGGGTCATCGAGGAGTTACTAAATGCAGAAGAAGAATGCGAGAAAGTGTTTATTGGCCAAAGTCCTACAAAGACGTTGAACAGATGGTTCTAAACTGTAATGAATGCATCAAAGAAAGCAGTTCAAGGATTTAGTAGATTGAATGATTTATCATCAGAAACTGTGATCTTGTATACCAAGTCTATTTTCACACATGGAATACCAGAACTTGTAAGGAAGGATAGTGGTCCACAATTTAAAAAATATTTGTTCCAGAATTTTGAAAAAAGGTACGGATTTAGAAACATCACGAGCAACCCTAAATACTCCCAAAGTAATCGAATGGCAGAAAGTGCTGTGAAGATGATCAAGGAAAGATTGAATAAATCACAGGATGCTTATCTAGGTCTTCTAGCTTACAGAACTACCCCTTTGAAAAATGGATTCAGTACATCTGAATTACTGATGGGAAGAAAATTAAGAACTCATCTTCCTACTCATCCTGACCTTAAGCCTATTCTGGTCAACCAAGGACTTCTTAATCAAAAGGAACATAAATACAGGAGGGAAAGAAGAAGTTACAACAATCATTGGAAAGTTCGAAATCAGAAAGTTTGATGTCGGAGATCAAGTGTGGGTCAGAGATCTGAAAGTTCCTGGAACTATCATAGGCAGAGCAGACCAGCCAAGATCCTACTTAGTAAAGTCTCCAAAAGGACAATTGAGAAGAAACAAAATTCATTTGGCTCCGAATTATAAACATAAGGTTTCCAGAGAATGTGAAGAAAATATCCCGGAGGTAACCAAAGTGGATTTACCTGAGTCTTCAGAACGAGACCCTTCTTCATGTGAGGTGGAACAACAAGACCCTTCTTCATGTGAGGTGGAACTCCAACAAGATTCTCAAGAACTGCAGGTGGAACTTCAAGGCCCTACATTACAAGGACTGGCAGAGTGGTGAAACCGCCCGTGAGATTAACCCTTTAGCTTAAGGGGGAAGTGTTATATAATGTGTTATATGAATAAGTATTGAGATCATCATCAATTGGTATGTGATTGTGTGCTTTGTTGTAAAAAGTAAACAATGTGCCCTGTAAGTTATGTAATAAATATAACTAATATAATTTAATTTGGCTCATTTATTAATAAAAGACTGATAACAAAAGGAAGACCAAAAATGATACACGCCGTGGCTGTAATTAGTGTATGTGCACCATTCTTAAAAGTGTTACAATGAGACGAAAATTTGGGCACCAACCTTTTTCAATTTTTGTCCATCCTGGACCCAATTTAAACCTAACTGGTGCCTGCTAGTTACTGGAATAAACAAAGAGTTGTTTATAAAAAACATTTTGTTATTTGAAATAAAATACAGTAAAGACATGAATGTCTAAGAAGATTGAGCAGCTAGAATGTTAACTAAATAGGGTGCTAGCTGAAAGGTAAACAAACACTAAATTTTACCTTTAAAAGGTGATATTTTGAATAAAATGTTCTGCCTTTTTTTTTTTAATTCTAAAACTTTGTTCACTTTCTCCCTTTTTAATTTATTCACCTATATCAGAATAGTATTTGTAATTTTTCCTTTGTTCCAAAATTTACTAAGGCACTTTTATCCACTATGTTAAATGGCAAAATAAAAGGACATTGTAAGAAAACAACCCAAAGTAAGTCACACTCTCAAAGAGGTTTAAATTAATTTCTGTTAATTAAATGTTTCTATAATTAAGTACAAAGATATAATGTTAACACATTTAATTAGTTTATTTTATATTGTTTAAAATAATTTATTACTTATTTTATTTATAATTGGCTAAATATCACAAAACTCTGTTACCGAAGCGTCACACACTATTAATTTATTTGGGTTAGGTCTTATCTCCTTGACCTTTATTCTTTTGTCTGATGATGGCAACAACGCTGTTACCGAAACGTCACACTATTAATTTATTTGGATTAGGTCTTATTTTCTTGACCTTTATTCTTTTGTCTGATGATGGCAACAACTCTGTTACCGAAACGTCACACACTATTAATTTATTTGGGTTAGGTCTTATTTTCTTGACCTTTATTCTTTTGTCTGATGATGGCAACAACTCTGTTACCGAAACGTCACACACTATTAATTTATTTGGGTTAGGTCTTATCTCCTTGACCTTTATTCTTTTGTCTGATGATGGCAACAACGCTGTTACCGAAACGTCACACTATTAATTTATTTGGATTAGGTCTTATTTTCTTGACCTTTATTCTTTTGTCTGATGATGGCAACAACGCTGTTACCGAAACGTCACATTATTAATTTATTTGGATTAGGTCTTATTTTCTTGTATTTATCACATGACGTTTTGGTAATTTATTATTGTCTTCGTCAAAAAAGAAGCTATAAACCAATTTCGTGTTAAGCTTCTATCTTACTAAGGTTGAAAAAATGAGGTAAATATTTTTAAGTCTTAAGTTCTTTCATCTCTAATTTTAAATATTTTAAATTGATATTTCAGTTGATGAATGGCTGATTATGTCAGCTTGAACATATCTAATCAATGGCCATGATATCAAGTGGTCAACCAGTTGGAAAGTTGTCGCGAGAAACCTCACTCTTATAGAATGTAAAGTTAGACTGATGCAGCCTAATTATAAAGACAAATACTCTGACATAATTTATTATTACATATTATTTTATTTGTATTCAATTTCAAATATGGAATCTCTTACATCAATTCTTATAACTAAACGCAAAAAGATATATATGATTAAAGATTAAATACTGAAAATATTTTTTGTATTTTAAAAAAAAATACATATATATATATTTTGAAAATAGAGCAATCCATAGATGAATCTTTAATTAAAAAGGCATATATTGGATCAAAAAATAATTTATTTTACCAATATTTCAGCTGGCTGAACGCCAACCTTTATCAAGGTGTTATAACATTTTAAAGTGTGTCAACAACAAACTCAGCGCCACATAACGTCAACAGCATTAAGTTTTTAAAAAATATATTTTGTTATATTCAATGGGGAGAAAATTTAATAAAATATATTTATATTATGAACAAAATAAATTTTGTAAAAAATGGGTGTGAATATTTTGAAAATTAACAATAACGTCTATTTTATATTTTAAAATTATTTGTACTATGTGTAAAAAGATTTTCGTATAAAAATAAATAAAAATAACAAAATATATATAAAGGAAATGTTAAACTAATTTTTTTTACTGAAAACACAAAGCGTAAAATTTTTTTTAAAAAATTTAAATGTAAAATTGTGAAATTCGAAATATCCAGCATCCAGCACGAGCATTCTAGACTCAATATTCGGCGCGGCACGAGCTGATTTTCAGAATTTCCGTTTAATATTTTGCAGTACGCCTATTTCTACTGTATCAATGCCTCGCCGAAAGATTCGTGCTAATTACGAACATATTATACGGAATATTGAACATATATATATAGCTGGTCAAAACTTCATATTTATATATATTTTTGAAAATAGAGCAATCCATAAATAAATCTTTAATTAAAAAGGAATATATTGGATCAAAATATCATTTTTTCCAATATTTCAGTTGGTTGAACGCCAACCTTTATCAAGGTATTATAATATACTCTATAACAAAAATATCGACGCACCAAGAAGCAGTTGTCCGATTTATATGAAAATACGTATACAAAGAGGTTTCGACCAAACATGCAAATGATTGAAATTTGGTGGCCGAATTATGCAAAGCAAGAGCTCTAGCGCATCTGAAATGCGCATCCAGCACGAGCTGATTTTCAGAATTTCCGTTTAATATTTTAGCAGTACGCCTATTTATACTGTATCAATGCCTTGCCGAAAGATTCGTGCTCATTACGAACATATGTCAGAGTTTGAAACTGGTCGTGCCATTGGATTGAAAGAGGCTGGTTGGTCTAATCGACTAATCGCGGGACATCTGTGAGGAAGTGATGCGGGTTTTAGGCGATGTTGGCAAAAGTGGGTCAACAACGGAAGATTGCAACGTCAGGACGGCAGCGGTCGATCAAGGGCAACAACAAAACGGGAGGACAGAGCAATTGTCAGAATGGCTGTCGCAGCACCGGAATCCACGTTATCTACCATCCAACGTGTGACTGGCACACAAGTGTCCAAAGTGACCATCAACAGGCGACTGAGAGAGTGGAATCTAAGAGCTCGCCGACCGTTACGTTGCCTACCCCTCACACCCGTGCACCGACAAGTCCGACTACAGTGGTGTCGGGAACGATCAACTTGGAACTGCGCTGACTGGGGACGTATAGTCTTTAGTGACGAGTCCCGTTTCTTGCTGTGTCCTGACGACCGTCGCAAACATGTCTGGAGACGTCCTGGGCAGCGTGTGGATCCTAGCCTTACTGTCGAACACCACACAGGTCCACAACAGGGTGGTATGGTCTGGGGTGCCATTTCATTTGAAAGCAGGAACCCATTGGTAGTCATTCCTGGCACCCTGACAACACAACGGTACGTAGATGACATTCTACGGCCTGTTTTGTTGCCATTCCTCTAACATCACCCCGGGATTACTTTTCAACAAGATAATGCCGGGCCACACACGGCACGTGTTACTATGGATTGTCTTCAATCTTGCCGAACTCTTCCGTGGCCAGCAAGGTCGCCTGATCTCTCGCCCATAGAGCACATCAGGGACGTAATGGGAAGGCGATTGCAACCATCCCCGAATGTTGACTATTTAGCCCGACAGTTGGAGACAAGTTGGGAAGAAATCCCGCAGCACACCATCCGGAATCTTTATCAGTCCATGACACGCCGGGTGGCAGCCTGCATCCAGGCCAGTGGGGGTCCAACGACATATTGACATTCTCAATTTGTGATGATCAAACTCTGAAATAAAACAATTAATTGTTCCGAAATTTTAATCGTTTTCCCCTATACATGCTCTTTATATACACCAATTTTTGTCCTAATCTGACAACTCCTTCTTGGTGCGTCGATTTTATTTGTTATAGAGTGTATTTTATAGAATGTTCAGCCAACTGAAATATTTGTAAAATAAATAATATTTTTAGCAAATATATGCCGTTTTAATTAACTTATATATATTCATATATTCTTTCTTATGTTTATTGATATAGATTTAGTGGGGGTAAGCAAGCATATTTACATAGTAAAAGATTGTTGTTTTAAAAATAGATATATAAATATTATATTCAAAATGCTGAGTTAATGTTTGTAGAGATTAACAGTGAATTTAATATCAGGGTTCTCATTATGAACAGATTCCCACTTGGCTTTATCGATCAGATAATCACAGGTATAGTCTTTGCCCAAAAAGGAATTTATGCAAATTCGAGCATTTATTTTATTGCCAATTATAAAAGTTGCATATTCAAAGTCTTTCAGATAATCATCTTCCTCTCCTTTTTTTCGGAAAGCTAGTTTCACATGAAAATGATTCCTAGTTTTTTGGCATGTTGTTACTACAATGTATTTAGTTTTGTTCAATGTAACATTTGTAAATATATTTGGAAATTTGGATTGATTTTTAGCTGAAGGTATTTCGAACCAAAATGAAACTTCCCTTTCTTCGATTTGATCATATAGATGATTGTAAATGCAATTGTCTAAAGAAGAGTATGAGATTTCAGGAAGCAAATTTAAGATACCTGGTTTCATGTCCAATTGTATATCTGTCATTTTTCTATTGTTTTTTAGCTCTTTTTTCAGTGGAATTGGTCTATCTTCAGGGAGTTTTACCTCGGTATTAGGTGCACGCTGTTGAATTTCCACCTTTTGCACTTCAATTATCGGTGTATGCGGTTCGCCATTAACACAATCATCATTTTTGTTCAGGGTAGAACTGTGTTTATCTCTTTCTGTGCTTTGTGAATTTAACTCATGTTTAATATCTTGTACTGCTGTCTTTAAAGATCGAACTTCTTCTTTGACGGCCTGCACTTCAGTATTAAGGGCACTTATTTCCCCAACTGCAAACTGCAGCAATGTAACGATCTCATCAACTTTTGAAGACATTAAAACTTCAAATGATTCAGCCATAATTCTCTGGACACAAACAAAATATAATTGATTTTAGTAGTTTTTTTTTTTATTTTCCTAGTCAAGAATGAAAGTGCATAATATAAAGTAGGTCTCAATTATAACAATTAATCTGTAGAAAAATCTGAAAAAACTTAGACTGAATAATTAGTCATAAATTAGTTTTTCACTGGTGTTCAAAATTAAGGTAACAAACACTTAATGTTAGTTTTCTAAAAAAATAATAAAAATTAATTTGAATGAAAATGTGTATGTAGATTGACAAAACTATAACAAATAAAGTTGACACAATAAATGTATTGTTGAATTTTTTTACAGAGTTATGCAAATTTATGTTAATCAGTTCAAAAGTCAGGTAGATGTTGACTAATATTTGATGAGTTAATAGGGTGTGTTGTCACCTCTAACAGCTAAACAGCGGTAACAACGACATTTCATGTTGTTTATTAGAATATTAAAGAGCTCTTGAGGCATCAAATTCCACTCTTCAACCAAAGAGGTTTTCAGTTGTTGGGTGGTCTTAGATGGGGGTGAACGAGATCCTATTGGTCTCCTCAAGGCTTCCCAAACATGTTCTATAGGATTGACGTCTAGGGATCTGGCAGGCCACTCCATTCTTTGATTACCCTCACTTTCAAGATATTCGTCTACCATCAGGGCTCTATGAAGACGGACATTATCATCTATAAAGATAAATAAGGGTCCGACTCCACCCCTAAAAAAACCTTACATAGGTCTCCAGTATCTCGTCTCTGTACCGCTGAGAAGTCAGGGTGCCGCCATCAAACACATGTAGTGGCGTGCGTGTGTCTAACATGATACCACCCCAAACCATGACACCTTGGCCACCGTAACTTTCCCTTTCTCTGATGTTTGGGCGATGGTTTCAGGATCTGGTTTCTCTCCAGCTCAGTACAAGTCTAGAATACGTGTTAAGACTAAACCTTGACTCATCACTAAAAAGAACAGGAGCCCATTGATTTTGGGTCCAAGACTGATGTTGTCTGCACCAATTTAAACGAGCACCTTTTTGGATGGCAGTGATGGCAGGAATACAAACCTTCGGCCTCCTTGCAAACATCCCTCTCTCATTGAATCTTCTGTAAACTGTCTGCCTTGATATCATGGTTCCTATGGCCGTAGAGATCTCAATTGTTAGCTGTCTGGCACTATATATTTTGTTACGTTTGGCCGTTAACTTCAGATAACGTTCTTCTGATAAGATTGGGATTCTCGGGCGACCTTTTCTTTTTCTTCTGGAGATGTCTCCTGTTCCTTAAAATTGTTTCCTTAGATTCATTCGAAACCACTTTTCTTGACATTTCGAGCCAACTTGCAACTTCTGCTTGGGACTGGCCTGCCTCTATTCTACCTATGGCCCTCCACCTCAATGAGTCTTCTAAACATCTTTCCATGGATAGAGAAAACGGAAGAAATTATGTTTAAATAAAATTGTAAAGGTGGATAAAAAAGCTCGTAAAAGCAGACACTTTAAAGAATGACCCAAATTAGCATATTAGGTGAAGCATTAAAATTATTTTTATTGGCTAGCTACACCATGTGGTGTAATTTGCATATTATATAATGATTTTTATTGTTTTTAGTTTTTTTTATCAAAGATTTAGTGTTTGTTACCTTAATTTTGGACACTAGTGTATATTTAAAATTCTATGAAATGAAATATAAAGAGTAGCAATGCGTTTCTTTTTTCTTGCAAAGTGCAAGCTTTTGGATCTTTATAATCCTTCCACAGTCATTCCACATTCCACTATGCCTGTGGAAGGATTATAAAGATCCGAAAACTTGCACTTTGCACAAATAAAGTAACGCATTGCTACTGTTTATATTTTTATTTTATACTTTATAGCAATTTTCTCTTTTAATTAATATTATATGTCAATGCCAAATATTTGAAGTGAAAAAATAGAAAAAAGTATTTCAAAGTAGAATAAAACTAGTGAACATGCCTAGTTCAAGTTTATCAAAAACTGTTTATAGCAATAAAATGGTTTTAAAGTTCAGGAAATGGTTATTATAGATAAAAGATGGCATGCCTATCAACATATAAAGTGAAAAATATACATTTTTATTGGTTGAACTTTGTTCGCACATGTGTGCTACTATTTTTAAAAATCAGAGAAGAAATTCTGAGAATATTGTCAAGTAGCTCTGCAAACCCGGCCACAGGAAGCTCCATGGAACATGTGTCAAGCATCCCTGGACTCCGCGGACGACCACAGGTGTGGGGTTCTCAGAATCTTATCAGCAAATAAGGAACACGAGACGCCTCGGTGCTGAACACTCGTATTATTATTTTTACCTTGGGAAAAGTTGTTATACAAGGTATGTCCCATAAGTTCCCGGACTGGGTCCATAAAAAAAATAAATAAATGAAAAATGTAAATGAATTTAACTGTTTATTATAGAAAGAATATCTGGCTACACGGTGGTACCAATATCGAGGCGGTACATGCACGCGCCCCAAAGTTATTCTAATTTATTTAAAGGTTACACATAGCGCTGCGGCGATTTTACGATGGAACAAAAAAATTGAAGCAGAGGATTTGCATAGAATTTTGTGTGAAACTTCAAATATCAGCAACCGAAACTTTTTAAATGCTTAATAAAGCATTCCCCAAAGAGAACAATTGTTTTTGAATGGAATTCTAGATTTAAAGCTGGCAGAATTTCCATTGAAGATGATCTTCGTCAAGGACGCCCAAAAATTTCAATGGACTGATGAAAATGTGCAAAAAATCACCGATTTGATAAAAGAAAATCCTCGAACCACTTTGCTGGAGCTAGAGCAAGACACAGGCATCTCTAAAACAACGATTGGAAGGATCGTAACCAAATCAAAAATACTCCTGCAAAATTCATCCCAAGATTCCTCACTAATGAGCAAAAACTGTGTCGGCTTGCAACCTGTGAGGACATGTTGGAAATGACAAGAACGGATCCGGAATGGAAAGACAAGATAATCACAGGCTACGAGACATGGGTCTATGGCTATGATCCTGAAACCAAGCATCAATCTGCCGAGTGGAGATGTCAGTCAGGGTGAGCTTAGACCCAAAAAATCAAGATTATTGAAATCCAGAAACAAGGTGCTGCTGGTCGCTTTTTTGGATAAAAAGGGCATTTTTCATCACGAGTATCTTCCTGCAGGCCAAACAGTTATCAAGGATATGTATTTGGGCATTCTTCGCCGTCTAAGGGAAGCGATTCGAAAAAAAAGGCCAGAAAAGTGGACTAATGGTGGCTGGATCCTACACCATGACAATGCTCGCCCTCACACAGCGCACTTGATGACTAGCTTTTTGGCGAAAAACGGGACACAAATCCTACTTCAACCACCCTATTTCCCAGACATCGCACCAAATGACTTTTTCTTGTTCCCCAAACTTAAAGCAGTTCTAAAAGGAAGACATTTTGACACCAGGGATGACATAATAGAAAAATCGCCGTTAGCATTGAAGAGCATTCCAAAAGAGGCTTATAAAACTGTTTCGACAATTGGGAGAAACGATGGCACTGGTGCGTTGAAGCAAGGGGGGATTACTTTGAAAAGTTTTAATAAAAAAAAAAATTAAAAATCTTACCTTTTTTTTTTATGGACCCAGTCCGGGAACTTATGGGACATACCTTGTATTATCTGATTCTCTCTCTCCCTATAAATACCTCTTGTATATAATTTTATTGGAGAACCAAAAGGTAAATACCCCTAATAATAAATTAATTATTTCCAAATTTCCGCTTGCCTTATTTATCTCTGCGATATATTTTGGCTGAGACGCTAGGTAACGTGACGGAGCTCCGAAGAAGTCGACGTCTACAGGGACGTGAACCAATTCTTGAACCTTTGCCACAATGAATAAAAATTGAAGACGACCACAGATGCACTGTTTGAGGATCCTATCTCCCTTGTCAGCGCCAACCAGATCCATCTACCTTTTCTGGAGATGGAAATATAAACCCTGGACAGTGGTTGAAGGAGTACGAGAAAGTGTCGAAGTACAACAGATGGGACGAGACCATGAAGCTTGCCAACGTCGTCTTTTACTTGAAAGGAACTGATGGAAGGTGGTTTGATAATAACGAAGAATCAGTCAACTCGTGGAGAAGCTTTGAAGACGCATTCCGCGGTGTGTTCGAACTGCAGGAGGATTCTTCTCGACGCGCCGAGGAAGTTCCGAAGTTAAGAGCACAGAAGGCCGAGGAATCCAGCGATTCATACATCCAGGAGATCCTTAGTCTCAGGTGAACCCGCGCATGGAAGAAGGTGAGATAGTTGCTCACATTATAAAGGGAATTTCGGAGGACACATACCAGGTATTGGTGGCGAAAGACATACAGACGGTAGATGAGATCTTGAAATTTTGCCGTCATCTGGCAAAACATCAAGCAGCGCAGGATCGGCCATAAGAAATTTTCCAGGTTGTTAAACGTAATGCCCATTTCATGTGTTGGCGATTCAGACGACTATAAAATATCAAATGCTATTATGGTACACGCAATCATATAAACCAACGAGTTATAATTGTGTACATAGCATAGCCAAGATACCTTTGCTAAACGATTTTATTGTCAAAGATGAAATATGAATTAAATAAATTAACTTTAGAAGAAAAACAAAAATACAAATTAGATGTCCCAAGCATAATAACGGATTTTATTGAATTTAAAATAGATACTTTGAAGAACAAAACAAATTAAACTTTTCAAAGCTTCTTCCCTAAAAACATACCAAAATATTTCCGGCCAAACTTTCATAATTCTCAATTCATTTCTAATCGTGGAAATTCCAGAAGCTTTTAAAAAAGAATTAAAGGAATGGAAGGATCGAGTTGTTTTTGTGGAAATGAAGCACAAACCTCAATACATCTTTTCCTGAATTGTCCTGTTTTTCAGGACTATATAATCAACAATAATTTAATAGTAACAGGTTCAAGTATATTGTAACGTAAAATTCAAGTATTTGTATGTCTTAAGATGTAAGCGTATTTATTGATGACGTCAGCACGACTAGTCGACAATTATCAACAACTCAACAAAACTATCTACAGCTAGCAAATCTTGAACAAGCAAACAAAGGAATATTTTAAAGATGATTTTACAAAAATACAGAGTAATATTTAGTTTTATAATCTGTTGAATCTTTTCATTGAATAATATTAAATTAAATTAAATAATAGAATATTTCTTCGCCACAATATTTTCATTTCCAGTAAAGACATATATTAAATTTAATACCTTTTCCCCCCGCATTTATATATATCGTAATTTAAACATAGCTAAGTGGGTAATCCTTATCTAAGCTTGCGCCATATCAATCTGCTATAACCATATACTTCATGTAATTGATTATAACTTTATTAATATAATTAAATCATTATTATTTTTGTACCATAAAAAAGACCTAAGTTAAATTAGTATAAACCAATATAAATTCTAACATTATATTAATTATATTTATCCACTCTATTGCTATAAAATATCACAATCTGTATAATGTAAGTGATAAAGTATAACGTCATCCCAGTCGTGTCAGCATGACGCCAGTTTACAACCGGACCGCAGGGGAGGGGAAGAACTCTTCCAATCTAAAACTATCTTCGTTTTTATTTTCCGCACTAATTTAACCCTTCAATCTATACCTTATTTATGGCCATAGTATTAATAATTAAATTTATTACGCTCTTTATTTTACTTGACCTATTACTATTTCAATTGATATTTCTCAATATTCAAAAGTTTTAAAAACTAGTCCTAGATTTGTATTTTTATAAATATCAATTTTAAATCATCTCATCTCAAAATGTGCCTCCCATTTTTCCCATAATTACAAATACAACTATAAATGCAATATGCGAAAATTAATATCATACCATAAAATTTTCATACCCCATTGAATTTCATTCCTGCCTGTGTTAAATTGTTATTTACGAAACTCTACCGAATTTTGTACCCATGCCATAACCTTTTCTCTTAGCAAAATTTCGAAAATTCATTATTTTATAATTTTTCTAAACCTAATCACCGCTAATAATCTCCAATCTAACGATTTGTCTGAACATCTTAACGCAAAACCTACTGGGAAACCGAGGTTATTTCACCTAGAGAATCCCAGAACCTCGTGGACGAAGTTAATTAAGATAGTTACTAATAAATATAAAGACACGCCCCATATTATAACATCCCTATCTTTCTTATGTATAATATAACCCCCCCCTCCGAGTTATATAATCATATATAAATTCTTATCCTAGTATCGTAGGAAGTAGAGAAATAGCTGTACAAAACGAACAAATGATAGCCCCCCCACGCCAAAGAAAAAGTTAGGTATGATAGTAAACACAAAGCCCCACAATTTGACGTAGGAGATATAGTTTTAGTCAAGGCGTACCATCATCCAGATAGCGGTAAATTAATACCCTACTTTACAGGTCCTTATAAAATAATAGAA
This sequence comes from Cordylochernes scorpioides, assembly GCA_030710605.1. NCBI lineage: Eukaryota > Metazoa > Arthropoda > Arachnida > Pseudoscorpiones > Chernetidae > Cordylochernes > Cordylochernes scorpioides. The sequence continues at coordinate 58,941,073 of CP092869.1, forward strand.
ACAATTTATGATAATGTAGTATGTATAAATATGCCCAATAGGAGCACACGTAGTAATAGCGATACTGTACACGTAAATAAGTTACAATATTATAATGAGGAGGTCCTCTATATTTCGCCACCCCAACTAGAAAAATAGAGTTAAAGAGATAGACCCATTTCACCATTTAAGTTACGACCTTTTTATTATAACTGAGATGACCCTAGTTCCCATATATTCAGAACCTTTAATCATTTGTCCCTTAACCTTATTTTCACAAACTGCAAAAGTTTTGAAACTCCGGAATTTTTAAAAATTAAAATACAAATAACCAATTAAATAACCTAAAACGTCCTATGTTACTTTTAGTAAGCGCCAAATCATAAAACACAACCCAACCCGGGACGGCCGAAGGAAGAAAAACAAATACGGCGGCCATGTTGGCATCTCCGATTTCAGTTTACCACCGCCGATAATCCCAGTACTTCTGTACCTGAAACACGTGGTCCAACTCGCAGGACGGAGAGATTACAGCACCTATAACTATAAGATATTGGCACACCGGTATGCTAGACTATCGTGTCCACCAAATAACCTGACAATTATAAACTAATTGACTCACCAATCATTACCAAATTTACTTATTAATTTGAATTTTAATATTGAAATATCATAACACTTTATATATTTAATTATTATTGTGTGTTTTACAACTTTTACATTATTTTCACACCCAGTGTGGAATATTTTTTCTAAATTAGAACGCCATCTTTTATATAATGTTTACCCTTTATTGTCATTTATTACAATCATCTTCGTCAATGCCATCCATTTTTAAAAATCAATCAAGCTATCATTCATTTTATATTTGTATGCTATATGTCTTTGTTTTTCTATACCCCAGCACACTCTGCCATTATATATCTATCTTCCCATCCTATTTCCCTTGCTCATACCTCCTTAACCCATTTCCTCCCAACCTCATACAGGCTCCCTTAGGGTTCCTATTGCCGACTATTTTTATTATTTCATCTATTGGACAATCCTTCCTCGGTATACATTTCTAGATAACGAGTTCAGGAAATCCAAAGATTTTTTTATCCATCACCCGGCAACATCATTCATTACATTCAACCATGTCGGGTTGTTCAATCATCAATGGCAACAGTACCCTTTACCTTCCTCATTCTTCCTATTTTCCACAGTCAAGAGTCTCCTGCTCGCCAACCACACTTTTATTTATTTTATTTTGAATCAACCAGCTGGCTCAACCTTCCTCGCTGTACATTTCCCAACAGTGAGCTCAGGCGACCAGTTTGAGTTTTTTTTTTCTCAACGCTCGGATCATCAATACAACCATCATTTTCACCATTTTATATTTTTTCAATTTCCATCCAAGCTCAATCATCATTGGCAACAGAGCAACTCTTGATTCCGTCTTTCCCATTCCTCCACTCACAGCTTATCTACTTCCACCGTCTGATCTAATGCTCTATTGCCGAAATCAACTCAGTCTTCCCTCCTTTTCACCACTGCGTCACTCTATAGCCTTAAATATCCATTTTAAGTTTTTTTTAATAGTTCAACGTATAAAAGAAACAGGCCATACATTTAACTTATCTTAACCCATAGTGTATTATGACAATATCCATAGTAAATACCAAAGACTTTCAATAGAATCTATGATGACCAAACGGCAAAAAAACCATAAACAGATGCATTGAAATATCGGAAATATATACGAAACAATATGGACAAATACTATTTTAAATCTCGAGATATCGTTCAACCAGCACGCATCATCCACCATGCACGTATATTTTCAAATATTTGTTATTAACACACAGAGAATGTAATATATTTTTTCTCTTCCTTTCAATATCATAAATATTTAAAATATGTAAATACTAATTTGTATATAAAAATAGTATTTATCATCAATTTATTAACGTGATACTCCTGTTGAAGGACTGACAAGTCCGAAAGCTTGAAAATAAAGTGGACGAGTAGTTTTAAACCCTCGATTCCCGACAACCATGAACCGGGATCAAATCCAGCATTAGACACTTTATTTTAATATGTGAATAACCTTCACATATTATTAATTGTTGTAAATATCATAGATATCACATAAATTGTTTATATGTAAAAATATTTATAATAATATGCGTCTATAATAGTTTCTAATTTTGATAACAGATGGCGCGTTAATGCATAAAAATATAATACACTAGGTTGCTCTTTTTGAGTGACACCTAGTAAAGTTATTATGTAACCAGGTTCAAGAAGGATAAGATTGAGTAGTATTTTGTCCGGTAAACAAATCAATCATAGCGCGTGAAATTAATGGTGAAATTGATTCAATCACCATTATCAAGCGGCGCCCTGACCTGCAGAGCTGGATCTTCGGGCATTAGATAGAGTCTGCCAAGACACGTATCTACAACCACTTCCTGGGCTTGGAGATGCGGAGTATCCAAGAAGACCCCTCCTGGTCTGGAGAAGGACCCTATCAAGATGGTGGAGCCTCCCTAGCTCATAAATTCATTGTATATTCTTATTATTTATTCATTATTATCATTGTTTTTTTTTTTAAATAAAAACTGACTAATCATCAATAAAATTATTTCAAATGTTAATGTCTTTCTTTCTCTCTCTGCATATATTCTCTCGTTTTTTTTTTTTTTTTTGCTTATCCCTAGTACACGTGGTACAGGCCATGATAATCATGGTGGGTAGTTAGCGACTACTTTTTTCTGTAAGCGCACCACATCTCTACACATGTGAAAAGCAGTTCGACTTTGCACTTACGAATGTGCCAGAGCCCGTTTGGTTACTTGCACTCGCTGGTGGGGTTGGACTTTTGCAAGAATCGGGGCCATTGGAGCATTTATTTTTTTAACAGAAAAAAGTGTCCAATGCGGGAATCGAACCCGGGTCGTAGTGGTCGAAAACCAAACGGTTTAACTAGCCTTCCACCGACCCCCCCTCTCTCTCGGAAATTTCGTTAATACCATTAATTAACTTTAAACAAAACATTGCTGATTACTGGTATTATTACTGTTATTCATGCATCTATCCTACATTTCTACTAGGAGAATAGGGCCAAAAGATTCTTGTTGTTGTCTTTGTATTTTAAATATGAATATATAAACGATAGGCGCAAAGTGTTAACTTCAAATATTATACAATAAAAAAAAAAAAACGTGTATAAATAATAAGGTAAAAACATCAAGTTTCCATGGAGAGGTTTCTTAAAAAAATTTTTTTTTTATATCAAATCATAAGCTTTCGGGCATGATAGACCTTCTACAGGAGAAACACAATATTATAAATCGCTGATAGGAGTTGATGAGGAAGTGACCTTTCATCAACTTAAACATTTCTTTAACAAAATTTCACCCATTTCATAATTACTCTCGTAGAATGTTGTGAAATCGAATCCGCCCGTGTACTGATGAAAGCCATGGTATACAGGTTGTTGGATTTTTGTCTGAATTTTCCAAAACTGATGTTGTGGCTCATTCTTTATCACCTTTAGTAACGAGTTTTTTTTACTAGGGCAGGGATCGGCAAACTGCGGCTCGCAAGTCACTCTTTATATGCGGTTCTTTAATTCCATACGCAAATATTATTTATTAAAAAAATATATTAAACAATTTTGTGTCTCTTTAAAAACTTTAAAATTTTGTAAATTGAAAATTTTGATTCTTTTGACTCAAAAGGTTGCCTACCCCTCAACTAGGGTGATAAAAGTTGTTATGTACTCTTCTACCTAATATTCAATAATCTTAGGTTGTGTAGTTTTTCATTAAAATATATTGTATGCTACTGAAAAGTTATATATTTGCATAATATTTTATTATTACAGATATATAATAAGAACTAAAAACATGAATATTTAACGCTATATATTGATTACATCACACAACAACAACCAAGTCCTTGGTTAAAACCATATATACATATTATATATTACAAAATTAATGCATTGTTCTGATGCATATTCAGGTTGTGTTACATTTGGTACATAAACTTGACTAGTTGTTTAGATATCAACAAAATCCCTCAGCAAGTCATCAATATACTAGGAGGTCTGCGGGAGTTGGTTTAAGAAATCAACTGATGGATTAGGAACGAAACTAGCTCTTTAGATTGATGATAAAACCGAGGTTTGATATATAGGACACCTACCGCCATCTATTATCCGATTTAGAAACTATTTTAAAACTTAGTGCCAATATTTTCTTCAAGGCATATTAATACAGGGTGATCCAAAAGTCCCGCACAACTTTAAAAATTAATAACTCCGCGAATATTTGCGCTAGAGCAATGCGGTAAACACCATTGTGTTCAGGATGCAATGGGATTTTTTATGGCAAATAATGAAAAATTCGAAATTGATTTTAGTTACAACTTTATTCGCTAGAGATGGCGCTCTACCAGAATCAGCTATTCAGCGGCCAAATTGTTTGATAAATTGAAAAATATAACTGAACGACACGTATTTTTCCTTTTTGAATACCAGGAAAGAACCCAAATGATATCAAATGATAAATTAATAAAACACCATTTCGCCAAAAGTTAGAATAAATGGTTAACGATTTTTAAATACAATCTGAGATATGTAAAATAGGTATATGCAAATTAAAACATGTAGCAAAAAATATTTATATTTTAGATGGAGTTTTGTGAAATAGATTGAATGTTTGAAAATAACTACTGATATCAATACACGATTTTTGAAATGTTAATATAGTACCAAAAATGATGATGGCACTACTAATAGGATTTCGTGCTATAAGGAATGTATAGTTTCTTGACTAATTGGCGACACTTGACTATTTAACTGGATATTTGTCATGATCCAAAGATGAACTATAGAGGGGAGTGACAAAATATATTTGTCGTACTTTATTCCAAATATCCTATGGGTTTGTCAAATGTTATCATTGTTTATTATACTGTACATAATTTTGAAAATGTATCCCCCCTCAAAAAAAAAAAATTCATTTTTAAATCGACCTTTTGCGTTGAAAAACGTGGTAGCAAAATCATTTTGTATTATTTTTTGCGCAAATTTTCTAAAGTTGGGGGGGATACAGAGAATATTCCTTATGCTATTTCTTCTAATGAGCGAAAAGCGATAAACTAAACATAAGGGTTAAAATTGTGTGTACCAGTGTTATTCGAGAAGTTATAACACTTTGGCCTGCACGACATAATATAAGATGTGGGAAAATGACAAACAAAAATATTACTGTTCACAGAAAAAAAAAAGAGTCAAGATGTGAGGACAGCATTTATTATTCCCATAACCCAAAACAAAGAGCTGCAAAATATAACACATGAGGTAACTGCCTTCTCTCTTGTATTAGGTCACAATCCTGGCTCAATGTGGCGCCCATCATTCTCAAACACCGCCTGCAGACGATAGATGACAGAATGGTCACAATTAAATAGTTGAAATTTATAAAATGTGCCATCTGATAGAAGCCTTCAACATGGCCAATGTGGTAGGCCGGCATCGATAAAAACGCGACTTAATGTACCCCCATAACCGAAATTGTGAGGCGTCAAGTCTGGTGATATTGGTGGCCACTGGTATATAAAGTGGCGACTTATCAACGAATTTCACCGAACGTATCCTTCAGCAATTGTTTGGCACCGCGGGGAGATATGAAGAGGTCCTCCATCTTGCATGAATGTTAATTCGCTTAGTGCTTGTCTGTCCTGCAATATGGGAATAACCTTTTCTCTCAAAAGTTGAACATAACGTTTACCAGTTACAAAACGATTTTAAAAGTTCTTCCATTGAATTTTTCAAAGAAAATTGGCCCAAAAATAAAAGAAGAAGTGAACCCACACAAAACTGTAACTCTGTGCTGATGAAGTGTTATTTCTGTAAAAATCCTAGGGTTTTCTGTCGCCAAAATGAGGCAGTTTTGAATGTTAAATTCTCCCTTTAGATAAAAGTTAGCATCATCTGTTCTTAGAACATTTGACAGCCAGTTTCCATCTATATCAATTTGCCTGAAAACCCATGCAGCGAATTCTTGACGCTTCTCAAAATCGCTGACTTTCAACTCGTGAAAACTTTGAATTTTGTTAGGGTATTTTTATAGAAAAATTCTAAATGTGTGTTCTCTCCAAACTGTTCCATAGGAAATCCCCGTTTGTCGAGAAACTTGTCTAGCACTTACTTCTCCATACGTGGATAACGTTTCAATAGCTTCAGTATTCTGCAAAACCGTAACAGCCACTGACTTGCATGTCGATGATCTTGCACTCCGAGGTTTTGTTTCCAGAGATCCAGCTTCCTCAAAACCTTTAATCAATCGCTTCAGAGAGTAGCAACTCATTGGTCCTTTATCGCTTCGAATACCTTTAAAAGAACGAAATGCTCGTAAAGCTTCAGTGGCAGATTCTGAATCACAATTAAAAGAATTCACCAAGAGTGCTTTATCCTGTAGTGACGGCATTCCAGGGGGAAGGGGAGAAGTCCGACCACACCTTCTTGCGGTCCCCCCTGGACCCTTGGAATATTTGACCAAATTCTGGTTCTCTTCCAAGATGACTAACGTTGCAACGGCACCCATTTTCAAATGAAGAGCAAAACTGATATCTCCAGTAATTCTACCGCGTCCGGGGTAACCGCCGCATCAGGAGCTGCAGCTCGAGCTCATGATGAGAAATCTACTACGAGGACACAATTCAATCTACTACAACTTAATATAAATGGTACCCAGAGGAAAATAAAGAGCTGACTTGTTTTCTCTGTGATATCAATGTACATATTACTTGTCCTCAGGAGACAGAATTGTATCAGAATCTGAGATTCAATATCAAAGATTATACAACACTACGAAAGGACAGACCGGGAAAATTCGGAGGAGGACTTGCCGTTTTGATTAAAACTCTAGAAATCAAATTTAATGAAATCGCCTATAATCAGAGTAAGCCTAGAGAAAGCACGACAGAAGCTCAGGCAATAGAAATCTATCTTACAGATAAAACAATTCCAAACATAAATGTTTATGACCACGATAATACTAGCATCAATACAGGCCTGATCGAGAAATTAAGTGGGGCGTCTTCGGATATCGCAATCGTACTTGGTGATTTTAACGCCGAAAGACCAACTTGGGGATCACCTTTCTAGGATAACAAAGGTCAGCAGGTTGAGGACATGCTAACCGACCTCGACCTTACACCGTTAAATAACGAAAAGAACACCTATCTATCCAAGTCCACAGGCACAGAATCCGCAATAGACATCACAGCGATAAATTACAACATCGCACCCACAACACATTGGAAAATTGTGAAAAGTGCAATCAGTGACCACAGACCAATTTTAACAACCATAAAATTCAAAATTGAGAACTTCCAACAGAATAAAAGAACTGGGAAAAAATCACAGAAAAGCTTGAAGAACTGTGCAACGAAGAATTAAATCACAAAACGATTGACAAAAAATTGGAAAAATTCTCTTCGAACATATCCAAAGCTGCAAAGGTATCGATACCTAGAGGTAGACGTAAAGACCTGTGAATACTTTACTGAAAGGACCACAATATCGAGGCAATGATTGCAGAGAGAGACAATATCAATCAACTTCTTAAAACAAATAAAACAGAAGAAATCATAAAGGAACTCATTGAAATTAGTCACAAAATAGAACAAGAAATTTGGATATTCAAACAAGAGAGAGAGAAAAATGGGCAGAATTCTGCGAAAAAAAATGGATCCAAAAAAGGAAAGCCATCACTGGAATTTAATTAGTGTTAAAAAAACAATCAAAACCAACACTAATACTCCAATACTCTAACCGATATGAATAGCGAGAACGAACAAACAGATGGCTGAAATAATTGCTGAATATCTTTCAAGCACTTCCAGACTCAGCTATACGAATGAAGGCAGGACTCTAAAAAATAATGTGAACAGGTTAGTTAACCAAGCAAGAAATTACCATCAACAAGATATTTACTCGAGAGACTTCACACTGAATGAGCTAAACTCATCAATAGGAAAATAAAATCCAAGATGTCACCTGGATATGCTCTAATCTTTGGTCAAATGATTAAACACTTTGGAGACAAAGCTAAAAATCAACTCCTACGAATACTGAACATTTCATGGCAAACTGGTAAACTACCAAAGATTTGGAAGATATCAATTATAGTACCAATACTGAAACCAAACAAAGATGCCAAGGTAGGCAAGAACTATCGGCCAATTGCTCTTACCAGCATACTTTGTAAAATAACAGAATGAATTATCCACTCTAGGCGCATAGTCTGGCTCACTAACAATAATAAAATAAACTTCTACCAAACTGCCTAAAGATCCACACACTGTACAACTGATAAACTGTTCTACTTCTGTCAATCAATAATAGATTTCTAGGTAAAACCGCCAAAGAAGACATCGGCCGTATTCCTGGATATGACCTCAGCTTTTGATCGAGTGTAGAAATTATTTGAAAGGCTGAACAACATCGGAGTAAGAGGAAAAACCTTAATCTGGATTTCAGACTTCTTAAGGGGAAGAAGGATAAAGGTTCGGGTCAATGGAACATTTTCCAAGGACCGAAGAACATGGGCTGGTGTACCTCAGGGATCTGTGCTCAGTCCTCTACTCTTCTCGCTATATATTAACTGTTGTTTATGTAAATAGATTAATATTATTTGTATTATTTAAAGCCTCATTATGTAAAAATATATGTATATATAAATTGGACATTTGTTGTTGGCCATGGTCAAGTTTGAGCTCTTGTACGTCTAATTACGACACAACAAATGTGGCGACGAGGATGCGCGATCTACAGAGCCAGTAAAAAGCCGAGGAAAACGGCGTCTATGCAGGTATAACAACTACATCTTTTAAACTATCTGGATCAAGAAAACAAAGGAGTAGAAAAGATCAGCATGACAAGTTCAAAGTTAATAGTACCTTTTAGATGCTATGGCCCAGTGGAGGACACCTCGATGTTTTTGTACAAAAATTTGAGGCTCTCTTTTTGGCATCTGAAGGAGGAGATTAAAGTGCTGATTTTTACCTCGCTCCTAGATTCTGAAACTTTGAGGCAGGGAAACGACATTTTCTTCCTGGTCTAATGAAAGATCAACCCTATGATACTATCATTCAAAGAATTAAGCTGCATTTGGATCCAAAGAAGAAAGTGATACCACAGTGATGCAGATTTTTAAAGAGAATTCAACAGGAAGGAGAATCAATTTCGTAATATCTTAGAGAATTGAAACATTTAGCAATAAATTGTAATTTCGGCGATATGCTGGGAACCATGATGCGAGAACGTTTTGTGACTGGAATCAAGTTGGAAAGCCTGCAAAAGAAGCTACTACAAGAAAACGACGATGTCACCCAGGATAAAGTTTTGCAGTGGCGATCTCGTTCGAACTGGCGGAGATAAATACAAGAGAATTACAAGATAAATTAGTGGTCAAAATATCCCCTGTGAATGGAAAAGATAAAAGGGTGAGTACAATAATAGTATGGTGCAGCATAGGCCTTTCAGGCAAAGGGGAGAAATAATGTGTTATAGATGTGGTGAAAGACATTCACACGTGGCCTCTGTTTGCCCTCATAGAACAAAGACTTGTTTTAAAATGTAAAAAACTGGGTCATTTGTGTAGGGTTTGGAAAGCTAGTAAAAAAATGTGGGGATCTAAATTTGTACAAGAGGACTCTATATATTCTGTACAGGGCGAAACTGATGCCACAATAAATTTAACAGTAGATGATAATTCTTTGTGCTTTACAATAGATACAGGAAGTCCAGTTACGTTAATACCTAAAGATATTTATAAGAATTATTGGCAAGGTAAAAAATTATTTCCAACAAATTTAAGATTAAAATCCTTTTGTGGTAAATCAATAGAGATTATAGGTCAAAAATGTTTTTGTAATAGAAGCCAACCAATATTTACGATTAATAGTTGTGAATGAAAAATCCAGGTGATTTTGTTAGAAAGAGAATGGCTTAAACAGTTAAAACTTGATTATTCTAGATTGTTTAGCATTAAAAATTTAAATAATGAATATAATAGAAATAGTTTGATTGATAGACATGCAGTTTGTTTAACAAAGATTTGGGCTGTCTCTAAAGATGTTAAATAAATTTTAATTTAAAAAAGGATGTGACTCCTGTGTTTTGTAAGGCCAGAAGTTTACCTTTATCTATAAAAAACAAAGTAGAGAATGAAATTGATCGTTTAGTGAATTCTTGCAATTTATAACCTATAGTTCATGCATATTGGGCCGCTCCAATAGTACCAGTATTAAAAAAGGATGGTAGTGTAAGGATATGTGGTGATTTTAGATGTACAGCTAATAAAGCAATAGAATTAGATAGGTATCCCCTTCCATCGATCGATGAGATCTTTTCAAAATTATCTACAAGCACCGTAATTTCGACTCTAGATCTATCACAGGCTTACTTACAAGTAATATGTTAGCGTAAGAAGCCAAAGCTGTTATTGATATAAACACAACAAAGAGGTTGATTTCTTATAAAAGACTACCATATAACGTAGTGGTAGCACCAAATAAATTTCAGAGGATTATGGAAGGTCTATTTGCTGATTTGCCAGGTGTGGCCTGCTACATAGATGATACTTTGGTTGCAGGAAAAGACTTTGAAGATCGTGAACAAAAGTTGGATCTAGTGTTTAGATGATTGCTAGAAAAAGGTTTAAAGTTAAACAGATATAAATGTAAATTTAAAAAGAAATCGGTGGAATATTTAGGGTTTAAAATGGATAAATATGGACTGCATCCCTTAGAAAATAAAATTAAAGCAGTGATAGAGACGCCTGAACCTAAAGAATGTTTCGCGATTGAGATCTTTCATAGGACTCTTAATTTATTATTATAGATTCATAAAGAATATAGCAAACATTTTAGCGCTATTCTATCAACCTTTGAATAAAAATTGTAGATGGAATTTTGGACGAAAGAATATCGAATGTTATTTTTAAAATGTAAATCATTATTAATGGACTATGGACTAGGCGTATTTCTGAGTCATGGAAATGATAGAAAGGAAGAATGCCCTATAGCTTTTGCTTCTAGAACATTAACTGAAGCGGAAAAACGTTTCTCTCAACTAGAAAAGAAAGCGTTGAGCATAACTTTTGGCGTTGAGAAATTCAGACAATACTTACTGGGACGAAAATTTGAATTTGTCACAGACAACCGACCCTTAATTCATATATTTTCACCTCATAAACCAATTCCCATATGTGCATCATCCAGAATTAAAAGATGGTCCTTAAAATTAGCTGCATTTAATTATACTGTGGAATTTCGAAAAACTAGTGATAATTCCAATGTTGACACATTGTCACGTGTTCCTTTAGAATCGAGTGTCAGGGAGTCTCTTGATGAAGACCAGGTACTTCTTTTCAGGAGGTTGAATGAGGTACCGTTCTCTTTTATGGAGGTGGCATATGAGACGCCCCAAGATAAAATACTGTCTATAGTATTAAGGAATGTTAGAGAAGGCAACTGTGTGTGTGTGGAAATTCACAAGGGTACCGAGAGAAAACCCACTAGCTCCTCATTATAAGATCAATGAGGAATTAAGTTTGGAGTTTTGTTGTCTTCAATGGCGTGAAAGAGTGGTAATTCCCCAAAAATTAAGATCTTTAATTTTAAATGACTTGCATGAAATACACATGGGGATTGTTAAAATGAAGCTGATTGCCAGACGGTATTTTCTGGTGGCCAGGCATAGACAGTAACATCGAGGAGTTACCTAGAGAATGTAGAGTATGCCAAGAATCGGCAAGCATGCCCCCGGCTACCATCTCGGAATGGACTTGGCCCGAAAAACCGTGGCATCGACTTCATCTTGATCTAGCGGGTCCGTTCATGGGAAGAATGTTTTTGGTTCTCGTGGACGCATACTCAAAGTGAATAGAAATTTTTATCATCAAAGATATTACCAGCAAAACAATTATAAATCATCTTTGAGAATTTTTTGCCAGATTTGGATTGCCCTAATTTTTGGTTACAGATACGGAAGACAGTTTGTCTCCGGTGAATTCGAGCAATTTACGAAAATGAATGGTATACGGCACACTAAGACCAGTCCGTAAAATCCTAGTACAAATGGTTTAGCTGAGAGATATGTAAGATAGTTTAAAAACCTTTTGAGAAAGAATAATGAGAAGGATGATTTAGAGACGAATCTACAAAGATTCCTATTTGCTCATAGAGCATTCCCCCAAACTGTAATAAAGGAATTCTCCCGCGGAACTGCTAATGAAGAGAAGTTTAAGATCAAGATTCTCGAATTTAATACCAAGATCGTAAATCCGCGAGAGGTATTTCATGAGGCCGTAAGAAGGCAGGAGCAGTTTACTACAGTTTGCGAGGTTTATTTCCGCAACTATGCAACTGGACCTAAACGGTAAAAAGGTACCATTTTGAAATGATTGAGCTACCGTCACTACCTTATAAGTTGCGAGAGCGTCGTGTATAAGAGGCATATCAATCAATTGCGATCTGTGAGAAAGAAACAAGTGGAGACAAGAAATTTGATACTTCCTCGAACATCAGGAGAGAAGCCTGTAGGTGGAAGTCAGAAATAAAGTGAAGAGGAGGTTCCAGAGGTTACATCAGGAAACAAGGAGGAGACTGCTTCTGTGCACGTACCCTCTTGCACTCCTAGACAAGGGCCTGTTGCTGTGCACGTGCCCTCTTGCACTCCTAAACCGGAGCCTGCCGCTGTGCAAGTGCCCGTCCGCAGTCCTAGACCTCAGAGAGCCAGGAAACCCGCAGACCGACTGGAATATTATTAAGGGGGGAGATGTGTTGTGTATGTAAATAGATGAAGATTATTTGCATTCTTTAAAGTCTCATTATGTAAGAATATATGTGTATATAAATTGGACATTTTTTGTTGGCCAAACGAAAAGAATAAGAGCTAAGAGTCATGGTCAAGTTTGAGTTTTTGTACATCTAATTACCAACCAACCTTAACAACATCCATCCTTACCTCACTGAAGACACAAAGGTTGCCTGTTATGCAGATTATATAGCCATATGGCACACAAGTAGCAGTATAGAAATATCAGAAAAATACTGAACACATCAATGAGAAGTGGGCAATGAAACTCAAAATGACAAAAAAAAACAATAAACACAAACCTATAGGTCTCCTTCACTGACAGGAAAAAGGGCATGAATTTAACTCCAAAATAAGCATAAACAACCATATAATTGATGAAATTTGTTCTCCAAATTACCTAGGTGTGATACTTGATGAGGAATTGCGATTTACAGAACACATAATTAGCACCTCAAATAGAGCTACCAGAAACCTAAACATTCTGAGAAGGCTATGTGGAACAAATTGGGGAGCAAAACCCAAAATTATCAAAACAACATATATCACCTTAATAAGGCCAATAATGGAATATGCAACACCCGTCTGGGCTCCCTCAAGTTCATCACTAAAAAGAAGACTAGACAGTGTTCAAGCAAAAGCGGCCAAATTAATCACTGGTTCTGTTTCAAATACCAACAATTATAAAATTCAGAGAGAATGTGGTCTAGACCTAATTGAAAGCAGAAGACAATTAAAAACAATAAAATTCACCAATAGCTTAAAAACTAAAGAAAAACCGAACACATATCCCATAGAACCTATTTAAACTGGACACAAAAAGATAGGCTCAAAAGATCTTCAACACTTCAGTACGACAACAATATTAGAAAGAGCATCAATATGAAACATAATGAATTTCAAATTCGAGAATAACCAATATTTCCTACCCCATTGCCATCAAATGTAATCATCAATCATAACCTGAATGAACCCTGCAATAAAAAAAAAGAGAACAAAAACATTCTTAAAAAGAAAAGACTTGACACAATTGGTTTATGCGATCAGATAAATTATTTAACAACATATACAGATGGATCATCAGACCTTACCATAAGTAATGGAGGGGCTAGAATTAACACAATACTGCAAGATGGAACATACATCAAAATCAAAGAAGGAGCAAGAAAGATTTTGTCAAACTTCACTTGTGAACTGACAGCTATCTGGAAAGCTCTTGATGTATGCCTTAATCAACCATCCCTGCATCAAGCAGAAGAAATTATAATATACCGTACAACGACTTCATATCCGATCTAGAAGCAATTCAGAAGGTCAATACTATAATCACACAGAAAATACATTCTTTACTTACTCAATTGATATCATTGGAGAATAACTGCATTCTACAATGGATTCCTGCCAGTGTTTGGATCGGGGGTAATGAAATGGCAGTTGAATTTGCAAATGAAGCCAGAAAGTTGAGACAAAGGAAAGAACAAATGTCATTATTTGACGCTAATGCTTTTGTAAAATACAAGATAATTAAACAAAAAATAAGGAAAGATCAAAATGTGAAATAAACTCCGCGAGAAAAATGACAAAACTATAACAAGATTTATAACAAAACATTATAAAGGATGACAATACATCCAGATGGCACAAGAACCTATAGAACATGCAACAACTGTCTTGGTGTGGAACTAACACCTACCCACATATTCTCATGCCCGCAGCCTTGCAGAAAATTGACATAGACCCAGAGCAGCTGCTTTACACACCCAAGATAGTGGACAATGCTGCTGCTGCTGTGATAGAGATGCATGCAGACATCTTAGGCTCTTTATTGGACACGACAAAAACAACAACGGCATTCCAGAGTAAATTAAATCATCAGAGATAGATAAATATTTTTCAAATGAATTAAAATAAATGTAATCGATACTGAGAGAGAGTTGAATTTAAAAAAATAGAAAATTATTATTTTAGAAATTTGAATCGCAGAGAGGATTCCAGCAAACAGTATCTAGAATATCAGTTTTTTTTTGCTACATGTTTTAATTTGCATATACCTATTTTACATATCTCAGATTGTATTTAAAAATCGTTAACCATTTCTTCTAACTTTTGGCGAAATGGTGTTTTATTAATTTATCATTTGATATTATTTGGGTTCTTTCCTGGTATTCAAAAAGGAAAAATACGTGTCGTTCAGTTATATTTTTCAATTTATCAAACAATTTGGCCGCTGAATAGCTGATTCTGGTAGAGCGCCATCTAGCGAATAAAGTTGTAACTGAAATCAATTTCGAATTTTTCATTATTTGCCATAAAAAATCCCATTGCATCCTGAACACAATGGTGTTTACCGCATTGCTCTAGCGCAAATATTCGCGGAGTTATTAATTTTTAAAGTTGTGCGGGACTTTTGGATCACCCTGTATATAGAGTTATAATTTAAATATATCCATAGATATTTTATGTTTCATAGATGAATATAAAATATTTGCATCAATACATTAGGATCAAATTTGAAATTATTGCTTTAAAAATTTCAGAAAATATATTTATTAAAATTTAATTTTGATAATTACTTCAAAGAAATTCTGCTATTATTTTCAAATTATATCTTTTTAACAATTATCGAATTATAGCTTTCAAAATTTCAGAAAATATATTTAATAAAATTTAGTTTTGATAAATACTTGGCATAAATTCTGATATTATATATCAGATGAACATTTACGCCACACCTAAACCTAGAAGACGTTTTAATTTCGTTTTATTTTCCAAATAAAAACCAAGGAATTGCTTACTTAAAATAAAATCTATTATACATATTTACATAGTAGTACCATTATAGACTCATATAAGACGGCATATATACCAAATAACACAATTATATAAGTATTAATGGTGAATATAAAGAAATAAGAAAAATCAACTTACTTGTTTGGTATCTTATCTTCGTTGACTGGTTGAGAACTGAGGATTGTGGGATTGGTCACCTACGCCATCTATTGATCTCTTGTGAAACTATGTTCAATATAATTTTTTTTTTGTAATTATTGTTAACTATTATGCTTGACTACCAATATATTCTCACTATATTTATAGAAAGAAAAAATAATTTTGAGTTTTGGAAAGTTTTAAAAGGCCTTTTCTAAAACGACACGTATTTTTCCTTTTTGAATATCAGATAAGAACCCTTATAATATCAAATGATAAATTAATAAAATACCATTTCGCCAAAAGTAGAAGAATTGGATGACGATTTTCAAATGAAATCCAAGATATGTAAAATAGGTAAATGCAAATTAAAACAAGTAGCAAAATAATTTCTATTTTAGATGCGGTTTTGTGAAATAGATTGAATGTTTGAAAACACTGCTGAAATCAATACATGATTTGTTGAAATGTTAATATAGTACCAAAAATTATTATGGCACTAATAATAGGATTTCTTGCTATAAGAAATGTATATTTTCTTGACAAATTGGCAACACTTGACTATTTAACTCGAAATTTGTCATGATCCAAAAATGAAATATAGAGGGGAGTGACAAAATTTATTTGTCGTACTTTATTCCAAATATCCTATGGGCTTGTCAAATGTTAGAATTGCTTATTATACTGTTCAAATTTTAAAAATGTCTCCCTTAAATAAAAATCATTTTTAGATCAACCTTTTGCGTTGAATAACGTTGTAGTAAAATATATATTTTTTTTTTTCGCGCAAATTTTCTAAAGTAAGGGGGTACAGAGAATAATCCTTATACTATTTCTTATAATGAGCGAAAAGCGATAAACTAAACATAAGGAGTAAAATTGTGTGTACCAGTCTTATTCGAGAAGTTATAACACTTTGACCTGCATGACATAATATAATATATGAGCAAATGACAAACAAAAAACTACTGTTTACAAAAAAAGGTCAAGTTGTGAGGACAGCATTTATTATCCCCATAACCCAACACAAAGAGCTGCAAAATATTGGTTGATAATATAATACATGGCAGCTTATATAACACATGAGGTAACTGCCTTTTCTCTTGTATTAGGTCACAATCCTTGCTCAATGTGGCGTCCTTCATTCTCAAACACCGACTGCAGACGATAGATGAAAGTTTGGACAACATTAAATATCATATCTGTTGAAATTGATGATATTAATGATAAATTGTCTAATAGAAGCCTTCAACATGGCCAATGTGGTAGGCCGGCATCGATAAACACGCGACCTAATGTACCCCCATAGCCAAAAATCGCAGGGTGTCAAGTCCGGTGATCTTGGAGGCTACTGGTGTATAAAGTAGCGACTTATCACACGATCTTCACTGAACGTATCCTTCAGCAATTGTTTGGCACCGCGGGAGATATGAGGAGGTCCTCCATCTTGCATGAATGTTATTTCGCTTAGTGCAATTTGGGAATAACCTTTTCTCTTATAAGTTGAACATAACGTTCACCAGTCACAGAAACGGTTTTTAAAGTTATTCATTTTATTTTTTAAAGAAAAAATGGTATAATAATAAAAGAATATGTGAACACAAGCCAAACTGTAACTCTGGGCTGATAAAGTGGCATTTCTGTAAAATTCCTAGGGTTTTCTGTTGTCCAAATGCGGCTGTTTTGAGGGTTAACTTCTCCGTTTAGAGAAAAGTTAGCTTCATCTGTTCACAGAACATTCGACAGCCAGATTTCACCAATATCAATTTTCCGGAAAACCCATGCAGCGAATTCTTGACGCTTATCAAAACCAATGACTTTTAGCTCGTGAAATATTTGAATTTTGTACGCCAATTTTTAAGAAAAAATCTTAGTGCTCTACAAACTCTTCCATACGAAATCCCCGTTTGTTGAGAAACTTGTCGAGCACTTACTTCTCCATACGTGGATAACGTTTCAATAGCTTCAAAATTCTGCGAAACCGTAACAGCCACTGACTTGCATGTCGATGGTCTTCCACTCCTAAGTTTTGCTTCCAGAGATCCAGTCTTCTCAATAAATTTTATCATTCGCCTCAGAGAGTAGCAACACAAGGGACTTTTACCGCTTCGAATACCTTTAAAGGTACGAAACGCTCGTAAAGCTTCAGTGGCAGATTCTGAATTGCAATAAAAAAGTTTCACCAAGAGTGATTTATCCTGTAGTGACGGCATTCCAAAGAAAAAAAAAATTATCGGAGATAGATATATTATTTACAAATGAATTAAAATGAATATAATCGATACTGAGAGAGAGTTGAATTAAAAATTAGAAATTTATTATCTTCGAAATTTAAATCGCTTAGAGGATTCCAGCAAACCGAATCTAAAAAATTAAAATATTTTTTGCTACATGTTTTAATTTGCATTCACATATTTTACATATCTCGGAAAGAGAAATAAGGATAACCCAGGCACATGGAGCAAAACATTTTTTGCTACATGTTTTAATTTGCATTCACATATTTTACATATCTCGGAGAGAGAAATAAGGATAACCCAGGCACATGGAGCGCAAGAAACGCCAACTGCCCGGAAATATCTCCGATTGCATTTAAAAATATTCATCTATTTCTACTACTTTTGGCGAAATGGTGTTTTAATAATTTATAATTTGATATCATTAGGGTTCTTTCCTGGTATTCAAAAAGAAAAAATACGTGTCGATCAGTTATATTTTTCAATTTATAAAACTATTTGGACGCTGAATATCTGATTCTGGTAGAGCGCCATATAGCGAATAAATTATAACTAAAATCAATTCCTATTGTGCAAAACTTAAACACAATGGTGTTTACCGCATTGCTCTGGCGAAAATATTTGCTGAGTTATTAATTTTTGAATTTGTGCAAGACTATTGAATAACCCTGTATAATAAAATGCACATGTTTATATTTTTGGTTGAAGAATATTTCATGAAAAATAATCCCTTTTTTTGGGCAATTTTGTTAATATTTGTCTAGAAAGACATTGTCAACAGGACACATCAGAACTGAATTGAGTAAACATCATCAAGAGAACACTGCAGATCAAAATGGAGTACACATTATCAACAGAACACGGCAGAACAGAATGGAGTACACATTATCAACAGGACACGGCAGAACAGAATGGAGTACACATTATCAAAAGGACACAGCAGAACTGAATGGAGTACACATTATCAACAGGACACGGCAGAACAGAATGTAGTACACATTATCAACAGAACACGGCAGAACAGAATGGAGTACCCATTATCAACAGGTAACAGTAGAACTGGATAGAGTACACATTATTAACAGAACACGGCAGAACAGAATGGAGTACACATCATCAACAGAATACAGCAGAACTGAATAGAGTACATTTTATCAATAGAACACAGCAGAATGGAATGGAGTACAAATTATTAACAGAACACAGCCGAACTGATTGGAGTAAACATTATCAACAAGACACAGCAGAACTGATTGGAGTACACATTATCACCAGGACCCAGTAGAACTGAATGGAGCACACATTATCAACAGGACAGAGTAGAAATGAATGGAGTACAAATTATCAATAGGACCCAGCAGAACTGAATGGAGTACACATTATCAACAGGACAGAGCAGAACTGAATGGAGTACACATTATCAACAGGAAACATCAGAACACAATGGAGTACACATTATCAACAGAACACAGCAGATATTAATGTATTACACATTATTAATAGAGCACATTAGAATTGAATGGAGTAAACATTATCAACAGGACCCAGCCGAACTGAATAGAGTACACATTATCACCAGGGCACAGCAGAACTGAATGGAGTACACATTATCAACAGGACCCAGCTGAACTGAAAAGAGTACACATTATCACCAAGCACAGCAGAGCTGAATGGAGTACACATTATAAACAGGGCAGAGAATGGAGTACATATTATCAACAGAAAACATCATAACAGAATGGAGTAAACATTATGAACAGGACCCAGCCGAACTGAATAGAGTACACATTATCAACAGAGCACATCAGTTTGTAATGTAGTACACATTATCAACAGAACACAGCAGAACTAAATGGAGAACACATTATCAACAGAACAAATCAGAAATAAATGGAGTGCACATTATCAACGAAGCACATCAGATTTTATTGTAGTACACAATATCAACAGAACACAGCAGAACTAAATAGAGCACATATTATCAACAGGACAGAGTAGAACAGAATAAGGTACATATTATCTACAGGGTAGAAAAGAACAGAAATTAGTACATGTGATGTTATTTTTTTCGATTAAATAAATAAATATGCTTTATTAAATTAATAAACAAATTTTAATTATATATCTTTCTAATGTCAAACATACACTTTTTATTAGATTCATAACAACAACAATAAACGCAGTGCTGCCAAATCCAAACAATCAAAAATAAATTAATTAAACAGAGTAGATTATAATATTATTATAAGGTATATTACAACTTTACCGACTTCAAGCGACTTCATCCCTCCTGGGATGTCGATGCAGATAAGGTTGGATATTGGAGATGTGAGCCGTTTTTGGAGTTTTATCATCAGATTCATATTCAACATATTTGGGGTGGCCATCCATTTTGGTTACCCTTGTCACTCTATGCGAACCAGATAGCTTCCATTCCTTTTCAACCTTCTGATGTCTTACCAAAATATAATCGTCGATATTTATCTATGGTGGCAGGGCCTTCCTACGACTGTTAAAATAAAAATTTGTTCTTTGTCGGTAGAGGTTCTGCTCAATTTGACTTTTTTCTGTTTCATAAAAGGGACAGTGAAGATTAAACTCTTTTTCGGCAGGTAAAACAGGGGAAGTTTTTGTAAGTTTGAATAAAGGGGAGCAACCCAGGTAGGAGTTGTAGGATCTATTATGGTAGCGAACTGCCGCTTCTAAGGAATTTTTCCATCCACCCTTGAAGTGAGGATAGCACGAGAGAAAGGTCTTTATATCTCGTATAGCTCGTTCCGCTAAACCATTTCCTGCAGGGTGATAAGGAGAAGTAGTTATTAATCGGATGTCTTTGGAGGTTGCCCACCTAGGGAATTCTACATACACAAATGATCTCCCTTGATCGGAGACTATAGTTCTCACTGATTTCAGATCCTCATGTTCGTTGAAATATTTTATTAGAGCACGGCCATGTTGTTTCATTGCCTTTGCTTGAACCACCCTAGTAGCCTCGTCAATAATTAGTAAAAATGTTGAATTCTTATCCTTGATGTTAGAAGTAACCTCGGCGAAATCTACATGTACAGTATGGAAAGGTACCCTTGATTGATGGGGCAAACTCATCTTTGAAGGACGGCTCTTATACTTGAACTTGTCCCTTTGACAGATAGGACAAGAAGATACATATTTCCTTATGTCATTCTTCATACCAGGCCAAACAAGGCGTTGCTTCATTCTATAATATGTCCTCCAAAACCCCGAATGTCCTCCTGATAAGAGATAATCATTGTACATAGATAAAATTGAAGTTCGATGTTAGTGAGGGACAAAATATTTCCCGTGATCTTCAAATTTTAAAGGAATACTCTGATGTTTAACAAACAGTACGGTTTGATCGCTGAAATTAGGTGTTTCTACAGCCAATCTATACAGCGCGTCTGCATCGCTGAGCTCCCTGCCAGAATGGTGGTTCACTCTCATTTCGAATAAGCTCAGAAACAGCTGCCACCTCGCAAGTCGATCCCGGAGATGACCACAGGAAAGTAGCTGTGTCAATGCGCGATGATCCGTGTGGACAACAAAAGACTTGCCTTCCAAATACCATCTGAAGTGTTTGACAGCCTTCTACACAGCAAGGCATTCTTTTTCAGTGATAGAATAATTTTGTTTTGCCTTGGAAAATGTATAGGAATAATAACTAATCACTCTGAGTTGAAGTGACCTCCTTTTATTCACGTCTCTCTGGTATAGAATAGCCCCTGTTCCATAATATTAAGCATCTGTTGACATTCATAAGGCAATGACTCATCCGGGATTGCCAGTATTGGTTTTGACGTGATGATAACAATAAGTTTTAAATAGGCCTCTTCACATTTTTTCTTCAGGTTGTCCAACGGTCGAACTATCGTGGCATAGTTTGGTATATAGGCCCGAAAATGACCTGTAAATCCAGTAAAACATTGTAGTGACATAAGATTATATGGGCGTTTCATGAGTTTAGCCTTTTCGATTACTTCCTCTTTCATTTGCTTCGAGTTATCGTGGAAATTCTACCTAAAAGTTCCACCTCAGATACACAAATTTGGCACTTGCCCAAGTTCACTGTCATATTATATTAATTCAGTCTATTGAGAACTTTGTAGGTGAGGGAAGCACATTCTTCAAGGGTTGGGGCGCCACAACAAAAGTAGTCAATGTAAACAACCATCTGAGTTCCAATAAATCAGCCAACATCTCGCTCATAACCCTTTGAAATCTAGGAGGTGAATTTTTCCACCCGAACGGTAGTCTCTTAAACTCATAAAGTCCATCAGGTGTTACAAAGCAGAAATTTTATCGTGGTTTTAGTAAGACCGACTTGCCAAAACCCATCCTTCAAATCAATTTTGTAAAGTATCGACAACCCCCAAATTTATTAATGATTTAGTCGATTCTAGGAAAAGGAAAAGGGTCCAAAAGGGTCTCTTTATTAAACTCTCAATAGTCAATACAGAGTCGGTAGGACGAGTCCGTTTTAGGAACTAGAATACAAGGTGATGCGTACTCAAAAGTAGAAGGAGTAATAATATCCCCATCTAGCATCTCCTTGATTTTCCAGCAGTCCATGCTTTCTTGTGATCTGACATAGGGTAAGGTTTACACGCCACGATGTTATTATTGGGCTCAATAGAAAGTCGATCTCGTGAAATTGTAATTCCTTTTTGGAGACATTGCAAAGCTTGGGGAATATAGTGATCAGGTCCTCACTGGTAAAAATAATTTATTTTGACCGCAAAGACAAGCACTTAATCTCATCAGTCCCAAAGTTCAATTGAATTCGGAGATCCCTAATGGTGGGCTTTCCTATTAACAGTTCGAATGGCATCTCCCTCAATATTGTCGCCGTTATCATTCTCTGTTGATCGTCAACCTGAAGTTCCACCTCAATATTCTCAGTAGCTCGGACATGACTTTCGTCAATCGTTGTTATCGTGGTCTCTGATGGATAACTTTTCCATTTATATTTGGCCAAAAGGTCTCTTCTCATTAGATTGATAGAAGAACCTGGATCCAAGAAAGCAACAAGTTTTACACCATTTATAATAACGGGCAACATGGAATCGGGACTTTTGCAAGACAAAAATAGGATCGATTTGTCATCGGGATCGGACAACCCTCTAAATTTAGTTTTTATGAAGAGAAGACATAGAATTATTTTGATTGTTCATTGTCTGTGATGCCTCCTCAATTTGATCAAGTTGGGCAAAATAGGCTGGCTTCTTGACCACTGTGTTGCCAGTTGTCTGGTAGAGCTTGGGTTCAAAAGGTTTTTTTCTCCAAACTGGGACGGATATTTTTCAGCAGCTGAAGAAGAGTCTCTTTGTTTTCGATTTTCACAGTGGACACAACTGATTCTGCATATCTGGGGGTAGCCCGTGAATCACTCCAATTATCAATAGCTTTTCACTTAAGCCGGGCATCCCTAATTGCATTTTCCTTTGTTTTTGGTGGAGGTAATCGATCAGAGAGCCGCCTCGATATCTCCACTTGAACGCCCTATCATATTTATCTATGGGGTTATCCCCAAATCAGGATACAAAATCTTCTTTCCATGTTTCCCAGCTGAAGTTGCATTCATCAGCAAGTCTGCTATCGAACCACAATTGTGCAGTTCCCCCTAGGTAGTTTCTCATACCATATATTTTGGATTTATCTTTTACCCAACCATTATTTGCACAGACATTTTCATATTGGGTTATCCAAGTGGCTGGATCTAAGTTATTACCGGAGAATTCAGGTGCTTTCATTTCGACATGTCTTGGTGTATATTCATGCTGGTTTAAACTTAAATTTTGAACTAAAGAATTAAATATTTTTTGTTGTTCTACTACACTAGTTATCAATTAGCTAAAAGTGTATTCTGTTAATAGAGATTTTGCATCTAAATCCTCTTCATCCATTATGCGAATTTGTAAATCTTCAAATGATCGATTTTTGTATATTTCAATTATTTTTGATGGAACTTTAACAAATATATTAGAATCCCCCCCCCTTTTCTAAATAGTAAGAAGTTAAATTCTTTCCACATTTACACACGAGCTCGTGATAAATGGGCAATTGATATTCTTCAGGGATAGATAGAACATTAGCATCAGGGTTGAAGCTATAGCCAATTACCTTTTTATTCTTAAAATGCAGGATGATCGATCCTGCCGGCTGCGCCATTTTTATGATGTTCATATTCGATTAAATAAATAAATATGCTTTATTAAATTAATAAACAAATTTCAATTATATATCTTTCTTATGTCAAACATACACTTTTTTGATAGATTCATAATAACAACAATAATTACAATGCTGCCAAATCCAAACATTCAAAAATAAATTAATTAAACATAGTAGATTATAATATTATTATAAGGTATATTACAGTACACATTTTCAACAGAGCACATCAGAATTGAATGGAGTACACATTATCAGAAGAACACAGCAGAACTGAAGGGAGTACACATTTTCAACAGAACACAGCAGAACTGAAAGGAGAACACATTATCAACAGAACACAGCAGAATTGAATGGAGTACACATTATCAAAAGAACACAGCAGAACTGAAGAGAGTACACATTATAAACAGAACATAGCAGAACTGATTGCAGTACACTTTATAAACAAAACAGAACAGAACTGAATGGAGTACATATTATCAACAGAGCACAGCAGAACTGAATGGAGTACACATTATCATCAAGACCCAGCAGAACTGAATGGAGTACACATTATCAACAGGACAGAGCAGAAATGAATGGAGTACGCATAATCAATAGGACCCAGCAGAACTGAATGGAGTATACATTATCAACAGAAAACATCAGAACAGAATGGAGTACACATTATCAACAGAAAACAGCAGAAATGAATGTATTACACATTATTAACAGAGCACATTAGAATTGAATGAGGTAAACATTATCAACAGGACCCAGCCGAACTGAATAGAGTACACATTATCACCAGGCACAGCAGAACTGAATAGAGTACACATTATCACCAGGGCACAGCAGAATTGAATGGAGTACACATTATCAAGAGAACACAGCATAACTGAATTGAGTACATATTATCAACAGGACCCAGCCGAACTGAATAGAGTACACATTATCACCAGGCACAGCAGAACTGAATAGAGTACACATTATCAACAGGACACAGCAGAACTGATTGGAGTACACATTATCAACAGGACAGAGCAAAAATGAATATATTACACATTATTAACAGAGCACATTAGAATTGAATAGAGTACACATTATCACCAAGCACAGCAGAACTGAATGGAGTACACATTATAATCAGGGCAGAGAAGAACAGAATGAAGTACTTTATCAACAGAAAACATTAGAACAGAATGGAGTAAACAACATTATGAACAGGACCCAGCCGAACTGAATAGAGTACACATTATCAACAGAGCACATAAGATTGTAATGTAGTACACATTATCAACAGAACACAGTAGAACTAAATGGAGAACAAATTATCAACAGAACAAAGCAGAAATAAATAGAGTGCACATTATCAACAGAACACATCAGATTGTAATGTGATACACAATATCAACAGAACACAGCAGAACGAAATAGAGCACACATTATCAACAGGATACAGTAGAACAGAATGGGGTACATATTATCTACAGGGTAGAAAAGAACAGAAATTAGTACATATTATCAACAGAGCATATCAGCATTGAATGGAGTACACATTATCAACAGAACACAGAAGAACTGAATGGAGTACACATTATCAAAAGAACACAGCAGAACTGAATAGAGTACACATTATCAACAGAACACAGAAGAACTGAATGGAGTACACATTATCAAAAGAACACAGCAGAACTGAATAGAGTACACACTATCGACAGGACAGAGCAGAACTGAATGTAGTACACATTATCAACAGGAAACATCAGAACAGAATGGAATACACATTATCAACAGAATACAGCAGAAATGAATGTAATACACATTATTAACAGAGCACATACACACATTAGAATTGAATGGAGTAAACTTTATCAACAGGACCCAGCCGAACTGAATAGAGTACACATTATTACCAGGGCATAGCAGAACTGAATGGAGTACACATTATCAAGAGAACACAGCAGAAATTAATGGAGTACACATTATCAACATGACCCAGCCGAACTGAATAGCGTACACATTATCATCAGGGCACAGCAGAACTGATTGGAGTACACTTTATCAACAGAGCACAGCAGAAATGAATTAGCGTACACATTATCATCAGGGCACAGCAGAACTGAATGGAGCACACATTTTCAACAGCTCAGAACAGAACTGAATGGAGTAAATATTATCAACAGGAAACATCAGAACAGAATAGTGTAAACATCATCATCAGGAAACATCAGAACAGAATATATAGTACACATTATCAACAGAGCACATCAGAATTGAATGGAGTGCACATTATTAACAAAACATAGCAGAACTGAATAGAATACACATTATCAACAGAACACAGCTGAATTGAATGGAGTACACATTATCAACAGGACACAGTAGGACAGAATGGAGTACACATTATCAACAGAGCACATCAGAATTGAATGGAGTGCACATTATTAACAGAACATAGCAGAACTGATTAGAATACACATTATCAACAGAACACAGCTGAATTGAATGGAGTACACATTATCAAAAGGACATAGAAGAACATAATAGAATACACATTATCAACAGGACACAGTAGGATAGAATGGAGTACACAATATCAACAGGACACAGTGGACAAAATGGAGTACACATTATCAACAGGACATAGATGAACATAATGGAATACACATTATCAACAGGACATAGTAGGACAGAATGGAGTACACATTAGCAACAGGACACAGTAGGATAGAATGGAGTACACATTATCAACAGGTCTCAGTAGGACAGAATGAAGTACACAATATCAACAGGACACAGTGGACACAATGAAGTACACATTATCAACAGGACATTGATGAACATAATGGAATACACATTATCAACAGGACACAGTAAGACAGAATGGAGTACTCATTATCAACAGGACACAGTAGGACAGAATGGAGTACACATTATCAAAAGGACACAGTAGGACAGAATGGAGTACACATTATCAACAGGACACAGTAGGACAGAATGGAGTACACATTATCAACAGGACACAGTAGGACAGAATGGAGTACACATTATCAACAGGACATAGAAGAACATAATTGAATACACATTATCAACAGGACACAGTAGGACAGAATGGAGTACACATTATCAACAGGACACAGTAGGACAGAATGGAGTACATATTATAAACAGGATAGAAAAGAACATAATGGGGTACACATTATCAAAAAGACACAGTAGGAAAGAATGGAGTACACATTATCAACAGGACAGAAAATAACATTATGGAGTACACATTATCAACAGGAAAGAAAAGAACATAATGGAGTACACATTATCAACAGGACACAGTAGGACAGAATGGAATACACATTATCAACTGAACACAGCAGAACAGAATGGAGTACACCTTATCAACAGGACAGAAAGGAACATTATGGAGTACACATTTTCAACAGGACAGAGAAGAAAAGAATGGAGTACACATTATCACTAATTCAATATACAATACTATCTTATAAGGCACTACTATTCGTGGGCTGTGCTTATATACTCGATTTGAATTCTTCTTTCTAATCTCGACTCTTTCATATTAGGATATCAAGCCTGTATAGTTTGAATGGAGAGTTAATGGAGTCTGCTGGGATTGAGTAGAGCTCATCAATGGATTAGCCAATTCAGTCATTGATATGCTTTGGGGTTGCAGGTTGAGGAATTCACTTAGTACATAGTGGGAAATCCTTGCAACCATTCTAGAGGGTCATTGCCCTTAGATTACCAGACTTAAGTCTGTAATTCAAGGACTGTTGTTTACTTGGAAGGACAGAATGGGTACTTGTACCTCCTTCTCAGCACCAGTCATGTGCAGCGCTATAGGCGTAGGTGTGATGGTATTAAAACTATTAATAAAAGTAAAATAAAACAAATTGCAACCTATTTCTTCATTAAAAATTTGACAACCTTTAGAGCGTTAACTTTTACCCCCTGGGCCTTTGACAAACTATGAACCTAAGCTTTGAAGACAGTATAATTTTCCCTAAAATGTGGTATAAATAATCATAATCGTCTAATACAATAGTATATCTCTAAGAAGTAATATGATATATTAAACAAATGAAACCGCTGGGAGGGTTCACAACTGATGAGCCAAGGTTTTTCACAATATTTTTCATCCCAATAATAATAGTCGAACGCTTGTTTTATTTGGAAAACCAATCGTTCTTTTACTAGTTTCACTTCATCTACCAGAGCTTATTTTAAGAATGTAGCTCCAAACATAATAGCTTTCTGTCTCTCTAACAACTTCCCGTCTTTCTATCAGGTTTCCGATTTCCTATCAACTTCCAGATTTCCTAAAAAATTCGCCTATCTTACAAACCGCTGTCAGAACAGGTAGCCTCATGTTACCTCATTTAACAGCTTACTACCCTACAAATAAGATATATATTCCACTAAACAAGTGAATAAAAATATAATAAGTGATTACCATTTTCAATTATAACTATCACGAATGGTACTAACATGGATTATTTTACACTTTTATTCGTCAACACTCCCTAAATCATGTCATACTTATCTTTAATCTATTCAAATATATACAAGAAAATAAGACATAATCCGTGTGACGTTTCGGTAACAGCATTATTACCATCATCAGACAAAAGAATTAAAATAAAATGATATTTACATATCTTTTCACCAATTCCTTTTGTCTTGAATTGCTTATTTAGTAATTATCTTTCCCATATATATACTAATTTCATTAAAAAAATCATATATTGGTTCAAAAAATATTTATTTACCAATATTTTAGTTGCCTTAACGACGACATTTTATTCAAGGTACAACAGCGTATTTATATCGGCAACAAACTCTACCTTAACTACATAGATATGTTGTTGTATCTTGAAAAAGGTTGGCGTTCAGTCAAGTGAAATATTGGTAAAAATATTATTTTTGATCCAATATATGCCTTTTTAAATGATGATCTTAAAGGAAGTTCGAAAAATGCAATATAACAGCGGTATGGTAGATTAAACTGGCGAAACCGCTGGAAGGGTTCACCAGTGATGAGTCAGGCCTTCCCATTAATTTTTACATTGCAGTAAGGAGAGTAGACATTGTTTATTATCGAAAAGAATCATAGGCGTCTATAATAGTTTCGAATTTTGATAACAGATGGCACTCTAATGCATCATAAAATGATGATATATTTATGGGCATTGGTCTTTCTACAAAATAGGGTAAAAGGTACACCCCTGGTTCCAGTAAAATAATACATAAATGGCTGCCATCCTCCGACTAAACGAAACTACATTTGTATGTAAGCGTACACCGTCACTCCACCAGCCAAGGTCAGTCACGTGATGATTACACAAGCTGCTCGGGCTCTAATTTATCCCCGCCACTTGACTAGAGGGTATTTTATTACGTCGCTTTCAGACACAGCTCTTGCCAACGACATATCTAAACTACTAACCATCAAATATATATGGTTTTAAAACAAGGCTCTTTCTATTTTAGATATATCAATATCGTTTTTCTTTTCTCTCATGTATATAACTATTTAAATAGATTGATACCCTCTAAATTGTGTTTCTTTAAAGGTTTTACCTCTCTCTCTACGACAGCTATCTCATAAACCTGCCCACTCTGTGTGAAAGAATTCTCGTAGTTCACTGGTGGCGGAGTCTTTCCTGCGGTGGGCGCTACCAATGATGGCATTGTATATTTTATATATATGTATATGCATATTTATCAATTATTTTATATATTTTAATTTATATTATATCCATATATATCCATTTTACTCTTATTTATTCATATGTATTTAACCATATATAATCTAATATGAACGATATAATAAAATTAGTTTCAATATCAATCTCTCTCTCTCTCTCTCTCTAGTATATATATTAAAGGTAACTTCAACGTGGAATATATTTTGTGAAACTTTTCATAAGGAACGGACTAAAAAATATATAAAGCTTTGGACTTATTCTTTCATTTTATATACTCTCACTTTTATTTTTGTTTCCTTGAAGATACTTAATTATTATCATTTAGAATTTTTCAACACGC